>CM066033.1:273216490-273816490 GCA_033557465.1 Ichthyophis bannanicus | reverse complement strand
ACAGGGAACAGCATGCCAATGGATCTACATGCCATGGCAAGGGATATTTGCCCAGGGTGACCACATGGGGGACAGGGTAACCATGGGAGTACAGAATGAAACACTGGACACATTCCCACAGGCATTCTCATGTGTGGAAACCTTTATTTGTGCATACATATTGCCCTGGCCCCCCACATCTATACCCTGTGTTGCCGCACACAGCCACACTAAACATGGCCCCTCCCACCCCATGGTGCTGGTGCTGCTGCCAGCTGATGTCCTCATCCAGCCATGGCCTCGTATGCAGCCGCCATCCTATCAATGCTGGATGCCATGGACTCTGTGGCCGCGATAAGTGCCTTGGTCTCCTGTGTTGCTGTCTCAGGTAGAAGGCCAATCTCCTGGTGCAGGCCCTGCACCTCTTGGTGGAGACTGGCCATCTGTTGCCCACGGAGTTCTGTGTTAATCGCCTGCAGCGCCAGCTGTATGCCTCTGGGTGAGACACGGTGTGACCTGTGAGACATGGGTTGCACATGCCACCATGACACATGTAACAGGTATCCTGGCGGACCACAGTAGGGGACAGTTACATCTGGGGTGGGATCAGCAGATGTGGGGATACAGCAGGGGATTCCCTGACACATGTGGGACACTGAGCAGCCATGCAACAGATCTGTGTCATCTGTGCACCCCGTGTATCTGTCCCTTAGGACAGGGCCCAGTAGCAGCAGGGAGTGTTGCCCATATGTGCATCATGGGCAGCACCTGACCAGTGGTATCCAGCAGAGGGCCGCCATCCCAGATGTACAACCCAGACAGGGCCCCACTCACATTCACAGCCCTAAGGGGGAGAGGGTTGTCCAGTCACATAATGCCCCAATGGACAGCTCACATGTTATGTGTGCTACCCTGGCAGTGCCCCGGTCACATACAGGGCACAGAGGGGAGGTGGCAGGTTACAACTGTGCCCCCGTATCCCCATATCCAGGCATGGGTTTTTGGGACACCCCCTGGAGATTGGTCACAGTTCACCTGCGTGTCACAGGGCAGGGTGTGGTGTGACCAGGACTGTACCTAGCCCTTTGCAAGTGGTGTGGCCACACAGGATGCAAAGTATTAGGGGTGCATTTTTACTGTCTGCCGTTGCCTGCCACTGCCACGTTTTGGCAGCAGGCAATGACAGACAGTTAAAATGTGCCCTTTAAGCCTCACGCCAGCATGCTAAGCAGATCTGGAGGAAAATATCTGTTTAGCACGCTGGCAACTTGCACATCAGGTGTGCCTCCTCTCTCCCGCTGTGGGGGGGGGTGAACCCAATGTGCAAGTCACACTGAGCACGCTTTACACTTGGTGTTGCCCTGGGTGTAGCAGCCAGTTGGTGGTGGCCCCCTCCCCCATCTCACCCTGCCCCCGGGCCATCCATAGCCATATAGGTGTCTTGGTCCCAATATGTATGGGGCCGCCACATCCACCAACATGTCCAGCAGACCAGTCTTGGCAGCATATTGGACAGCCAAGGGGTCATGGGCATCGGATGTACAGCATACATCATGTGTACCAGGTCACTCTGTACTGGCATGGGTATCCCCAGCAGACCCTGGCGAGCTGTGATCCCCAGTCCCGGATCACAGGAGTAGGACACAGCCATGGACAACAGGCCAGTGACATGATGGGGGCCATCCGGGCACATGCAATGGGTCCCACATGTATGGGTGACCTCCGGTTGGTGGGGGGCCCTATGTGTGCACTGGGAGCTGGACACACCTGGCCACAGGGCAGGGTATACCTGCAAACATCTGGTCAGTCACTCACCCTCTGTGTCTGCATGTGCTGTGTCAGAATGGGCCCGCATCTCCAGGAGTATTCCCCCATGGTGGCGTGTGCGGGCTGTGGCACAGGGCCTGGTGCTGGTCTCCCAGGCACACTGTCAGACTCAGCTGCCACCATCTCTGCCCCCTTGCTGTCCTCTATGCTGGCCCTGCTGTGCTCTGATAGGTGGAGGGCTGCTTCCTCTGCCTCCTGCTCCGGCATATCATGTCCCCCTAGCACCACACCAGCAGCAGTCAGTGGCTCCACCATGACCACCTCCTCAGGCAGGGGCCCTGGTCCTGATCCTGCACCCTCTTCTTCTTCCTCCACCTCCATGGCATGTATGTCACCTGGGGAAGAACATGGGACACAATTTAGATGTGGTGTGCCTGCCCAGTCCTGTACATATCTGCTACACCAATACCTAACAGGATGTTGGTACCACCAGATACCTATGTCAATATGGGTACGGTGGCTCCATGCAGCACAGGCAGATGGGATGGGACAGACAGGGAGGGTAGCAGCCATACATCTGTGCTAGGTCCATTGTAGGGTCCAGATAGCCTAGCCAGAGGGCCTATATACAGAGATGGTGGACAGTGGACAACAGCAGCACCTGCCACCCTCACATAGCACCTTAGCATGCCATCACAGGGCACAGGTGGGATAGCCCTCCACCTCCAGTGTGCTTGTCCAATGGGCAGGCGGTTGGGGCTGGGGAGGCTGTGGGTTATATGACATCACCATGGTATACGTCTGTGGGTAGGTTTGTGTGTATGTGGTGCTTGGCACAACAGTGAGTGGTGCATGTCTATGTACTGTGGTGAGGAATGCCCTCCAGAAGAAATGGAGATAGGGGAAAATTCTGGTAGAAGTAATGAAACAGCACTAGCACACAGGATTTCCAATGCAGAGTTGAAAAAAACACAGCTCTCTGCTGAGCACAGGACATGCCCCAGCTCAGGGGAGGAGACAGGCTTCTGCACTGATTGGGCATGCTCAGGGGAAGGTCAGGGCATGCCGGGAAATGAAGCCCTTTTAAATCCCCAAGCAGAGAGGGAAGAGGAGAGGAGGAAAAGAGAAAAGGAGGAAAGAGAAAAAGAGGGAAAAATGAAGGAGGAAAACGCTAGAACCCTGGAGCAAGGCAGAACCTTGGAGCAGTAAACCTTGGAGCCAAGCAGACTCTAAGAAGGAACCTTACTACAAGGTAGAGCCTGGGCGTGGGAAGGCTAGCAAATTCAGCACATGGAAAGAAGGTATCTGGTCTGGTAGCAAACAAGGCTACAGAAGCAAGGAAGTGAAGCAGGAAGAAAGCTTTTTAAAGAGAAATTCACAGAGCAGAGGAAATAGCAATAAGGCTGCTGAGTTTTTGAACCAGAGAGACTTCTGGAGGAAAGGTGCCAGTTCTTATTCAAACCCTGCTAAAGGTAAAGCCGACTTTTCTACTTTTAATGCTTTACTAGAGAAACCTTTTATTTGTGCTAACCTTCACAAGGTAAACCCAGCTGCAGAAGCTGATAGCAAGTGGGGGAAGGGTGTTACCCTTACCAAAGACTTTCACACGGATAAAGAGCACTTACAGGCTGAATTGCTTTTAAAACAGTTTCAAGAGTTTCTGGAACTGAGGTCAGGGAAGCTTAGCAGGCCTGACAGAGACAGCGATAGCCTTAGCTCTGATGAATGCATGCAAGTGGATAATTACCTGCCTGCCTTAGAAGGGGACCGTTCTCCAATGGATTGCTCAATCTGCCTCAAAGAGGACAGCAATGTAAGAAACCCTTGAACACTGTATGAAAAGAATACAGGGAGTTTGCTGTACTTGCTGCCAAGCTAAAAGGTTTACAAATTATTTTCATTTGTTGTTTTGAAAAGCCACGCTGTGGAAGGAACAGCTGTTTGTTTGGTGCTGCAATAATTCTGAAAGACCACATGAGGCACTGCTGAGTTAAAGCTGCTGTGATTGTGAAGAGCCAAGTAGAAGCTAACTTAATTTCAGTTGTACTTCCTATGTTCCTGGTTTCAGCTGTTTGGGTTGAAGTTGCACCTTTTGCGTTCTGTGCCATTGAATTTTGATGCACTGGAAAATATCCCCACAACAATAAATTTCTTGCAGCCTTAACATTCGTGTCACGACTACAATTTAATCCTGAAGGAAATACAAGTACACTACGAGTCCCAGAATTCCCAGGGACCAGTAAAAGCTTTATTCCTCAGGGACATTACAAGGCCACTCCTGCCTGTAAGCTCTCGGGCCCGGGCAGGAGCGTTGCACTGTGTAATGATACACTGTGCAGCCATTTGGCATTATCTTGTGCTGGGATGTGTCTGTACATCTGTGGAGTGATGATCACTGTGCTATCTCTACCTTTCTGCTGTTGACCTTGTGAAAATTGTGCGCATGTGTTCTGTGTTGTTGACTGACCTATCTCTTGTGTGCTGACAGACCACTATGCATGAACATTTCAGTTTCACACATTTCACCATACTTTGGACATGTGGCAATGATGGCTGAACATGCAGACATGGTGATTCAACACATTTCAATGACATCTTCTGCCTTTGCTATGACGTCTTGTGGCCTTTGCCTGCCTCAGACAGTCCCTATCAGACACTTGCTGCACACAGACGGTAGGTTGTACCTTGGATCTTTTGTGACTAACATCAACCTTTACATGTTTGTGTTTAGCTGTTTGTTTCATCGTGCTGTTCTGTGGGGTCTATGTGCACCAACACTGATGGACATGATGTAGACCTCTGAGCTGCCTGTGTGACATGGGCATGGACATGACCATGTCGAGATGACAACCTGGTCTGCGGTGCCATTTCCTACTGTCCTCAACATGCACTGTGCTCTGTGTTGTGACCGTGTAATGTTTGCATGTCTGACATTTCATTATGTACATATTGATGTTTCACTCCCTGAAATGTGACCTAATGTTGTGTGCATCATACCATGATGGTGTCTCTCCTCCTTTTACCACAGGGTACCGGCAATGCACACAGCACATCTACTTCACTGCATCTGCAGTCACCATCACCCACCTGTTGGAAGACACAGCAACACCTTGCAACAATCCCTGAGAGATGGTGCCATAGGGTGATGGACCTATGCGAGTGGGAAACATGCCTATGATGGACATTATTGTTGGACTGGTACTTTGAGCATAACAAGAATGACCAACACACCATTGCTGCTGTGCTCTGGCTGGGTGTCGTGTTCATTGCAGGAGACACACATCACCTTTGCAATACTGTGGCACATTGAGATGTCACACTTGACTATGCATGCCCAGGGATTCAAGAACAGTCTTAACGGGCCATGTAGGGTTGCAGACACTATTTGCACTGTGGACACTGTGTACTGGTGCCTACATGTGCAGCAGGGACTCACATACTTGCTGTATGTTGTACATCCATCTGACATTATGTTCATGTGTGCGGCCCATGTGTGTGACTTGCATCGCAGGATATCCTCATATGTTTGGATCAACGGGAGCATACAGCCATGCGTGTGGCACAAGAGGAACAGTGTGTAGGTCCTCTTTTATTTGTCTGGCTACCCTACACTTGGACATGACACGCAGTTTCCCACCACACCACTGTGATGCGCGCCAACATCTTAGATTGCTGTTTGACCCTCATCAGGGGTATTACAGTGCATCTGGGGCAACACTCTGTCATGGTTCAACGTACACAGTGCATGTGCATGTGACTGAATATGTTGGTACACCAGTGCATGTGTCAGTGTGGATTTTGTATGGGTTAGTGCACCATTGTTGACCTTTCTACCTCCACGTACATGTTATTGTATTTGGTTATGTGCAGATGTGGTGCTCTACATTGCTTTACAAACAAATCATTGCATGTCTGCACAGTTCTATTTATCCCATAACATTGCAGCACTCACATTGCACCGGTACCTTTGCAGTGTGGCAGTAAGTATGTCCATTTTCTACCTTCATTTGTGCAATCCATGTACCTTGACATATGTGTGATGGTCCTGTATCCACAGCACCCATTGCAGCAGACCTTCTGCATATGTCTGTGATGTTCTGCTTTGTTTGATCTTTGGCAACATGTACCTGTCGTACCTGTTACCATGTCATCATTTTGCATTGTGTCACTGTTTTTGGTCACATTTGTGCATTAAAGGTGTGTATTTGCCTGGGTACCTGTCGTCTACTCTTTCTTGGCACATCACATACTGTTTTCTGGCCATCTACGCTGCTGTATGACCCACTGATACACACACATATGGTCTACACAGCTGGGGGCTGTGCTGGGGCATTGGGACATGGCATCATTGTCATGTTTGTGCATTTGTCTGTGCACTGCAAATCCACATCTCTGCATGGCACCACAGCATTAAATCTCTGTATCTTCCCTTCCTACCTTATCACCTTGTGGTTGTGTGGTCAGCTTGGTGTACCTGGCTGAGCCATTCTCCCTGTTGGTTGTGTGACCTGACACATATTTCATGGCTGACCCACCTATCAGAGCACTCACATGGCCATGGTACAGTTGGTGGACATTGGACACATGTTACGATCACTTTGTTGTGTCCATCTTACAATGACTCATGCACAGGCGTTTGACACTGACAGCTATACATGTGCAGACATTCTGGCCAGGTATGTTGGAACGTCAACCATGCTCCATATGTTCCTTGCTATTGCAGTGATGCTACAGACGACGTACGTCCATGCCATCTGGATCAGTCACAGCACAATAACCCCAGACTACCTATGTGATCATTGACCAGTGTGGGTGTTTTATCATACACAGGATGTGTGAGGTGTATCCAAAGTTGTGCTGCTGCATTCCTGCCCACTGATGGTTTCACTGATATCCACATAGGTATTCCATTTTAACACAGCTACATTCTTCGCTCCCATGTGCCTGGCCAGTTGCATGTCAGCTCATTTGGACCATTGTGGCTTCTTTTGGGTGGGCATTTCTACTACTTGGCCACATGCATGGTCAGGCTGGTGCCACTACATCCCCACCTGGGAAGTGTATGAGGGACATAGCTGGCATTGGTGTTCATTGGCACTGGTGCTGACAGTGGCAGTGGGGCAGATTAAAGATGTGCCTGCCTCTTTGTCTACACATCATCGACAGCAGAGATATTCATGTCTTGGTGTGCAGAAGTGGCATAATGGTTCACAAACTGCCTTGGGAACCAGGGGACAAGAGTTCAATTCCCACTATCCCTCTATGTGGCCTTTGGCAGGCCAGATGCCCTCCTTTGCTCTGACAGAAACCAGGTTATCAATGTCCCTCTTTAATGTACATTACCAGGTTTACATTATAATGTACACCACTTTGATTGGTATAATAAAGCAGTATCAGACAGATGTTACATATATATGTCTGTACACTCGGTGACATTTTGCTGTGTATGATTTTTCAGGTTTGTGTGTCCTGTATTGCTGGGCAGCTATGTTTTTGTGGACTTTTCATGACTGATGTGTTTTGGGTCCTAATCAGGCACCACCTACTGTCTACATGCATGCATATGTGACTACGGCATTTGGAGCATGCAGCTGCATGGGGGGGGGGGGCCTACTGCGCAGTAAACACCATGCAGATCCTGGACATAGAAACATAGAAACATGATGACAGAAAAAGACCACATGGCCTATCTAGTCTGTCCTTTCATATCAACAACTACAACAGTCCACTTTTTACCTTTAGAGATCCTCTGTGTTGGTCCCATGCTTTTTTGAATTCAGTTACTGTCCTCATCTCTACCACCTCCACTGGGAGACTATTCCATGGATCCACTACTCTTTCCGTAAAGAAATATTTCCGCATATCACTCCTGAATCTATCTCCCTTCACCCTCATCCCATGTCCCCTCGTAGCAGAACTTGCTTTCAATTGAAAGAGGCTCTCTCCCTGAACATTTATGCCACGGAGGTATTTAAACATCTCAATCATATCACCTCTATCCCGCCTTTCTTCTAAGGTGTACATATTAAGATCCTTAAGTCTGTCCTCATATGCTTTATAATGAAGCCCACTAATCATTTTTTTTAATATCTTTATTTAAATTTTCAAAAACCAAACACATGTACAAACATACAAACAGAGAAACAAACAAACCACAGCCAACCAGCCCACCCCAACCTCCCCCACCCTCCAAGGCTCACCAGGCTAGCACAAAAAGGGGGGAAGAAACTACAACCCTCAGCCCCTCCCCAGCGACTGAGGGCAGAGCAATAGAGTTGCACACTTTAAATCACAAACAAGAGGGGGGAGCAGTAGCTACTCCCGGACCAGGCCCCCTTACATAAGCATCCAACGCCTCCCACTTGAAGGCATTACGCCCACCAAAGGAATATCCCTTTCTAGGAAGCCGTTCGTATTTACTATATAAATAGACCTGGTTCCACCAGGCCCGCGGATGAACATCATAGGTATGCTTCCAATTAACCACAATTAGATAGATCGCAATGCCTAACATGAAATCTAGCAAAAAAGGGCACTATTTGCGCAAAGACGGGATACCCGTCATGGACCAGAAGCTGAGAATCTTCCAAGTAAGAGGGGTCCTAACCCCAGGATGCTTTGTATCTGCTCCCACACTTCCATCCAAAAGGTTCCTAGGCATGAACACTCCAGCATTATGTGAGCTAAAGTCCACACCTCACTTTGGCAAGACCAACATTGACTGCTCCGAGCTTTGTCCCACCTATTGAGCCGCACTGGGGTGTAGTAGGCCCTATGAGCAAAAAAGAATAAGGTTTGTGTAATCGATGCAGCTTTGGCTACCCGCACTTGCCTGGTCCAGAATTTTTTCCACTTCAGAGGAGGGAAAGCCACACCCACTTCAAACTCCCAATTCAAACATACACCCAACCTCGGAAGATTCGGGCCCTGGCCCAATAGACTATAAAAATAAGAGACCCCCGCCGCATTTTTCCAGGCCTCTTGCACAATACCAAAAATCCCTCCATCCTTCGATAGTAACTTAATATCTACCTTAGTCCGTTTAATACAATGCATGAGCTGCAACAACTGAAAGTACAACGATGCCGGAAGACCATATTCCTGCTGCAACCTAGTAAACGGCTTCCAATTGCCCCTATCTACCAACTGACCAATCGACCATATTCCTCTAGAATACCACTGACTCCATGCAAACACCTTTTTCTGTATCTTAAAAAGAGGATTGTACCACAAGGGGAGAAGCTCCGAGTCCGCTAAACCCTCCTGCCTCTTCCCAGATACCAGCACCCCGAAGGCCTTTTGCACGTCCGTTATTATTCTAGAACACCCTTTACTTTCCAGAAACATCATGCTCATTAACAACTGCATTGGAAATGGCTCCAACAAGGCCTCTTCTATATCCAACAAGCTGGCCGCTGACCTACCTTGGTCCCAGCCCAATACGAGCCCTGCTTAAGAAGAAACGCCGTATGATATAGGAAAAAATCCGGAAACTTCACCCCTCCCTGCTCCTTACCCAATTTTAACTTCCTAAGGGCTATACGAGGCACTTTATTATTCCACAGAAACTGCACAAGCAACCTCTCAATTTGCCTGTAAACAAACCTCGGCAAATAACAAGGCAACTTTTATAATACATAATTAACCCGCGGAGTTATAGTCATTTTAATAGTCTCTAAACGACCCCACCATGACAATACTAAAGGGGACCACCCAGCAAGCATGTTGCAAACCTTCATTACCAACACCTTCGCATTATACTCAATTGTGGCCTCCAGCGGGAAACGATAATGTACCCCTAAATATTTAACCATCTTCATCTCCCACACAAAAGGGAACTCTCTCATATCCTCCCTGTGCACTCGCGAGTTAAGCGGGAAAGCCACTGATTTTGCCCAATTGATCTTGGATCCAGACACTTTCGAATATTTATCAATTAGCGTCAATATCTGTGGTACAGACTCCGGAACAGTAAACAACAAGAGGTCATCGGCATAGGCTGAGAGTTTTACTTCCTTAGTAGCCAGCCGAACACCTTGGATCCTTGCACATTGTCGCACTAACAATGCTAACGGTTCCAGAGCCAAGTTGAACAGCAACGGGGAGAGAGGGCAGCCTTGACGGGTGCCTCTTCCCAACAGCAGCTCCAGAGACTGCATAGCATTAACACATATATGAGCCACCGGCCTCGAATACAATACATGAAGCAACTGAAGGAAACCCTCACCGATCCCAAACCATTTAAGAGCCGAGAACAAAAAGGACCACTCTAATCGGTCAAACGCTTTCTCAGCGTCCAAGGACAGACCCACCAAAGGACTATCAACATTTCCCGCTTCTGCCAATACATGACATAATAGCCTAGCGTTATCCGCCGTTGACCGACCTTCCACAAAGCCACATTGGTCAGGGTGAATCACCGAGGGGATCACCCTAGACAGACGCCGAGCCAAAACTGTGGCGTAGATTTGGTAGTCTGCATTTAATAAGGAAATCGGGCGATAATTCCCCACCAATTGCGGATCTCGGCCTCCTTTCTCCAGCACTATCACATTCGCTGTGGCAAAAGCCCCTACCACGGGAGCATCTTCGACTAAGGAGTGAAAATACTGCTGCAGACAGGGAGCGAGATCTTTAGCAAAGGTCTTAAAGAATTCAGCTGGCAGTCCATCCGGACCCGCTGCCTTCCCCATTGACAACGCATCTATGGCCTGATAAATCTCTTCCAAACCAATCGTCCTATCCAACAACATCACCTCTTCTTCACTCAAAGCAGGCCTCTGAACCCCATCTACCAACCTGTCAAACTCTTCCTGATCAATTGTGGTCTCTGAAGTATAAAGCTGGGCATAAAAAACTCGAAAGGCCTCTGCTATTTCGACATCCGACACCACAGTCTTGTGCCCGACCGGGTCCCGTATTGCCGCAACTCGGCCGGCCTCTCTCCGAGCATTGAGTGCATTGGCCAGCATCCGCCCAGCCTTATTACTTTCCCAATAATAAGTACCCTTCTGCAACTTAATATTACGCTACGCCTCACCCGCCAAAAGCTCATTATACTGAAACCGGAGCCGCTGCAATCGCAACAAAATACACGGATCCGACCTACGAACTAAAATCTGCTCCCCTGCTTTGATCTTCTCATCTAGGACTCAAACCTGCTCTTTGCGCTGCCTGGCTTGCGCTATCCCAAAACTGGTAATTTTAGCTTTTATAGCGGCCTTAAACCCCTCCCACCAGGCCCATACTGTAGTGTCATGAATGGAGTTAAAACCAAAATATTCCGCTATTGCAATCTGCATTTCCACACAAAAGTCTGCCCTCTCCAAGAGGGATCTATCAAAAACCCAGCTGGAAGAGCAGGGAGCTACCCCTTTGTCGTCCAACACAATTGAAACCGCCGCATGATCCGAAACATGCGCCGCATGAATACTTGAGGCAACTATGCTAGGCATCAATTTCTTAGAAACTAACAGAAAATCAATGCGTGACAACGACTGATGTGGGGGTGAAAAAAACGTAAAATCCATTTCTGAGGGATGTTGCAGCCGCCACACATCCACTAAACCCATTTCTTGTTTCAGTGAGTTAAGTAATATCTGTGCCTTAGAAGGCCTAGCGGATCTGGGCGGCTTCCTGTCAATAAGTGGATCAATTACTTGGTTAAAATCTCCCCCTAACACTAACAATTCCCCCACAACCATATTGACCTCCCTCACCAAGAAGTGGAAGAACTCCGGACAATCCCCGTTAGGGGCATATACATTGCAAATAACCAATTCCAGAACACCCAGCTTAACTACTACCTTAACCCACCTCCCCTCGCCATCCGCACAGACATGCAATATACTTGGGTTCAAAGCCTTTTTAATTAATACAGCAACACCATTACGCTTATTAGTTGCCGCCGAAAAGGCCACCACCATGAATGGCTTAATGTTAAGCTTCAGCGATTCTTTTGCACTCAAATGAGTTTCCTGTAGCAGCAGGATGTCTACCCCTTCTTGTTTCCCATACAAAACTATCTTTTTCCTCTTAATGGGGTTCTTTATGCCTTTCACATTTAAGGAAAGGACCATAATAGGAGCCATACTGTCTGTTTTTCACTCACCTTAGTTCCAGCCTGTTGGTATTGCCAATTCGAAGAACAGGCTCTCACACATGCCTGCCTAGTCACCCTTCCCCATCTACCATGCACCCAGAACAGTAACCCCATCCCCCAGCTTAACCCCAAACCCAACATAATCCCAGTGAGCCCTGGAGGGCAACTCCATGCAAAAAACTGAATTGGTGAGCCTGCGCCAAGCAGGGCTGATGCTGAGGGGCTGACTCCAATGATCACCCACCCCTACCAACCCCGCTTCCCCAATATCTCCCTTATCACAATTTTGCCTAACCTCCCCCCCCTAAAACCCATGGCACTCCTTCCCCCTCCCTCTGAAGCACCCCTTACACTACTACACATCATCCCCAAACAAGATACACTTTAACAGACCATATGTAAAACAACAAGTACCAGCGGCCCCAAGAACAGTGTAAGAACAGTTCCGCTGGGCCTCACGAAAGTCACTTTAGTAGGCATCCACACTCTGGACCCAACCACCAGCAAGGGCAACAATCACCTCCCCAGCAGTGTTTCATCGCATCTGAGACGCCTCCTTATCCTCCAGATATAGACGCAAGGCCTCAGGTTCCTCAAAAGTTCTAGTCTGATTGTAAAGCGTAACACGCATTCTGGCCGGGTACATCAATCCAAACCTTGCCTGCAGGTGCTGAAGTCACGGTCTTAATGTTAGGAAGCTCTTTCTGCGATCAACCTTGCATTTCGCCAGGTCAGGAAAGAAGAACAACCTGTGCCCCTCAAATTCCACCGGGGACCGGGAGCGTGCCGCATCCATAATTGTCGCAACCTGCTGGTACTGCAAAATCCACAATATAATCGGTCGTGGCTTCTTGTTGTTAGGTTGTATCTGCGAGGGTACTCTGTGCGCCCTATCGATCTCGAAGGGCAGATCAAAGTTGAGATGAAGGACTGCTGGGATCAGCTTACACAGAAAGGGAATCATCTCTTTCCCCTCTGCCCCCTCCGGTACCCCCACAATTCGGACATTGTTCCTGCAGGCCCGATTATTTCCATCTTCTAATTCTTTCTGCAACCAACGAATTTGTCTGGCCTGCTTGTCCACCTCGTGCAGCCGCTCATCGTGCACCTTCAGAGTTTGTTCCATCTGCTCCTGCCGCACAGAGAGCCTTTCCACAGACCCCCTCAATGCCACTATCTCATCATTCATCAAGGTCAGGGACTCACCATTCGCTCTCACCATCTCCTTCGTCCCTTTTATCTACGCAAGAATCTCTTGTAAGGCCTCCGGCTGCTCTCGCACGGCCATTTTGTGCGGGGAGGGGGGCTCAGTCTTAGAGCGTTTAGCGCTATTATTCGGTGCAGTAGCAAATTCTAGCCGCGTGGGTTTAGGCCCGGAGATATCCACCTCTCACTCTACCAGGATTCGCCAACCTTAATGGGATCTGGCAGCAGGACTCTTTGAGGATTCAACTCGGCCCCTCCGGAGCTCCGCTCTACCCGTCTGTCCCGCTCGGCATCAGGCTCTGCCCCCCCCCCCCCCCACTAATCATTTTAGTAGCCACCCTCTGCACCGACTCCATCCTGTTCACATCCTTTTGAAGGTGCGGTCTCCAGAATTGCACACTATACTCCAAATGAGGTCGCACCAAAGACTTATACAGAGGCATTATCACCTCCTTTTTTCTGCTAGCCATTCCTCTCCGTATGCACCCAAGCATCCTTCTAGCTTTTGCTGTTGCCTTTTCTACCTGTTTAGCTACTTTACGATCATCAGACACAACCACGTCTAGGTCCCGCTCTTCTTTAGTGGACAAAAGTACTTCACCTCCTATACTGTATTGCTCCATTGGATTGCTGCAGCCCAAATGCATGACCTTACATTTTTTAACATTAAATCCCAGCTGCCAAATTCTACACCATTCTTCAAGCTTAGCTAGATCCCTCCTCATGTTATCTACACCTTCCTGGGTGTCTACTCTATTGCAGATTTTGGTATCATCCGCAAAGAGGCAAACCTTACCTGACAGCCCTTCTGCTATATCACTAACACAGATGTTAAAAAGAATCGGACCAAGGACAGATCCCTGGGGCACACCACTGGTAACATCCTTCTCCTCAGAGTGAGCTACATTTACTTGTACTCTTTGTCGCCTCCCACCCAACCAATTTCTAACCCAAGCAGTAACTTTAGGGTCCATCCCTAGGGTGCTCAGTTTGTTTATAAGTCGTCTGTGAGGAACAGTGTCAAAGGCTTTACTGAAATCTAAATACACCACATCTAGAGCTCTCCCTCGGTCCAACTCCCTGGTCACCCAGTCAAAGAAATCAATCAGATTTGTCTGACAAAACCTCCCTCTGGTGAATCCATGCTGCCTCGGATCCTGTAATCTGCTGGACTCCAGAAACCTCACTATTTTCTCTTTCAGCAGAGTTTCCAATAATTTACTCACCACGGAAGTTAAACTAACCAGTCTGTAGTTTTCAACCACATCCTTACTTCCGCTTTTGTGTAAAGGCACCACATGAACCTCTCTCCAGTCCTTTGGCACCACTGCCGACTCCAATGAGGCATTGAAAAGGTCAGTCAGTGGAGTTGCTAGAACGTCCTCAAGTTCCCTCAGTATTCTAGGGTGTATTCCATCCGGTCCCATCGCTTCGTCTACTTTAAGTTGAGCTAGTTTCTCACGAACACAGTCTCCTGAAAATTGTTCAATATGTCCCTCACTTCTGTTCCTATTTGTGGGTGTTTTCTGAGGTCCTGCTCCTGGTTCTTCATCTGTGAACACAGAACAAAAATATTTGTTAAGCAATTCTGATTTATCCTTGTCAGCTTCTACATATTCTCCCCCTGCACCCTTGAGTCTGACAATACCACTTTTGCCCTTCCTCTTCTCACTAATATATCTGAAAAATGTCTTATCCCCCCATTTTATTGCATTGGCTATTTCCTCCTCCTTTTGGATCTTTGCCTTCTTGACTACTTTGCTAGCTTCTCTAAGTTTTTCCAAATACAGATGCCTGTCTTCCTCTCTCTGTGATCTCTTGTATTTCATGAAGGCCTCCCTCTTTTTCTTCACTTTTTCAGCTACTTCCTTTGAAAACCATAACAGTCTCCTTTTCCTTTTGCCTTTATTTACCATTTTAACAAAAAGGTTGGTTGCCCTTAAAATATCCCCTTTCAGTTTTGCCCACTGTTTTTCTACATCCTCCAGCTGTCCATCCCCCAGCTGTCAATCATCATCTGTAGACTGTCCAGTGACTTTTGCGTGACATGTTAGACACACATTTGTCTCTGCTGCTGCATCACCACACTGACCAACATATTTAGTGGTATACTGCTGATGTACATGGCCCACCTGTGCTCACATCCTTGAACGGTGGCAGCCGTCTGCATGCCAGCCGTCTGCCACCTCACAGGGAGCTACAGGCTTCCATACATACATTCCCTTTGGTGGCAGATGTTTGCATTGTGGTTGTTTGGGATAGTGATTACAGACGTGTGTTGCACCACAATAGACTGTGGGTTTGATTCCAACATGTTCCTATCCTTTTCTTGTGTTCTGCTAACCTTACCATACAAAGCTGCAGCTTCGTCACTTCTCCACACACTCTTCCTTATTTTCACTGTTCACTACCGTGTGCCCTCTATGCAGCCCATCTGTCACATATTAGCTGTTACATATAGTCCATTTCTTTGTACTGTCCAGGTGAGCTGTTGGCTTGGGGGCTTGGTATAGGTATTCGTGTTGTTGAGCTGGTTTTGGACACATCGGTGTGCAGGTTCAATTCTCACATGCTCCTTTTTCATTCTGTTCCCTGTTTTGCCCCTGTCCACAGACCATCCACACATTTTTCCCCTCAGCTGGCCCTGACTCCATTTCTGTTTAGGTTCTTTGCTCTTTGGCATGCTGTTTCCACTGCATACCATTTCATAGTGTGTGTGCATGTGTTTATCTGTGGCTCTCGTCCCAATTCCAGACTGTGATATCAGCTGTAGACTGCTGTTCTGCATGTGCATTGCATCATGGGTACTGGTGGGGTTACCCTATCCTGGCACACATAGCAGACATTTTGTGTGGTGCCTTGATGTGTTCTTGTATGCAGCCATTGCTGTGGAGCTCACCATGGTGGTGTAGCCTACTGGTTTGGGCAATGACTTTCTAGGCAGTGGTCATGGATTCAATTCCTCCTTGTTTTTCTTATTTTTATGGCTATCCTTCTCATATCGTTTTCAGGTCTGTGACGGTCACAGCTCTGCAGATCTGTGCTGCCAAACCATGCCACCTTTGCCACAGTTTCCAACCACCTTTCTGTTGTGGTACCGCAGAGCCTATTCATGGAGGAAAAAGGGTTTTAAATCCTGAAAAAAGATTTTATCATCAGCTGCAATATTATGAGGAGCCCAATAGAGGGAGCAGGAGTGACCTTCCAAGGCCCAGAGAACTGCACCTCAGAGCTGATGAGGTAATGCAACCTAGCAGCCAATGGAGAAAAGGGGGATTTCCCCTGAAGAAAGGCTGGGAACTTGAAAAGGAGGAACTAGGACAAGTTAGAAGCAGACCAGGGAGAGAGAGACCAAGGGGAGGCATACCAAGGAAGGCCTACCAAAAGGAGGCATACCAAGAAGAGGCTTATCAAGGAAAAGCAGACCACGGAGAGTCACACCACAGAGAGCTTCTGGAAAGGAACCTAGAAGGAGAGCACCATAAGGAGTGTCCAGAGCACCAGAGAGGAAGGAGTTCCTGGCAGGAGGGCATAGTGAATCCGAGGCCACAGAGTTCCAGGAGTCCTTGGTTGAGAGGTACTGGAAAGAAAGGCACAAGGGGAGAAATAAACCCCAGAGTTTGGTGTGAAGAACCGGCAGCAGTAAATGCAAGACACAGTAAGCATTATCTGAGCAAGGATGAAGTCTTTGCTGCAAATGGTAATATTCCTTATTCAAATGGTAAAAGGTGTGAATGTGAGAGAGTGGTGACTCTGCATGAAGGCCAGCTGGAGTGTGAAAAGCCTACTGCTCAAGACAGGCTGAACTACAGCAGGACCAGGCCGTGGGACTCAACTAAACAAGGTAAAATACCTTTTTATTCTGATAAGCAAAATAAGTTAAGAAGACAGGAAACACAAGATACTGGAGTATATCCTCCCTATCAAACTGTTTGTGAAACAGGGCACAAGCCCTTGGTAAAAAGACTGTATAACATAAGGCAGCCTGCAAGGGGAAGTAACTGCCATAACAAACACTCACATGGGCGCGGCCCTGACTTGAATGCTGAACATTGGAAGCTAGTAAATGTGTTATATGAGAAACCTCAGTACGCTCCTCAAGAGTTTACTGACACTGATTCACAGCTGTCTGATACTCAGCCCATGCAGGTGGAATTCAACGAAGACCCACCTGAAACCCCGATGGACTGTAGCTACTGTCAGGCAGGTAGCCTAAGGTCTGTGCATGAAACATAAAACAGTGAACAGTAGCGAATGCCTGTAAAGTTTGTTTATGCCAAGTACTGTGAAGCAACAGTTAAACAAAGCAAGTGTGAATATATTTTCTTTTTGTTGCCTGAAGCAAGGTTTCTTTCAGTTGGTTGAAGTAGTCTCCCATAACTTGAACCATTGTGCTTAAAGGGAAATAAAGCCTTATTTTCCCTACATTCTGGCTATTGTGTTCTCTTGAACTTTGGCCCTCGGAAGGTCCTGGGAACATTACCAAGACCTCTTACAGAAGGACCAAATTCAAAATATAAAAAAAACTCTCATGTCCATCTGACCTGCCCATACCAACCTTGGCCTCTGGGGCGGCAGCGTGACATGAAAATGGCGTAGTTGTTGGATGTTTTCGTGGAGCCTACGTCCAGCCTACAGAGAAGAAGCTTGAGCTACAGGTCTCAAGAAGAAAGGGAAAAAAAAAAAACCCACTTGAATTACAAAAAAAACAAAACCCCCCCCCCAAAAAAACCCGGAGTGGAGCAGTCAAATCCGGAGCGGATTGGAAGAAAACCCTGGAAAAGAGAAATCCGGTATCCAACTGTCGGCGGAGAATCGCGGAACGACAGCGACGTATACTGTTCCAGAGCTGATTCTACACTGTCATCAGATAAAACGTAGATATACCTGAAAAGTGTAGGATACTAAGGAAAGTATAGAGAAAAAAAAAAAAAAAAGAAGGGTTTAGGAAAGGAAATTTTCTTTGTGAAAGAGCCACACTTGGTTGTGTTTTGTTGTTTTGTTTCCTTACTACAGATTACCATGGATCCCAAAGAAGTATGTGCGTGGATGGCTAATCAATTTGACAAGCAGGCGGAACTAGCGCTGCAGAATCAAGCGCAAGCGCTGAAAGCCATGCAAGAACAGCAGTCACCTCTTCTGCACACATTGGACAAATGGTTAACCCAGCAGAAGGAAGAAATGGCAAAGAAGGAAGCGGAACTATTGCGAGCCTCTGAACTCCATAACACAGAGTTGGGACAATGGTCATGTAGTGATCTGACAATGGGAAAGTTAAGCCCCAGTGATAATCTGGATGATTTTCTGGATTCATTTAGCAGAATAGCAAAGTCAGCTCGGTGGCCGACTGAACAGTGGGCAGTCAGACTAGCTGCATCCCTGACGGGAGAGGCTCTAGCCGCCTACCGGTCGATGCCTCCAGCTTTAGCAGACAATTATGATGAGGTAGTAATGGCAATTAAAGATCGCCTAGGTCTCACCCCATTTGCTTATAGGAAATTGTTTAGAGCCACTATGCTTAACCCAAATGAAACTCCGAAAGCCTTGGGACATAGAGTAAAGAGCTTGGCGTACAAATGGTTACAGCCTGAGAGAAAGAATATTGAAACTCTCATGGACGCCATAATCTTAGAACAGTTTCTAAATGCAGTACCGAGTAGAGTGCAAAATTTTCTAATTCTCCAGAATTGCTGCACTACTACCGAGGCCGTAAGCCTAACAAAGAGATATCTTGAGGCAGAAAAAGTGTCCCAGTCAAAGCTAGCGGTTCCTAAAATGCACTTAGGGATGGAAGCTAGGAGGGTAGATGGTTCCTCCAGACCAATGTATAGCCCTAGGAGTAATTATGACCCTAAGGATGTGGAAACTGTAAGACGATGTTTTTCATGTGGTAAGAAGGGCCATATAAAAAAGGAATGTTATTCACATATTGCATTAGTGGGAGAAGTCCCAAAAACAACAAAAGAAGGTTTTGTGTTGAGAGTAAAAATACACGGAGTTCATGCTAAGGCACTTCTAGATTCAGGAGCGGACCAATCCATGATGTCCAAACAGCTGTGGTCTATGATCCAAGACCAAGGATGGTCCGTCCCTGAACGTCCAGAAGCGCAGGTCAAAATTAAATGTGTTCATGGATCAGCTACAAGCTACCCCGTGTACAAGCTGTGGGTTAAGGCATGGGGAATGAGAAAGCAAATGTTGGTAGCTGTGGTCCCAAGATTACCACAAGAGCTGGTATTGGGTCGCGACTGGCCGCAATTTAAAAAGACTCTGAGAGAGGGTTTATCTCCTCAGACAGTCATGAATTTCACCTGCAGTAGGCATGAGCACACGGGTAGTCCTGAGCCTACTGATCGCCTTAGCACCCAGCGAAGCAGCCTAGCGGCAACCACTAACTCCATGGTCCCTAGTCCGCTCTGGGGAAAGCCAAAGAGAGGCCTGATAAAGGAAACACCGGAGGCGCCTAAGAAATTCGTGTTGAAGTTCTGTAAAACTTCAGAAAAGGCCCGTAGTCCCCAAAGAGCATCAACACAAGCAGCAGGCTACGATCTCCATAGTGTGGAAGACCAGGTCATCCCGAAGCAGGGACGGAAGCTAATCAGCACCGGAATACAAGTGGAAATCCCTCCAGGATGTTATGGAAGGATAGCACCCCGGTCAGGATTGGCTGCCAAACACAGTTTGGATGTAGCCGCAGGGGTCATCGACCCTGATTATAGGGGAATAGTAAAAGTTCTCCTGTGCAATTTTTCTAAAGAAGATTTCGTGGTTCAGGTTGGGGACAGAACAGCGCAATTGATTTGCGAGCGAGTCGGGTTCCCCAGCTTGGAAGAGGTCACCATGCTCACTCCCACTAGCCGAGGTGCAGATGGTTTTGGCTCTACGGGGAAGGCAGAGCTAGAAGGACTCATGGCCATAGGGAGTGATTTTCCAGAAGAAGACCTGGGCCCCCATGTGGAAGACCACAAGGAGGACTCCGTGCCGAAAATCGGGGAGGAACTCTCATTGAGCCAACAGCACGACTTAACCCAATTGTTGGGAGCTTACAAGGATGTTTTAACCTCGATACCGGGAGAAACGTCACTGGTGGCTCACGAAATACTCACACCCCCAGGCAAAATCATCCGGCAACGGCCCTACCGTCTGCCGGAGGCAAAAAGGCAGGAAATTATTAAACAAGTGGATGAAATGTTGAAAATGAATGTCATCGAGGAGTCGCATAGCCCCTGGTGTAGCCCGGTCGTTCTGGTACCTAAGCCAGATGGCTCGATGCGTTTTTGTATCGACTTTCGCCAATTAAACGCTGTGTCTACGTTCGATGCCTATCCCATGCCTCGTATAGAGGAGCTACTAGACCGGCTTGGACAAGCGAAGTTTTTGACAACATTGGACATGACAAAAGGGTATTGGCAGGTCCCTTTAACACGGGATGCCAGACCAAAAACTGCCTTCAGTATGCCCTTGGGGCTATATCAATTCCGCAGAATGCCATTCGGTCTGCACGGGGCAGCCGCCACCTGTCAACGTTTGATGGATATCATCCTGAGGCCATACCAAACGTTCGCAACCGCTTATATGGACGATGTAGTGATCCACAGCGCCACCTGGGCGGATCATCTCCACCACATACGTACCATATTAGAAGCAATGAGAAGAGCGGGCCTCACTTTAAATCCAAAAAAGTGTACTTTTGCGGCAAAAGAGGTCAAATATCTGGGTCACCTCGTGGGCCGGGGAACAGTGCGACCTCTACGAGATAAAGTAGAAAGTGCGAGACAATTTCCCGCTCCCCAGAATAAAAAACAATTACGAAGCTTCCTGGGCCTCATCGGGTATTACCGACGTTTTATACCCCATTTTGCGGAGGAAAGCAGTCTCTTCACGGGGATGCTGCGGAAAAACGCCCCGAACCTGCTACAATGGTCACCGGAAGCGGAGACAACGTTCCAACACCTGAAGGAAAGGTTGTGTAGGGCCCCCATACTACGAGGAGTAGACTTCCAGCAACCCTTCCTATTGCAAACGGATGCCTCCGAGACAGGCTTGGGTGCTGTTCTGTCTCAAATACAAGAGGGAGCAGAACACCCCATTATGTTCCTTAGCCGGAAACTTTCGGTGGCTGAACAAAAATATGCCACTATAGAGCGAGAATGTCTCGCCATTAAATGGGCCATTGAGGCGTTACGATTTTATCTCACAGGAAGGAAATTCGTTCTCATAACGGATCACGCCCCATTAAAATGGTTACATACCATGAAAAATGACAATAACCGATTAACCAGATGGTATATGGCTCTGCAACCCTACGATTTTCGGGTGGAACATCGAGCGGGCAAACTACATTTCAACGCCGACGCCATGTCACGAATTCCGTGCTGTGTGAAGGGGGCTTCACCAGCCCGTCATATTTTAAGAGGGGGGATATGTGGTACCGCAGAGCCTATTCATGGAGGAAAAAGGGTTTTTAAATCCTGAAAAAAGATTTTATCATCAGCTGCAATATTATGAGGAGCCCAATAGAGGGAGCAGGAGTGACCTTCCAAGGCCCAGAGAACTGCACCTCAGAGCTGATGAGGTAATGCAACCTAACAGCCAATGGAGAAAAGGGGGATTTCCCCTGAAGAAAGGCTGGGAACTTGAAAAGGAGGAACTAGGACAAGTTAGAAGCAGACCAGGGAGAGAGAGACCAAGGGGAGGCATACCAAGGAAGGCCTACCAAAAGGAGGCATACCAAGAAGAGGCTTATCAAGGAAAAGCAGACCACGGAGAGTCACACCACAGAGAGCTTCTGGAAAGGAACCAAGAAGGAGAGCACCATAAGGAGTGTCCAGAGCACCAGAGAGGAAGGAGTTCCTGGCAGGAGGGCATAGTGAATCCGAGGCCACAGAGTTCCAGGAGTCCTTGGTTGAGAGGTACTGGAAAGAAAGGCACAAGGGGAGAAATAAACCCCAGAGTTTGGTGTGAAGAACCGGCAGCAGTAAATGCAAGACACAGTAAGCATTATCTGAGCAAGGATGAAGTCTTTGCTGCAAATGGTAATATTCCTTATTCAAATGGTAAAAGGTGTGAATGTGAGAGAGTGGTGACTCTGCATGAAGGCCAGCTGGAGTGTGAAAAGCCTACTGCTCAAGACAGGCTGAACTACAGCAGGACCAGGCCGTGGGACTCAACTAAACAAGGTAAAATACCTTTTTATTCTGATAAGCAAAATAAGTTAAGAAGACAGGAAACACAAGATACTGGAGTATATCCTCCCTATCAAACTGTTTGTGAAACAGGGCACAAGCCCTTGGTAAAAAGACTGTATAACATAAGGCAGCCTGCAAGGGGAAGTAACTGCCATAACAAACACTCACATGGGCGCGGCCCTGACTTGAATGCTGAACATTGGAAGCTAGTAAATGTGTTATATGAGAAACCTCAGTACGCTCCTCAAGAGTTTACTGACACTGATTCACAGCTGTCTGATACTCAGCCCATGCAGGTGGAATTCAACGAAGACCCACCTGAAACCCCGATGGACTGTAGCTACTGTCAGGCAGGTAGCCTAAGGTCTGTGCATGAAACATAAAACAGTGAACAGTAGCGAATGCCTGTAAAGTTTGTTTATGCCAAGTACTGTGAAGCAACAGTTAAACAAAGCAAGTGTGAATATATTTTCTTTTTGTTGCCTGAAGCAAGGTTTCTTTCAGTTGGTTGAAGTAGTCTCCCATAACTTGAACCATTGTGCTTAAAGGGAAATAAAGCCTTATTTTCCCTACATTCTGGCTATTGTGTTCTCTTGAACTTTGGCCCTCGGAAGGTCCTGGGAACATTACCAAGACCTCTTACAGAAGGACCAAATTCAAAATATAAAAAAAACTCTCATGTCCATCTGACCTGCCCATACCAACCTTGGCCTCTGGGGCGGCAGCGTGACACTGTCCATCTATCTGCATCTGTCTTACCCTGAGGCGCCATATCAGGTGCCTTGACCTATTGTGCCTTATAAGGCGCCCTAGGATATGGCACCTTATAGGGCACCTTATAGGGCACCTTGAGTAGGGCACCTTATAGGGCAACTTATAGGGTGCCCTAATGTAGAGCGCCTTATAGGGAGCACTAGGATGCGCGCCTTATGAGACGCCTTACGTTAGAGCACCTTGTCAGCCTTAGCATGCCCTATTTGTTCCTTTGCCGTGTACTATCCTGTTAATGTGCATTAGATGGCAGAGGCGCTCTTTACCACACATTAACTGGCCAGGGTGCCCTGTATCGCACGATACATCGCCCTGGTTACCTTAACCCTGCACCGCCCACTTACTTATATGGCGTTGGTAATGTTACCGCTGCATTTAACGCCGGTAACATTACCATGCCTTAGTAAATATACCCCTAAGAAGCATTCAAAGATCAGAGAGCAGAATCAACAGAACCTCCCTAAGTTCCTTCAATACCCTATGGTAAATCCATCTAACTTATCGCTTTGTCTTCTGAATTTTGTTAGAGATCTCTTTCACTTCCATTCCTATTTGTGTTTATATTCTAAGACCCAACTCCTGGTCCTTCATTGTTAAGCAATTCCACTTTATCCTCATCAGCCTCAATATATTCTTCCCCCTCACCCTTACAGTGCCATCTTTCCATTGTTCCTATCAACTAATATATCTTTTTTTAAAAAAAGTCTTGCTCCCCCCATTTTACTGTATTGGCTATTTTTTTTTCCATTTGAATCTTTGCTTTTCTATTTTACTAGCTTCTCTTTTAGCTTTTTCAGATATTGTTGTTTGTCTTCCTTTGGGGTATATTCACTAAAGGACATTAAGAGAGCAGGCGTTAGTGAGCGTTAATGGCAGTGATAAGGGGTTTACAGGCAAAAAGGGCTCTGGGGGGTGTAGGAGTCATTCTGGCGTTAAGGGCACTATGGGCCATTTAATGTGCGTTAATGGGACATTGGGTGTAAAGGTGTCAAGCATGCACCTTAATGTCTGAAAATGGCTGTAACCCTAACACTGGATAAAAGAGTAGCAAGGAAAGTCAATCTGAAGGTGATGGATGGAAAGACCGGCAGGAGCTGATGGACCTGCCAGATCAGTTGTCACCCTACGTGGTAGCCTGTAAAGTGGATGAGCATGTGGGAGGCAGCTATACCGATGCACAGGGGATTGCCAATGTAAAATGATGCAATGTCAGTTTGTGGCTTAGGATGGAGAAGATGTGTCCCCCAGTGGAGTCAGATGTGGCAGGATGTATGCAGTGACAGGAGCAGAGTAGGAGTGGTAACGTTCAGATCAGGCACAGGAGAGGCATGCATGAAGATCCGAAATGTGGAAAAGAGCACCAGTGTAGGCCATGGTATAGCAGCTTGCACAAGAAGACATGATTGTACACAGCCGACAGAGGCTGATGGATGGGCTGAAGGAAGGATGGTGGCTGAGGAGAGGGTGGTATGAGCTGGCAGCACCAATGTACCATAGGTGCCATCCCCAACGCATTTGTACAGTGTTTGAAAATGTGTGCCAATGCCACTTGGAAAGATGGATACTAGACATGTGGACTCACACCTGTCCCAGTCACACAGCCACCATACAACACCTCAGACAAATGTACAGATAAGTACACAAATGTCATCCAAACTGGGCAAATGGGACACATACAGACATACAGGTGGCTATCTGAGGGATAGAATGTGTCCGCATGTACTGCAGAGATGTAATGGAGTCAAAGCTGTACAGTCACTGTCATGATGTCGTACATGACTCATGTTACCCAAGTAGGTTACAGCTGTATGCAATGCAACTGCCTGTTAGTATACCACTGTAGCAGTGCAGTCACGTTATGGTACATCTTGTCGCCAGTTGGTAATGTCTGATGATAAACAAGGTCTGTATGGACCTGCAGTCAGCTCAGCCATTGATGGGTTAAATGATCTGCTCATGGTCACAAGGAGGTGTTGTCAGTCCATGAAGGTTGTGGCAGACATAAAATGCGACAGTAACACATTCCAAACTGGCACATAAGAAGTGGTACTAGAAGTCTATAAATTAATGAACGGAGTGGAACGGGTAAACGTAGATCAATTGTTTGCATTATCAGAATATAGAAAGACTAGGGGACAGGCAATTAAGCTACTGGGTAAACTATTTAAGACTAATAAAAGAAAACATTTTTTCACTCAACGTGTAATCAAACTCTGGAATTTGTTAGCGGAGGATGTAGTAAAGGCTGTTAGTGTAGCTGGGTTTAAAAAAGGTTTGGACAAGTTCCTGGAGGAAAGGTCCATAAACCATTATTAAGAAGGGACCCAGGATATCAATGCTTGACCCAGTACAAGCATTGTGGAATCTGTGTCTTTTGGGCAAACCGCTAGGTATGCATGACCTAGATTGGCCACTGTTGGAAACAGGATACTGGGCTTGATGGACCTTGGTCTGACCCAGTATGGCATATCTTATGTCTCAAACCATGGTATTTTGCCCCCCCCCCCCCAAGCCACTGCCATTACCATTACCATCACACCATACCGCCAATCAGTGGAGGCTGATATCTGCAGGGTGAACATGTCTAACCCCCTGCAATGCAATGCAGCAGAGCCAATAAAGCCATGCATGAGTGTCTGTAAGTCACAGAAGAGCCAGGACTGTTACAGGCAGGGAAATCACCTGAGTAGCACACAGGCACAAAATTTATTTATTTAGACAGGTTTGTATACCGCCTTATCCTTCAATCAAAGCGGTCACAACACAATTGGGGGATACATTTAACACGCGGGGATATAAGACACATACTTACAGGGAACATGGGCAATGGAGGGTTAAGTGGCTTGCCCAAGACCACAAGGAGCATCTGTGGGACTAGAAACCCCAGTCCTTCCGGCCCAAGGTTGCTGTCCTCTAGTGGGATTTGAACCCCCGACCTTCCGGCCTGAAGTACCTTACCCCAACCACTAGGCTACTCCTCCCTACATGAACAGGTGGGAATTGAACCATTTTCTCCTGTTTATGGTTTAGGCACTTGATATACCGCTCTTTACTATATGTATCAGAGCAGTTTACAGATATATACTAACAGGCACTTTTTATTCCCTGGCGATATTGCACTACCCAATAGGCTACACAGCAATGTCTGGATACAAAGAGCCTGCAGATCTCTGCCTAAACTGTCTGCTGTGTGTGCCATATAGGTTAGTCCCTCCAGTACCCATGAGGCACTGCACACACGGAACAGCAGTCTGCAGCTGATAACCAAATGGAGAATGCACTAATCCATCATATCAGTTCAGTAGGATGCATTGCCAGTGTGTGCTACAAGCACATTACAGCTGCAAGCCATGCTATTGAGCACTGCTGGCAGTCACCCTGAGAGTGAGGATGGGTGCCCAGCACCTGGTCCCCAGAACTTGCACTACCAGAGATGGTCTTTGCTATCCATCTGGCAGGTCTACGTCATTGCTAGTGTATTATGCTGGTTACCTTGTTTCCTGTTCAATTGCAGCATGCTGTAGGTGCTGTCACAGATGGGCCCTATGTCTTGTCCCTGTTGGACAGGAGTTCTCCTAGAACAGTGCATATCAGTGCCCATTGTTAAAAAGCCGATGCTATGGATGCCAAATGCAGTGAGGCCTTTTAGACTTGCATGAGACTGCTGCTATGATCCTGTCATTACCATAGTGAATAGGCCAGGAACAACTTCCATCCCAACCATCTAGGACTAACAATCCACCACAACAAACTCAGTCAGACTGCACTACTGCCCACTGCTGGGCTGTTTCAGCCATACATGTACCAACTGCGGTCGGCCAACAAAAAAAGCACGATCCCACGTGCAAACGAACAACCCAATAAGAAACGTGGAATACAAAAAGGACGTAAAAAGTAATAATTTTTATTTAAATATACCAGTGGCTGAAGTGGTATATTTAAATAAAAATTATTACTTTTTACGTCCCAACTGCGGTCGGGCCACTGGTCAGCACACAACACATGTGCACAGAGCAACCATATGCACCCTGGCATGGGATAAACAACATATACAGCCAGTTTTTGGCTCAGTGGACTCCCCAGACAGAGATTGCACCCACATCACTGGAGTCAGATCTTATATAAGCACTATGTGGATTCATAACCATGCCATGGTCACTGATTGATCAGAATGAGAGAACCCTCTCAGCATGACATGCTGTGGCCATCCAGGCCATGCACATGCAGACAGGTACTGTGAGGTCTCAGCCACTGACCCTACCACTGAGGCAGACACATCCTGGCCAATCCACTTTGTTTCAGGCCATACCCACAATCCTCTGCTCTTCATCATGCATATTTGCAAACTAATGCTGGGAACCGCTTAGGCAATGTGAGGCACAGTGAGTGCAGAAAGACACATAACAATGGACAGACATACAAACATACGCACACACACTCACATAGCCGCACTGTGCAAAAGTAAGGATGGTTGGCTAGTAGGATTTTGCGACATTAATGCCCATTGTTAGCACTCAGTGTGCAAATGCTATCAGCCTGCCTCTCCATCCAGCTGTGGATAGTGGAAACTGTCTGTGTGGCTGATGGGTGTTTATACCCTTGCTGGCTGATTCATTGGGGGGGGGGGGGGTTGCACATGCTGGTACTGAACCTGCACTGTAGGCTAATGTTTAGACCACAGGGCACGCAATACGTGATCCACAGCCAGGATCTGAACATGTGACCCTCTGTTGGATATAAGTTTTTAGGAATATTAAGACTGCCTACATTCCTTGCATAGCCTTTAAATCAGATATCTGAGTGTGCCCTCAGTTCATGTAAGGCCTACTGGCCAGGGACACTTGTGATATATAGCTACTTGGAATAGAAGTACTTAGATTTGCAGAGACCTGGTCTTCTACCTAAGTCTCTCACTTAATTTTGTAGCAAAGGTATAATTTTAAAGTTACAGGGACCTTTGCATAGTAGGCTGATACATAGAAGTAAAAGTTCAGATTTCCATTTTTTGTTACAATATTCTGACTTGCATAGCCTTTAAATCAGATATCCGAGTGTGCCTTCAGTTTACGTAAGGCCTACTGGCCAGGGGCACTTAGGTTCCTGCCCATCCTACCCCTCACCCCACCCACCCCAGGGCTGCATTGTCTATTTAGTCATCATATGCATTGGCATCTGTCCTTTTAATTAGGTTTACACCCACCATTTCTCCTCCTTCTCCTAGGACCGCTTAATCAGCATGTTGTGGATTCAATGCAATAACTGTGATGCTTTCGTTCTGAGAAGAGTCATTTGGAATCTAAGAGCTTCCCCTATATGCCTCAAGTTAGTTGCTATGCATAAAGAATTGACTCTACTAAGGGAAGGATTAGCTGCTATTAAACACACCTCTTGCAGGGTACAAACGGAACAAAATCCACCATTGCTCCCACAAAGAATCAAACAGCCCAGGAATAAATGAATCACAGTAGGCTCTGATAGGTTATGACCTGTAACGCAGAGACATCCTATACATCAAGAGATATCCCTGCATAATGCTTTCTCTGCCTTGGATAATAAGGGTGCCCGATCTATGGAAACAGAAGTATTCTTAAATGAGAGAGTCAATGCCCAATCTACTGATAATGCACCAAATATGAAGAAAAAAACCACAAAACAGATAACTACTGCTACTTGGAGAGTCCATCATCAGAGGCACCAACTTGGGACCACAGTTCAAAGGAGAGAAGATGGTCAAATGCCTCCCAGGCTCCTCAGCCAGCAGGAATACAAACCAAATTGTTGGTATAATTAGTGCAGAAAGTGAGCATTCCAAAAATGATGTTGTCATCCACTTGGGCACAAATGACCTGGCTAGAAACAGTGCCTTTGCAGTTTAAAGGGACTTCCAGACTCTGGGAGAGAAACTCAGGCCCATTGTTAACACTATAGCATTCTCAGAAGTTCTTCCTATTCATAGTAAGGGGGCAAAAAGGCTGTATTGCATAAACAACTTTAATACATGGCTCCAAACCTGGTACAAACAAGAAGGATTTAGTTATATTGGTGACTGGGGAAACAGATAGATCAACAAGAGACTATACTGTGTTGATGGACTGCATCTCTCCATTGCAGGGAAAATGATCCTAAATGAAAAATTCAGACACTATGTGGACAGGCATTTAAATCAGGGAAAGGGGGTGATGGATGGAGGAGGACAAGTTCAGGATGTCATTCCCAGCAAAAGCAAAATGACATTGGAAACAGCTACACTTTTAAACCACATATCAATGGCAAGTGGGAAGAGGTGTATAAAACAAAATCCCTGCAAAACACAGGCAAACCAGTCAACAAATGATGGAAAGCAATTTATTCATTTATTTATTCGCATTGCTTGATATACCACCCTTGCTGAAGCATCAGGGCAGCGTACAATAACATAACATAAAATGGGATACTAGAAAAGAGACAGAAAATGAAAAGAACATCATTGTAATTAAAGGAAAGCAACAGGAGAGAGCAGAAGAAGAGAAAAGTGGGGAGAAATTCATACAAGGACATAAGAACACCATTCAGTCGAGGACGGTGGGAATGGACGGGGGGGGGGGGGGGAGGAGTGTTGCTGGCCTGATGGACAGATGCAAGTTTACAGAGCTCTGGTGGAGGAGAAGGCAGGGTGATCCAAGGAAAGTGGGAGATCATCAAAGGCCTTACAGAATAGCTACGTCTTGAGGAGGCCTTTAAACCGAGTGAAGGACAGTTCGATACGGAGGTGGTGTAGGAGTGAATTCCATAGAGCAGGGCTTAGGAAATAGAAAGCAGATTTACATGTGTGCTCCAGGTGGGCATTGGCCGGAGAGGGGAGGAGAAGATAATTACCATGTGCTGAGCGAAGAAGATGGGGGGCAGGCTGAAGATGGATAAGGTTGGCCAAATACTGGGGTGTGTCAGTGTGGAGGGCCCTGTGGATGATAATGAGTAGTTTATAGATGAATCTAGTTTTACGCTCTGGCATGGGTGGTATATCAAACCTCACAAATAAAGATACATATAAAGATAAAGATAGGAAGCCAGTGCAGGTTAAGAAGAAGAGGGGTGACGTGATCAGAAGGCGAGGAATGAGTGATGAGACTGGTAGCGGTATCTTGTATTAACGGAATACGTCGCAACTGGTACTGTGGGAGGCCAGTGAGGCAGAACTGCAGCTGTCCAGTCGGCTGACAACAAGTGACAGAACCAGGGAAGTGATGGAGGAGAGAGTGAGAAATGGCCGAATAACCCGAATCTTGCACAGATGAAAAAAAGAAGTGTGAACTAGCAATGAAATGTGTTGGTGAAAGGAAAGGAAAGGAAGGGATCCAAGGTAATGTCAAGATAGAGGAGAGTAGGAACAAGAGGGATGGGAAGGGCTGACATGATGGGGGACAGGGAGGGAGGAGAAGCACCAAAGGAGAACCAGATAGCGGCAGACTTAGAAGGGTTAACATGGAGGTAGTTATCAGCAAACCAAGTGGTGATACAAGCAAGCAGGAGTTGAGAGTGGAGAGATCAGGAGCCAGAGGGTCGGTGTGGTAGAGAAGAAGAATATCATCCACATAGTAATATGCAGAAAGTCCAGCTTGTTGAATCAGTAAAGCCAATGGTGCAATAAATATGTTGAAGAGGAGGGGAGCAAGGACAGAGCCTTGGGGAACACCACAGTGCAGAGAATGAGAAGGTGAGACAACAGAACCAGACTGAACAGCAAAGGTGCGAGAAGACAGGTAATACTGGAACCACTGGAGGACAGTGCCGCAGATTCCACGGTCTTATAAACGGGTGAGGAGGGTGCGGTGATCAACAACATCAAAAGCAGATGAAAGATCAAGGGAGACAGCAATAAAGAGGTCACCATGATCGTGAGAAGAATGAATTTCACTGAGGAGTGCCAAAAGAGTAGTCTCAGTGCTGTGGCCAGCCCGGAAACCAGATTGATGGGGGTGTAGTGAGAGTGTAGAATCAAGATGTGCTGTCAGTTGGGTGCAAGCAAGTTTCTCTAGTACTTTGGAGAGGAAGGGGAGGTTGGAAACTGGGTGCCAATTGGCAGAGACAGTGGGATTTAGGGCTGATTTTTTAAGAAGGGGGCGGACAAGAGCATACTTCCAAGCATGGGAAATTAGCCAGAGGTGAGACTAATGTTAACCATAAGAAGGATGTAAGGGAAAAGTGTGAGCGAGGGGTCCAGTAGCCAGGCGGAGGGAAGGGGATCAAGAGGACATGTGGTTTTATTGGATGTGGCAATGACCTTAGTGAGCTCAACGGAAGTAACAGGTCAAAATGAATGCCATGTGTGTGGAAAGGTGTGGGACAGTGGAGGGGAATGCAAAGGTGAGGAGGAGGGAAGAGGAGGGGAGAGGGGAGGGGGACAAGAGCCAAAGAAAGAACAGAGGGATTGGATTTTATCAGAAAAAAAGGAAGCAAGATGGGAAGCGGAGGGGGCTTCAGGGGGAAGGGTTGATGATACTGAGGATGTGGAAGGGGGGGGAGAGGGAATTCAGGACCTGGTGAAGACCAATGTTCCCTCTAATTTTCTGTAAACTGTGTGCACATAAAATATCAGCTGTGCAGCTTTTGAAGGAAGGTTAAATTTTTGTGCGCCACATAATGACACTCGGATATATATACTTTAAAATTTGACTACACATCAGAATACAGTATGTATACACCATATTGATTTTAATCAAATTAAATGAAAATAGATAATTACTAAATGAAGTGGAAAATTTCTAGTGATTACAATCACAACTTTTAAATTTTAAGACGTCTGTGTTGTTTTCTATCAGAATCAGAACCGTAATTTGTATGCTCTCTGTTGTAAACTATGTGCGCTCGCTCGGCGAGGTGTGTGCACGTACACACGCGCACAGCTTAGAGGGAACAGTGGTGAAGACGTCGGGAGGAATTAGAGGATGAAGTGATAAGGTCGGAGTAGTAGGATTTCATGACTGTGGTTATCATGGAAAGGTGATGTGAGTTGCGAAAAGCAGCAAGGGAATCAGGGGAGGGATGTTTACGCCACAGGCGCTCGGCACGGCAGAGATGAGAACGCTGAAGATATAGACCGGGGTGGTACCAGTAATGGTGTGAGGAAGAGCGAGAGGGGACAAGATGGAGTGGAGCTAAAATGTCAAGAGTGGAAGCGAGGGTGTATGTCCAAGCATCAACCTGTTGCTCAACTGGGAAACTGGAAAATTCTGCCGGGAATAGAGAATCGGCCGGAGGGAAGTGCTGAAGCGTGGGAGTGATGTGACATTTGAAGACTTTGGGAGGGAAACTGGAAGGGGAAGCCTTGGAGACTTGGGGAGTGGGGAGTGGGGAGAGAAAAGGAGAAAAGAAGACAGTAATGGTCAGATCATGGAAGGGGAAACGACGAGATACCAGATGGAAGGTAGGGGAAGTGGGAAGAGGTGAAAAGAAGGTCAAGAGTATGACCGGAGGAATGAGTTACGCAGTTAACATGCTGTGTGAAGGAAAGGTCATCAAATAGGGACATAAGGACTCTATCGTGGGGCCTAGTGGGGTAATCAAGGTGTATGTTGAAGTCTCCTAAAACAGTGACATGTGGGGACAGAAGGACGGTCTCAGAGAGAGAAAGGAGGAGGGAATCCAGGAGATCAGGATGTAAGGAAGGTGGCGTGTAAAGGAGAAGAAAGTAAACTGGGTTATGGGACCCAAAACATAGTAAAAGAGATTCAGGGTATCGGGGTGAAGGAGAGAGAGAGGTGAAAGAGGAATGGGGGTCCTGTGGATAACTGCTATGCCCCCACCTGTCCGATTAAGCCGGGGGGGTATGAAAAGCAGAATAGCCAGCAGGGAGACAACGATAGAGGAGACTGTCCTCCCCCTCACGGAGCCAGGTCTCGGTGAGGAAGAGTGCATCCAGAGAGTGTTGAACCAATAAGTCGGACACCAGGTGTGTCTTAGCTCGCAGGAAGCGGCAGTTTAGGAGAACACAGGAGAGGGCCAGAAAAGATGCAGGCATCGAGAGTGAGGAAGGAGACGACAAACACGGTCGACATGGAAGCAGATTACAATGAGCACAAATGCTGGAAGCCTAGCCAATAAAGTTCCTGATCTGGAAGCCCTAATGTTGAAAATGGACTTGGACATTGTGGCTATTGCAGAAACATGGTTTAACGAGTTGCATGAATGGGATATAGGGATAGATGACTATAATCTATTTAGAAGAGATAGAGAGGGTAGAAAAGGAGGAGGAGTAGCCCTATATGTCAAAAGCAATATTAAAGCTGCTGAAATGCAGGGGACGTGGGGAAAAGAAGAAGTGCTGTGGATTGTGTTGGAAAGAGGAGATGGCACTGTCATTCATATTGGTGTAGTCTACAGGCCTCCAACTCAAACCGAAGAAATGGATAGTGAATTGATTGCTGATATTGCAAAGATAGCCATGAAGGGGGAAGTGATCATAAGGGGTGACTATAATCTATCCTATGTGGATAGGAGTATTCCTTCTGCAAATCTGGAAAGAAGTAAAAAAGTTGTGGATGCCTTCCAAGATGCATTAGACAAATGGTGACAGAACCGACCAGGAAGTGCTCGGTACTGAATTTAGTGCTCATCAACGGAGATAGCATGTTGAATATCTGGGTGGCTGCCCATGTGAGCAGCAGTGATCATCACATGGTGTGGTTTGAGATAAAAGACAAGGTAGAATCCAAGCACAGCAAGCTCAAAGTCCTAGAATTAAAAAACACAGACTTCAGCAAAATGGCCAAGTACCTGAAGGAGGAGTTGGCAGGGTGGGAGGGGATAAGGGAAGTGGAATTGCAATGGGCTAAGTTAAAGGAGACAATAAAAGGGGCAACAGATACATAGGTAAGGAAAGTAAATAAAACAAGAGAAAAAGAAAAGAAGTGGTTGCACAAATAAAGGCAAAACCCACAGCTTTCACAAAATTCAAAAGTTCATAAAGGAACACAGAAAAGAATACAGGATCAAACTAAAAGAGATATAAGGATAACAAAATCAAAGGCAGAAAAAAAAGATGGCTGAAGATGTGAAGTGTGGCAACAATGACAACAAAACCTTTTCCGGGTATATTCGGAAGAGGAGGAAAACCAGAGGTGGAATTGCGGGACTCAAAAGTGCTGAGAACAGATTTGTGGAAAGTGACATTGAAAAAGCAAACATGCTAAACAAATACTTCTGATCTGTTTTTACTAGAGAAAATCCTGGAGAAGGACATATATAGAAATGAGAATGGAGTAGATACCACTCCATTCACAGAAGATGATGTGTTAGAAAATATTTTTTTCTCTCAATGTGTAATCAAACTCTGGAATTTGTTACCGGAGGATGTAGTAAGAGCTGTTAGAGTAGCTGGGTTTAAAAAAGGTTTGGACAAGCTCCTGGAGGAAAGGTCCATTAACCATTATTAAAAGGGACCCAGGATATCCCAATACAAACAATGAGGAAGCTGTGTCTTTTGGGGAAACTGCTAGGTACTTGTGATCTGGATTGGCCACTGTTGGAAACAGGATACTGGGCTTGATGGACCTTTGTCTGACCCAGTATGGCATATCTTATGTTAGAGCAGCTTAAAAAACTAAAAGTGGCCAAGGCCATGGGACCGGATGGGATACATCCCAGGATACTGAAAGAGTTCAGAGAGGTTCTTGCAGGGCCCTTAAAGGATGCTTTTAATAGATCCTTGGACATAGGAGAAGTTCCACAGGACTGGAGAAGGGCTGATATAGTACCTCTTCACAAAAGTGGCAGTAGGGAAGAAGTGACAAACTACAGGCCAATAAGCCTTACCTTGGTGGCAGAAAAAAGTAATGGAGGCACTCCTGAAAGAGTGAATAGTGGACTTCCTTGAAACCAACAGGTTGCATGATCCGAGGCAACATGGTTTTACCAAAGGATGATCTTGCCAAACAAATCTGATTGAGTTCTTTGACTGGGTGACCAGAGAACTAGATCAAGGGCATGCAATGGATGTGAACTACCTAGATTTCAGCAAAGCCTTTGATACTGTTCCTCATAGGGGGCTTATCAATCAACTCAACAGCTTGGGGATGGGTCCCAAGGTGGTGAACTGGATCAGAAATTGGTTGACTGACAAGATGATAGAAGGTGACGGTAAACGGAACTCACTTGGATGAAAGGAAGGTGATTACCTGTCCCAGGGTTCGGTCCTGGAACCAGTATTATTCAATGTATTTGTGAGTGATAATGCTGAAGGACTGAATGGAAAAGTCTGTCTTTTTGCAGATGACATGAAAATTTGCAACAGAGTGGATTCCCCTGAGAGAGTGGATAACATGAGGAAAGATCTACAAAAGCTGGAGGAATGGTCTAATACTGGGTAGTTAAGATTTAATATGAAGAAATGCAGTATCATGCACTTGGGAAGCAGAAATCCAAGGGAATTGTATGCAATAGGGGGTGTGATGTTGGTGTGCATAGACCAGGAGAAGGACCTCGGAGTGATTTTTTCTGAGGATCTCAAGGTGGCAAAACAGTGTGACAAGGTGGTGGCAAAAGCTAGAAGAATGCTGGGTTGCATACAGAGAGGAATTACCAGCAGAAAGTAGGAGGTACTAATGCCACTGTGCTGGTCGCTGGTGAGGCCTCACTTGGAATATTGTGTTCAGTTTTGGAGACCATATCTCACAAAGGATATAAAAAGGCTAGAAACAGTTTAGCAGAAAGTGACCGAAATGATTTGGAGCCTGCATCCGAAGATGTATGAGAAGAGATTTCAAGATCTAAATATGTACACTCTGGAGGAGAGGAGGGACAGAGGAGATATGATTCAGATCTTTAAATTCTTAGAGTTTTAATGAACAAACAAACCTCTTCCAAAGACGGGGAAGCTGTAAAACTAGACGCATAACATGAAGCTTCAAGGAGGTAAACTGAAAGGCAATGTCAGGAAATACTTTTTTCACTGAAAGGGTGGTGGATGCTTGGATTGCTCTCCCAATTGAAGTGTTGGGGGAAAATACAATGACAGAATTCAAAATGGCATGGGACAGACACAGTGGAACCCTTTATAGCAACTGGAGAAAATCAAAACAAATATAACTGTCTCTTATATCTCAGTAAATAGGGATGACCTACACGGAGTCATGGGTACACCACTAAACATAGGCATGAGGAAGGGTGACCTGCATGAAGCAGCAGGTGCACCTACTCTTGCCGCCTTGCAGGGCAGACTAGATGGACCATACTGGTCTTTATCTGTAGTCATATACTATGTTACTATGATCTTATATACACTGACTGTGTGTATAGAACCACAGTGCTACCATATGATACAACAGTCCCTAGGGCTGACATGTTCCCCATCAGACAGACCTTGGCACATGTTGCAGTGCACACAACACATAGGACCAGGACATGGCTTTGGTCTTCTGCAGGTGGGTGCCACTGTCTCCGCCGCCAATACTCCGTGTACTGTCAGTGGTAATGGTGCACAGCCCCAGCCCATCCAACATGCAGGTTTGGCAGGCACCTAGGCACAAGGTCCGGATGGGGGGGCAGAGGCACACATGGATGGCCACACAGCCACCCCCCATCCATCTGACTTTGCAGGGACCCCCTCACCGCCTGCCACTGATATGTCTCGGGGGGGGGGGGATGACAGCCACTGCTATGGTAGTTCCTTGCACACCTGCATTTTGCAGCTACCTGGAGGGCTACAACTGCTGGAGCAATTGGCCTCTTTCTCCACTTCTGGGATCAACGGCAGTGGAGGTTTCAGCCGGGATCTCTGCCTAGGGTGGCAGGACCCTTGGACTGCTCCATGTGGCACATCACCTTTCCACAGCAGCAGCATATCTGTGTGCTGCCACTGTCACTGTGGGATCATGATGGACATCACAGATGGTAATGCAGATGGAAGGCTACCCCTATGAGGAGAGGCTAAAAAGGTTAGGGCTCTTAACCTGGGGAAGAGAAAGCTGAAGGGAGATATAATAGAGGTCTATATATTGATGAATGGAGTGGAATGGGTAAACATAGATCAATTGTTTATGCCATCACAATGAAGAAAGACTAGAAACATAGAAACATAGAAATATGACGACAGAAAAAGACCACATGGCTTATCTAGTCTGTCCTTCCATATCAATAACTACAACAGTCCACTTTTTACCTTTAGAGATCCTCTGTGTTGGTCCCATGCTTTTTTGAATTCAGTTACTGTCCTCATCTCTACCACCTCCACTGGGAGACTATTCCATGGATCCACTACTCTTTCCGTAAAGAAATATTTCCGCATATCACTCCTGAATCTATCTCCCTTCACCCTCATCCCATGTCCCCTCGTAGCAGAACTTGCTTTCAATTGAAAGAGGCTCTCTCCCTGAACATTTATGCCACGGAGGTATTTAAACATCTCAATCATATCACCTCTATCCCGCCTTTCCTCTAAGGTGTACATATTAAGATCCTTAAGTCTGTCCTCATATGCTTTATAATTAAGTCCACTAATCATTTTAGTAGCCACCTTCTGCACCGAATCCATCCTGTTCACATCCTTTTGAAGGTGCGGTCTCCAGAATTGCACACTATACTCCAAATGCGGTCGCACCAAAGACTTATACAGAGGCATTATCACCTCCTTTTTTCTGCTAGCCATTCCTCTCCATATGCACCCAAGCATCCTTCTAGCTTTTGCCGTCGCCTTTTCTACCTGTTTAGCTACTTTAAGATCATCAGACACAACCACGCCTAGGTCCTGCTCTTCTTTAGTGGACAAAAGTACTTCACCTCCTAAACTGTATTGCTCCCTTGGATTGCTGCAGCCCAAATGCATGACCTTACATTTTTTAACATTAAATCCCAGCTGCCAAATTCTAGACCATTCTTCAAGCTTAGCTAGATCCCTCCTCATGTTATCTACACCTTCCTGGGTGTCTACTCTATTGCAGATTTTGGTATCATCTGCAAAGAGGCAAACCTTACCCGACAGCCCTTCCGCTATATCACTAACAAAGATGTTAAAAAGAATCGGACCAAGGACAGATCCCTGGGGCACACCACTGGTAACATCCTTCTCCTCGGAGTGAGCTCCATTTACTTGTACTCTTTGTTGCCTCCCACCCAACCAATTTCTAACCCAAGCAGTAACTTTAGGGTCCATCCCTAGGGTGCTCAGTTTGTTTATAAGTCGTCTGTGATGAACAGTGTCAAAGGCTTTACTGAAATCTAAATACACCACATCTAGAGCTCTCCCTCGGTCCAACTCCCTGGTCACCTAGTCAAAGAAATCAATCAGATTTGTCTGACAAGACCTGCCTCTGGTGAATCCATGCTGCCTCGGATCCTGTAATCCGCTGGACTCCAGAAACCTCACTATTTTCTCTTTCAGCAGCGTTTCCAATAATTTACTCACCACTGAAGTTAAACTAGCTGGCCTGTAGTTTTCAACCACATCCTTACTTCCGCTTTTGTGTAAAGGCACCACATGAGCCTCTCTCCAGTCCTTTGGCACCACTCCCGACTCCAACGAGGCATTGAAAAGGTCAGTCAGTGGAGTTGCTAGAACGTCCCCAAGTTCCCTAAGTATTCTAGGGTGTATCCCATCCGGTCCCTTAGCTTTGTCTACTTTAAGTTGAGCTAGTTTCTCACGAACACAGTCTTCTGAAAATTGTTCAAGATGTCCCTCGCTTCTGTTCCTATTTGTGGGTGTTTTCTGAGGTCCTGCTCCTGGTTCTTCATCTGTGAACACAGAACAAAAATATTTGTTAAGCAATTCCGCTTTATCCTTATCAGCTTCTACATATTCCCCCCTGCACCCTTGAGTCTGACAATACCACTTTTGCCCTTCTTCTTCTCACTAATATATCTGAAAAATGTCTTATCCCCCCATTTTATTGCATTGGCTATTTCCTCCTCCTTTTGAATCTTTGCCTTCTTGACTACTTTGCTAGCTTCTCTAAGTTTTTCCAAATACAGATGCCTTTCTTCCTCTCTCTGTGATCTCTTGTATTTCATGAAGGCCTCCCTCTTTTTCTTCACTTTTTCAGCTACTTCCTTTGAAAACCATAGTGGTCTCCTTTTCCTTTTGCCTTTATTTACCATTTTAACAAAAAGGTTGGTTGCCCTTAAAATACCCCCTTTCAGTTTTGCCCACTGTTTTTCTACATCCCCCAACTGTTCCCATCCCACTAATGACTCCCATAGGTATTGGCCCATCTTCACAAAGTTAGTCTTCCTAAAGTCTAAGATCCTCACCTTGGAATGGATTCTAACAGCCCTAGTCCTAATACTGAACCACACCATCTGGTGATCACTGGATGCAAAATGATCTCCCACTACAACATCAGAAACACTTTTACCATTGGTAAACACCAAGTCCAGTATGGCCCCTTTACGTGTGGGGTCTGTTACCAACTGCCTGAATAGTTATCCCTGTAGAGAATCCAGGAGGGATCTAGTAAAGCTTGCAGAATGGTTGAGAATTTGACAGCTGAGATCCATTTGGGCTGTAAAAATCCAAGTGAATGGTACAGTATAGAAGGCAAAAATATTTATCCAAAAAAGAAGAGTGGGAGCTGGTCGTGATTGTTTCTGAGGTTCTTAAGGTGGCTAAAGAGGTAGAAAGTGTGATGGCAAAAGCTAGAATGATGCGTGGGTACATAGGGAGAGGAATGGCCAACACGAAGGGTGATAGTGCCTTTGTAGAAGTCATTGGTGAGTCCTCATTTGGACTATTGTGTGCAATTCTGGAGACCACATCTTCAAAAGGATATAAACAGGATGGAGTCGGTGCAGAGGGTGGCTACTAAAAAGGTCATAGGGCTTCGTTTTAAGGCTTACAGGGACAGACTTAAAGATCTCAACATGGAGACTTCTGAAGAAAGGGGGAACAGGGAATACATAATAGAGACATTTAAGTACTTCTGTCACATAAATGTCAATTGAAAGAAAGCACTGCAACAAGGGTGCATAGGATGAAAGTGAAAGGGGATAGATTCAAGGTCAATTTACAAAAAATATTTCTTTATAGAAAAAGTGTTGAATTCAGATACAGCCCTTGGTTTCTACTACCTCCAGTGAGAGACTATTCCATGAATCTAAAAAAGCATGGGGCAAATACAGAGAATCTCTAAAGGAGCAAAAGGGGCCGTATATCATAATAGTTTGTATGGAAGGGCAGGCTGGATAGGCCTTATGGTCTTTATTTGCGGTCACGTTTCTCTATTTAATATTTCTGTAGTGTAAATGCACAAGAGTTGGGCCTCTTTCAATTAAATGGAAGCTCTGGGATAAGGATTCAAAGGATAAAGGTAAACAAGGGGCATGTTTACTAAAGATTAACGTGCATTACGTTAACGTGTGTTAAGTGCTGCCACTGCCTATTCATTGCTATGGGCTATTGCAGCACTTAACGCACATTAACTTAACACAACACACGGTAACCTTTATTAAACATGCCCCATTGAGTTATCTAAAGAAATATTTCTTTACAGAAAGGGTGGTGAATACATGAAAGAGCTTCCCAACAGAGGTGGTAGATACAAGAACTGTATCTGAATCAAGATAGCATGGGGCAAGCACTGAGAATCTATGAGGGGAAGGGAGAAGAAGGAATTGTAGAGCTTAGTAGCTGGAATGGATGGGCAGACTAGATAGGCTACATAGTTTTTATCACCTTCATTTCCTCTGTTTTTTATACCCCATGGGACATTTCTTTCCATTGCGGCACAAAATATGTATATTGACAAAGTATGTGCCCAATATTTTAAAAAAAGCAGCACTTCTAAATTTAGGAACTTAAGTTAGGTCCTAAATTTATGCGCTATTTTCCAACAAATCTAGGACCCTCAGTTTTCTGCTGAAAAATTATTTTAATTTAGAAGCTTAAAAGTTATACTTAGTAAATTTAGGCCTGCCATTCATTTGCCAAGATTTGTGCCTAATGCTGAAAATCAGTGTTAAGCTTCTATTTTTTTCCCCTGTCCTAAATTTGCTTCTGTTGCTATCCACTTTTTAAGCTCCCAAATGTAGGACTTCACTGAGATTTGAGTTTAAATGTAGGCACTCAATCCTAGTAAATTTTCAAAGAGGCCAATTAGGAAGCATAACTCTCAAAGCAAGGAGCATAAATCAGGCCCTTTGGATATACTTTTAAAGAGATACATATTCACTTACATATATATTACTTAATGAGTCTTGTTAGTTTTATTTTTATGCAACAGATAATCGGCCAAACAAACCTACCAGTATAAAGTGATTTCTGCAGGGTTGGCCTAGGGGGTATCTGACGCCCTAGGTGAAACTTCAGCCATGCATTCCCCCCCCCCCCCACCATAGTTGAGTATCTTCCCTTCCCTATTACCCCCCCCCCCCCCTCAGGGAAACAACCCCCTCCACTCTTTAATTTGTCAATTTGCTCTGTTATATCAACTGAATTTCCAGTGGTTTGCTTTAGCTGCTCCAACTCATTGCCATCAAAGAATGTTTTTGGTAGTAGAGACTGAGGCAAAACATTTATTTATGGGTCAATATTCAGCCACGGAGGTCATCATTTTTTTTAAACACTACCACCATGGATTAAATTCAGTGTCACTATCTAGATTGTGCTAGTGCTGAATAACCCTATAGGGTGGTCAGGGTTGGGAGTCGAGACGAAGCTCTGGGGCTTTAACACCTTCCCCACCCTTCCCAAAGCTCTTTCCTTACTCCTCTCTAAGGGATACTGCTACCTCTTGTTATTTGTTTTCAATTCTCATTCCCAGACTTTCTTGAATTCTGCACATGTGCTCCCTAAGATTGCATCTGCCACCATTTTCGTGAAGAAGTATTTCCTTGTGTTACTCTGAATCAGTATTCCAGTTGTTACGTTCTGCTCATATACCGCCTTCCTTAAACCATGGGTGACATGGGTGAGCAAGCTAAACTACTGTCCAGGGTGGCATTAGAGACAAAAGGAGTGAACTGCACACTCTCTGGCTCTTTTCTATATCTTTTGCCTTAATCTAATTTAATGTCTTTTAGCCTGCTCAATCCCCATAAGTCCAGAGGGGATTGCAAGAAATTAAACAATTATATACAATCATAATATAATATATAAAACAGATAAAAACAATGATCCTGGATATTTTTCTGGGCAGGCTATGCACCACTATGGGTCATAGCCTTGCTCGCCGACCCTTAACCCTGGATATTCAATGCCGAAGTCATATGCGGCCCTGGCATTGAATATCTGGGGATCACCGCACATGCCAGAAGCAGCATTAGATAACCGGGAAGTAGCGATATTGCATACTACCCACTTAGCTCCTGTGCCAAAAGATAGGCAAGGGTTTTCGTCGGCTATCTTTTTGACGCAGATCACTAATCGGGCAGCATGCAATATCGCTTGTCGCCGCCTCAGCTCTGCCCCAGAATGCCCTCGAGACACCCTGATGCTAACCAGATATCATTGGAGCATGTAGGGGAGTTAGAAGGGGATATTCAATGCACAAACTGTGTAAGTGCAATTGAATATCCGATTTAAGGCATTTACATGGTTTACTGGGCTGTAAACTGTGCAAATGCCTTTTGAATATTGGACCCAATAATCTTAAATTGACTAGCAAAATGAAGTAGACTTCTGTCTTGTTCCTGTACATACCCACAAACTCTCCTAGCTGGCCATTAGCAGCCCAGCCTGTGCTACCCTGGGAATGAGCCACATGAGCCAGGTGGCCAGCCGGTGTGGAAGAGAGGGAGGCACACACTGCAATTGTTCACTGGGATGTTGTGCTTCCTGGTGATGGTCCTTTCTTTAGCAAACTATTCTGTTGCCTTGAGATCATCAGATATGACCCTGTCCTCTTCTTATCTTTCCCATTGCACTTTCGGTGTTTGTTCTGGTGGATCGCCCACCCCAGCCCTCTCCTGACATACTATCCTGTTTACCTTTCCTATCAAACTATGGCATTCTTTTCTGCTTCTTCTAGATTATTTGGTATTTTAATTGTACACCGCCCTGCTGCATTTCATGAAGGTGTGTTATAGCAAGCATAATAAAATATAAACATAAGCATACTGCTATCCCGCTCTCAGTTGGTGTTCCCCCAAGGGTCTGTCTTGGATCCATTCCTTTTCTTTCTATATACCCAGTCCCTTGATGCACACATCTCCTCCCATGATTTTCAGTACCATCTTTAAACTGATGACTCTCAAGACTACCTCTCCACACCTGAAATTTCTCCGTCAATCCAGGCCCAGATCGCTGTCTGCCTATCTGACATTGCTGCATGGATTAATCGTAAAACATTGTCTCCCAAAAAAGCTTTGCAAAGGAGGGATGAGGAGGATCGTATGTGAGACATTGAGTCACATTATTAAATTACTCTTTGCCTGTATAGCATATAAAACTCTGTGGACAGCAGATGGATACAATCACCAGCCACCAGTCAGTATGTTTCAGTATCAACCCTCTTTTGGTTCATTTTCAAAATTCTTGATTTTCATTCTTTTTTTGGCTTGTTTCACACTTTCTTTGTTAATAAAAAAAAGTTTAATAAGGGTACATTTCTAACAGAGCATCTAGGAAAAGAGGATAAGCGGGTGCTTGGTTTAGGCCTATTTTATAGAGACACATTGGAGTTTGTTTGTATTTATAAACTACTAGCAGGAGTAACAAGACTCATACCTTATGTGCAGGTATAAATGAACACGCGGAAAGCGCACAAGTATGCATATTAACGAATGTATTTTATAATCAACATGCTTACCTATAAATTATGCTCACACCTCACACAGACTGTGCCTCCGGCTCTGCTTATCAGTAAAGTACATATGGCGATGCCGATGAGCATATTTTTACACCAGTCGGTATAATATAAGAGGCCATCCACCCACATATGTGGTCACATTTGGATGGAAATGATTTTGTGTTAATGCATGTTAAATAACTCTCTGCTCACTGTTTTTAAGCATTTAAATGAACAGAATGCATGCTAACAAGCGCACATCCCTACTGTCAAGCTTTTCGTTATTTGTATGGTGAAGTCTGCAGAAGGGTTTCAAGTCAGACATATCTTTGCATGACTTCAGTTTACTGCTAAGTTGGAACAGCTTTCATTGCTTATGAAGGGCAATGCTGTCCAAAAAATGCTACCCAACTATGCCATTCTCAATGAATGAAGCTCTGAACATGCTGAAGTTTATTTTTTGAAACACGTACATGATTCTTCCAATGCTCATGTGAATTTGTACATGGCCAAGATGCCAAACAGTGAAGTGGTTATGCTAATAAAGATCCCCGACACCAGTGCTATGGTGATACGTCTGCACCTGCCAGCTTAATATTACATTTTCCTGGGCTTCTTGCACCGCCACTGCTGAGGAAAGCATAGAATTCTCACCATCCAATCAAGTTCTCCTTCTTGACTCCTATTCCATTTCAGGGGCGCATATGGGTAAAACATAAATGTGTATATTTATATGTGCAGTTTTTGTCAGATTTTGAAAGAGAAGCTAAGCACATATGTCTGCTCTGAAAGTTACACAAGGAAAACTATGCCCTTATCCCTGCTTTTTGGGATACACAATATTTCAGATTAATTTATGTCTATGGCCTTGAATTTTCAAAAGTACGCATGTAGGGGGTTCTAGTGAACTCTCTAACACGGTGGGCATGCAATTCCAAAGCACTCTGTGTCAGGCACCCATAAGCACTGATTAAAGCCATTCTGCTTTGCTGAACAGCTTTACAACTAGTTTATCTAAGCCCTTAAAATTAAGTCAAAGTTTAGCAGCATTAACAGCAGTGGGGCACAGAGCTGTTCATTGCATCTCCAGAAGCCTGAAGCTTTGTGGTTCTGTTGTGTGACAGAGAAGCCTCGTTTCTGACACTATGCCATAGCAGCGCTGCTGAGCCAAAGCAACACTGTCATTAAAAGGAATTATTTCACTCTGCTCATATTGAATGTGCAGCTTTATAAAATCAGACACATACACAGGTAAGGACATGAGCATCTTGCAAAATTTGTGCCAACACATGTAGAAGCTGATGCGTACATGTATAAAGTCGCAAGCGCTGCCATTTCTTTCTTCACATGTACATTTTTAAAACGGTTGGTCCAGCTGTACATGCCAGCAAATGAAGGCACAGTACTGCACGTCCTCCTAAATGTTTTACAAAAGGCTCTGCGTTAGGCACAGCTTTTTGTAAAATAATTGGGGAACTGTGAACATTCTGACCTGGGCATTCCAACTTACTGCTCAACATCCTATGCTAAATAGGGATTTTTTCCTGTTAAAAAAGGAAACAAGAGAAACCCAATATGTTTTATGCTATGGCAGAACATAATAATATTTAATTGTTCCACTCTTCTTCTCTTCATGCTTATTCTAAAACAAATTTCATTCATTGTAATCTGTGGAAAGAATCCATGCTGCATGAAGCTGTAGTTTGCCAGTGTGCATCTGCCTATTTTAATATACCTTTGACCTACAGGCATTAAGTCACTGCCTCCAGAACTCAAATGATCAATTAAAGTGTTAACCAAATGACCCCAGAATCACCTTGTGTATATTTTAGGTCTTCAGAATTAGAAAGACGATTACAGTTCAAATGATATAATTTTTGACTGACTTAGTAAGTTCACATCCACAGAAATTTCAGAGCCATGCTTTGTAAAACTGAGGAGTTTGATTTTATGAGGTGCTTTCATGCCATTAACACTAGAATCCCCAAAAAGGCATTTTACCTAGAAATCGCAAAGTGCGTCAATTGACGCATTATCACGACGGCTGCGTTGAGCATGAAATGCAGATGTGAATTAATTTGAAGTTACTTATTTGTTTACTACGTGCAGTATGTAACATCATTACATAACTGACATGGTTCTAGCAGTGGCGCTGGTATAAACCTTTGAAGATGCATTTGCGTCAATTGACCCACTTTGGGGCTTCTTTAAAGACAATCCCCTAATGAGACAATCTTGCTGCAGTCATTATGAAATGTGATCCTAGCTTCTCATCAGGGAAAAAGCAGCTTGTTGGGTCAACCAGGAATGCATCAAGTTGATTGATATAAGACATTCATTCAAGGAGTTATAGGGCAGCAACTAAAGGAACAGATCTGATAGATTTAACTTCTAAACTATAGTATATGAGATTGCAGACCTGCTATCAGTAATCTGTGAACTATCATTAAAATCATCTCTAATACCTGAAGATTGGAGGATCGCCAATGTAACACCAATTTTTAAAAAGGGTTCCAGGGGTGATCCGGGAAACTACAGACCGGTGAGCCTCACGTCAGTACCAGGAAAAATGGTAGAAACCATCATAAAGAATAAAATTACTCAGCATGTAGATAGTCACAACCTAATAGGAGACAGCCAACATGGCTTTAGACAAGGAAGATCTTGTCTTACTAATCTGTTATGTTTTTTTGAAGGAGTGAATAAACAGGTGGACAAAGGTGAGTCGGTTGATATTGTGTATCTGGACTTTCAGAAAGCCTTTGACAAGGTCCCTCATCAGAGACTTTTGGCAAAACTAAAGAGTCATGGGATAGGAGGCAGTGTACTATTGTGGATCAGGAACTGGTTAAAAGATAGAAAGCAGAGGGTAGGGCTAAATGGCCAATTGTCCCAATGGAGAAAGGTGAATAGTGGTGTACCCCAGGGATCTGTGCTGGGTCCGCTGCTTTTTGACATATTCATAAATGACCTGGAAAGTGGAATAACGAGTGAGGTTATCAAATTTGCAGATGACACAGAACTATTTAAAGTTGTTAAAACCCAAGAGGATTGTGAAAAATTGCAAGAGGATCTTGATAAATTGGAAGACTGGGCATCAAAATGGCAGATGAAATTTAATGTGGACAAGTCAAGGTTATGCACCTAGGGAAAAACAATCCAAACTATGGTTACACGATGCAAGGTTCCACATTAGGAACCACCACACAGGAAAAAGATTTAGGCATCATTGTGGATACCATGTTAAAACCCTCGGCCCAGTGTGCAGCGGCGGCCAAGAGAGCAAATAGAATGCTAGGTATGATAAGGAAAGGAATGGAAAATAAAACAAAATATATTATAATGCCTCTATATCGTTCCATGGTGAGACCGCACCTTGAATATTGTGTGCAATTCTGGTCGCCGTATCTTAAAAAGGATATAGCGATTTTAGAAAAGGTTCAGAGAAGAGCCACCAAAATGGTAAAGGGGATGGAAGGATACTCCTATGAAGAAAGGCTAAAAAGGTTAGGGCTCTTTAACATGGAAAAGAGACGGCTGAGGGGAGATATGATAGAAGTCTATAAATTAATGAGCGGAGTGGAACGGGTAAATGTAGATCGATTGTTTGCGTTATCAGAATATAGAAAGACTAGGGGACATGCAATGAAGCTACAGGGTAAACTATTTAAGACTAATAAAAGAAAATATTTTTTCACTCAACGTGTAATCAAACTCTGGAATTTGTTACCGGAGGATGTAGTAAAGGCTGTTAGTGTAGCTGGCTTTAAAAAAGGTTTGGACAAGTTCCTGGAGGAAAGGTCCATAAACCATTATTAAGAAGTGACCGAAGATATCAGTGCTTGACCCAGTACAAGCATTGTGGAACTTGTGTTTCTTGGGGAAACTGCTAGGTACATATGACCTAGATTGGCCACTGTTGGAAACAGAATACTGGGCTTGCTGGACCTTGGTCTGACCCAGTATGGCATATCTTATGTTCTTATGTTCTTATGTCTCTGAAATTTTAGTTATACCCTATCACTGAAGCATACAGATTTTTAAACTAATAGTTTTGAAAGTAATAATAAACCACTGATTCAAAATCTCATTAGTAATGATCCCTTTCAAATAGTGATTATGAGCCATTAAAAACAAGTTAAAGAAAACACCTGTCAAAAATAAATTTTCATGAAAAACTCAGATGTGATACCTGTAGTAAGAATTTTTGAAGTGGACTTTATGCAGTGAATAAAAAAGAGCAGTTCACTGGTTGCAGATTCCAAAGAGTTAATGGACCTTGCAATTGCAAAACAAAATGAATGTCAATATAACAAGAAAAGCCGTACAGTATGCTGGGGCAGTACACATTATATTTAGAGGGGGTTATTCTGAACCACAAATAAGCCGTCTTTATGTGCAAGATAGACGTTTATCTCATGAAAACATCCAGAACCGTATTCTGAAGCTCCACGGCCCTGCACATACATGGTACTTAACGACAATCACAGAGCATGGGCAGGAAGCAGCAGAACAGGGGCGTGGTCAGCCATGGACATGTATAAAGCCACACCTGTGTACATCTGAAGTCGGCCCTGCAGACGTCCAGGCTATAAGCTGTGGAATAAAAGTAGGACCTAGAATAAATACTACTCCTCACCCCAATGAAGCCAATAGTGATGACAGGATGTCTAACCTACTCTGTGCAGTGGTGTGACTGCAGTTTGGAAAAACAGAGCATGCAGTGTTATGGAACAGAAAGCAGAGGAGAGGGAGGATGTAAGTCAATGCAGCATAAATAAACTCCCTCACAAATGTATGCAGTAGAGCACAGGTGCTCAATCCGGCTATGTTGGCATTTGCTGTGTGAGCTTAAGGGGCACAGCTAGGGCTCCCTAACAATGTCCACATCCTGGTAATGATACTGGTGATGGAGTCATAGCACCCCATGTGAATATGTATGCCCAGCCATCGGTGCAATGTGCAGCACCCAGATTGTTGGAGTGTTGTGCTTCACAGAGTGGAGTTCTACAATATGACCTATGCAGTGTACAGTCCCCTGATGCAGATGAGGGCATATGCGAATCCTATCAGAACACTATATTGAGGGTATCATACGCCAGTGGCTATATGGCACATATCATGTGCACAGGTCACTGTTGCAGTTGTTTACATATGTGGGCCTATGATATGCAATGTGCATACGGGGTTTGATCCTTGAGGCTGATATACAGGAAGGACTGTTTGGGCCTACTGTAGCTCTGTATCTGTTAGAGACCAATTATTGTAGTTATTGTGTATGTACATAGCAACATAGAAATGCAGTGAGCAGGGATGATGCTGAGTTAGTAGCATTGATTGCTATGGTTTCCTTTCCATCATCTAAGACATTCAGTGCAGGGCATTCTTTTGGCAGATGGCTGTTTCTGTGGAACAGCATGTGAGGGTGTGTGTATGTGCATGGTTGGAGTGCTGCACGGGTGGGGGGGGGGGTGTCTAGATTGCTCATCCACATATCGGGGGGGGGGGGGCAGTCATGCCTGGCAGGTACCTGCACCATAGGGTTATCTGCAACATCACCAGATGCCAGTGCATACAAGCAGGAGAGAGCAGGACAGTTCAGCAATCACTTCCCTGTCCAGACACTTCCCTGTCACTACTCAGAGGAGCTCAGAGGTAGGGTGTGCCACAGTGCAAAGTGCAGTACACCATTCCGAGGTGCATCAGCATTGGTCTGTACAAATGTGCACAGTTGTTGGGAGCGACAATGTTGTCTCTGGTCATGTCTGAGTAATGCTTGCATTGCTGGCTGTTGTCAATCCAATGGCCCTTTAGTAGTGCAGGGGAAATATTTGGGTAGTTCACTATGTATGGGGGACCTGTTCTGCTGGAATCATGTTCTTACTTAGCATTGTACAGTCATGCTCCTGGTATGTTCACAATGTGGACACGGAGGTTGTCTACTGCCATGTATGTAGTGCTGTACTGCATCTTGTGCCAGTAGGTTCACTCTACCTGTTTTCCTGCTACATTACTGTGCACTGCAATTGCTTTGTAGTGGTCTGGGCATGCCCCAGACTAGTTTATATTGTCTAAATTGCATCCATCTATAAGTATCACCAAATTTCATTGTCATTCAGCCTCATAACAGCACTGTCCGTGCCCACAGCAGCTTCATAGTTGCATGTTTTAAAGGAGGCGTGGTCATTCGTGGGTATATTGCAGAGATGGGCAGGGTCGCAGACATACATCTTTTCAGAATACAATAAGTGTGGGTGCATACAAAGCCATTGTCAGGACATACCTGTTTTTTTGTACAACGTTGTGATGTGTGCGTGCTGTGCCTAGCATGTCTATGTGATCGATTCTGTGCACACGGCTGCATCTGTTCTACATGTGTGGAACTGGGTTTGATTCCTGCATGTTTCCATTTGGATGTGCCTGCTGCCCGGACATGCACGTTTCAGAATTGGCCTCAGAGGGCCCAGTATTCAGACCTGTAAATTGTGTAAATGTCCCTAAGAGGGATACTCAGCAGCACTAACCCACTTAGTGCTACTGAATATCCATGGGTATTGCCACTATACTCCCCAATGCTAAGTGTTTAGCAATGGGGCATTCCATGGACAGTACCCGGGGATAACCAGTCAGCAGCAATATTCAGCCATTGTCCGGTTATCCCTCAGCAGCGAAAGTAAGGCACAGCAAAAACTGTCCTAAATTTTGCCGCCAAAGCTAACCGAGCAGTGCCTGAATATCACCGCTGCCCAGTTAGCTTCCTGCTTCTGTGGCTCACCCAGATATTCAATGTCAGTGGCTGGATATGGCCCTGGCATTGAATATCCGGTTGTAATATTCAGTAGCAATGGCTAAGCACTATAATCACGCTAGCTGTCTTCGCTGTATATCGGGCCCAGAATTACTTGGAGGTTGTTATTCTCATAAAAAAACCAATCATTTCTGAATGCACTTAATTGTGTCGTGCTATAACAAACTGCAACCAAATATAATGACAAGTTTGCCATTAATAAATGCTGTTCTTATATTTTGCTACAGTACATCAACTGTAGCTATTACAGGTAGAATATATGCAATTTTATATTTGTCTCTTATAAATTTAATTGGGATGGACATTCAATAATGTGCATTCAATTAATTAATGCTCCCTAAAAATTGTAGTCCATGCTAAATAAACGTGTTTGCATGTTAAGCTATGACTTATGTGACATAGCAAGTCCTTCTGGCCCGGTAGAAAGGCTTAAAAACCAGGTAGAAAGTGCAGGGCTGCAAGGTAAACAAAGGCACATGGCTACCAGTTGTCAGGGAAACCAGGCACGAGAGAAGGAAACACGCCCCTGCTATCAGTTTAGCAAAGAGTCACAGGGAAAGTTTGAACACCTGCTAGGGGGTGGAGCCAGGCCCTACCCAGGAAGGCTGTCTCATAAGGAGGCCCCAGCAGGCAGAGAGGGAGAGGAGAGAGAGGAAAGCAGACTTCCGGTGAGAAGTTGGAAGGAGTTTTCAGCTGAAGGGAGGTCAGAGGCTCCGGCTGAGAGCTATCGAAGGAGCAGACCAGACCAGCTGAAGCATACACGGGATTACAAGCAGCCAGGAAGGCATTTGGAAACTGCCTCACACAGGTTCAGCAGGGAACCAACCGATATTTTTAAACCTCAGAGTAAGGCCTCCATAGCCAGGTCCCCAGGTAAGCCCAAGGGCTGGGATTACAGGAATCCATGTGAATTTAACAGCCTGGAAGGTTGGGGCTATGGTACTGGCTTTAGGCAATACTTAAACCCTGAATGTATTGAAAGGCTCAGGGTTGGAGAAAAAGGCGCGGCCCTAGAAAGAACTGGCCAAACTAATCCTAACTCAGAGGTGGAACTTGTGGACACAGAACCACCTTGTATGAATTATCCCACAGAAGAAATGGATTGCACGATTACTTTATCTGAACAGATAATATCTTTATGTTAGAAATTTATGGTGAAGAAAATACAAGCTGGCTGTGAGCGAAACAGAGCTGTATGAAACCATGTGTTGAATTGCAACTTGCTGGAAAGAAAATGTTTAATTCACGCTGAAGGAAGCTATTCTTATTTTGTCCTTTTTGCTGCAAGAGAGCAGATATTTTGTGTTACCTTTTTATCCTTGTGATGTCCAACCCCGGGAGGGGAAATAAATCCCTTTTTGCTTGCAAACATTCTGAGTCACACTACTCTTCATTTGAACTGGTGGTAAACTACATTTCCCTACGAGCACTGCTTCAGGAAGTATCAGAACATTGGTTTAAAGAAGGAACTTAAACTCCTTAACCCCTACCTACGGGTACTGGAAAGGGGAGGGATCACAATGGCGTAGTAGTTTGGATTTTACTCAGATTTAAAGGACACCTGGAGGGACAAGAGCCCAGCAGCAAGGAGCAGCTGATACCCAGGAGGAGCTGGTGCTCGACTGACTACCGGTCAGACAAAGAAACTACTTTCTCAGTGCTTGACTCTACACTGAGCCCAGGTAAAAGGGGCTAGGCATAAGTGTAGAGGGATAAACAGAGAAAGGTAGTGCACAGCAGTAGTGCACAGCAGTAGTGCACAAGTGGAAAAAAAAAAAAGAGGAAAACCTTTTTTGTGTGGACCGCACTTGGGTCTTTTTCTTGTGTCTTTTCCAGGTACCTGAGCAGCTGAAATGGATCCCCAAGAGATGTTACGATGGATGTCTCTCCAGTGGGACAAACAGCTGGAAATGACCCGCAGAGTCCAGGATCAGGCCATGGCTGCCATTATGGAGCAACAGAAGCCGATGAAAGAGCTAATGGAACTGTTGGTAAAGCAACAACAGGAGCCAGCAAGAGACTTGCCCGAGTATACCCGTGGGGTAGGACTGTTTGGTGGGGATGTCTTTAGGCTGGGACAGTTGTCTTCCACAGATAACATTGATGAGTATGTGGACGCCTTTGAGCGTCTGGCAGAGGCAATGAAGCTGCCTAGAGAACAATGGGCTCTCAGATTTGCCATGTCCCTATCTGGAGAAGCCCTATTAGCTTATAAGTCAATGCCTGTTGCATTAACAACTGACTATGAGGCGATTAAAAATGTGGTGAGGGATAGGCTCGGGCTAACACCTTCATTCTATAGGTGCCAATTTAGGAAGGCCAAGTTGAGGCTTGGAGAAACTCCAAAGGCCCTTTACTATAGAATGAAAGGGTTGGCCTGGAAATGGATAAAACCGGAGCATAGAACGGTTGAGTCCATAATGGATGAGCTAATTTTAGAACAATATTTAGAGGCAATACCAGCGGAAGTAAAAACCTTCCTTATGCTGCAGGACTGCAAAACTGCAGAGGAAGCAGCTGGTATGACGGAGCGGTATTTTGAGGCTGAATTTGCCAAAGCCCCAAAATCCAGCGCTCCAGGTGCAGCAATGGCTGATACTAAGAGTAAGAATGTATCGTATAAATTGTCTGATGAAAATGTATATATGTCCAACATGAGGGGAAAATGTTTTAAATGTGGGGGCATGGGACATTTTCAAAGGGACTGTGATGCACGCAGGGCATTAATGGCTGGTATTGAAAAGAAAGGCCAATCAGGGTTTTTACTCCCAGTACAGGTGGAGGGTATAGAAGCCCAGGCACTGCTTGACTCTGGTGCTGACCAGAGCATGGTCTCCCAACGGCTCTGGGAGGCCATACAAGCCCAGTCAGCACCAGGTCAAGCCGTGGGAAGGGTTAAAATAAGATGCATACATGGGGCATCTTACCATTACCCCTTATATGAAATAGGAATAAGCGGGCTGGGAACAGACGGGAAGATGTTGATGGCGGTGGTCCCCCGCCTTCCACAGAGCATCGTCTTGGGTAAGGATTGGCCACCCTTTAGACAGGGGCTCGAGGAAGGTCTTACCACTGAACAGAATGTAATATCCACCCCCTGTGAAGCTCCCTCGGGGGAAGGAGAGGTGGAGTCCCAAGATTTACCTAGATTGGAGGCCATCGCGACTAAAGTCCCCTGCCCTCTGTTCGGAAAACCGGGGAAAAGTAGCCCACAATGCCCAGCCAAAGAAAAGAATATAACTCCGGAAAAACCAAAGTTCCTACTTCAGTATTGTAAGATGTCAGTTCAGGCCAGGGGTCCCCAGCGAGCGTCGGAAGCTGCCGCAGGATACGACCTGTTTAGTGTGGAAGATAGGGTGATACCCAGGGGAGGGAAGGCCCTAATAAGTACAGGGGTGAAGGTCCAAATCCTGCCCGGATGCTATGGAAGGATAGCACCCAGGTCAGGCCTAGCCGCCAAATATTTTATAGACATAGGAGCTGGGGTAATTGACCCCGATTTTCGTGGAGAGGTAAAAGTGCTAATGTTCAATTTCAGTCAGGAAGAGTTCCAGGTGAAGGCAGGTGACAGGGTCACGCAAATGATCTGCGAGCGCGTAGGTTTCCCGGAGGTGGTAGAAGTGGCCTCATTAACTCCCACGGGGAGAGGAGAAGGAGGATTTGGGTCTACCGGAGTGGGAGATTTAAAAGGGCTGACAGCTGTCACCGAAGAACAGAAGGAGGACGATTTTGGTCCTCAGCCCGCCGATTGGAGGGAAACTCCAGGGCCACGTATAGGGGACGGGTTATCAGGGCAACAGCAACAGGAACTTAGAAGGGTGTTAGATAGGTTCTCCAATGTCCTGACGACATTGCCAGGGGAAACCAGAATCGTTGCCCATGAAATTATTATGGAACCGGGGAAAATAATTAGGCAACGCCCCTATAGGCTACCAGAGGCACGGAAAAAGGAAATGATAGAGCAGGTAAGGGACATGCTCCGAATGGGCATCATCGAAGAATCCAGAAGCCCCTGGTCCAGCCCTATCGTGTTAGTGCCCAAACCAGATGGAAGTCTGCGCTTCTGTATCGATTTTAGACAAATAAATAATATCTCTGACTTCGATGCGTATCCCATGCCTCGAATTGAGGACCTATTAGACAAACTGGGCCAGGCGAAGTATTTGACCACATTAGACCTAACGAAAGGTTATTGGCAAATACCACTCACCCAGGCCTCCAAACCTAAGACAGCCTTTTCTACCCCGCTAGGGTTGTTTCAATTCCGGCATATGCCTTTTGGGCTTCACGGGGCAGCGGCCACCTGTCAAAGGCTGGTGGATCACATCTTACGGCCCCACCACAAATATGCCTGGGCATATATGGATGACATTGTCATCCATAGCACCACATGGGCCCAGCATTTGCCCAGGGTAGAGGCAGTCTTGAATACGCTAAGGAAAGCGGGTCTCACGGTGAATCCCGGGAAGTGTCTCTTCGCCGGCACAAAAGTGAAATACTTAGGCCACATGGTGGGAGGAGGGGTGGTAGAGCCCTTAGCTAGTAAGGTGGAAAGCGTGAAGAACTTTCCACGCCCACTGAACAAAAGACAAATGCGGGGATTCCTGGGCCTGGTGGGATACTACCGCCGATTTATTCCCAGATTTGCGGAGGAAAGTGCCCTGCTAACAGACATGCTCAGGAAGAATGCCCCGAATAACCTCAAGTGGACACCGGAGGCGGAGGAAGTGTTCATAACGCTGAAAGACAGGTTATGTACAGCCCCGGTCCTTAGGGGGGTTAACTTTAACATGCCATTCTTGGTACAAACCGACGCCTCCGAAACGGGATTAGGAGCCGTAATGTCCCAGATATTTGAGGGTATTGAACATCCGGTGACTTACTTAAGTCGGAAATTGTCCAGAGCGGAACAGAAGTATTCTACCGTAGAACGCGAGTGTCTCGCAATTAAGTGGGCGATAGAGTCCTTGCGGTTTTATTTGACAGGCCGAAAATTTTATTTGATTACTGACCATGCGCCCTTAAAATGGTTGCATCAGATGAGAAACACTAACGCCAGGTTAACCCGATGGCATCTAGCGTTACAGGCTTATGATTTTGTGGTGCAGCACCGAGCGGGTAGATTGCACAGTAATGCCGATGCCCTTTCTTGGATTACGTGCTGTCCGTCACAGGTTCCGGCAGCCCGTAATATTTTAAGTGGGGGGATCTGTGACATAGCAAGTCCTTCTGGCCCGGTAGAAAGGCTTAAAAACCAGGTAGAAAGTGCAGGGCTGCAAGGTAAACAAAGGCACATGGCTACCAGTTGTCAGGGAAACCAGGCACGAGAGAAGGAAACACGCCCCTGCTATCAGTTTAGCAAAGAGTCACGGGGAAAGTTTGAACACCTGCTAGGGGGTGGAGCCAGGCCCTACCCAGGAAGGCTGTCTCATAAGGAGGCCCCAGCAGGCAGAGAGGGAGAGGAGAGAGAGGAAAGCAGACTTCCGGTGAGAAGTTGGAAGGAGTTTTCAGCTGAAGGGAGGTCAGAGGCTCCGGCTGAGAGCTATCGAAGGAGCAGACCAGACCAGCTGAAGCATACACGGGATTACAAGCAGCCAGGAAGGCATTTGGAAACTGCCTCACACAGGTTCAGCAGGGAACCAACTGATATTTTTAAACCTCAGAGGAAGGCCTCCACAGCCAAGTCCCCAGGTAAGCCCAAGGGCTGGGATTACAGGAATCCATGTGAATTTAACAGCCTGGAAGGTTGGAGCTACGGTACTGGCTTTAGGCAATACTTAAACCCTGAATGTATTGAAAGACTCAGGGTTGGAGAAAAGGGCGCGGCCCTAGAAAGAACTGGCCAAACTAATCCTAGCTCAGAGGTGGAACTTATGGACACAGAACCACCTTGTATGAATTATCCCACAGAAGAAATGGATTGCACGATTACTTTATCTGAGCAGATAATATCTTTATGTTAGGAATTTATGGTGAAGAAAATACAAGCTGGCTGTGAGGGAAACAGAGCTGTATGAAACCATGTGCTGAATTGCAACTTGCTGGAAAGAAAATGTTTAATTCACGCTGAAGGAAGCTATTCTTATTTTGTCCTTTTTGCTGCAAGAGAGCAGATATTTTGTGTTACCTTTTTATCCTTGTGAAGTCCAACCCGGGAGGGGAAATAAATCCCTTTTTGCTTGCAAACATTCTGAGTCACACTACTCTTCATTTGAACTGGTGGTAAACTACATTTCCCTACGAGCACTGCTCCAGGAAGTATCAGAACATTGGTTTAAAGAAGGAACTTAAACTCCTTAACCCCTACCTACGGGTACTGGAAAGGGGAGGGATCACACTTATGTGTTAAATCAATAAGGGTGTACTAAGATTTTTTAATGTGTTAATTTTGTTTTAAACTAATGTGTGAAATAAACATCTGAAAATCAGGAACGAAGTCCAAACTGAGCTTTACTGCCCTGTGGCCATCCATAGTCCATTCATCATTATTCCCAATTTTGGGTGATAGGGAATTTCAGCAGTGGGTGGATGAACTTGGATATGTCAGTAGAAATGGTTTAGATTTGATTTTTGGGTCAAAGGAGATGGGAAAATTGATCCAATTGTAAGTGGTGAAGGCTAAGAAGATTCCTTGGCCTGATCATTTTGTTGTTCCTTTTAGATATTTTTTTTTACATTTTTTATTTATGCATTTCTTCATTACATCCAAAATAAACCATGAATGAACAGTAATACAGCAACAAAAAGAAAATAACACAGTTATAAATAACCACTATCTTAACATTTGATAGACCACAATAGACCGCAAGTGAGCAAGATCAGGAAACGAACAGTCAGGACATGCCTTAAAGAAAATAAAACAATCATCAAAATAAAACAATGGCTAACCAATACCGCAGAAACAGCCGACCCTATCTAATTACCTCATTTATGGGATTTGTCAAAGCTACAGTTCTATCTCAAAACAATACATTGTAGCAATTGATCTGACTAAAAAAAACACAAAATGTTTTTATTGGTAAGAAATCAAACATTTACAAGGAAACAGAAGTTTAAAGAAAGCGCCTAAGTCCAAGGCCCTTTTACTTAGGTTCAAAAACTCCCTGTACTTCTTTTGAGTATCACATGAAACATCTGGAAAAACATACATTTTCGAGCCCAGGAATAAAGCAGACATTACGGAAAAATAAACATAAGATGGAATTCCTATCTGACTCGAAAGCAAAACATGCTACCAAGATAGTCCGTTCTGTGATGACCTCTAGGGATGACTCCAATAAAGCAGTTAAATTCCCAGCTTCCAATGCCTGGGCTGACCCAAAATCTCCTTCCCTATCTTGACCCATGATGTTAAGAGACAAGTACTGAGCCCAGACTACCGGGAGGATCACATCTGCTGATATCTTCATACTTCAGTCAGATATTTCCTCAACATGTCCATAGATGTAATAAGAGGACATTTAGAGTAATTGAAAAACCTTAAATTGTTCTTTTGAATCTGATTCTCCAGGAATGATACTTTCCTATTCAAGACCTCCCTTTTCATTTTCTGTGCTGTACTCACAGCCTGAAGAGACTCCAAGGCAGCTTCTACTGTCTCCATTCACGTAGCATGTGTGCTAGAGTAGAATCATACTGCCCCATCTTAGTCTGGACACTCTCCAACTGAGCATCCAAGTTGTCAGCATATCCTGCTAGAGAAGATTCCACAGCCCTTGATTGTGTCCCATAACCACTGTTCCCTCTAAGCTGTGCGCGTGTGCGCGCGCACACACCACGCCGAGCGAGCGCACATACTTTACAACAGAGCGCACACAAATTATGGCTCTGATTCTGATAGAAAACAACACAGATGTCTTAAAATTTAAGTTATGATTGTAATTACTAGAAACTTCCTGCTTCATTTAGTAATCGTCTATTTTCATTTAATTTGATTAAAATCAATGTGGTGTACATACTGTATTCTGACGTGTAGTCAAATTTTAAAGTATATAACTCCAAGTGTCGTTATGTGGCGCACAAAAATTTAACCTTCCTTCAAAAGCTGCACACAGCTGATATTTTATGCGCACACAGCCTACAGAAAATTAAAGGGAACATTGCCCATAACGTATCAAGCATTACCATAGCCAGTCTCTCAGCCACCACCCGATGCTGACCCACCTCTGAAGAAACTGCAGGAGTCTTTAACAAGATCTCCAACTCCAAGGGGTGCTCCGCCATCAAGGAAACACGCTGAGAGACACCATCGGAGTTTTCCTGCCCTCTCTCGGCTTTCCACAGTTGCAGCAGTGGTGGAGCTGTTCTCAGTTTGAGGCTCAAAGAAACCCCACTGCAGTTAGCATCAGATGTCGACACACCTGAACGGGCCAAACAACTCTGCGGCATAGAAACAGGTGGAGAAAATGGTAGGATAGACTGCACTAACGGCTTCAGTGTGGAGGTGATCACAACTGCCAAAATCTTCCTCTTGTGAGGAATGGCGCCAATGTGCTTCTCCTCTCCGTCAGCTCACCCATGCCATGACTCACGCTGCTATCTTGCCCATGTGGCTACATTGACCACTAACCATTAGTTTTAATTGCTTAGATGTTGTGGGGAGGAGGGGAAGGAGATGTGGGAATAGAGGAGGGAAAAAGTTGAACAGATCAACTGCTAGCTGAGCAGGAGTTCTGATCCAGCACCTGCAAAGCTAAGTTACTGAATTTATTATTTTGGCTGGTTTGATATAAATTTTTACCTTGCCTATTTTATTACCTGTTTGTATTCTCTTACATGTAGATTTGAGTGTACCCTCATTTCATAGAAAGTCTACTGGCCAGGGACACTACATCCTTGATATTTGTCTACTTTGCAGTACATATTTGCTTTTAGATTTGCAAAGACCAGGTTTCCTACTAAACTTTGCAGAAAAGGTATACAGTTCCAAGGTCCTTTGCACAGTAGACTGGTACATAGAAGTAGGATTTCATTGGGAAGTTTAAAGTTCCATTGTTCTGTTAGAAGCCCACCTCACAGGGTGTGGTTAATTAATCCATTCAGCTCCTGCTGCCTGAGAGTTAATTCAATCAGTCTCTGCTACCTGAGCAGGAGTTCTGATAAAGCACCTGCAAAGCTAAGTTTCTAAATTTACTCTTTTGGCTGGTTTTGATATAAAATGTCCTTGCCTATTTATTACCTGTTTATATTCTCTTAGATCTGAGTGTGCCCTCAGTTCAAAGAAGGTCTACTGGCTAGGGACACTTAAATTCCCGCACACCCTACCCCTCACCCCACCCACCCCAGGGTTGCATGGCCTATATAGTCATCATATAGTTTGACATCTGTCCTTCAGTTTGATGTAACACCTTTTCTCCTTTTCCTAGAACTGCTTTATAACCATATTAATCAGCATGTTGTGTATTCAATGCAATAGTTGTGGTGCCTTCATTCTAAGAAGAATCATTTGCAGAGCTTGCCCTATATGTCTCAAGTTATCTGCCATGCATAAAGAATTGATTCTATTAAGGGAAGAATTAGCTGCAATTAAACATGCCTCCTCTAGGGTACAAATTGAAAAAGATCCATCACCACTCCCACAAAGAATCAGGCAGCCCAGGAACAAATGAATCACAGTAGGCTCTGGTAGGTTGTGACCTGTAACACGGAGACACCCTTGCCATCAAGAGATAGCCCTGCATTACAACTTCTTTGCCTTGGTAAATATGAGTGCCCAATTAGTGGAAACTGAAATGCCCTTAAACAAGAAGGTTAATGCCTAATCTACTGATAATGCCTTAAATAGGAAGAAACTGTCACAAAAAAGGAAACTACTACAACATGGAGATTCCATCAGAGGCACCAACTTGGGAACACAGTTCAAAGGGAAGAAGATGGTCAAATGCCTCCCAGGCTCTTCAGTCAGCAGGAATACAAACCAAATTGCTGGCATAGTTAGTGCAGAAAGTGAACACTCCAAAATTGATGTTATCATCCACTTGGGTACAAATGACCTGGCTAGAAACAGTGCCTCTGCAGTTCAAAGGGACTTCCAGATTCTGGGATAGAAACTCAAACCTATTGCTAACACTATAGCATTCTCTGAAGTTCTACCTGTTCATGGTAAGGGGGCAGAAAGGCTGCATCGCATAATCAACTTTAATACATAGCTCCAAACCTGGTGCAAACAAGAAGGAATTAGCTATATAGGCGACTGGGGAAATAAATGGAACACCAAGAGGCTATACTTTGTTGATGGACTACATTTCTCTGTTACAGGGAAAAGAATCCTAAGTGAAAAATTCAGGCATTATGTGGACAGGCATTTAAATTAGGGAAAGGGGGTGACGGATGGAAAAGGACAAGTTCAGAACGTCACTCCCAGCAAAAACATAATAACATTGGAAACAGCTGCAGTATTAACCCACACATCAATTCCAAGTGGGAAGAGGTGTGTAAAACAAAATCCCTGCAAAATACAGATAGCATGTCGAATGTCCGGGTGGGTGCCCATGTGAGCAGCAGCAATCATTATGCAGTATGGTTTGAGATAAAAGCCAAGGCAGAGTCCAATCAAAGCAGCAGACCCAGTACTCCACTATTCACCTTTGTCCATTGGGAAAATTGGCTATTTAGCCCTTCCCTCTGCTTTCTTTTAACCATTTCCTGATCTTCAATAGTACACTGCCTCCTATCCCATGGCTTTTTAATTTCTCCAAGATTCTCTCACGAGGGACCTTGTCAAAGGTTTTTTGAAAATACAGATACATTATATCCACTGACTCACCTTTGTCTACCTGTTTATTCACGCCTTCAAAAAACATAACAGTTTAGTAAGACAAGACCTTCCCTGGCTAAAGCCATGTTGACTGCCTCCCATTAAGTCATGCTATCTACATGTTCTGTAATTTTGTTCTTTATAATGGTTTCTACCATTTTTCCTGCTACTGATGTCAGGCTCTCAAGTCTGTAGTTTCCTGGATCACCCCTGGAACCCTCTTTAAAAATTGGCGTTACATTGGCCATCCTCCAAACTTCAGGTATTACAGATGATTTTAATGATAATTCACAGATTACTAATAGTAGGTCTGCAATCTCATATTTCAGTTCTTTTAACACCCTTGGATATATACCATCCAGTCCAGGTGATTTGCTACTCTTCAGTTTATCAAATAGATGTAATATGTCTTCCCAGTGTATCGATATTTCTTTCAATTCTTCTGCAGCATCACCTTTAAATACCATTTTAGTCATGAGTAACATCCTTACATCTTCCTCAGTAAAGATTGAAGCAAAGAATTTATTCAGTCTCTCTGCTATGGCCTTGTCCCCTTAGTGTCTCTTTTATTCCTCTATCATCTAATGGTCCAACTGACTCTCTCACAGTTTTTTTTCATATGAATATACTTGAAAAAGCTTTTATTATGTGTTTTTGCTTCCACAGTAAGTTTCTTCTCAAATTCTCTCTTTGCCTGCCTTATCAATGCCTTGCATCTAACTACCCCATATGAGTAATGCCACTAGTATCAGGAACAGCTCAAGACATGTGATGCTACATGTGCTACCCAATTTGGCCTAATCAATATGCTAGGAGATTGCAAGACACCTGTTCTGCCAGAAATGTAGAATTGTGCCTCATGTAGCAGCTAGCAGAGAGGTGCACATAGTGGTGGGACTTTATTTGTGCAGCTGTGCAGTCTATAGCTGGTGCCAAAATTCTAAACATGCTGGGCCTGATTCTGTTCCACATGGCTATCATCTTTGTACGTCTGGTCTGAGCCAGACATACAAAGGGGATCGCGATTCTAATCCCACAGGGCACGTCTAGCCCTGCGGGATCAGAATCACGATCAGGCCTGTACGTGCAGGTTGGGACTGCGATTCAGTCCCAGCCTGCATGTACATATACTGCCCGGAGAGATAAGTCAGGCATTTAAATGGAGCCGTGGCGCCATGGCGTCTTGCTGCCATGACATCATGGCTCCATTTAAATGCTGTAATGCCGGCCACCAGCAATAAAGGTTCTTTCCCCGCAGCCAGACCCCTGATCCAGCCTCCTAAGGCCAGGGTTGGGCTGCCTGCTCTCCATCTATGGACCGCCTCTTCCCCACCCCCGACTAACTTCTCCACACAACCAGGGGGGAAGTTAATCAGGGGCTGCCATTGGCATGAATAGTGGGGATGGATGTCCCATTGGGTCGTCCATCCCCGCTATTCATGTCTCAGAATAACCCCAACTATGTCTCTATTGTAGGCCTCAACAAATTTGTTGAGGATTTAGGAGCCAGGCCAGAATTTTAGGAGCCAGAATTTGTGACCTCCTTGCGTCCCCTCCTGCATTATCTCCCGCGCTGATCTCGTGTTCTCAAGTCTCACGAGATCAATGCTACTGTTCCTATACCACACAGCACCTTTAGACAGAACTACGGATTACAGTTATAGCCTCAGATATTAAATTTCTGTACCTGTGTGTGGTGCAATGGTAGTGTGTCTATCTGTGCTTGGGATGTGGCTGTGGCTGCCTTTGTGTGGGTCTGGTGCAGGGCTGCAGTGCATGTGTATGTTTACTGCAGAGCTGGTTATATGTATGTGTACATGTGATTTGATGTAGAGGTGAGGTACCTCTATGTCTGTGTGTGGTGTGGAGGTGAGGTGCCTGTATGCGTGTGTGTGCTGCAGAGGTGTGAGGTGCCTGTGTGTGTATGAGAGCAGTTCATAGGTAAGGTGCATCCATATGTGTGTGTGTGTGTGTGCATGTGTGCATGTGTGTGTGGGTGGGTGTGTCTATGTGGTTTGGAGATAAGGTATCTCTGTGTGTATTGTCAAGCCCCAGTCCTCCGCCTAGGGCTCAGAGGGTTGGAGTTGCCATTATATGCTCCTTGCAGAAGGTGAGATAAAACCTTTGGCTCCCGCTATGCCTGCAGGGGGTGGTAGTTCTTTTGCCCTCTGATAAGGAAATAGTTGTGAGACCAGTGGTAAGGCAAAATGAGAAGAATTTATTCCCCAACAAAAAGATTCAGTGAAGATTAAATCAGGATACTCTTCAGGTGTTTGCTCGAGGATATTTACAGAACTTAAACTGATTGAGCTTCACACTCTTTGCTCACAAAACGTGCAATGCATATCACAGGTAACAGATAGAAAACATAACAGCTTCTTCTCACAAAGAAAAATATCTTCTTTCCCTTTGTTCACACTCAGATCCCTCATACACCTTTAGCAAAGGGATTCTATATCATCTGCCAAACACAGTGTACAGTCCATAGGCACTTTTGCTGAGTCACTTTCATTAAAGTCCTGTTGCATCTTTTCAAACTCTGGAACTATGGAGTTTGGCTTTAAGCTGTTTTTCACACTATCTATTTTACTCATCAATGGTCTGACCATACCTCTCCCTACCATGTGTCCGAGGTATTTCACTTCTTGTCCTGCAAACAGGCATTTTCTCGGATTCAGGGTTAGCCCCACCCGTCTCATAGCCCCTAGAACTGCTTCTATTCTGGGCAAATGTTGGGCCCAACTGGTACTATGTATTATGATATCATCCATATAAGCCACCGCGCACTCTTGGTGTGGACGTGAAACGTGGTCTATTAACCTCTGGCAGGTTGCTGCTACCCCATGTAGACCGAAGGGCATCCTACGAAATTGGAACAGTCCTATCGGCGTACTGAAAGCAGTCTTCGGTCTTGACTCACGGGTTAGCGGGATTTGCCAGTAGCCTTTGGTCATATCCAGTGTAGTTAGATATTGTGCTCGTCCCAGTCGATCTAACAACTCCTCAATGTGGGGCATGGGGTAAACATCGAACAGTGAAATGGCATTCACTTATCTGAAGTCGATACAGAATCTCAGGGTGCCATCTGGTTTTGGTACCAGCACAATGTGGCTACACCAGAGACTCTTGGATTCCTCGATAATCCCCATGTCGAGCATCTCCCGTACCTGGGCCACCACCTCTTGTTTCCTGGCCTCAGGTAGCCGATAAGGCTGCTGCCTAATCACCTTCCCAGGGGGAGTTATAATTTCATGAGCTACCAAATTGGTCTCTCTGGGTATCGGTGTCAGGACATCTGTAAACTTTGCCAGCAACCTGGCCAACTCTTGCCTCTGCTGCAGGGACAGTTCCTCGCCTACTCTAGACTCCGGGTTCACTTTGCACTCTGCTAGTTGTGGACCTAAATCCTCCTCCACTTATTCTTCAGAAGTGGCAGTCAGGTCTTTTACCCCAGTCCGCCCAGTGGACCTGAACCCTCCGGTTCCCCGACTCATAGGGGATACCATGGGTACCTCTTCTAAGGAGGGAAACCCCACTCTCTCACAAATGAGTTGGGCGATCCTATCACCCACCTTTACTTTGAAGTCCTTGTCCCCAAAGTTGGAAAAGTAGTACTTTTATTACCCCCCTATAGTCTGGGTCTATAACGCCAGCACCACATCTATAAAATACTTTGAGGCTAAACCTGAGCCTCAAATTCAGCCATAACACCCGATGGGCGTTTCCATTTGCATGCCTGTGTCTACCAAGGCCTTCTCCCGTTTAGGAATTACTTCCTCTACAGCACTATATAAATCATAACCTGCTGCAGCCAGTTGGGGCTCTGCGCCTTCGCAGATACCTTGCAGAATTTTAATACAAATTTTTGTTTAACTGGTGGATCAATTTTCATACGCTCCTTTGAACTCAGACCTGTCTTCCTGGGCTTTCTGAACAGGAGACCGGGAACCACTGTTACCATGGCCTCCACCCTCCGATCATACTCCTGTTCTAACCCTTTTTTGGTCTTATCAGAAGGGGCAGTTATGAGGTCATCGTGTTCGGGTCGTTCCCCTAGTGACTCCTCTGGGTGTTCATCCTTCTCCTCTGGGGTTACTGACTGGGATCGAGTGGAGACCAGCCCTGCCTTTGCATGCAGGCCCTTCTCCATCCCTCTTCTGAATTGGGGCCAATCCTTACCCAGCACTAGGTCATGGGGCAACTTAGGGACTACGGCTACTAGAACTTCTTTCTGAATTCCTAACCCCTTTATTAAGAGCTTGTACAGAGGGTAGAAGGAGGATGCTCCGTGAATACATCAGATTTTAACCCTTCCTTCTGGTCGGCTCAGGACTGACCCACTCCGGGCTTCTATGGCCCGCCAGAGCTTCCTGGAAACCATACTCTGGTCAGCACCTGAGTCGAGTAACACACTAGTTGACACACCATGAACCTCCACATTCAAAAGGAAACCTTCTCGTATCTGTTTTACATTAGCAGTTAACAATGCGGTACGTGCTATACATTCCTTTTGTATATGACCCATTTTCCCACATTGGAAACATTTCCTATTTGCCCATCTGCTTTCTTGCTTTGGCAAATAGCTGTTCATACATTACAGCTCTAGCCTCGGTCCCTTTTCTGATTTTCCAAAACTTGCCTATGCTGACACTCTCAGGGTGCCCCCTTTTGGCTGACCAGCCACCTCGGCTTCCAAATACCATTCAGACAGCAAGGCTGCCTCTGCAGTGTTCTGGCTGTTTTGTAAAATCAAGAAAGACTGAATTTCCTTGGGGACCGCCTCCATGAACTGTTCTAACACAATCATGTCTATTACGGACTCCATGGTTTTTCCCTGTGGAGCTAGACACTTCAAAGTTAAGCTTCGTACCCTGTGGAACAAAGCCTTAGGTGTCTCATTAGGTCTTAACTTTGTAGCTCTCAGCTTTCTACAGTAAACCATTGGCATTAGACCCAATCGGTCCCTGATAGCCTTTTTAAGCTCATCATAGTCCGTAGCCAGTGTGGCTGGCATGGCTTTGTAGGCTGATAAGGCCTCTCCTGTAAGGGATGTAGCAAGCCTTACTGCCCATTGCTCTAATGGCCACCCCACTGTAAGGGCAACTCTCTCAAACGCTTCCATGAAATCATCAACATCATCATTTGCTGCAAGTTGTCCAAAAGCAAAAGCCCCACCAGTCTGTGGTCCTACCACCTCTGTGTGCATTGTCGCCTCTCGAGTTGATGGTATTGCTCCCTCCGTCACCTTCGGGCTAGCAAGTAATGCCTCCATCAAGTCCACTATTGGTTTCTGTTGGGCTTGCATGGCTGCAGCAGCCTGTTCCTGCGCATGCTGAGCCATCTCCCATTGCTTCTCAAATTGAGATGCCATCCAACATAGAATCTCTTTTGGATCCATCTCCATAGCTTTTTCTGCAGGAAAACAAAAGAGAAACACAAGCCCACCAAGTGCGGCACTACAAAACTTTTTCTTCTTTTTTTTTTCTAGCTGTTCAGTCTAACGTGACTGCCTAGCCACGGCTATCCTTTTCACTTGAATCCTTAGACACCCATGCCCAAATACTCTTTACCTGAGCATGGTGTTGATTCAGGCATTGAAAAGGAGTCCTTCACTGGTCCTCAGTTGCTCTGGCTGACCCTTGCCAGCGATTTTCCACTCTGCCATCCACCAACAGCTCAGCAGTTTTGGATCTTGGAAAAAAAAATCTCTGGCGTATACCCTGGAGTTTTCTTCTGTAAATCCTGATGTTCCGCAAAAATAATCCTAAAGACTACGTCACTTGTCAAGCCTCAGCCCTCCGCCTAGGGCTCAGAGGGTTGGGGTTGCCATTATATGCTCCTTGCAGAAGGTGAGATAAAACCTTTGGCTCCCACTATGCCTGCTGGGAGTGGTAGTTCTTTTGCCATCTGATAAGGAAATAGTTGTGAGAACAGTGTTAAGGCAAAATGACAAGAATTTATTCCCCAACAAAAAGATTCAGTGAAGATTAAATCAGGATACTCTTCAGGTGTTTGCTCGAGGATATTTACAGAACTTAAACTGATTGAGCTTCACACTCTTTGCTCACAAAACGTGCAATGCATATCACAGGTAACAGATAGAAAACATAACAGCTTCTTCTCACAAAGAAAAATATCTTCTTTCCCTTTGGTCACACTCAGCTCCCTCATACACCTTTAGCAAAGGGATTCTATATCATCTGCCAAACACAGTGTACAGTCCATAGGCACTTCTGCTGAGTCACTCTCATTAAAGTCCTGTTGCATCTCTTCAAACTCTGGAACTATGGAGTTTGGCTTTAAGCTCTTATTATACGGCTTAGGATAATTTCCCCCTAAGATCTCTGGTGCTTCCTTTGGGCACAGTTCTATATGGTAAGGATTGGAAATACCTGAGGTTGTGGAGATTCCTCTCTGGCTTTGTTCAGCTATCTTTTTCCAGCTGTAGGGAAATGCTCTCTGATTCCCTGTTTGGAGTTCTTGTCTGGAGCACTGCTCTGGTTCCCAGTCCCAAACTGAGCTTTGCAAACCCCTGGGTTTAGTGCTAGGTTCCCACCTGTGAGCTCCTTGAAGCTTTTTATCTGGCAATGAGGTCTGAAGGTCTCTCTGCTCTCTCCCTCTAGGTAGGTTTCTGACAGCAGTCTGTCCCTTCTCTCCTTCTGCTCTGTCTGCTTCAATTCTAGAACTGCAGCTGGGTTTCCTCAAAAGTCTCCTCCCAGCTCTTCTCCAACCGTCTCTCCAACCACCTCTCCAGTCAATACTCTCATCAACACTCTTACCGACTCTCTCAGCGAGACTCCAATCACCAACTCCTCCTCCCTTGCTTTCTCCTAGCCCGGGTTTATATTACTGTTCCCTGAGCCTTGGGTCTGCCTTCCTGAACAGGTGTGTGTAATTAGGTTCCAGGCTTGTAGTTACGTCAGAGCTTGGGTGTGTCAGCCTAGCTCCTGTTTTCCTATGCTTGCCTCTTTCTTGCAAACGCTGAAACGTGTGTGCAGCCTGACTGTCAGTTTGTTTAAAGGTAAACTCATCCTTTTCTTCTACTTCCATATGTTTATCTATTTACCTTAGATATAGTGAATATACCTGGATTTACTGTTGCTAACACACTATCATAATTGTGCTAATAATCACTGCTAAGCATATTGCCAGTATTCTCAAATGCTAATAATCACTGCTAAGCATATTGCCAGTATTCTCAAATGCATCTCCAATGTTGCTAATATTGTAAATATTGCTGATATATTCTCTTGGTTGCTAACACATTGCCATTTATTGCTGCTAGCATCCTCTCAAGCAACATTTTGTCTCCACTATTGCTAGTACCTCTCTCATATGTTTACACTGTCGCTCATCTATATACACTGTTGCCAGTACTTCTCCCATTTGGTTACACTGTTGCAAACACTTCTACCAACATTGCTAACATCCTCTTCCTACTATTACTAGTATTCTCCCATCTGTTTCCTACTGTTGTTCATATACTATCAAACTTTATCAGTATTTCTCATAATCTACATCATGGCAAAAATGAAATTTGCACAGTTCATTATACATCTGTTATATATCATAAGTATTGCTATAAGCCTACTTACCTCTCCTGGAATATGCTACCAACCACAATACCTACCTTATCACCACAATAGAATGGCCTACCTACATACTGCCCCACAACATATCAATCAAATACACATTAATAACTACAAACCATACTCACACATACATAACCCACCAGCAGCTAGGTACACAGATACACGCATAAGAAAATTAATTAACATACAAACAAAAACAGATAACGAAATAAAAAAGCTCAACCCACCCAATCAAGACCTCAAAATAATTCTCATAAATGTAAGATCTGTTAGGAACAAAGTCCCAATCATCATAGATCTCATCACTGACGAGAACCCAGACTACCTTTGCCTAACAGAGACTTGGCTAAGCAACTCTGATACAGTCTTAGCTAACCAATTAAAAATAAAAGGATGTACCCTATTCATCTGTAACCGCAATCAAAGAAAAGGTGGTGGAGTCCTAATACTGGCAAAATCAAGTTTGAATTGTTCCACCTCCATTAGTGAAACTAACGAAAATACAGATATACTAATTTTAGAAAACAGGAACTTAGCAATCTGCCTCTTTTATAGACCACCTGCATCAGATACCCAAAATATAACATCTATACTAGAAACAGCATGCAAAGCATCCACAAACAAACCTCACATCATCCTGGGTGATTTTAACTTAGCAACCTGCAATAATAACCAATCCACAATTGTTCTAGAATCTATGGAAGATATGGGCTTTCAGCAAATTATTAATCAACCTACTCATAATAAAGGAAATACTCTGGATTTAGTATTTCTCCCTTTGACCTTTACTATAACACATGAATATACTCCTCCTATAATATCACAAATCCCATGGTCTGACCACTTTATAATAAATTTCTCCATTAATATACCATCTACTACCTCTACTCATCAACCTAAAAATCACAACGGACCCAAATTTAGACCTTTTTCACCTGAAAAATTTCTCAACTCAATCATTCCACAATTACCTACTGACATAAATAACCTTGATGAAGCTACAACCATTTGGAATACAATCATAAAATCAGCATCTAAACCGTTACACAATACACCAAAAAAATACCAGGTTAGATCTTCAGAAAAATGGTACACAACTGAACTAGCCCTCATCAAAAAAAACCTTCGCAAAATTGAAAAAGAATGGTGAAAAACAAAAACACCTGACCTACGAGACTTATACTTTACAAATCTCAACATTTACAGGTCAGCAACAAACAATGCCAAAAAACAATACCATGTGAAGATCCTAAATAAAGCCATTATCGGCCTAGAGAATTGTTTGAAATAATAAAATCTTTATCTAAAGCCCCCATAGATAATCACCAATCAGCCTTAATTAACAGATAAGATTTGGCAGACTATTTTGCTAGCAAACTTAAATCATCTATGATACCTACACCCTTCAATACTACCCCATCCTCTAATAACCACACCTGGAATACTTTCCAACCAATAGATAAGAAACAGCTACTCAATATAATATCGAAAATCAATACAACCACATCCATACTTGATCCCTGTCCAGTTCTCTGGATCAAACAAACTAAGCAGGAACTAGCACCCTTTATCCTAAATATAGTGAATCAATCTCTCCTGCAAGGGGTATTACCTAAAGAGCTAAAACTATCTGCAATCCGCCCTATATTAAAAAACAAAACACTAGATATAAATGACCCATCATCCTATCGTCCAATTGCTAGCATCCCTTTCCTAACAAAAATCATAGAAAAAGCTGTACAATTACAGCTACAAGATCATATAGACACTTTTGCCCCTCTTGATGAACACCAATACGGTTTTCGCCCTTTTCATGGTGTCGAAACCCTGCTCATTGCACTTCTTGACACTCTTAACAAAGGTTTGGACAATTCAAAACAAACAATCATTTTAGTTTTCCTTGACATATCAGCTGCATTTGACAGCATTAATCACAACATACTTATTTCAAGACTTAAACAAATAGGATTACTGAAAACTACTTTAGACTGGTTTAAATCATACATATCCGATCGTTCACAATATGTTCAACTTAACCAATCATCGTCGTCCCCTTTCCCACAAGAACAAGGTATACCCCAAGGCTCTGCACTATCTGCCTTACTATTTAACATATACCTCCAGCCAATATGTACCATATTCAAAAAATACAAGATAAACTATCATATATATGTGGACGACATTATGCTATTCTCTGAGTTTAGCATAATTAACCCAAATCATAACAAGCTAATAAACTGCCTTATAGAAGCTGAAGAATGGCTTCGATCAAACAACTTATCTATTAATCTCAGAAAAACAGAGGTACTAATAGCAACAAAAAACACAAAATACACTCCCCCATCTGACATTAAAATCCTGAATGCGACTCTTCCAATCAAAGAAGAAATAAAATATTTAGGAGTTATTATTGACAAAACCCTTAGTTTTACAACACACATCAGAAAACTAACAAAAACAATCTATTACAAACTGTGCTCTATACAACAATTAAGACCACTATTACAAGACGAAGACTTTAGAACCGTTACACAAGCTTTGGTCATACCACATTTTGATTTTTGTAATAGCATACTTCATGGTATAACTAAGAAGAACATCAAAATCCTGCAAATGGCCCAAAATGTAACAGCAAGAGTTATATTCAAAGCCAAACTATCTGATCATATTACTCCTATTCTATACACACTACACTGGTTACCCATTTTCAGTAGGATCCAATACAAAATACTATTAACCACTTTTAAATTAATTAATAATATTGCCCCATCATACTTAACTACCCTTCTTAACAGCCCAATCGAAAATAGGATAAGACGGAGAAAAAACCTTAACACACTAGCAGTCACAGATCTAATAAGGAAAACAACACACTCAACTAGTAACAGAGCCTTTTCGTTTGTTGCTCCAATATTGTGGAACAACCTTCCAGACCAATTAAGAGAAACTAAAGATCTGCTAACATTCAGAAAAGATCTAAAAACCCATCTATTCAGCCAACACTGCAACAATGGAGAAACATTTGTAGTTTCCCAACCACCATAATCGATTTTATTTACCCTTTCCAAATGTATATCTACAACATGAACAACATCATCCTCAAACGATAATTAACTTAATAATGTTTCTCCCACCTATAAATAAAATCAAAGTAACCCTTGATACCTGTTATACAGTTTAAATGTATTATACAGTTTAAATGTATTATAGTTCAATAATTGTTTCTGTTATATTGTAATACATTAATGTTACACAATTTAAATGTAATATAGTTTAACAGTTTAATAATGTTTCTGTTATATTGTAATACATTAATCTGTTCCATACAATTCATGTTATAATGTAATATAGTTTATAATGTTCTATGTATCTGTTTTGACTTTTGTTGTAATGTAAACCGCTGCTGATCCTTGGAAGCAGCGGTATATAAAGGCTGTTCAAATAAATAAATAAATAAATAAATATGTTCAGTATGGGCTTCTTCATCACAGTATAAGTGGTTTGGAGGTGAGGTTCCTCTGTGTGTGTGTATGTGGTACAAAGATGAGGTGCCTCTGTGTGTGTGTGTGTGTGTGTGTGTGTGTGTGTTTGTGTAGTGTAAAGGTGAGGTGCCTGTGCTTGTGTGTGTCAAACAGAGGTGGGTGCCTATGTGTGTGTGTGTGGTATAGGGGTGGAGTGCTTGTCTGTGTGTTCTGCGAGGAGGGGAGTACACCTTTTGGCAACATCTTGCACTCTTCATTCCCTCTCCAACCTCTCTTCTCTGTTATCCTCCAGACTCTACCCCCCCTTCAATCCCCCTCCCATCCTGTGCCCTACAATCACTCATCCTCCTTTTTTAATAGTCCCACTGCCCTAAATATTCCCTGCCTTCTCTACCTCACTTCCTCACACACCCTCATACACACAAAAAACTTTTTTTTCTTGCAGACTCCTCCCCCTTCTCTTTCTACCTGTGGAGATCCCATCCCCCACAGGCAGAAGAGAAGAGAATGGCCTCAATTGTGTAAAATACCCCTTCGATCTGCCCACAGAAAATTGGATCCCCACGAGCAGAAGGGATGGATAGAGAGAAGCGGGAGGCCGAGATTTCGGAATCAATGCAGCCTGTCTGCCTGTGGAAATCTGATTTCCCACGGGCAGATTGAAGGGGTCTTTGCTGCAATTGTGGACATCCTCTTATTTTCTGCCCATGGGGGATGGGATCCCTGCACTCATACAGGAGAGACCTTTGCCCCAATTGCAGCAATGCTGCTCTTTTATGCCTGCAGGAGATGGGATTCCCATGGGCAGGCAAGGGATCGTGGCAATTGAGGCATCTCCTTTGGGGGGGCAATGCCCCCTCACCCTCCAAATTGCAACCATGTACTTACCAGACCCAAAACCTTTCCCTCCCAAACCATGTGCAATCAAGGAGAGTTATTCATAAAGAGCAATAATCATCCAGACACATTAAACTGGGAATCAATCCACCAAGCACACAACTCTCATCCACAGATTCCGTCGATCCCACTAACAATCTCACATCTGTGTACCTTTTTTGGTTACTTTTCCTCTTTTATTTCCCTCCTTGGAGTCATCTGCCACCACCCTCTCCCTACCATCCATTAATCTACCCAGGAGAGGGCACGTGGGAACCATGAGACAACCCCACCAGAAATCCTACTTTTGAGTAATTATTTGGTTTTGAGCCTTCAGGGATAAACACTGAATGTAGTCACCCCAAACTGCCATAAACAAAGCCCATTACTTTGCATGCTCTGTGGCCCCTTCCTGTTCCATAATCATAAGCCAGTTCAGTGTGTTCCTTCATTGCCAAAAGGATGGACCAATTGCCCCCATTCAGCATAGCCAAATATTTTTCTTGGCCATCAACTGGGTCCTTCACACCCAAAACCTCTTTGTAAATTCCTGAACCCCCAAATCCTGATATATATTCAGTAAGACCATATGTGCTAAAACGTTGAATCACTGATCAAGAGCAGACTCCAAAAATAAGAATACTCTCCCCCAAAATCTATAAATCTGAGGACACATCCAGAACATGTGACTCAAAGTAGACCTAGGTTAATTTTACTTGGGACAATTTGCAGTTGCTGCACTACTTACCTTAAAAATCTGAATAAGGGCAAAGTATGCTTTCTTTATCACCTTATATCAGAGCACTCATAAACCAACAACTAGGGTATCAAGGTCCGAGCCTTAAGTAGGTCCTACCCCAATATGATAATATGTAATTCCTTATTCCAGACTGGCCAATTGATCACAGTCCTACAGGACACCACTATTAGATAATCCCCATTGAAGAGCTGCTACCAAAACAGGTTCAATATGTATTTATTTATTTAACAGGCTTTTTATATATTGCCTGTAATCCAAGGCAGTTTACAGAGAACAACATTATACAAGCTCAAGAGAGTTGTGTTACATAGAACATGGGCAATAGCGTGAAGGCTCTATTGCTTTTATGCTGTGTACATTTGGTCTTGAAGGGGAGGATGGCTAGAAGATTCCAATTTGCTGATCTTCTGGGCCTTGTTGTCAATGTTCTTGTGATTAGATCATCAAGACAGGGAGCAGATAGTTTATGAAGGATTTTATAGATGGTCATTACGGTCTTGTGTTTAATCCTCTGGGCAATTGGTAGCCAGTGTAATCTCCTAAGAGTTGGAGTTATGTGTTGACGACCTAATATACTTGTTAGGATTCTAGTGGCAGTGTTCTGCACTAATTGTAGTGGATATAGTGCCTGTTTCAGCAGTCCCTAATAAAGAAAGTTGTCTTAATTGAGATGGGGTGTGATGATGACCTGAAAAACTGATCTGTAATCGTTGTCTTGGAGAATAGGACGTAGATGTTGAAGGGTCCTAAGTTTCAGGTAAGCTGTATTGGCTGTCTTCTTGATGTGTAAGAGCTCCCTACCATCATGAAATCCTCTGATTACAAGCAGAATGTATGCAATAAATGCTCTTACAAGAGACTGCCAACAGAATTTTGCATCTGTAAGGAAGCAACAACATCCTTTCTTGCAACCCCATACTGAGTACACAACTCTGTAAATGGGAGGACCTCACCATCCTCTCTCACTGTCTGCTCAACATGGGTCACTCCCAAGAACTCTCAATGCCAAAAATACAAACCTCAGAAAGCCAGAAGAAAATCTACATTTCCACCCAATGGCAAATAAACAATACCATTGTATCCATTTATAGACTTGTCTCTATACTTTTTTGGACAGTAGAATCCCTAGGCTCAGATATGTTGGGACCACACGCCATGAGCTCAGTACAAATGTGTATAATCATGCTCATAGGATATAAAACCCACCAAATATCTAAAAGCCATATGAAAGGGGGCTGATAAGTCTATGGCTTTGTAACAAAACAGAAAGCTATGGGTACACTTTAGTTCCACCTCAGTTCCATTCTCAAATACTGCTCTGGGCAGTTTACAATGAACAGTTTACAAATTTTCAATGTACAGATTACAAGCATACAAGGTGTATTTAATTCAACTATATACAGTACCTGGACATTATAACTATAACTATGTACACATAGAGAGGCTGTGTGACGTTGTTATATCATGTGCAGGTAGGATACTGTGATTTATGGATGATATGAACATTGGGTCATAACTATGTTGGAGTTGGGGTAATTTGACAGTTGGACAGGTGCCATATACAAAATATATTTAAGTGCCAGAGGTGAGATCAGGGCTTGCTCGGAGGTGGAATAAGTTCCCCAGTCTAATGCATCTGGCAGGCCTAGGGCTGGGAAGTGATAGGAAGGCCAGATCGAGGGTCGGGGAAAGCACCTTTGCAATAAGTGGCCGGGGATTGTGACTTTACAATGGAGCCACAGTGCCATGGCATCGTGGCTCCATTGTAAAGCCCAGAGTGAGTTAGTCGGGCAAGGCCTGTACATGCAGGCTGGGCTGAATTGTGGTCCTGGCCTGTACGTACAGGCCTGTTCACGATTATGATCCCGCGGGGCTAAACGTTCCCCGCAGAATCAGAATCGCGACTCCCTCTGTGCTTCCAGTTCCAACCGGACGCACAGAGGTCCAGGATATACACTACAGAATCAGGCCCAATAGCTGCTAAGGACAGACAGATAAATATGAATACAAAACTTGTAAAATTGCCAGTGTTGGGCATCAACATAATAGCAAACTACCAATTTTTTTATCAGTTGCGATTCTCTAAATTGCCTCATTGCAGGCTCTTTTGGGTGCACTGTCTCCTCTGACACATGAGTACAATCATACTTCTGGTCTGAGATATGATGTTCTACTTTGGCCAACCTCCCCTGGAAAATCAATAAGGCTTATGCAACACCATCAACCATCTCCACTAACCAGTCAAAGAGGCCCTCCTACGCTCTTAATGACAGCTCCTCCACCAGCCTGTCACAGCTGAATCTTGTGGACTCCGAAGCTGCACCTCTGCCATATTGGGATCTCCCACCTTGACTTTGTCATGATCATTCTTCAGAATTTTTGTCACCATCTAGTAAATACAGCTCTCACCACAGTGTCTCCTTCTTTGGGAAGAAATTATACACAGGCAGAGTCAACAAAAAGAAAGTTAAATGAGATTAGATGCTAACAGGCAGAGGAAGGCCTCAGAGCTCTGATGAAACCCATTTTTTGCTCACATCACGTGATCCATATAATGCCATTTATATAAAAAAAAACATTACAATATTACCTTATAAAAAGACACCAAGTAGAATCCTTAGTTTGCATGACTGATTCTTCAATAAAGTTATCCATAGTTTACTACATTTGCCCTCCATTTTTTAATGAATGATATTATCATCTTCCTAACTATGTATGTTTATGCCAAAGAACTGATGTTATGTTTTATGAGCTACGCATTTTTGTTATGGGGCTTTTTTAAATTTTAAATCATGCTAGAATTTTTTTTTTTATTTTCTTCGGCTTAGAGACTGAGTTGATTGCAGTTGTTTGGTTCCTTCATATGAATAATTGTAAATGCATTATTCAAATATATTTTGTGCTGAATACATGATATGCATATCATGAATACCTATAATCACAGCACAATCGTTTGTGCATGTTCTGAAAATAGCATCAGGAAGAGTTGAATATGAATTTCTTTCACAATACCCAAAGCATATTTCCTTAACAAGAGTAAATCCAACTGCATAAAATGATGGTTAGTTAGGGTTCACACTGTAGAGTTCCATGATAAATGCACATAAATATTTTTCCATATTTTTTATGATTGAAACGTTCATTGAGGAAACCTTACTAATATTGTATATTTCCAATACAGCATTGCAATTGATAGATCTGCACTGATACCTATCTTATATACAACTATTGCAATTCAAGTAATTAAAATAATTCAATTTCAATTAAAGTAATTCAGTCTTGTACAATTTTCCCCATCCTTTTGAATCCTATGAACCTTGTTGGCAAATTGTACCATTACAAATTCTCACTTAGATTCAATTTGGATTTGTCCTTTTTCCCTTGTGCCTTTCACTTTAAAGCTGTAAGGGATTCTGCAATTTGTGGGACCTTTTAACTAAATAAAAAGACTACATTTAAAGAAAGTATTTTGACATATTTAAACAAAAGATAGCTTAAAAAAGATGGATAGGGACCAGCCTGGTGACTCAGCGGTGTTGTTGAGGACATTGGTTCAAGTTTCAGTTAAAGTCTTCTTCTCCAGGCCACTTTTGCAATTGTGGATGCCACAGAGGCAGCACTGGCAGCTCCTGTAGGAGGGAATCACATTCATCATGCCTCAGTGAGACTTAGGGGCATGTCTACTAAATCACAGTAGGGTTTGGCAGCCATCGCGGTGCATTACCTGCCAAAACCATGCAGTAAGGCAAAAAGCCCTGGAGTATCCAAAGGGGCTATTCCCAGGTTAGCCCCTGAAAATATTGCAGCAGTTCTGCATTTACTGTGGAGAATTTTGTTACCTGTCTCACAGGTATTGTGGGAAAAGTCCCACAGTGCCTGCCAATGCAGGTACCGCGGGTCCCTCTGGTAAATCGTAGTGGAGGGATGGCAGCAATCAGGTGCAGAGAACTGTCAGTAGCTCTGTGGCCCGATTGCTACTGTGTCTCCCTCAAAGGAGAATTTGGGGCTTCCCCCCCCCCCCCCCAATAATACTGTCAATGCCATGGTGTTGCAATCGATGGCACCGACAATATGAATAAAAAATTCCCTGCCTCCCTGCAGCATCGATCTCCCCTGATCCTCATCAGGAGCTGCCCAGGGGAGAACAGTACATCCCCTGGGAAATCTAACATCCTGGCTAGTCAGTTGGGAATAGCTCCCTCCCTCCCCACCCTCCCGATCCTGTATAGAGTTCTAGCTGGTCAGTTGGTAGCCCCCTCCCTCCTCTATTGCAAAAGAGATATCCTGGCTAGCTAGCTGGGATATTAGTGCTGATTTCCTAACCCAAGAGCTAAGCTAGAGAGTCCAGTCCATGACATTTCTCCATACTCTACTTTCTTGATGTATAATTTTCTCAGTCACTCATTTTGCTGCATCTCTCTCTCTCTCTTCTGAGTTTGCCATTTTTTCCTCTTTGCTCTGAATTAAATTTACTAGGATGTGCACAGAAACAATTTTTGGTCTGGTTCATTTTTGAATCAATCATCTGTTCAGTTCCTTTTCACATTCTGAGTTATTTGGATCATTTGTTTCTTTTGTTTCTATGCAAGTCTTTGGATCAAGCAATTTTGCACTCTGACTGTGGAATTTTTTTTTATCTGTTTTTAATCAATCTTGCTTAAAACTTGCTGGCAGACATCTATCACAGAGGCAACAGCACTGCAAGGCAACAAGTGTTGTGAAGGCCCCATAGCACCAGAAGAGGGACAAAAGGCATTAACAGTGGTATGAAGCCTCAAAGTCACCAAGAGAGGGGTAAAGTGGCACCAGCATTGACAGACAGATCCCAAAGCACTGGGAGAGAGGTAAAGTAGGACCATTATTGGTATGAAAACCTCAAATTCCTTGATTTGGTCAGGAAAGTACCAACAGGGTTAGGATAGGGCCCAACCTCTGTGGGGAAATGAGCCCATTAGAGGAGTGAAGGAGTATCATGGTTTCTCCATAGATAGGGTTGCCCAGGAAAATTTGAAAGCAAGAGGCTAATTTATATCACACTGCCATAAAGTTCACATGAAAAGACTCAGGGCCCCTACTGTGAAAGGAAGATTAAAATGCAGCCTAAGAGGTACATTTTAGAAATGGCATCCAGGTGTAATCTGGGACATCTAAGTCAAAACATATGTCTAAAGAACAGTCATGTACAAGTTTCAGCCTGATTTTAGAAACTTGCATGTGCCCAAAATGGACTGTGGTGGCCACGAGCACATAAACATCCCTGTGACAATAATTCATCATGAACATGTCTATCCCATGCTGCATACACATCCCTGCCTGTTATCTGCAAGCAGAGATGAATCTGTGAACTAATCACAAAACAAGTGCCCTTGTCTCCCTTCCTTTCTCTTTACGGTTATGAAAAGTATTGGGAATATCAGAATACCTTCTCCTCTACTCTCTCCAGATGTTTTGGTGGCAGAACAAGAGCTTTTTTTTATGCTTATTTGTGCCTTGCAGCAGGAATAGACACAGAAATCATTGCTGTTGAGTTGAGAAGTGCTGGTCATTTCTAAAATTGGGTGCACATGTGTATCTTTTACAGAACGGCCCAGACATGCCTTCTCCGCACTCCGTGCAACATGGATGTGTTTGCCCTGGAGATGTCCATATAGCTGGCTTTCTAAAATGGCTCCAGGAACATTGTTGTGATTTGCATGTCCGAAGGCCCCTTTTCAGAAGTCCAAATCATTAACTATTCCTTAGCATTATTCCCCTGTCACAAAAGAGCGACTATAGACCAGTCCCAAATACAGCTTCTGGTACAAGAGGATTGTAAGATGTGAAATCAATAAATGAAAAAAGACAGTGGCATGAAAACTCCTAGGCCCCAGGACAGAGATAAAGCAGCACCAACAAAGTATTCTGTCAGCATCTTTTTGGGTATAGAAAGCGGGCTATCCAAAGCTATGTACTTTACCACTATTCATCTTAAGAATATTTGTACTTATATGAGCAGACCATTGTCTTACAGTAATCCAGAATTTTTACAGTGTGTTTCTGCCCTCTGCCTCCCTACTAAGGATAATGTCACTGTGATACTCTGCAAAGACATTTACTTCTGTGCCAATCCTTAGTAGAGGAGTGACTTTCTTAACAACAAACATAATCAGTATGTGTGTTCAGGGCTGTAGCAAGCCCTAAATGCACTCTGTGCTACTTGTGCATCTGACGCGCCCTCATACCTCAATGTTCCTTCATGTCCAGCGGCTGCCTGCCCTTGCCCTGCTACCACCACTTTTTGTTTTCTTGGAGGCGGCGGCGGCAGCAGTGAGGCAGACCCGACTTCAAATTAAAAAAAACCAAACACGTGGGTATTTCCGATTCCATACTTGTAGGCAGGCCGGTTCACTCCTTCCCTTCTCTGAAGTAGGTTGTGTCAGAGTAGGAGGGACCAGGCCAGCCATTCAAACGTGGATCTTTGCAACTCCTCATTTGAATGGCTGGCTTGGTCCCTCCCTCCTCTGATGCAACCTACATCAGAGAAGGGAAGGAGGGACCTGGCCTGCCTACAAGCACGGAGTCAGAAATACCCACGTTTTGTTTTGTTTTTAAATTTGAAGTTGGGTCTGCCTCACTGCTGCCACCGCCGCCTCCGAGAAAACAAAAAGTGGCGGTGGCAGGGCAACAGCAGGTAGCGTGGGGAACTGAGGCCGGCAGCCTGAAATGCGCCCCTAATCCTTTTGTGCCCTGTGCAGCTGCACCGCTCGCACAGGGCTAGGTATGGTGCTGTGTGTTGCCCCTGGTAAGGACACTGTTACTGTGACACTACAGCTCAGACACTCACTTCAGTCCACCTACACAGAGTGTCAGGCTTTAGTAACGCAGTTACAGAAAATGTCGCTGCTTTCTATTTCCAGTTACCTGTGACATCTTCAGCCATGGTGTGGCAGGTGCAGGCCTGTGACCCACGGTGTCTGACATAAGCAGGCCAGCATGGCTAGCTTGACCTGTAAATGAGGCCTGTGGAGAGGCATATAGGATTGCACATCCCCCAATATGCTGCTATTGTAAGATAGAATTCAGTAGAAGTATTGAATTAGCTTAGGTAGGCAGAACTACAGAGCTGAAAGATGGAAAAACACAGAAAGACATGTTTAAAAGTTACTGATAAGAAAAAGTACATCTGCAAAGAAATAATTGGGAGTGCTGACAGATGAGTTGCAGAACCCTGCTCCTCTGCACGCACAAATTGGTTCTATGGCCTTGAGAGTGTGAAAGTAACAAGTTGATGAACTGACCATTGTAATTGGGACTAGAAGGGGGGCATGCAGGTGTCATGCCCACAGAAGGGACATAATTGGATAAACTTATCAGTACCGGGACCAATGGAAGAGGTACGGGAGGTACGGGAGGTTACCGGGACCAATGAAATGTTTTTCTATACCTAGAATGGAACAAAAGTCTATAAAAGTTGTTGTAATGCTTGAAAACTTTGCTCAGCCATTTTGAAATTGACTGGTTCGAGACTTGTGCACAAATAAATGATTTGGACCTTCTGAACAGACTCCTGGTATCATTGGTTTGTCTGCGCTTTGCTGCTACATATTCTTGGTGCGTTGGCCGGGAAGTTGTGGAATCAAAGTGTATATAGGGCAATATACCACGACTTTCCGCCTCTATAGGCTTGGTCCTGCCGGGATCGCGCCCTTCCGACGAGGGCTGCTCCCTGGCGCCACCAGTCCCTTGTATCGGAGGGAGCTGGTCGGACCTCGGCGGGTGCCGGGCCCGGTTGGAGCCAACGCCTCGAACCCGAGTGAGGGGAGTCCGAGGTCCAACTCATGCGCCTGCTTGGGAAGTTTGAGGACCGGATCCGGTGAGTATAGTTTTGATTTTGGGTCTAGACAGAAATAGAAAGAGCAGTACTGCCATTGGAACTTGGAATTTGGAATTTGTAATCTCGAGATATTGGGAACTGGTAAGAGAGCATGATCAACTCTCAAGGAAGGGCCGAGTAACCCCGCATGGGAATTCGCCGGGTGAAACCCTCATCCTTTTTGTAATTGGGAAAAAGACTAGTCAGAATAGATAGAAACGAATGCATTCTGGGATACGTTGCTAGCGTGATTGTGTGAACGAAGTGTGAATGAGAGGTCTGGCAGCACGGACCAAGTGAAGGCGGACCCCTGAGTAGCGCATTTCCTGACCGGGCGACCGCGTTCAGGTCGCGAAAAGGGGGAAACGATTGTCGTCTTGTCTTGTTATTTGTATTCCTTATACGTTTCCAGGGCCGTGAGGACCCCTTACCCACGGTCCGCCCTCCTTTTCCCTTCTGTCTGTTGTTGCGCGCACACATCGAAATGGGAGGGGCGGGGTCTACTAGAAACACTCCATTAGAATGTATGATCGCACATTTTAAAGAGGGATATTCAGGAGATTATGGTATTAAAATGACAGCAGCCCGATTGCAGATTTTGTGTACTAGGGAGTGGCCCGATCTAGACCCCATCTGGCCCCGAGAGGGAACGTTCAATGTAGAGATTATTCAGTCAATACACCGTAGAGTGCGGATAGCGCACCCCGATCAGTACCCCTATATAGATTCCTGGTTAAGTATTTGTGAAGATCCGCCCCCCTGGGCGCAGCGCTGTTATGAGGAACAGTGCAGAATAATGTTAGCTAAAACAGATTCTAGACAGAAAACGGAACAGCCCAAAATGAGAGAGCAGGATAAGAAAGCCAGAAAGAAGCCCATCCTGGTAGATCCTGATTCCCCAGAAATACTCCTCAGGCAGCCCCGAACCCCAGGTCCAATAAGAGTAGCCCGGCGTCCTGCCCCAGAACCCCAGAGACGGCCGGAGCCGAAGCGGGACCTAACCCCTGATCCACCTCCCGGAGGGGAGGAAGACGAGGAATTAGTGGAAAGAGAAGAGGAGGACATAAAAAGTGAGCCAGAAGCGGAGGTAGACGAAGGAGAAAAAGAAAATGCCCCAGATGAGGAGGATAGTGTACAAGCGATTGCTAGCACTAGCACGCCAGTAAAAGAGAAACCCAAAGCAAAACCTGTTGAGAAAAAGAAAGTGACCCCTTCAAAGGCAATTACGACAATAACCCTTAGATCCCAAAAGACACCCACGACAGCCAAAATGTTTCCCTTACGGCAAGTCCCGGGAGTGCCCGTAAAGAATGATAATGATGAAGTGGTAGCGGGACCCCTAACTTATGTGTATATCCCTTTCTCTACAACTGATTTATTAAATTGGAGGTCACATTATGCCTCCTATACTAGTAAGCCCCAGGAGCTGACAGAATTAGTAACTAGTATTATGGAAACTCACCAACCCACTTGGCCAGATTGCCGTCAGCTCCTGACCACCCTATTCACAACAGAAGAACGAGCAAGAATTAGAAAAGCAGCTATTGAGTGGATGGCAGATAACCCTGTAGCTCCAGGACAGGGGCAGAATATAATAGACCGTCGGGAAGCAGCTCAGAGAGAATTCCCGAATGAAGACCCCCAATGGGATCCAAATACAGATGAAGGATCCACAGCCCTAGCCCGTTTTCGCCAAGGCTTTTTACAAGGCCTGAGAAGGGGGGGCCAAAAAGCTATGAACCTTTCCAAAGTTGCAGGAGTTATCCAAGGGATAGATGAGAGCCCAGCAGATTTTTATGAGAGATTAACTGAAGCATACAGAATGTATACTCCCTATGATCCCGAGGCACCAGGAAGTTTATGTATGGTGAATTCTGCTTTTGTAAACCAGTCTCAACCAGACATTAGACGTAAATTACAGAAATTAGAAGGGTTTGCGGGCATGAATGCAACACAGTTAGTGGAAGTCGCTCATAAAGTGTATGTGAATCATGATACTGAAAGACAGAGAGAATGTGATAGAAAGATGAAGAAGAAAGCTGATTTTTTGGCTGCGGCCATAGTTGAAAAGAAAAGGGGAGGTGTCCCTAGTCGAAGGAGCAGAGGAAGAGGGCGGGGTCAAGGCGGAGGCCGGACCCAGAGACTAGGCGTGAACCAATGCGCCTATTGCAGAGAGGAAGGACATTGGAGAGATACGTGCCCGCAACTCGAAGACGCCCAGCAAGATGACGACAACGATCATCAGTGGCGAGAAGAAAGACGAGGCTGTCCCCGGAATCGTGGAGGAGCCAATCGAGAACAATTCCAGCGAGAGAGAGGAGGAGGAGCCATTCAAGCATTGGCCACACCAGCCCATGATGAGGATGACGTGGATTAGGACAGACCGGGCTCCAAGTTTGCTTTAGGTCTCCAGGAGCCTATGGTCGGAATACAAATAGGAGACCAAATTATGAACTTTATGGTTGATACTGGAGCACAGCACTCAGTAATAGACAAAAAGATAGCCCCATTTACTACAAAAGCAGTCACCATTATAGGAGCAACTGGTGCCAAAGCTACAAAGTCTTTTCTTCAAAATCGAATATGCAGTCTAGGAGGACAGCAAGTAACTCATCAATTCCTTTACATGCCCGAATGTCCAGTGCCACTACTGGGACGAGATATGCTAGCCAAGCTTCAAGCACAGATATCTTTCTCTGAACAAGGAGAAATGCAAATGACAGTAAATTCCCAAGCCAAACCAGCAGGAGTAATGCTGCTGACAGTGCCCCGAGAAGAAGAATGGAGGTATTACGTTGATGACTCCATCCAAGATACCTATTTTGAACAAACTTTAAAGAACATTGATGCACCACCTGGAGTATGGGCAGAAGGCAGTCCCCCAGGCCTAGCCAAGCATATAGCTCCAGTGATTGTAACCCTCAAGCCTAGTGCTACACCAGTGCACGTCAAACAGTACCCTCTCCCAAGAGCCGCAATTGAAGGCATTCATCGCCACCTACAAAGATTGCTCGAGTATGGCCTACTAAAAGTATGTCAATCCCCATGGAATACTCCACTTTTGCCAGTAAAGAAACCTGGGACAGATGATTATCGCCCAGTACAAGATTTAAGAAGAGTAAATGATGCAGTTGAAACTATACATCCAGTTGTACCCAATCCTTACACTCTTCTAGGACTGATACCTGCTGAAGCTACCCATTTCACTGTACTGGATTTGAAAGATGCATTCTTTTGCATAAGATTAGCCCCTGTAAGCCAAATATTGTTTGCATTTGAATGGCAGGACCCCATCTCTGGAAGAGGGGGCCAACTCACCTGGACAAGATTACCCCAAGGATTCAAGAATTCACCTACCATCTTTAGTGCTGCACTGAATCAAGACCTTTCAAGCTATCCAGTAGCCCCGGGGAAGAGAGTGCTTCTCCAATACGTGGATGATCTGTTGATAGCTGCCATATCAGAAAGTGAATGTATACTAGCCACCAAAGACCTCTTGCAGTTACTAGATGAAGCTGGATACAAAGTTTCCAGAGCCAAAGCACAGCTATGCCAAAAAGAAGTGAAATACTTGGGTTTTCGTATTACCCAAGGAAGCAGAAGATTAGGCAGAGAAAGAAAAGAAGCAGTATGCAGAATTCCAACTCCAACAACCAGAAAGTAAGTCAGAGCCTTTCTGGGAGCGGCAGGATATTGCCGAATCTGGATACCTAACTTTGCCCAAATTGCCAAACCACTGTATGAAGCCACAAAAGGAGAAGAAAAGTCACCACTGGAGTGGGGACTTGAGCAGGATACAGCCTTCCAGAAGTTAAAAGAAGAATTGATGTCATCACCAGCACTTGGACTACCTGATGTCCACAAACCTTTCCACTTGTTTGTACATGAAGCACAGGGAAATGCCTTGGGCATGTTGACTCAGAAATTGGGAAATTGGGAGCGATCTGTAGCATACCTATCGAAACAATTGGACCCTGTGGCCAAAGGATGGCCACCTTGCTTGAGAGCAGTTGCAGCTACAGCGCTACTAGTGAGCGAAGCAGACAAGCTCACACTAGGACAGAACATACGAGTCACTGTGCCACATGCAGTCCTTGCCCTTATGGAACAAAAAGTAAATTATTGGCTCACCAATTCCCGAATGTTGAAGTACCAGAGCATGTTATGTGAAAACCCACAAATACAACTTGAAGTGAGCCATGCCTTGAATCCAGCCACCTTGATACCCATCAGTGAAGAACTCCCAGAACATGACTGTATCGAAGTCATGGAGACTGTGTTCTCCAGTTGACCTGACTTGACAGATGTGCCCATAGACAATCCTGACCAGATCTATTATGTTGATGGGAGCAGTCTCATCCTTGATGGACGACGCTGTGCCGGATATGCAGTCGTCACTCAACACGAAGTAGTTGAATCATCAGCTCTAGCCTCAGGCACATCAGCCCAGAAAGCCGAATTGATAGCACTCACCAGAGCATTGTTGTTAGGAGAAAAACTTGTGCTAAATGTATATACAGATTCCAAATATGCCTTCACTACCTTGCATGCCCATGGAGCTCTCTATAAAGAAAGAGGACTCATCACATCCAGAGGAAAATCAGTCAAGTATGGTCCCGAGATATTGATGTTACTTGATGCAGTTTGGGCCCCAACACGTGTAGCTGTCATGCATTGTAGAGGACATCAAGCAGGAAAAGGAGAAGTTGCCCGAGGAAATAGATTTGCAGATGCCTCAGCACGACAAGCAGCTATGACAGGACAGATTGCCCCACAAGCTATGCCAATGCAAGCAGCATTGTTTCCAGTACCTTTGAATCTATGGACCCCACGATATACCACCAAAAATTGGATTACTATTGTAACAGAGAAGATGGAATACTGAGAGATGGATGGATTGAGCTGCCACCAGAAGAGGGCAGTCAACCTCCTGGACGAATAGTAATTCCTGAATTGTTAGGACCATCCTTTGTCAAAGCCTTCCACGAAGCCACCCACTATGGGAAGAGTGCTATGGAAAAAGCACTCAGACCACATTTCTACATCCCTCTGATGACAACCATATCAGCCTCAGTAGCACGTCAATGTCTAACCTGTGCCAAAAATAATGCCAAGCAAGGCCTTATTACGGCACCCCGAGTTCAGTCAGGAGGTGTCACCCCCATGCACAACCTCCAAGTTGATTTTACCGAAATGCCAAAAGCCAATGGATACCATTACCTATTAGTATTAGTTTGTACTTTCTCTGGGTGGGTAGAAGCATTCCCAACCAGAACTGAGAAAGCCCGAGAAGTTACCAAAGTCTTAATGAGAGAGATTGTCCCCAGATTTGGAATCCCAGCAGAAATAGGGTCAGACAATGGACCCTCATTTGTCTCCCAAGTTACTCAGCAGTTAGCAAAAGCTTTGCAGATACAATGGAAACTCCACACTGCATACAGACCCCAGAGTTCAGGGAAAGTTGAGCGAATGAATCGTACCTTGAAAGCCCAAATGTCCAAGCTTTGTCAGGAGACACACTTGAAATGGCCCCAAGTGCTCCCCATAGCTTTACTCAGAATACGCTCAGCTCCTGTAAAGTCAACAGGATTTTCCCCTTTTGAAGTTTTGTATGGTAAACCCCCACCAATAGTGCAGGGAGTCAAAGGAAGTTTAGCCCAGATTGGTTCAGAAGTAACCAGACAAGAACTCCTAGCTCTTAGTTTTGTTCTGCAGACTCTCCATACGTGGATCCAAGACCAGTTGCCTATCAACTTGACGGAACCCTTGCATCCCTATCAGCCTGGTACTTCGGTGTGGATCAAAGATTGGAAGAAGACACCGTTGGAACCCCATTGGAAGGGACCGTACACCGTCATCCTGTCTACCCCAACTGCAGTAAAGGTAGCCGAGATCGACGCCTGGATCCACCACAGCAGAGTCAAGCCCGCCGCCGATCCTGAACCAGAGCAGTGGACAGCAGAACAGCATCTTGATGCACCCTTGCGAGTTACTCTGAGACGGCAACCAGCAGCTTAGACACTTCATCACAAGTGCTTTGCAGTAGCCAAGTCTTTCAAAGAGGATTGCTGTTTTCCATGCAGCAACAGTTTTGTTTCAACGAACCCAATTTGTGTGTGATTTGACACACTACTTTGAGACTACATTGACTAAGTCAGACTTCACAAGCCAACTGAAATTGATAAAAAGTTGGTCAATGTGTACTGGACAACCTGAGGATCTTCAATCAACACTCAGCACCCGTTAAACTGCTTCATTAGCAAACGGGACGAAGAATAAAAGACCGTCGTGATCAAGATCAGCAAGCTGAGGATTCAGAAGAACTCCAATCAACATCAACATGTACCTTTGTTTTTGCTTTGCCTTGGTTGCCTTCTTTGGAGGTTTTGAACTGACTTATGCTTTACCTCCATGCACTGCTTGCATTACTTCTACTAGAACTGGACTGAAAGTAATTCAGACTTTGCTTTATCATTCTTACTATACCTGCAAGGGAACAGTAACTCGGTGTATCTATAACACCACTGAACTAAATGTTTGCACTCATGGCAAAATCAAAGCATGCTATAATCCGCATCAGAATCCATCCTATTACACGTTGGAAATAAGATGGAAGGATGCAGATGGACCTATATTAGCTGCTACACCACCACTTAAGGACATTACTAAACCTGCTGTTTTGAATTTTGATGCATGTAATGCCATTAATAGAGATAGTCAGTCCACCTGTGGTACATGGGAGAAAGCGTATCGAAATGACCATAAGTATATGTGTCCAGAAGGTGCCACAAATTGGTGGAAGTGTACAGGTAAAACGGGATCAGGCTATAGTACTGCTACAGCGGCAGATTACTATTGCCCGTATTGGGGATGTGTTTTTTATGCTACCTGGAACACTGGTATAACTGATGAGAAAATAGATAAACGGATGGCTACTTTAACCAAGCCAACCACAAATGATAAATGTCAGAAAGATGCTTGTAACCCCTTACACTTACGTATACACAATCCCCATGCATGGAAACAAGGATACAAGTTTGGTTTACGTATTGCTGGAGGAGCAATAGATCCAGGGACCATTGTGTATATCAGATTGAATACTCAAGCCCACAAGTCATCTAAATATCATATTCATAATACCTTTTATGAAGCCATGCATGTAAATAAGTTTGAGATCCCTCACCCCTCACAGAATTTATTTTTAGAATTAGCCGGAGCAGTAGTATCTAGTCTTAAGATCACGGATTGTTATTTCTGTGGCGGAAACCAAATGGGAGACCAATGGCCATGGGAAGCCCAAGAATTGAATTATTCTATGATTTACAATCAGACTGAATTACACAAGACTACCAGTGAATGGGTGTTAGCGCACTCAATCGTTGGACGTCTTTGCTATGCCAGAACTGGACCCCAGTTCACCCAAAAGGTAGGACAGCTGGTCTGTCTTAGCCAGAAGTACTATAATGCCACGACCAAAAAGACAGCTTGGTGGTCAGGAATCAGACATCCTGAACCTCCTAACCCATTAGCCAGATTTCCTGAACTTGCTGGTCTATGGACTAACCTTGCCAAAGTCCAAGCCTGGCAAGCCCCACCTGGCCTATATTGGATCTGTGGAAACCGAGCATATGCACAACTCCCGCCACACTGGGGAGGAGCATGTGTCTTAGGAACCATCAGACCTTCTTTCTTCCTGTTAAACACTGAACATGGAGAACAATTAGGATACCCTGTATACACTACCCACCGACACAAAAGAGCATTGAGACAGAAAAGAGAAGCCTTACAGATAGGCAAGTGGGAGAAGTGGCAAGGTGATGATTGGCCACCAGAAAGAATTATTGAGTATTATGGACCTGCCACTTGGAATGATGATGGAATGTATGGTTATCGTACTCCAATCTATATGATTAATCGTATTATTCGCTTACAAGCAGTAGTTGAAATAATAACCAATGAAACTAGTCATGCTCTTACGCTCTTAGCTAGACAAAGTACTCAGATGCGCACTGCTATATACCAGAACCGCTTAGCACTTGATTATTTGTTAGCAGCTGAAGGAGGAGTATGTGGTAAGCTGAATTTAACTAATTGCTGTTTGAAAATAGATGATAAAGGTCAAGTAGTTGAAGAAAGAAATTGCTAAAGATATGCAAAGGCATGCTTATGTGCCAGTACAGACTTGGCACGCATTGAAATTTCCTAACTGGTTTGCTAATCTTTTCTCTTGGCTGGGAGGATTTAAGACTTTCATTGTTTTAGTACTAATCCTTGTTGCTGTTATCCTCTTATTACCATGTTTGATCCCATGTTGTATGCGTTCCATTCATAATGCTATTGATAGTACAGTAGAGCGGAAGACCGCAACTAAAATAATGGCTTTATACAAAGCTAGTCCTAGTCGAAATCCTTCAATCATGATGTGATTCTTCTAAAGGTGATTTAACTCTCACACCTTATTGAGTAATAGGGTGAGATTAATCAAAGGGGGGAATGTGGCAGGTGCAGGCCTGTGACCCACGGTGTCTGACATAAGCAGGCCAGCATGGCTAGCTTGACCTGTAAATGAGGCCTGTGGAGAGGCATATAGGATTGCACATCCCCCAATATGCTGCTATTATAAGATAGAATTCAGTAGAAGTATTGAATTAGCTTAGGTAGGCAGAACTACAGAGCTGAAAGATGGAAAAACACAGAAAGACATGTTTAAAAGTTACTGATAAGAAAAAGTACATCTGCAAAGAAATAATTGGGAGTGCTGACAGATGAGTTGCAGAACCCTGCTCCTCTGCACGCACAAATTGGTTCTATGGCCTTGAGAGTGTGAAAGTAACAAGTTGATGAACTGACCATTGTAATTGGGACTAGAAGGGGGGCATGCAGGTGTCATGCCCACAGAAGGGACATAATTGGATAAACTTATCAGTACCGGGACCAATGGAAGAGGTACGGGAGGTACGGGAGGTTACCGGGACCAATGAAATGTTTTTCTATACCTAGAATGGAACAAAAGTCTATAAAAGTTGTTGTAATGCTTGAAAACTTTGCTCAGCCATTTTGAAATTGACTGGTTCGAGACTTGTGCACAAATAAATGATTTGGACCTTCTGAACAGACTCCTGGTATCATTGGTTTGTCTGCGCTTTGCTGCTACAATGGGAGTTGAAAGAAAAGAGGATGTGATAGGTTTTATTAGCAGCTCATCAAAATGTTTCAATATGACTGATGAAACGATTCCTGCTTCTTTGCTGCCCCTCCCCAAGTCGGCTCTGTCGAGTCTGGCCAAGTAGAGACTGTTTTTCTGGTTCCATAGACCATACAGATCAAAAAATGATTTTGTGGATCATGCAGGCATTTACTTCATTTGAGGAAAATGAATCTAAAATAGTTTAATTCAGCATGTTTTATCTTTAGTTTTAAAATGAATGGACCTCAATATAATTTACTAAGCCACCTCCTATTTCCATATCTCTCCCTCATTTCTTTTTGTCTCTCTCATCTTACCCTAAGCTATTTTTGTATTCACTCCCTTAACTTCATTTGTTTTCAGTAGATTAACTTCTTTGTTTCAGATCCATCTCCTACTTCTTTCTCTCTCCTTCTTGTGCTCATCACATACTTTACCATTGCTCTTGTTTTATTTTCCGTCCTCACATCTTCTTTTGTTTCTGGTGCAAAATCTTCTACTATTCTACCTGCACTGTTATGCTGTTTGTTCATCTGCTATAACAACATAGAAAATGATAGCAGATGAGGACCAGCATGGACCAGCTAGTCTACCTAGTAACTTTCCTCTTTTGTTTCAGGTTCCAACTGCCACTTCATTCAGGTTACCCCACCCCCATGCATTTTTTTTTTGTCTGCGAACCTTGCAGAAGAGCCATCATATCTCCATTGGGGTTGGCTCTAAGCAACCTTCTATTAACCCTTTCCAGGCCGAGCCCAAAACTCTCGGGATCCAAAATTCTGACTAAATATTCCTATCAAATGGTATATAATACATGACCATAGCAGAAGGAAAATCACTATTAGAACATATTGAATCAGACGGGTACAATTTTCCTGAAATATGCAAAAATTAACCCGGCTGCAGAATGTGGATTAAAAATTTAAAGTAGGCCTTCAAAGGGTTAACCCTTGTATTGCTAGTGATCTTCTTTCCTGTTCACTGACTGGCTCAAAGTTTATCTGTTCTGGAGCTCTATGGAAAATGCTACCTGGAGTTTTTTTCCTAGTAAATATGTTGACGCCTGCTGTAGAGATTTACTCCAAAGATTCTTTTGCTAAGTTCCTATGCCAGAAACTCTGTGAAAGCATGTCTAAGTATACTATCAGTGACATTTACCAAGCTTGATCCAGATATTAATTGATCACCATTAATTGGACAATCAGGATCTGAATTAGGCTTTGTAAATGAGGTATCAACCACAGGTTCCTTATGAGGCAGGACTGGCAATACTTCCAGCATGGACCTGGGGGGAGTAGGTTCTGCAGACCATACTTTTGTGGGCTAGACAGTCTGGACATAGCTCCTCATTCTGTAATTGTTGCTGCCTTAGACTCTGATCTCCTTTCATGGACAGGACTGTTACCAGCTCAGCATTATCCATACTGGGCAGAGTTTGATGTAATAGTTCTAATCATTAGAAAATACCAAAGAATGGAGAGTGGGTAGGGCTCACAGACAGGTTGGCCACAGGGCAGGATACCCTGAATCTAGGGATAGCTAGGGTGGAATCTTCTCAATATAACAGCCATCTTCTCTTTGGGTTGAGCCACCTGGTCCCAAGGACCCAAGGAGAAAACTAGGAATAAATGAACCCTAAAGGAGACATAGAAACAGAGAAACATGATGGCAGAAAAAGGCCTCATGGCCTATCTAGTCTGCCCTTCCATACCAAACTACAATAGTCCCTCTTTTACCTTTAGAGATCCTCTATGTTTGTCCCATGCTTTTTTGAATTCAGATACTGTCCTTGTGTCCACCACCTCCACTGGGTGACTATTCCACGCATCCACCACTCATTCCATAAAGAAATATTTCCGCATATTACTCCTGAATCTATCCCCTTTCACTCTCATCCTATGTTCCCTTGTAGCAGAGCTTGTCTTCAATTGAAAGAGACCCTCCTGTGTATTTATGCCGCAGAGGTATTTAAATGTCTCTATCATATCACCCCTGTCCCGCCAGAAAAATCCAAGTTATCAATGTCCCTGTTTTATGTATATTACTACTACTACTACTATTAATCACTTATATAGCTCCACACATGCAGCGCTCTACAGTCATACAAACAAGAGACAGTCCCTGCTCGTCAGAGTCATGCTCGTTGGAGCTTGCAATCTAGTTGAGACAATACAAAGCATTAGTCAATTTGGTGCAAAGCACGGTATGGTCTTTATAATTCGGTCATGAAAATTGATGGGAGGTTGAGATAAAGGAGGAAGTCAGAATCTGAACGTGACAGTGAAGAGGTGGGTCTTCAATCTGGATTTGAAGATGGCTAGGGAGGGTGCCTGGCATATAGACATAGGTAGGCTGTTCCAGGCTTGAGGTGCAGCAAGGTGAAAGGAGCGAAGTCGGGAGTTAGCGGTGCGAGTGAAAGGCCTAGATAGAAGTGATTTGTTAGCAAAGTGAAGATCTCGAGAGGAGATGTAAGGAGAGATAAGAGATGAGAGGTATTGAGGGGCCATAGAGTGAATACATTTATAGGTTAGTGGGAGAAGTTTGAATTGGATACGGAATTGGATAGGGAGCCAGTGAAGCGATTTGAGAAGGGGAGTAGTGTGGGCATGGCGAGACTGGCGAAAGATTAGTCGAGCAGCATGATTTTGTATAGATTGAAGGGGAAGGAGATGGCTCATGGGGAGACCAGCAAGGAGTAGGTTGCAGTAGTTGAGGCGAGAGGAGATCAAGGAGTGGATAAGCGTTTTGGTTGTGTGTTCAGAAAGGAAGGGGCAGATTTAGCTAATATTGTAGAGAAAGAAGCGTCAGGTCTTAGCTACAAGCTGGATATATGTGGAGAAGGAGAGAGAGGAATCAAAGATAACCCACAGATTGCAGGCCGAGGGAACAGGAAGGATCATAGATCCATCCACGGAGACTGAGAAGGGGGGAAGAGGAGGGGAGGAGTTGGGAAGGGGAAGACAAGGAGTTCAGTCTTGGCCATGTTCAACTTCAAGCGGTGATGAGACATCCAGGCAGCGATGTCAGAAAGGCAGGCAGAAATCCTGGTCTGGATTGCTGAGGAGAAATTAAGTGTAGAGAGGTAGATTTGGGAGTCATCAGCATAGAGATGGTACTGAAAGCCATGGGAGGAGATAAGGGCGCCAAGGGATTGAGTATAGAGAAAGAAAAAGAGGGGGCCCAAGATGGATCCTTGGGGTACGCCAACATGGAGCGGGGTGGGAGAGGAGGAGGATCCACCAGAGAATACACTAAAGAAGCGATGGGAGAGGTAGGAGGAGAACCAGGATAGTACGGAGCCCATGAAACCAAGCGAGGAGAGGGTGGTGAGGAGAAGATTGTGGTCAACAGTGTCAAAGGCAGCGGAGAGGTCTAGGAGGATGAGGACTGAGTAGAGGCTTTTAGATTTACCCAGGAACAAGTCATTGGAGACTTTTGCAAGAGTCGTTTCAGTGGAGTGTAGGGGACGGAAGCCGGATTGTAGTGGGTCCAGGAGGGCCTGGGAGGTGAGAAAGTCAAGGCAGCGGCGGTGGACTATAAAACCTGCTAAATAAATAAAATAAATAACTAAATAAAATTAAATATACACATAAAGATCTTTAAGTCTGTCCTCATATGCTTCATAACGAAGACCACTAACCATTTTAGTAGCCACCCTCTGCACCGACTCCAACCCTTATATGCTTTTGAAGGTACGGTCTCCAGAATTGCACACAATACTCCAAATGAGGTCGCATCAGAGACTTATACAGAGGCATTATCATCTCCTATTTTCTGCTGGCCATTCCTCTCCCTATATACCCATGCATCCTTCTGGCTTTCGCAGTCGTCTTCTCTACCTGGTTAGCTACTTTAAGATCATCAGACACAATTACGCCCAGAACCCGCTCTTTTTTTGTGGACAGAAGTACCTCACTCCCTACACTGTATAGCTCCTTTGGATTTTTTCAGCCTAAATGCATGACTCTGCATTTTTTAGGATTAAATTTCAGCTGCTAAATTCTAGACCATTCTTCAAGCTTAGCTAGAACCCTCCTCATGTTATCTACTCCTTACTGTGTGTTTACTCTATTGCAGATTTTGGTATCATCCACAAACAAGGAAACCTTACCCAACAACCCTTCTGCAATATCACTAACAAAGATGTTAAACTGAATTGGACCAAGGACAGATCCCTGCGGCACACCACTGGTAACCTCTTTCTCCTCAGAGTGAGCTCCATTTACCTGTACCCTTTGTCACCTCCCACTCAACCAATTTCTTACCCAAGCAGTAACTTTAGAGTCCATCCCTACGGTGCTCAGTTTGTTTATTGGTGTCAAAGACTTTATTGAAATCTAAATACACCACATTTAGGGCTCTCCCTCTGTCCTACTCCCTGGTCACCCAGTCAAAGAAATCAATCAGATTTGCCTGACAAGACCTGCCTCTGGTGACTCCATGCTGCCTCTGATCCTGCAATCAATTGAACTCCAGAAACCTCTCCTTGAGTAGCCTTTCCACTAACTTACAAACCACAGAGGTTAGAGTAAGCAGCCTGTAGTTCTCAATGTCATCCTTATCAAGCCCACTGACTATTACCCAATGTTGCTAATCCATGTAGGAACAAATGATACTGCCAGGTATACCTCGGAACGTATCAAAAGTGACTTCATGGCTCTGGGACAGAGGGTGAAGCAGGTAGGTGCACAGGTGGTGTTCTCTTCAATCCTCCCTGTTGAGGGTAAAGGCCAAGGCAGAGAGGCTCGCATCCTGGAGATGAATGCATGGCTGCGTGGATGGTGTCTTCGAGAGCGTTTTGGTTTCCTAGACCATGGGATGCTGTTCCAAGGGTTGCAGAGCAGAGATGGCATCCATCTGTCCAAGAAAGGTCAACGCATCTTTGGTAGTAGACTGGCTAATCTACTGAAGAGGGCTTTAAACTAGATTCGTTGGGGATGGGTGAAGAAAGCCCCCAGGTAAGTGAAAGCCCCCAGGTAGGTGATACATTAAATACCTTTATGGAAATGGGTAACAGGGGTAACATATGGAAAGCAGTGTGTATTAATGCCCGTAGCATGGGAAATAAGATCCCTGAAGTTGAAGCTTTGGTGGGAGTGGCTGACTTGGATTTAGTGGCAGTTACAGAAACATGGTTCACAGAAAACCATGACTGGGATGTAACTATACCTGGCTATACTTTATTCAGAAAGGACAGGGTAGGAAGAAGGGGAGGAGGAGTGGCACTATATGTAAAAACTACTATTAAAGCTTTGGAATTACAGAGCTTAAAAGGGAGAGAGGAGGCATTGTGGGTTAAACTAGAAAGAGGGAAAGAGAAATCTATTTGCATTGGTGTGATATACAGACCTCCCTCACAAGAGGAAGAGGTGGACAGAGAGTTAATTGAAGACATACGCAGCATTGCTAGGAAAGGGGAAGTGCTACTGCTAGGAGATTTCAATATGCCAGATGTTGATTGGCACATTCCTGCTGCAGTATCATCTAGAAGTAAGGAGATCCTGGATTCTCTACAGGGAGAACTATTCAGGCAATTGGTAACAGACCCCACACGTGAAGGGGCCATACTGGACTTGGTGCTTACCAATGGTGAAAGTGTTTCTGATGTTGTAGTGGGAGATCATTTTGCATCCAGTGATCACCAGATGGTGTGGTTCAGTATTAGGACTAGGGCTGTTAGAATCCATTCCAAGGTGAAGATCTTAGACTTTAGGAAGACTAACTTTGCGAAGATGGGCCAATACCTCATGGAGTCGTTAGTGGGATGGGAACAGCTGGGGGATGTAGAAAAACAGTGGGCAAAACTGAAAGGGGGTATTTTAAAGGCAACCAACCTTTTTGTTAAAATGGTAAATAAAGGCAAAAGGAACAGGAGACCGCTATGGTTTTCGAAGGAAGTAGCTGAAAAGTGAAGAAAAAGAGGGAGGTCTTCATGAAATACAAGAGATCACAGAGAGAGGAAGACAGGCATCTGTATTTGGAAAAACTTAGAGAAGCTAGCAAAGTAGTCAAGAAGGCAAAGATTCAAAAGGAGGAGGAAATAGCCAATGCAATAAAATGGGGGGATAAGACATTTTTCAGATATATTAGTGAGAAGAGGAAGGGCAAAAGTGGTATTGTCAGACTCAAGGGTGCAGGGGGGGAATATGTAGAAGCTGATAAGGATAAAGCGGAATTGCTTAACAAATATTTTTGTTCTGTGTTCACAGATGAAGAACCAGGAGCAGGACCTCAGAAAACACCCACAAATAAGAACAGAAGTGAGGGACATCTTGAACAATTTTCAGAAGACTGTGTTCGTGAGAAACTAGCTCAACTTAAAGTAGACAAAGCGATGGGACCGGATGGGATACACCCTAGAATACTGAGGGAACTTGGGGACGTTCTAGCTACTCCACTGACTGACCTTTTCAATGCCTCGTTGGAGTCGGGAGTGGTGCCAAAGGACTGGAGAGAGGCTCATGTGGTGCCTTTACACAAAAGCGGAAGTAAGGATGTGGTTGAAAACTACAGGCCGGTTAGTTTAACTTCAGTAGTGAGTAAATTATTGGAAACGCTGCTGAAAGAGAAAATAGTGAGGTTTCTGGAGTCCGGCGGATTACAGGATCCGAGGCAGCATGGATTCACCAGAGGCAGGTCTTGTCAGACAAATCTGATTGATTTCTTTGACTGGGAGACCAGGGAGTTGGACCGAGGGAGAGCTCTAGATGTGGTGTATTTAGATTTCAGTAAAGCCTTTGACACTGTTCCACACAGGCGACTTATAAACAAACTGAGCACCCTAGGGATGGACCCTAAAGTTACTGCTTGGGTTAGAAATTGGTTGGGTGGTAGGCGACAAAGAGTACAAGTAAATGGAGCTCACTCTGAGGAGAAGGATGTTACCAGTGGTGTGCCCCAGGGATCTGTCCTTGGTCCAATTCTTTTTAACATCTTTGTTAGTGATATAGCGGAAGGGCTGTCGGGTAAGGTTTGCCTCTTTGCGGATGATACCAAAATCTGCAATAGAGTAGACACCCAGGAAGGTGTAGATAACATGAGGAGGGATCTAGCTAAGCTTGAAGAATGGTCTAGAATTTGGCAGCTGGGATTTAATGTTAAAAAATGTAAGGTCATGCATTTGGGCTGCAGCAATGAAAGGGAGCAATACAGTATAGGAGGTGAAGTACTTTTGTCCACTAAAGAAGAGCGGGACCTAGGCGTGGTTGTGTCTGATGATCTTAAAGTAGCTAAACAGGTAGAAAAGGCGACGGCAAAAGCTAGAAGGATGCTTGGGTGCATACGGAGAGGAATGGCTAGCAGAAAAAAGGAGGTGATAATGCCTCTGTATAAGTCTTTGGTGCGACCTCATTTGGAGTATGGTGTGCAATTCTGGAGACCGCACCTTCAAAAGGATGTGAACAGGATGGAGTCGGTGCAGAGGGTTGCTACTAAAATGATTAATGGGCTTCATTATAAAGCATATGAGGACCGACTTAAGGATCTTCATATGTACACCTTAGAGGAAAGGCGGGATAGAGGTGATATGATTGAGATGTTTAAATACCTCCGTGGCATAAATGTTCAGGGAGAGAGCCTCTTTCATTTGAAAGCAAGTTCTGCTACGAGGGGACATGGGATGAGGGTGAAGGGAGATAGATTCAGGAGTGATATGCGGAAATATTTCTTTACGGAAAGAGTAGTGGATCCATGGAATAGTCTCCCAGTGGAGGTGGTAGAGATGAGGACAGTAACTGAATTCAAAAAAGCATGGGACCAACACAGAGGATCTCTAAAGGTAAAAAGTGGACTGTTGTAGTTGTTGTTATGGAAGGACAGACTAGATGGGCCTTGTGGTCTTTTTCTGTCATCATGTTTCTATGTTACATCTGCTTTTGTATTAAGGGACCACATGTGCTTTTCTCCAATCCTCCAGCACCACTCCTGACTCCAAAGATGCATTGTAAAGGTCAGACAGTGGAGCCACTAGAATGTCCCCAAGTTCCCTCAATATTCTTGTACGTATCCCATCTGGACCCATGGCTACTTTTAGTTTATAGAAACATTATGGCAGATAATGACCATACAGCCTATCCAGCCTACCCTTCCATACCAACTACTGCAGTCCTTATTTTTTTCCTTTAGGTATCTTCTGTGTTTTTGTCCCATGCTTTTTTGAATTCAGATAATGTCCTTGAGTCCACGACCTCCAGTAGGAGACTATTCCATGCATCTATCTTTCTGTAAAGATATTTCCACATATGACTCCTGAGTCTATCCCTTTCATGATCATCCAATGTCCCCTCATTGCAGAGCTATCTTTCAATTGAAAGTGGCTAACCCCCCCCCCCCCCCCCCGTGCGTTTATGCCATGTAGGTATTTAAACATTTCTATTATATCACCCCTCTCCCGCCTTTCCTCCAAAGTATACATATTGCAATCTTTAAGTCTATCCCCATTTCCCTTACAACAAAGCCCACTGACCATTTTGATAGCCAGCCTCTGCACTGACTCCATCCTATTTACATAGTAACAAAGTATATGACAGCAAGTAAAGACCAGTATAGTCCATCTAGTCTGCCCAGTAAGGTGGCTAATAGTAGCAGTAGAGTAGATGTAAACGCTGCTCTGTCCAGGTCACCCCCTCTCTATGCGTTTGTTCAGGATTGTACCCACAGCTCTGTGCAGGTCACCCCTCTCTATATGCTATTTATATCCTTTTGAAGGTGTGATCTCCAGAACTGCACAATAATCCAAATGGGATCTCACCAAAGATTTACAGAGGCATTATCACCACCTTCTTCCTGCTGGCCATTAATTGCCTTATGCACCCACGTATCCTTCTGGCTTTCACTCTCACCTTTTCTACCTGTTTATTTATATATTTTATTTATTTGACAGGTTTTATATACCACTTTATCATTTCAATCAAAGCCGTTTACATTGAAACTTAAACTTGGTAATAGAAACATAGAAACATAGAAATTTGATGACAGAAAAAGACCACATGGCCTATCTAGTCTGTCCTTCCATATCAACAACTACAACAGTCCCCTTTTTACCTTTAGAGATCCTCTGTGTTTGTCCCATGCTTCTTTGAATTCAGTTACTGTCCTCATCTCTACCACCTCCACTGGGAGACTATTCCACGGATCCACTACTCTTTCCGTAAAGAAATATTTCCGCATATCACTCCTGAATCTATCTCCCTTCACCCTCATCCCATGTCCCCTCGTAGCAGAACTTACTTTCAATTGAAAGAGGCTCTCTCCCTGAACATTTATGCCACGGAGGTATTTAAACATCTCAATCATATCACCTCTATCCCGCCTTTCCTCTAAGGTGTACATATCAAGATCCTTCAGTCTGTCCTCATATGCTTTATAATGAAGACCACTAATCATTTTAGTAGCCACCCTCTGCACCGAATCCATCCTGTTCACATCCTTTTGAAGGTGCGGTATCCAGAATTGCACACTATACTCCAAATGAGGTCGCACCAAAGACTTATACAGAGGCATTATCACCTCCTTTTTTTAGCTAAGCCATTCCTCTCCGTATGCACCCAAGCATACTTCTAGCTTTTGCCGTCGCCTTTTCTACCTGTTTAGCTACTTTAAGATCATCAGACACAACCACGCCTAGGTCCCACTCTTCTTTAGTGGACAAAAGTACTTCACACCCTATACTATATTGCTCCCTTGGATTGCTGCAGCCCAAATGCATGACCTTGCATTTTTTAACATTAAATCCCAGCTGCCAAATTCTAGACCATTCTTCAAGCTTAGCTAGATCCCTCCTCATGTTATCTACACCTTCCTGGGTGTCTACTCTATTGCAGATTTTGGTATCATCTGCAAAGAGGCAAACCTTACCCAACAGCCCTTCCACTATATCACTAACAAAGATGTTAAAAAGAATCGGACCAAGGACAGATCCCTGGGGCACACCACTAGTAACATCCTTCTCCTCAGAGTGAGCTCCATTTACTTGTACTGTTTGTCGCCTCCCACCCAACCAATTTCTAACCCAAGCAGTAACTTTAGGGTCCATCCCTAGGGTGCTCATTTTGTTTATAAGTCGCCTGTGAGGAACGGTGTCAAAGGCTTTACTGAAATATAAATACACCACATCTAGGGCTCTCCCTCGGTCCAACTCCCTGGTCACCCAGTCAAAGAAATCAATCAGATTTGTCTGACAAGACCTGCCTCTGGTGAATCCATGCTGCCTTGGATCCTGTAATCCGCTGGACTCCAGAAACCTCACTATTTTCTCTTTCAGCAGTGTTTCCAATAATTTACTCACCACCGACGTTAAACTAAACAGCCTGTAGTTTTCAACCACATCCTTACTTCCATTTTTGTATAAAGGCACCACATGAGCCTCTCTCCAGTCCTTTGGCACCACTCCCGACTCCAATGAGGCATTGAAAAGGTCAGTCAGTGGAGCTTCTAGAACGTCCCAAAGTTCCCTCAGTATTCTAGGGTGTATCCCATGCAGTCCCATCGCTTTGTCTACTTTAAGTTGAGCTAGTTTCTCACGAACACAGTCTTCTGAAAATTGTACAAGATGTCCCTTGCTTCTGTTCCTGTTTGTGGGTGTTTTCTGAGGTCCTGCTCCTGTTTATTCATCTGTGAACACAGAACAGAAATATTTGTTAAGCAATTCCGCTTTATCCTTATCAGCTTTTACATATTCCTCCCCTGCACCCTTGAGTCTGACAATACCACTTTTGCCTTTCCTCTTCTCGCTAATGTATCTGAAAAATGTCTTATCCCCCCCATTTTATTGCATTGGCTATTTCCTCCTCCTTTTGAATCTTTGCCTTCCTGACTACTTTGCTAGCTTCTCTAAGTTTTTCCAAATACAGATGCCTGTCTTCCTTTGTCTGTGATCTCTTGTATTTTCTGAAGGCCTCCCTCTTTTTCTTCACTTTTTCAGCTACTTCTTTTGAAAACCATAGCGGTCTCCTTTTCCTTATTACTGTTCTGTAACTTTTGTTAGCTTCCTTGATTTCTTTGAGCACTTCATCATCCATTTGTTCATTCTGGACAGGTGGTTGATAGTACACCCCCACTGCCATCGCCTTCCCCTTTTTAATTTAATTTAATTTAATTTTTAATTTAATTAGCAAGTTTTTATATACCACACCTTCCATTGATCAGTTGCGGTTTACATGGAACAACAGTAAACAGGCAAAGCTGCTTTTACAGATAACATTGTGAAACTACAAAGAAATTCACTTTTACAATTAACAGTTTGTTAACTATATACAAAGAACCAAATATTAACTATGTACAGGTATGTATGTTTTTGAGATCGTTGGTTTGGGGTTTTCTCATTTATTCCAGTTCAAAGCTGGGATATGTCAGCTGGTGAAGCTATCCTTTTTCCTGTTGAATAGGTGAGTTTGACAAGGATCCATAGTATTTTGAGAATAAGTGAGTTTTGAGTTTTTTCCTGAACTCCATGATTTGAGGTAAGGATCTTAATTCCGATGGAGTGTTGTTCCAAATTATAGGGGCAACATGAGAGAATGCTTTCTTGTTTGTTGATTTTTTGGCCTTTATAAATTCCTTTGGTGTTATAAGTTTGTTTAGTTGGTCTCGCCTTTGGAGATTATGATTGGGTTCTTTGTTAATAAGGTTGTTTAGAGTAAGAGGTGCTGTGTTGTTCAAGACTTTGTAAGTAGTTAAAAGAGTTTTATAATGTATCCGGCATTGAATCGGGAGCCAGTGTAGATTCTCTAAAATAGGTGTTATATGTTGGAATGGTGGGGCATTCATGATAGTCCTTGCTGCTGCACTTTGTGCTAGTTGGAGTTTTTTTTAGATTTTGTTTAGTTATGCCTAGTAGGGTTAAGTTCGCAAAATCGAAATGGGGAGTTATTATAGCTTGTATTATACGTTGAAAATCCTGTAGATGCATTAGGGGCGGAGTTGTTTTAAGACTTTTAGTTTAAAATAAACTTTTTTTGTTATATTTCATATATGTGTGTCCATACTGAGGTGTTTGTCTAGTCTTACTCCTAGGTAGCGTATTTCAGTTTTTATATTGATATCATTATTTTGCAGTGTGATGTGTGATGGGGGAATGAATGTTGTGTTTTTAGTTACTATTAGGGCTTCGGTTTTTGCATGGTTAATGAATAAGTTGTTTTCATTTTGAACCCAGCAGAGAGCTTGTAGTTTAAATTTAATACTCACTCAGGACCTACTATCAGCAAATTACTTTTAGTTTAAATTTAAAACACAGAAGGACCTGAGATTAATTAAGCTTTAGGTGAACAAGGTATATTAAAAGTATTAGGTACACTTTTATTAGTATAAGTATCCACAACAACCCATAGTAAGTAAAGAACTTAAAGATCTAAACACAAGCTTAAACTAAAATGCAGACAGCAGTCCAGCAGCAAGATGGGGTTTTTCCAGTCTTTTGCATTGAGTGTCACCTGTATGATTTTCTCCCAGTTGGTAAGAGGTCTTACGTGTGCACTAGATGCAAGGAGCTCTTTGCTCTCAGGGTACGAGTCCATTCTCTAGAGGCTAGAGTAGCAGACTTGGAAGACATAAGAAAAACAGAGAGGTACATAGATGAGACCTACAGGGATATAGTCCTAAAGTCCCACCTCTAGGCTGGCAGCATCCCTGTTGCCATGGAGGAGAAAGGTCAAGTGTCAGGAGAGCATAACCCTGGTGTGGCAGGAAGTGATCCTGTAACTAGGACCTGTACTCCAGGTGATGTAAAACCCTCTCACACCGAGGAAGTTTCTCCAGGGCCATGTGCCAATGAGGGAAGGGTTAGGACAGCCATTATAGCTGGTTTTTACATGGAATTTCAATCCATAGAGATTCTACAGCAAATTTTGTTTCCTGCAAAACTTTAATCCTTTCTGACTTAATGCCCTCTCTAGCATAGAGCGCAACCCCTCCACCAATTTGATCAGCTCTATCATTACGATATAGTTTGTACCCAGGTATCACAATGTCTCACTGGTTATCCTCCTTCCACCATGTCTCTGAGATTCCAATCATATCTAACCTCTCATTTAGTGCTATATATCCTAACTCTCCCATCTTATTTTTTTTACTTCTAGCATTTGCATACAAGCATTTTAGAGACTGTATTTTATCCATATTAATTTGGCTTTTGGCAGGCTTGGGTAATTTGGAATCTTTAAGCTCTGTCTGCTCCATACTCAAGGGCATTTTTGCTACTTTTCTCTTTTTGGAACCTCTCTGCTTTTGGTAGTATACTTCAAGGATACATTCTTCCGAACCATGCGTTCTTGTGTGACTGTCAGCTTTCCCCTATAATCTAGTTTAAAAGCTGCTCTATTTCCTTTTTAAAGGTTAATGCCAGCAGCCTGGTTCCATCCCAGTTAAGGTGAAGCCCATCCCTTCAGAAGAGCCCCTTTTTTCCCCAGAATGTTCCCAAGTTCCTAACAAATCCAAAACCCTAATCTCTGCACCATTGTCCCATCCACGCATTGAGACTCCGGAGCTCTGCCTGCCTTTTGGGTCCTGTGCGAGGAACGGGAAGCATTTTTGAAAATGCTACCCTGGAAGTACTAGATTTCAGCTTACTACCTAAAAGCCTAAATTTAGCCTCCAGAACCTCCCTACCACATTTTCCTATGTCATTGGTACCGACATGTACCAAGACAGCAAACTCCTCCCCAGCATTATCTAAGACCTTATCTAGGTGGCGCGTGAGGTCCACTACCTTCGCACCAGGCAGGCATGTTATCAGGTGATCCTCATGTCCACCAGCCACCCAGCTATCTACATGCCTAATGATCGAATCGCCAGCTATAATGGCTGTCCTAACCCTTCCCTCATTGGCACATGGCCCTGGAGAAACTTCCTTGGTGTGAGAGGGTTTTACATCACCTGGAGTACAGGTCCTAGTTACAGGATCACTTCCTGCCACACCAGGGTTATGCTCTCCTGACACTTGACCTTTCTCCTCCATGGCAAAAGGGATGCTGCCAGCCTAGAGGTGGGACTTTAGGACTATATCCCTGTAGGTCTCATCTATGTACCTCTCTGTTTTTCTTATGTCTTCCAAGTCTGCTACTCTAGCCTCTTGAGAATGGACTCGTACCCTGAGAGCAAAGAGCTCCTTGCATCTAGTGCACACGTAAGACCTCTTACCAACTGGGAGAAAATCATACAGGTGACACTCAATGCAAAAGACTGGAAAAACCCCATCTTGCTGCTGGACTGCTGTCTGCATTTTAGTTTAAGCTTGTGTTTAGATCTTTAAGTTCTTTACTTACTATGGGTTGTTGTGGATACTTATACTAATAAAAGTGTACCTAATACTTTTAATATACCTTGTTCACCTAAAGCTTAATTAATCTCAGGTCCTTCTGTGTTTTAAATTTAAACTAAAAGTAATTTGCTGATAGTAGGTCCTGAGTGAGTATTAAATTTAAACTACAAGCTCTCTGCTGGGTTCAAAATCTAACCAGAAAGCTCTCTTCTGTGTTTTAAATTTAAATTTAAACTTCTGATACTAGGCCCTGATTAATTTAGCAAATACATTGGGTTCACAGATTAATCAGCTTTAATCCAAAGAAGTCCCTTCAGAAAAATTCCCAGAAGTATATACTCACAATTGCAGATCTCTCTCCAGAAGTAGCAGTCCCCTTTTCTAGTCCTTCAAGACTTTATAAAATAGGCTTTTTTAAAATAGGGTCCCAGAACCAATTTTGTAGGAAGTAAATGCCAAAGCACACATTACACCTTCTCCAAAGTAGGTATAGATGTGTCCATAAACTCTGAGTATACTCACATATTTTATAAAATACACATGTATATCACAACTCTCTCCTGCTCTGCCCAATCTATACCACTGAAAATAACTACATATAATCTAAGGATTATTTTGGAAGCCCTCTTTGTGCTTTGGACATCTGAAAATGGGCATAGAAACATCTTTAGAGCCATCTTAGAAGATTGGTCTCTGGACATCCTCAGGAGGATGTCCAAGTCTGAATGGGAGTGTGGTGGAGGCATGGCTGGGGCATCTGAGGAACCTGGATATCACTGCCTGATCTCAGAAACATCCTGGACATCCAGAGTCGTTGTAAGTTTAGAGTTGCTCTGGGCATGAATAGGCATAAGGAAAGAGCTCTTTTTGGCTGAAAAACATCCCGAGGGTGTAGAGGAGATGGCGCTCCATCATCCTCAGTACTCTGCACAATCACAATGATTCCAGCATTGAGATTTGAACCCTGGTCCTAGCCCACTACTCTAATCAATAGTCTCTTCCTAGATGTCCAGGTTCTGAGCTACTATTCTGGGAATGTCTATGAAGATGCGCCTGCAAACATCCATATCTAGAACATTTACGCTTGTGAAATGGTGTTTGCACCTGGATGTGCCTGCTTTTTTTTTAGACGTTCTGGCTTAGACATCCCAGATTGCACTTGGACGTCCTTTCTAAAATGCCCCTCCATACTGCGCATTTAGATAAATCAGATAAATCGTTAATTCTTCGGTCTTATTTTTTATTTTTTTAAACCATGTTTTATTAAGCATTGTGACATACAGGGTCTGACAATTCTCCAACAATGCAACACATATCATTACTTTCATTACTTTCCAGTCACCCAACACCACTCTTTCCGTGCTAAAATACCTCCCACAGAAAAATGTACAAAAATAAGGATACTAATAAGGGTGACAATAATATTACATACAACACTGAACCCCCATTAGCATTCCCCCCCCCCCCCCCGGAAAGTAACCCCCTACCCCGTTCATCACTTCGCACCAATGAACAAACATTATTAAACCACACATAAAACTTTCATAACTGCATAACTTCAAAACCTTGTGTGTGCTAACTGCTCGCCCGATGTCCGCCCCCTGGCCCACCCCTCTCCTTTCCTCCCACCTGTCCCATTCGCCCTTCTAGGTAGGGGTCCCAAATCTTATGAAACATCCATTCTTTACCCCGCAGCCAGTACGTTAAGAGGTCAAAACGCACCGCTGCCGCAATTTTCCCACCCCAATCTTCTGAGCGGTATATCAAATGTAATAAACATAAACATAAACATGCTATTGCCACTCTCGCTGCCAACATCAACTTCTCCTCCAGCAGCCTCCTCCATTTCCCTACCCCTCCCAACCCTAATGACCCCAAAAGTAAGTCCCTCGGACAGCCCGGGTTCCTCTCCTGCGCCCCCTTGCCCCCTCCCTCCCCCCCTATACCCTCCTGCACCCGCCCCCAAAACACCTGGATAACTGGGCATTCCCACCAATATGCAAGAAACTCCCAACTCCTCCACAGCCTCTCCAGCACTTATCCGTAAGTTGCCCCCCGGCCAAGAAGAACTGCCTAGGGGTACTATAAGCCCCATGCACCCGTCATTGAAATGGTACCACCAGACCTGTATACTGCGGGCATGGCGGGATCATTATAGGGGAAGCGGCCTTGTAGCATGGGTGGAGTTGGAACGCTGCGAGATGGGGGCCCTGTCCTTATGAGAAGTGATTGGAGGAGGGAGGTGGGAGAGAGCAGCACGGTAGGTGGCAGGGGCACCCCTTGTTAGAGGCTATGTTACAGCTTAGCCGTCAGGGTAAGAAACGGGGGTGGTTTCCGACCCCCCTCTCGCCATGGTCTAGGGTGGGGGATTTTCTTCCGTTTGGTAATGCAGGGTGGGTACAGAAGGGGCGACAGTTGGCCACGGGGGGTCCAGAACGGCTTAGGAAGTTTGTAGAGGGTGGAGTGATACGGTCCATCGGGACTTGGAGAATCGCATGCAGGAGAAAATTCCCTTTTATCAATATTTACAACTACGACATCTTTTAGCGTCGGGGGAGGTTAAGTCCCAGATTACCTGGGAGAGTACGCCGATGGAAACGGTGTTGTACCAGGGCATGGGGGATAAGGGAATAATTGCAAAGATTTATAGAGTATTGTTGCAAGAAGAGGAGGACAGGGGTGAGCTCCCACACATGCTAAGGAGGCATAAATGGCTGCAGGAGGAGTTGGAGGAGGCAGAGTGGGGAAGGATATATGCAAACATTCCCAGATGCACAGGGGTATCCTCCTGGAGGCAGACTTGATGGACCAGTATGACATATCTTATATTCTTATTTTCTTAACATCAAGCTCTCCTTTACTAATCAAGTCAGTGCTGTTGTCAGAAATTTATGCCTTGCCCTATGATAATTTCATACCATTCACTTTTTTGGATGCCACTGCCTAAACAATTCTAATCCCGAGCCTTGTTACTTCCCAACTTGACTGTTGCAATTATATTTGCACAGCCCTTTATGCATCCAAACTGGAGTATTTACAAACTGTTCCAAATACCACTTTGCAGGTGGGAGGATCCTGCCTCACACCTGCAAAAGTGATGGTGTCATTCCTCTTCTGATATATCACCACTGGCTCCATGTTTCTTCCTGGATACATTTCAAAATCCCAACACTGAAACATAAAGCTTTACATACTGGCATACCAGCATATCTATCCACTCTTATGACTCTACACGCCCATCTATTCATGAGAATTGATTGCACATTCCTCCCTCTTGTAGAGCCAGACTAGAATCCATGCTAAGTAGGCAATCCACATTTTTCTTCAAGTCCCCTATTTTATGGAATAGCTTACCCTGACAATTGTGACTTGAATCTTCATACAAAAAGATTTAGAGCTGACCTAAACACTCATCGTTTTGAAATGTCTTTTGATGGCCTTTGAGGGATGAGTCGAGGGATGTGGTCACTGCACTGAAGAACCTCTCTTTTCTTCTTTCCTATATTTATTATAGTGGTTCCTCGCTGCCCTTTTTGATAGTATATTGTAAAGTGCTTTGTTTTTGTTTAAAGACGGTATAATAAATGCCAATAACCCATAAACCATAACTGCCTGCATCCTTAACTCTGTTTTACAGAAGAAAAGTCTGACTTGTATAACTAGATGTAGGTTTGCACATGCCTTTCTAGCTATTGAGGTGACCCGCCCTTGTGTAGATAGTGCTGAAGCAAGGAAGACACCCAAGCTCTACATTTGCTATATGTAAGGCATGTAATGATCTATCTACCCATATCAGTCTTACAATTACATTCAGCCTATATACTGATAAACCGTTACCTGTTACAGTCCATTTATTGACTGGCAAGATGGTCAGTGGTTGAGATGATAAAACATCTCATCCAGTGAGTGAGAGACTAGAAGAATAATTTCAATGTAATCAAGCAAAAAAAAAAATGCTGTTAAGCCCAGATGGGAAATGAGAGATCCAAGTGACTGCAAAAAGGCATTATAAAGTTGTGATGCATTTTAGTTTTGGCCTGATGAAAGCTATTTCTACAAATCATGAAGGTAATTTTATAAAGAACTGCATAACGTTACATGCCATGAATGGCTTTTATACATGGATGTGCATACTTTAGTCAGTTGCAGTTTTGTAAGTGTGCATCGAGCCAAAGACACATGTTTTTGGTTAATGTGTATAGGGATGGAGTGTAGGCAGAATGCAAATTTATGCACATAAATTATAAAACACTATAACGTCTGCACATTTTTTAGATATCTAAGAGTAGGCAACAAAGGGGGGCAGGGAGGTGTTACGGTGATGGATGGGAGGTATGGTCGTGGCCATGTTCACTTTCAGGCCGTGATGAGACATCCAGGCAGAAATGTCAGCAAGCCAGGCGTGGATCATGGTTTGGTTAGCTGGGGAGGGTTCAGGTGTGGGGAGGTGGCTCTGTGAGCCATCAGTATCTAGATAGTACTGCAAGCCATGGGTGGTGATGGGCACACCAGAGGACTGTGTATGGTGGGAGTAATGAGGGATCCACGACAGATCCTTGGGGTACACCATCCAGGAGCAGGGGAGTGGGAGAGGGGGAGCCACCAGCCCACACACAGAGAGCGATGGGGGAGATGGGAGGTGGACCTGTATGGTACAGAGCCCTTCTGACCAAGCGAGGACAGGATATCGGGGAGAAGGTTCTGGTCACCAGTGTCAATGGCAGTAGGGTGGTCATGATGGATGACCACATATTATGGGTTCTTTGATTGGGCCAGGGACAAGTTTCTGTGGACTATGGCAGAAACCATTTCACTGGGGTGTAATGGCTAGAGGCCTGACTGAAGAGTATCGGGGGGGGGGGGGGCATGTGTGGAGAGGAGATCGAGGCATCGTATGTCGATGCCATCAGGATCACTCACAGCACTGTGACCACAGTCCACCTCTCATATCATTGACCTGTGTGTGTGTTGTAACATACACAGGATATGTATGGTATATCCGACCTTGTGATGCTGCATTCCTGCCCACAGATTGTCTAACTGATATCTACATAGGTGTTCCATTTTGGCACAGGTACATTCATGACTCCCATGGGCCTGGTGAGCTGCATGTCAGCTCATGTGGACCATTGTGCTTTCTGTTGGTGTGCATCTCAACTATTTGGCCACATGCATGCTCAGGCTGGTGAACCTACATCCCCACCTGGGAGGTATTTGGGGGACATAGCTGCCATTGGTGTTTGCTGGCATTGGTGCTGTCATGGTGGCAGCGGGACTGATTAGATATGCTTGTGCCTCCTTGTCTACACATCATTGGCTGCAGATATATTCATGTTATGCTGTTGTGGGGTGGCATGGAGGTTTGCCTCCTGGTATTGGGATCCTGGGGGCAAGGGTTTGATTCCCACAGTGTCTTTTTCCCGGTCACATACCATTCATTGTGCAGACAGGATCCAGGTGCTCATTGTCCCTCTTTGATGTACATTACCAGGATTACGTTGCCATGTACACCGCTTAGATTGAACACATGGTGCCGTATCAGGCAGCTGTTCCATATATATGTGTGTGCACTTGCTGACATATTTCAGGGTATGCTTATATAGGTTGTGGGTCCTGTACTGGCGACAAGGCATGTTTGTGGTGGACTGGTCAGGTCTGATGTGTGTTGGGTTCCTATCCTGCACCACCTACTTTCTACATGCATGCATCTGTGACTATGGCATTTGCTACGTGCAGTTGCGTGGTGTGCTCCGGGTTTCCATGCACACATTCCCTTTGTTGGAACATATGAGCACTGTGCTTGCTATGGTTGTGTGGGATACCGGTTACAGACTTGCGTTCTGACACCATAGGTTGTGGGCTTGATTCCCACACATTCCTTTTCATTTCTTAGCTTTTCTTTTCTGGTGTTCTGCTCACCTTACCATACACTGGCTCCAGCCTCGTAACCACACACACACGTCTTCTCTTCACTGTGCGTTGTCCCATCCATGCAGCTTATCCCACACATGCTGTGTGTTACATATGGTCCCTTTATTTTGGCTTTTTGGATAACCAGTTGGCTCAGTGTTTTGGTATTGTTGTCCGTGAGCTGTGTTTTGGCTCTTCCGTATATCAGTTCGCTTCCCTCTTCCTCCTTTTTTTCTCTTGCCCATTTTATCATTACACATCTCAACCTGTGCCACGCATGCTTTAGGCACGTAGGGACGCGTGTGGGGATGTGTGTAGGAATGTGGCGCAGTCCGCAGATGCATATCTATTGCATCATGTGCTCATGGACTGCAATACGGCAAAGATGTATGTCAGCCCTAGTGAAGATGTAAGTGCTTCTGCATAGATTTAGCATGTGATTTTGGACACTTGTGCCCATATTTTATAAAGAAAAATATGCATCTGTTTATAAAACAGGTTTTAGATAGGTGTGTTCTGGATGCCAAAAACTAAGCACCCAGTTATAAAATCACCTTCCATAGCTAACATACTAGATGGGGGTTATTTTGGAAGCCCTATTTGTGCTTTGGATGTCTGAAAATGGGCATAGAGGCATTCAAAGCACAGAGATGTCTCCAGAGACATTTTAGAAGACCTGTCTGTGGACATCCCCAGTGTGAAGATGTCTAAGTCTGAATGAAGGCATGGTGGAGATGTGGGTGGGCATTCCCAGGAACCTGGACATCACTGCCTGATCTCAGAAATGTCCTGGATGTCTCTAGGCATGAATAAGCACCAGGAAAGTGCTCGTTTTAGCTGACAAACCTCCAGAGAGTATACAGGAGATAGTACTCCATCATCCTCAGTACTATCACAATAATATCAGCAGTGGGATTTGAATCCTAGCTAACCTGGATCTAAGCCATTACTCTAACCATTAGGCTATTCCTCAAAGTTCATCTCCTGAAATACTGTTCTTGGGATGTCTATGTAGATGCCCCCTCAGACGTCCATATTGTGCAGGTCCATTTTTGTGACATTGTGTCTGCAGCTGGATGTGCCTACTTTTTTTTTTTCAGATGTTCTGGTTTAGACCTCCCATATTGCACTTGGACATCCTTAGTAAAATACTTCTCCACATATTTAGCAAATTAGAGCTAAAATGGAAGAAGAATGTGCAGCCTTCTTAAGAATTTAACCAAGTGCTAATCAGCACCTGTAAAGTGATCAAGTCCAATCTAATACTTCTACAACTACTGAGTATTTGTACAGTGCTACAAGACATATTCAGCGCTGCACAGACATGTAAGAGACAGTCCCTGCTCATCAGAGCTTACAATCTAGTCAAGACAGACAGCACAGTAGGTGTAGAAATGGGATACATCTAGGGGAAATGGAAAGAAAACATGAAGATCAGGTGAGTAAAGATCTAAAAGCATCAGCGAAGATGTGAGTTTTTAGACGGGCTTTGAAAAGGGTCAGAGAAGGTGCCTGATGTTTCGGGCAGTGGATGGCAAAGCATGATGCTGGGGCGCCACACCAGCTGCAGGCAGGGGCGCCTCTTCCAAGGCTCCTTGGTCCTACAGCTACTTTGCAGGAGGAGGGGGGCCTGGTTGCACCTCACCAGGAGCTACAATCGGGTGGCTATGCACCCACGTGAGGTAGGTGCATGGGGGCAGGCCACACACACCTGGGTGTGTATCACAGTGGGCAGCTATCAACACACATATACTGCAGGTGGAACATGGGTATGGTACAGGTCTGTGGGTCACCCGGGCACCAATGCAGGTGTGCTAGTTGATGTGTGCAGGTTGGCTCTAGACCCAGGTGGCCTCAGGCCTCATTACAAGGGCCTCTATTTACCCCTGGTGCTTTGGTAGGTGTGCCAGTTGATGTGTGCAGGGCTGCCCTTACCCCAGGTGGCCCCTGGTCTGTACAGCAGGGTCTGTGATACATCTGTTGGACCTTCATAGGTGAGTCTGCTGCTGTATGCATGGCACAATGGCTAGCCACATATGCAGCACTGCTGCCATGGACACCTGTGGCACGGGCATGGGCAGTCACAGCATACCCTCGCCACATGTCTCAGGCACCTCGTCAGGTGTAGCAGACAGGGTGATCCATCACACGGCAAATGGCGCCATGCAGCACTGCTGCTATGATGCACCTGTTATGCAGCCTGACACTGCCACAATTGGCATGGGGCAACCATGTCACACAGAGGATGCCCATCAGGTGGGCACGTGGTGCATGGATGGTTGCACACAGTATGCACGGGGGGAGACCTACACATGTTGAGCCGCACACACACACATGCAGGTGGCATGGCCAAAACCTGGCATTGGACCTGCAGTTTGCAGCTAATGCATCCCCCTGATGCCCATGGCCATGTGTGATGTGCATCAGCCGATGGCCAGTAATGTCTGTCCCATAACGGTCCGTATCCATTGCTGTACCCCCAGGTGGAAGAGCTGTGCAGGATGGGGCTGTGGCTGCAGTTGCACCGCCCATGGCTGCTGCGGTGGCTGCAGCGTTGCACATTGGTCAGCAGACATGGTGAGTGAGACAGCCTGTGTGTCGCATAACAGCATGATCAGGTGGGCCACCATCCTGTGGTGCCACCTATTATGTGTCCATGATGTGGCAAACACATTACCATGGTGGTAATGTTATTTTCTCCCTCCACAGTGGATGCAGATGCTGGCGATGCTCCTGATAGTGGACCCAGGAAGCCAGCCCCAGGGATGCACGACCTGGGGGTGGCGGCAGTGGCCATAGACACCGGTGCCAAGGCGGAGCAGGGGGGCCAGCCACCAGTCCAGATGGGGGGAGGGTGATCAGGATGAGGATGGGGGATGGGGGGTGTCCAGGGAGGGTGAGGTGGGATAGGAGATGGGGATGGGGAGGTAGAGGTGGAGGGATGGGTGGGGAAGAGGGGTTGGGATGCAGGGGGGGTGAGATGGGTGAGGGAGTGGCCAGTCCTGGGCACCACAGACCTCCATGGGCCACTGGGGCCCCTGCCACCTGACCCACAATGCCGGAGATGTCTCACAGCCGGGCGGGGACATGGCACACATCGCCACAGATGGACGGTCTGCCGATGCCACCATACAGGCAGCAGGTACAGTGTGTCTGTGTGGTAGCATGAGGAAAGGCTAAAAAGGTTGGGGCTCTTTAATGGATGGCCTGAGACTGCACTCCACCAGCAGCACCAGCAGACGGGCATGTCAGCAGGGTGGCAGAGGGGTACTGGTGGTGGAGGGGGCAGTGGCTGCTGCCCAGAGCAGACCGTGGCCTAGCCCTGTGTAGGTGGGTGCCATGCACTGCAACAGGCAGGCCCTGTCTGATGAACAGTCATGGTATCCCCAGGGAATGCACTGTCTCTGTGGCAACACGGTGGTGCAGTGCACACAACCAGTGTGTTTAGGAGCAGGAGGTCACAGGTTCAAGTCCCAGCTGTGGTTCCTGCCAACCCAGCCCCCATATTTTCCCCACTACTACAACGTGCTAATACAGACAGAACCTGTAGTGCAGATGACGTAGACATGCCCAAAACACCTACATTTTACCCTACAGAGCACAGACACCATAAACATGCGCATTACCTAGAGCAGAGTCTCCCAAATGCAGTCCTGGAGGGCCAAACACCATTCAGGTTCCATGCTGCTTCTAATAAAGATGCCTGTGCTGCATTTCTATGCGCCGCTCCCATGGTATGCAGATGTATCTCATGCATATTCATGAGGGACAGCATGAAAAACCGAACAGTGTTTGGCACACCAGGACTGGAGTTGGGAACCTCTGCCGTAAAGCAGCAGCAAACAGGGGCAGACACACTCGTACCCACAGGCTCCATTATCCAATGCCTCCTGGAGAGGCAGGACATTGGGCCCTGCGTGCATCTCCCAATACTAGCACTTGCATACCTTAACAATGCCACCCTAAACCCGGGAGTACGGTATATAGCTATCCAAAGGTTGCTATGATTACCGGCAGATAGCAATTCTGAAGTATAATTTTCTGAGTGAGCTGCATCATGGCAACCTTTCTGATGTCTGTGGAGTGTGCTACAGGTCTTGTGTCTGACAGTGTTTACCACCCTGGGGAGTGACCCCAACAGTATTGCGTACCATAGCCCTGCCTGCACTGTGCCCAAGACTGGAGCGGTGGCCAGGGCTGCCAAACACCTCTATAGTTGTACACTGCTGGCATAGGTGTGGGAGTGTGTGTCTGTCTATCCAGTGTGTGGTGGCTGCAAACACCCTCCACAGCCCACACTGCCAGCACTGTTGCCAGTATTGGCCTGCCAATGTGCATAATAAGGATCAAGGTACCATGGGTATAGCCCGGACAGGGTGACCTGGCCAGGATGCATCTGCACAGGGCATAGGGCAATGGCTGGGACATTGTAGTGCCCGACCACTACCTGCACAGACAGGGTGGCCACAGTATGTCCTGCTGGGAGGTCACTCTCACCCTGACTGAGCAGTGACCACGGCATGGCTTAGGTTCCCCCATAGTGCTCTATAATATTTTTCTCATGTGATATTTATGGGTTTCCTTTTGGGGCCCAATCACTGACTTACCTGCTTGGTGTGTATGTATCTCCTCCAGGAACATGGACTAGCTAGCAGACTGTCTGCAGCTAGTATGTGTCTTGCTGGAACACCTTGCAGGGTGCAGTGGCTGGAGGCTTGCTGTAGGAGAATATCAGTTAGTGGCGGGGTGCAGCTGAGCATTTCTGGGGCGAATGTCTGTCTGCTATTGCTTTATAGATGTGTACAGAGCTGTACTGACTGCCCTGTAGGGTGTCTGTTCCCCAGCACGACTGTGGTTGATGGTCCCCTCTACTGCTGCCATTGCAGGGAGGTAAAATGTGGATTTGTTGGTGGGAGACCCTGTTTCCCACCCTCAGCCTCAGAGGGTGGGTTGGGTGGTGGTACATAATCCGCCTATGGGTCCATAAGGGCTAAACCTGACTGAGAAAGAGATGAATTCAAAGTGTGTCTGCAGGAACTACCTATCTCACACACTAGCACTGCTGGGGACCTGCAGCATGGCCTATTTCTGCCACGGAAGGTGCTGTGGACCTGGTGATGGGCGTCCCACCTCACCCTCAGGGTGAGCACAGTACCCACACAATGTGACGGTGTGTAGCTACTCTGTGCCAGTAACACACACGGACAGTTCCCCCTACCATGCCGAGGTGCTGTGGGGGTGCATACCCCATCTTGTGTTCATCTGTAGACTGCTGATTTGCATGTGCAGTGCATCATGGGTACGGGTGGGTTAACCCTATCCTGGTGATCACAGCAGACTGTTTGTGTGGTGACATGCAGTCCTTCTGCAGCCAGCCAGTGGCTTGTTAGCAGCTGTAGCCCACTGGTTACTTCATTGCCTGTGGAGCCAGAAGTCATGTGTTCAAACCCACAGTGGGGTTATTTGATAGGTCTGTCCAAAGCATTATCTATTTTTAATGTACATTAGTGCTGCCAGCAAAAACACCCTCAGAGTACTGTAACCATAAGGTGCCTCAGAAGGTGCTTTATAGGGCGCCCTATAAAGCGCCTTCTGAGGCACCTTATGGTTACCATCCACATAAGGTGCCTTATAAGGTATCCTATGGAGCGCCTTATAGGGGACATTATAGGGTGCCGTGGCGGACAGTGCACTTTATAATGTGCCCTATGGAGTGCCTTATAGGGTGCCTTATGTGGCACCTTAGGTTTCGGCACGTGAGGGTGTGTTTGCTGGCAGCAATAATTAAAATACAAATAAACTGCCTCAAGAAACAATACTTACATGTCACTGCTGATGCCTCAGCCTGACTTATGCATTAGGCACACTGGGGGATTGAACTCATGACCCCTGTATCATCAGTCAGTGTATTAACCATTGTGCTATACCTCTGTTTCTATGTTTGCATGTTTGGGCGCCTACTTAAGATTACCGCGCGTTAACGCGCTTAGTGGCGCTTCGCCTGATAATGTGCGCAGCAGCGCACGTTATCGCGCGATACTCCCGTTTTGCTGCTTTAAGACTGAAACGCCCACTCCCTTTATGGCAGCCTGCACACTATCGCCGGGCGCACGTTAAGATGGTTTAGTAAACATACCCCTTAAATATATAAGTGAAACTGCAGCAATAATTAGCAGTAATTCCACATTAGTGCCACTATAACAGCTAACACCTTTTAGTAAACATATCCCCAAATGTCAGCTAACTGTTTGTTTGGACCTCAGATTGGCATGAGTGATTGAAGTGGCAATAGTGCTTACTCCTCTGGTATTTATCACCACCTCAAAATTAAAAAATAAAATCATTTAGATTCTTAAGAAACTCCCCTAGGATGTCCAAGTTTGTAAAATCCAACACTTATGCATGTAAGTGTCAGCATTTATATGTATAGGCTGTAAAATTTGCATTTACATGTTCAAAGCCCTCAGTGATGCTGCTCGTTTTTTTTATGTGTTTCTTAATAAAATGGATGGTTCCACTGGACATGTGGAGCCTGATTCATGGAGGGGGAGTACGGGCCTTGCGGACGTCCTGAACATCACAGATGAAGATGGGGCTGTGTGGACCTGATTCTGGTAGTCCAAATCAGGCCCAAGGACGGCCCGGCATGCCCGTTCCGACTGCAGAAACATCCTTCCCCCAACATCTGTGGCTCCGGCTCCCTATATCCCCGCATCTAACCTATGGCTGGCCTGCCACAGCCGGGATCTGGTGCCCTCCCCCCCCCCCCCCGCACCCAGCCCTGGCCCCGGGGAGAATCCTCGGGCCCAATTGAGCCAAAAGTGCTGCTTATACCACCTTTGAGGTGGTATAAGCAGCATGTCCCCATGGGCCTGGCAGCACGTAGAGGGCTGTAACCTGAATTGTCCCTGTACATGCTGCTAGGCTGCCCCCCCCCCCCGCTCCGCCCTGTTCCTGCCCCCTACTGGCCCTCCCTGTCCTGATGTACAGGATGTACAGAGAGAGCCAGAGGGGAAATTGGGCCTGGGCGGCTTGCTGGGCTGCTCATCCCTCCGTGACATGCAGCCCCGCAACCCACGTTCATGAATGACCTCCATTGTCACTTACATATGTACGTATTTCCTGGCATCCTTATACATATTTTACAAAATGCTCCACTTTCAGCAAACCTATTGTAGAATACAAGGGACATTCTGAATGTCACAACTTGGGTGTTCCATTTCCTACCAAGATGCCTCATGCAATGGCTTCAAATACATATTTTGAAAAAGCTGATATTCAATTGCTTTGTCTAGTAAAGGTCTTCACCACTACAGGTGAATTGACCCCTGAAATTTGCATATGTTTTCTCTGTAGCCATCACAGTTTATACTGGTAGTCTTCTAATACAGGTGGCATTTCCTTCTCGTTTTTCCTAACATACAAACAGAGACACAAGGGTAAGGAAGACCATAAGCTGAGAAATCCAATATATATTAAGATAAAATTCCTTTCTCAAGAGCAGTGCTGATATTCATGCATTCATACATTCCTAAGAATCAGGTTATTGCTTCCCACATGCACAGATATGGAAATGCCTTGCTTTTTCAAGAGTTAGTCATTATACTGAGTCAAGGAGCTGACCTTAAAACTAGAGCATACATTTCCTTAAGTTACATCACTTCTGTATGTGGCTCACATAGCAATTCAACAGAAATTTGAAAGAAGCTAGTTTCCTTTCTTTATAATCGAGAATGGATGTTTGAAATTTTAATGTTGAACAAAAGACTTGCCCAGAATTTAGGACACTACTTCTCAGCCCTCTTCTGAAGGTACACCTAGCCAGTCAGGTCTTTGGGATATCCAGAATGAATATATGTGATTGTGGTAGAGTGGCATGCGGTGGGAAGGCGTTTTCTGTTCAAACACCAAACAGACAGAAGTTCAGGGAGAACAAAACTTGTTTTCGTTCAGACCCAGTTTGTTAAACCTTCCTAAAGCTGGACTCCTCGCCCTTCTTCCAGCCCAGTTAAAGTTCCTTCCTTGCCCAGTTAAAGTTCCTACCTTTGTATGGCTTGCCTTGAAAGGACTCCTGGCTCCATGGACCTCTCCCCCTCCTGCAGCCTGCTGGGTTTTTAACCTGTCCTTGTGAGCCATGCCCTCCCAGCCTTGAACTGTGGGCTACAGGCTATCTTAAAGGGGCCTGTTGATAATCCCTCTGGAGAGGGACAGGCAATACTCTATAGAGATCATCACAGCAATATAAATTTGCATATAATGGAGACCTTGGTATGTAAACCTACAACTATGTATTTGTCGTGGTAAATCCTGTAAACTTACCTGGCTAGGTGTGCCTCCAGGAGAGGGTTCAAATGCACTGATTTAAGATATATCAACTATGGTCACAAATCTGCACCAGTGAAATGTTTTTAGCAACCTAAAAAAATGCATAATTTTGTTGACAAGCTTTCCTTAGCATTTTAGCATTCCAATTAGGGCAGTAGTAAAACTGATATATTAGTGAGTAAGAAAAGTGAAAAATATATATGTAAATAGATATACTGCTTTTGTGTGGCTATAAGCATTTGTTCTGTGCTGCTAGTGATCTGAACAATCTATTAGGACACATAAGGTTAAAAATGCTGTCTTCATGTCTTAAATCTCCTGCAGTCATTTGTAGGAACCAAGTACAATTACTGCCAGCATGGTACACGAGCTGTTTCCTGCCATTGTCTCAGAAAACTAGATTGTCTATGCCAGTGACCCCTGGCAGTCTTGGCCACTGCCACTGGGGCGCTGAGAGTTCCCTTCCTCCCTCTTTACTTCCCTCTCCCCTTTTTTCTTTCCAAGCCTGTCATCAATCTTACTAAAATGACAGCAGACAGATGTTAGCCTTTGCAAAGATCAAACGAAATCTATGGCTTTAGGGCTGTTCACCAAGGAGCACAGTCGTCTGCACCAGACATGGGCACCAGAGTCACCTCCTCAGCATCAACCTGCCTGGAATCAGTTTGGCAGCCATCACAGTCGTCCCTGCAAATCTAACGCAAAAAACTTCAGTTTTGTGTTTATTTGTATTAAAGTGATAAGCATCTGTAAAAGGGACCTATATAGTCTTGAAGAGGGAAACTTTACAAACTCGCACTGGCATGTGTGTGTTTGAAGCGTATTTTATAAAGTAGAGCATAAGCATGCTTTACTTTGCAAAATAGGGGCATTGGTGGTGTAGAAATCTAGGCACAAGCACTTACAGCTACTCTAGGGCAGACGTCAATGTCTGTGTCTAGATTTTTGTAGGAGGTGCGTAACATACACGGGTAATTTGTATTCTGCTTTGCCCACACTGAAAAAATGCATGATAAGATTTACAAAATAGTGACCGCCTAAAGCATGTGTGTGCATGCCCTTCATGCACATAAGTCTTTGAAAATAGATGACTTATGTGCATTAATGGAGTATATTCTTATATGGCTCCTTCTAAATTTGGGCTCAGAAAGTCATGCAATATAATCATTCAGTAGTACCAACATTTTATTTATTTATTTAACATTTCTTTTATACCGCGCTCTTACCATCAGCGCGGGGTACATTGAACAAACATATACATACAGGGTAATCTGTTGTGTATTTTACATTTAACAGGAATTGAAACTTGGAAGAACAGGGGTAACTATCTACAGTTATTCACATAGTCGAAAATCTCTGGTTATATGCATGGTGTGTGTATTTCCCTATGGAATCTACACCGGAAAGTAACTTGTGAATAGGTAGTGCTTGAGCCTTTTCCTGAATTGGGTTAAGCTGATGATAGCTCTCAAGTCTGGTGGGAGGGCGTTCCAGGCTTTTGAGGCATAAATGCTGAAGGCTCTTTTAGATGTTGCCTTTGTGCATCTCGCTATTTCTTTCAGGACAATTAGGGTGTTTATTGCTGCGGATCTTCTGATTCTAATAAGAACATAAGAACATAAGATATTTATTTATTTTTATTTATTTTTTATTTACATTCTCTTATATACCGCGCTATTCTGCATCAGTGCGGTTTACATTGAACAAACTGAAATTACATTGAACAGGGCATTATAACTTGGAGATAACTATTTTACAGGGAACATGGGCTATGGAGGGTTAAGGGGCTTGCCCAAGACCACAAGGAGCACCTGTAGGGCTAGAAACCCCAAAGATATGCCATACTGGGTCAGACCAAGGTCCATCAAGCCCAGTATCCTGTTTCCAACAGTGGCCAATCTAGGTCATACGTACCTAGCAGTTTCCCCAAAAGACACAGGTTCCGCAATGCTTGTACTAGTTCAAGCATTGATATCCTGGGTCCCTTCTTAATAATGGTTTATGGACCTTTCCTCCAGGAACTTGTCCAAACCTTTTTTAAACCCAGCTACACTAACAGCCTTTACTACATCCTCAGGTAACAAATTCCAGAGTTTGATTACACGTTGAGTGAAAAAATATTTTCTTTTATTAGTCTTAAATAGTTTACCCTGTAGCTTCTTGTATGTCCCCTAGTCTTTCTATATTCTGATAATGTAAACAATCGATCTACGTTTACCCGTTCCACTCTGTTCATTAATTTATAGACTTCTATCATATCTCCAGTCAGCCGTCTCTTTTCCAGGTTAAAGAGCCCTAACCTTTTTAGCCTTTCCTCATAGGAGTATCCTTCCATCCCCTTTACCATTTTGGTGGCTCTTCTCTGAACCTTTTCTAATAACGCTATATCCTTTTTAAGATATGGTGACCAGAATTGCACACAATATTCAAGGTGCGGTCTCACCATGGAACGGTATAGAGGCATTATAATATATTTTGTTTTATTTTCCATTCCTTTCCTTATGATAACTAGCATTCTATTTGCTCTCTTGGCTGCCGCTGCACACTGGGCCGAGGGTTTTAACATGTTATTCTGATTTATGTTATAAAACCTCAATTTAACTGCATTACTTCTTAATCTTCTGAATAACAACTGATTAAGGGGGTATGTTTACTAAATGGCAGTAAGAAAGCAGTCTATTCAATGCATTAATGGCAGTGATAAGGGGTTACTGTGCGATAAGTGTGTTGGGCATATTAGAGGCATTCTGGCATTAAGGGGCTGTTAGTGGACACTTAACATGCGGTAATGGGACACTCTGCATTAAGGGGTCTGTCATGCACTTTAACGCAGGAAAGCCTCTGAAATGCTGAAAGGGGGCAGGAAAGCCATCAGAGAAGGTATAGATACAAACACAATTGGTAGCAGATGGAGTTGGCTCACCTGTTGACTGGCTATGTGGCAGTATGTGTGATGAGCATGTTGGACTGTACAGCAGGCCTATGCTGTTGACTAGGCAAGATAGGCAGCTGCTTAGTGATGAAGATCAGTGTGGGTGTTGGCAGTGTCATGGATGGATGGTGGCGGCACCAGAGTCAGCAGAGGGGTTGCAGCAACAGGGGTTGCTGTGACAGGTGTGCAGTCCTAGATGCTCTTGAAGGCATACACCATGCTACATTATAATATCTGTGAGGTATGGACATGTATCCAGATGTACTGTCAGCGTGTGGCACGCCATAGGCTAGGACAGTGTCTGGGTGGAGGCAGCATGTTCCTGATGTGGGCAGCAAAGGGAGGATTGTCCATGAGTGCTAATGTGGAGCAGTCACAGGAGAGGTGTGCATTATATGACTAACTGCTGCAAATGACCCCTGATGGCCATGAACCCCCTGATGGCCAAATGGTGGGTGCAGGGCTGTCATAAAATCAATTCAATATGGCAATAGTGACCTCAGGATGGCCTTATCCCTACATTTGGTGAAACTAGTCACCATAGGGAGATAGCAGACGCTCACATCATAGGTCTAAAGCCTTATTCTTTATACCAATTATATATATATATCCTTTATTCAATTCAATTCAAATTCACCTCAATTAAATTATTATACATCCACAAAAGTACTTTTTAGGATCCTTCAAAACTAAACAACACACAAACAAAATTAAAAGTAAGCGTCTGTGGAGGTGCTCAGCTTTTCCTTCTGCCTTGATTGCAACACTCTGATTGGACCTTGTGATCCTGCTAGCCCTGCTTTGATAGGGGCAGTGCTCTGAAAGGGGCTTTAAACACCTTGCCTCCACCGAGGGAATCCGAGGTGCTCAGCTTTTCCTTCTGCCTTGATTGCAACACTCTGATTGGACCTTGTGATCCTGCTAGCCCTACTCTGATAGGGGCAGTGCTCTGAAAGGGGCTTTAAACATCTTGCCTCCACCGAGGGAATCCGAGGTGCTCAGCTTTTCCTTCTGCCTTGATTGCAACACTCTGATTGGACCTTGTGATCCTGCTAGCTCTGCTCTGATAGGGGCAGTGCTCTGAAAGGGGCTTTAAACACCTTGCCTCCACTGAGGAAATCCGAGGTGCTCAGCTTTTCCTTCTACCTTGATTGCAACACTCGGATTGGAACTTGTGATCCTGCTAGCCCTGCTCTGATAGGGGCAGTGCTCTGAAAGGGGCTTTAAACATCTTGCCTCCACCGCGGGACGCGGTTGCGGGCGCGTGCCCGTGGGCGCGTGCCCGAAGGGGCGTGTCCAAAGGGGCAGGCCCTGCCCCTTTGGCGCACTTGGGCGTTAGAAGGAATACTTTATGGGAAAACGGAAGAAGCGCATTCCCCCGGCGGTTCAAACTAAAGATGGTAAGATTGTAGGTCCAATGGATGCTCATCTTCAAGTCGGGGGACTGCCTGCCTCAGCTCAGTTGGTTGAGAACGCTTTGGAGGATATTTATTTATTTATTTAACTGTATTTATATCCCGCTTTTCACCGGGTCAAAGTACTGTTTCTCCTAGTATTTCTCCGCTTGGAAAGAAGTTAGTTCCGAGCAGTCATGAGGCTGTGTTTTTCCCAGCTTCTCCTTCCCCATTAGGTGATGTGGGGCAAGGAGAGCCTGGGTCTGTGCCACTCCCTTCTTCTTTTTTATGTATTGACTCAGCCTCTGTGGGTTTACCCCCTCCTCTTCCTACTCCATTAGTTTTTTCTCCGGTTGGTGAATTGAAAGCTCCCTCTATGGAGGTGTCTTTAAAGGACATTTGGACAGTGCTTTCTCGCATTGAATTGACTTTGGGCTCTTCCCTACAGAGAGTATCTGATTTTTCTAAGGAGACAGTTGCAAAGCTATCCGATCAGGAATCTAGACTGTTGTCTGTTGAGAAAGTATTGGAGGTCCAGCGGGCCCAATCTCAAGTACAGCAAGGGGTGTTATCTACAATTGTTCAAGATGTTTCCTCTCTTTGTCGTCAGGACAAAATATTTGAGAATTCCCTGCGTTCGCGAAATTTGCGCCTGCTGAACTTTCCTCGCACACATTTTCTTTCACCTGAGATTTTGTTTCAGAAGTATTTAAAGGAAATATTATTGTTTACTGATTCTCACTTAGTAGCTTTATCGAATATTTACTATCTTGTTCCAGGCTGTACGGTTCAAGATGGAGAGGTGGGTGGGGGGGGGGGGGGGAGGGATGCAAATTGATCAATTGGCTTCTTCTACACTGGATGTTTCTGAGTTTTTGGAATCATCCAGTGATGAAATTTCTACACGTGCAACTTGGTTAATTACCTTGGTGGTTGAGTCAGATAAAGGAAAAATTCTTCGTGCTTATTTCAAGAGAAAATCTGAAAAGTTCTGTGGCCAGTGCATTCAATTTTTCCGGATGTCTCCAGAGCCACTCAGCAGCGGCGTAAGGCTTTTTTGGAAGTCCGCCAGCGTGTTTTGGCTCTCAGAGCTCTGTTTTATTTAAAGTTTCCTTGCAAATGCCACATAATATTTCAGGGGAAAAAATACATTTTTGTTGAAGTTGAACAATTGTTGGAGTTTTTGAAGGGTAAGGATTTGATTTCTTAATTGTATATTGGCCGTTTGACTGTTAGTGGAATTTATCACAGGTTACAATTGGGGGTTTTGTGTTTGTTTTTGTACTTTGACGCCTCCTTGATGTGGACTATTGACAATTGTAGAGTTATTTCTTATAGTTTTTGTTTTCTTGCTGTTTTTTTTCCTTATGTACTTTGGAATTATTATTGCAAAAAAAAAAAAAAAAAAAAGTAAGCGTCTGTACTTCTACGTGGTATATGAAATGTATACCCAATACCGGAACTCACGAGATGCAATCCACTTTACTTATCTGAGCATCTTCTGAGTCCCGCACATATCGATGATTGAGCACCATTTATTCTCAATAATAACCGCAACCCTGGTAGACAGACAGCCTAAGCCTAAATCCACGCCGTCGGTCTCCACGGCAAGCTATCCAACAAAAGCTTTTGTTTTGCCAAATAGGCTTCTTCAGGGATTAGAGCTACAAGCCTCACCAAACGCAAAAATATCTTCGAGCATACAACATGCTTCTCATTACCATATCCCCAGCATCTGATGTCAGCTGATTTTAAACCAAACTACCACCAATAGAATCATTCATGAAAAGACTGACGCCATCTATTCAACTAACTTTTTTCACATCTCCACACACTACAAATAACACACAATTATTTTTTTTTCCTTTTTAAATAATAAAGAGAAAGGGAGATCAGAACTTCAGAGAAACTCAACTCAGCCTCACAGAAATAATATCCAATCAATTTTATCATTCAACCGATGTGGGTCTAGGGTATTTAATTCAAAAATCCATTTCTGTTCCGTTTGTAATAATAAATGTCCTCTGTCTCCTCTTCGAATATTTAAAGGGACATACTCTAGTATTGTGCACCATAGATCTTCGAAAATGTGATAAGAAGTTACACAGTGCTGCACCAAGGGCGTCTCAAATTTGGCTTTATTGATGCTATATTTATGTTCAGCTAAACGTGTCCGTAAAGGACGTGTAGTTTTCCCAATGTAGAGCTTAAGACATGGACACCATAGTGCATAGACTACAAATGAAGTGTTGCAAGTTGTTTCACATTTTAGTGGATGACTTTTATGCAGATATTTAGTGCAAATCATATCCACCATAACTGTACAATACAAACAGTGACCACACTTCATATGTCTAAAGACTCCCGTCGATACTTGCTGTCGAGATACAGTCGGACATAACCAGTCTTTCAGATTTTTACCTCTACTATAAGCTATGTGAAGTGAGCTCTCTGAGAGCTTTGGGTGAGTCATCAAAAGACCCCATCTTTTACGTAATGCAGCTGCTATGCGATTTGATAAACTAGGATAAGGCATAACACAGGTAATAGGAGACAGAGAGGTTGTACTATTTGAATCTGGACTCTTAGGGGTATATTTACTAAGCAATCTTAATGTGCGCCCGGCGATAGTGTGCAGGGTGCCATAAAAGGAGTGGGCGTTCCGGTCTAAACGTAGCAAACCGGGATTATCGCGCGATAATGAGCGCTGCGCACATTATCGGGCGAAGGATTGAGCTATGCACGTTAACGCGCGTTGATCTTAAGTAGGCACACTGACATACAAACAGAGCAGCAAAGGTGTAGCATAATGGTTAATACACTAACTGATGGTACAGGGGTCATAGGTTTGATATCCCAGTGTGCCTGATGAATGAGGCTGGCTGAGGTATTGCCCTTCATGTTTAAGCAGTGCTTTGTGAGGCATTTTATTTTTATTTTAATTAGTGCTGCCAGAAAACACACCTTCACAGTTCCGTAACCTAAGGTGCCACATAAGGCGCCCTATAAGGCACTCCAGAGGGCACATTATAAAGTGCACTGTCTGCCAAGGCACCCTATAATGTCCCCTATAGGACGCCTTATAAGGCGCTTTATAGGGCACCTTATAAGGCACTTAAGGGGGCGCCTTATGAGGCACCTTAAGGTTACAGCACTGTGAGGGTGTTTTTGATGGCAGCACTAATTTACATTAAAAATACACAATTCCTTGGACAGCCCTATCAAATAACCCCACTGTGGGATCAAACCCATGACCTCTGGCTCCACAAGCAGTGAAGTAACCAGTGGGCTACTAATACACCCCTTGCTGGCTATAGAGGGACTGCAGGTCACCACACAAACTGTCTGCTGTGGTTACCAGGATAGGGTTAACCCACCCATACCCATGATGCACTGCACATGCAGATCAGCAGTCTACAGATGATCACAAGGTGGGGTATGCACCCCCACAGCACCTCGACCTGGTAGGGGGAACTGACCGTGTGTGTTATTGGCACAGAGTAGATACAGACCGTCACATTGTGCGTGTACTGTGCTCACCCTGAGGGTGAGGTGGGGCATCCAGCACCATGTCCACAGCACCTGGCTTAGCTGGCTATGCTGCAGGTCACCCTTGTGGACTATGATTCCCCCAGAATAGTGCATATCCTGTGTGGGTGCCATAGTCGCATGATTTAAGTGACAGGGGGGTTGGACCCATAGGCAGATTATGTAGTACCACCCAACCTGCCCTCTGGGGCTCAGGGTGGGGGACAGGATCTCCCACCAACAGATCCACATTCCTGCAAAGATAGTAGAGGAGACCATCAACCCCAGTCCTGCTGGGGAACAGACACCCTTCAGGGCAGCCAGTGCAGAGCTGTATACATCCATAAGGCAATCGCAAACATGCAGTAGGCCTGGGAATGCTCAGCAGCCCGCCCCACCCCCACCCCCACCCCCACCCCCACCTGACATTCGCCAGCTGCTGCACCCTACAAGGTGTTCCAGCCATACACATATAACTGCAGACAGTCTGCTAGCTAATCCACACTGCATGTTCCTGGAGATGTGTGCACCAACCAAGCAGATAGGTCAGTGATTGGGCCTCAGAAGAGGAAAACCATACATTTCACTTGAAAAAAATACAATACAGCACTATGGGGGAGCCCAGCCATGCCGTGGTCACTGGTCAGTCAGGGTGAGAGTGACCTCCCAGCAGGACATGCTGTGGCCACCCTGTCCATGCAGGTGGTGGCCGGCCACTACAATGTCTGAGCCATTGCCCTATGCCCTGTGCAGATGCATCCTGGGCAGGCCACCCTGTCCAGGCTATACCCATGGTACCTTCCTCCTCATTATGCACATTGGCAGGCTGACACTGGCAACAGTGCAAGCAGTGTGGGCTGAGGAAGGTGTTGGCAGCCACCACACACTGGGTAGACAGACACACACTCCCACACCTATGCCAGCATTGTACAACTATAGAGGTGTTTGGCAGCCCTGGCCACCGCACCAATCCTGGGCACAGTGCAGGCATGGCTATGGTACGCAATACTGTTGGGGTCACTCCCCAGGGTGGTAAACACTGTCAGACACCAGACCTGAAGCACACTCCACAAACATCAGAAAGGTTGCTGTGATGCAGCTCAATCAGCAATTGTGCTTAATTAAGGAATTGCTATCTGCCAGTAATCATAGCAACCTTTTGATAGCTGTGTACCATATTCCCAGGTTTAGGGTGGCATTGCTAAGGTATGCAAGTGCTAGTATTGGGAGATGCATGCAGGGCCCAACATCCTGCCTCTCCAGGAGGCTTTGGATAATGGAGCCTGTGGGTGCGGGTGTGTCTGCCCCTGTTGGCCGTTGCTCTAGGGCAGAGGTTCCCAACTCCAGTCCTGGAGGGCCAAACACTGTTCAGGTTTTCATGCTGTCCATAATGAATATGCATGAGATACATATGCATACCATGGGGGCGGTGCATAGAAATGCAGCACAGCCATATTTATTAGAGGCAGCATAGAACCTGAATGGTGTTTGGCCCTCCAGGACTGCATTTGGGAGACTCTGCTCTAGGTAATGCACATGTTTATGGTGTCTGTGCTCTGTAGGGTAAAATGTAGGCATTTTGGGCATGTTTATGTTATCTGCAATAAATGTTCTGTCTGTATTATCATGTTTTAGTTGTGGGTAAAGTATGGGGATTGAGTTGGCAGGAACCACAGCTGGGACTTGAATCTGTGACCTTCTGCTCCTGAACACACAGGCTGTGTGCACTACACCACCGTGTTGCCACAGAGACAGTGCATTCCCTGGGGATAGCATGACTGTTCATTAGACAGGGCCTTTCTGTTGCAGTGCATGGCACCCACCTACACAGGGCTAGGTCATGGTCTGCTGTGGGCAGCTGCCACTGCCCCCTCCACCACCAGTACCCCTCTGCCACCATGCTGACATGCCCTTCTGCTAGTGGTGCTGGTGGTGTGCAGTCTGAGGCCATCCAGTGTGCTGGTAGGTGGCTGCCTATGGTGCGGGTTCTGGGGTAGGGGTGCCTGCATAGCTGTTGACGCTTCCCCCCAGCACCACCTGCCAATGATCTGTGCCCTTGGGGGTACTTGCTGGGTACCATCCCCTTTGACACTGTGGGAAACACACTCGTGCCCATGTTGGGCCCTCATCAGTTGCTGTCTGGCTGCTCTACTGTTTCAGCATTCCTATGGGCCACCTAGGCATCACCCTAGTCCGCACTGTGGCCCAGCTGCACCACAGCATGTGCCGCCTGCAGCCCTCTGTGTCCCCTTTCCCAGCATCTGTCCAGTTGCCCGCTCCGACATGCCTGCCCTGCTGTTGTGGAACATGTGCATGCCATAGGAAACCTGTCGAATGGAAAGGGAAAACCCTGATCAGCGCTATTTCACTGTGGAATTCTTCACCTTGTATGGGGACAGAGCACATAGACCCTTCCAAAATTAATATCTTTTTTGGAGCTTTTTTGGCAGTGTTTTTTGATGTTTCCCATTAATATTGCTATTGCCCAGCTTGGTTATGTTTTTGTTACATTTTCTTCTGGTCATTTTCACTGTTTATTTGCCCTTTTGTTCCGTGCATATGTATCACACCTCTCACTTTTTGTAGGTTTCCCTGGTTTTGCTGTACATTGCTGACGAAATGGTTTCTTTTCCCTTTAAAATCTGCTCTAACGCCAGGGTTTCACTGGCGTTAGTTTTCAGCCCCGGAATCCACAGCGTTAGTGTGCAGGGAGCCTCTCCCCTCCCACTCTCTGCCCACTTTCCCTCTCTCTCCGCCCCTGGGGAGCCTTCCTCCGCCCTCCAGGAGCCTTTCTCGACCCTCAGCACTAATTTGCTCCGCTGCGTGCGTTATCCCCCGCTAAGGTACCTTATCGCCCAGTAATGCACCTTCATCGGGCGATAAGGTACCTTATCGCCCAATAACGTCTCCGGGCGCACATTAAGACGGTTTAGTAAACATATCCCTTAGATTTTGACATAAGGAGCCATTCACGATGATTGTACTTTGCTCTTTTATAAGCTTTCTTCAAAACTGAATCTGGATAGCCACGTTTTTTAAATTTAGTTACCATAATTTTTGCCTGTATTTCAAACTCCTGTGCTGTAGAGCAGATGTGGTGGCAGCGAAGCAACTGAGAATATGGCAAACTGCATTTCAGATGATCTGGATGAAAACTAGAGTAAGGCAAAAGTGTGTTTTCATCTGTAGGTTTAGTGCAAATTGTAGTAGAAAAACCTTCTATATTCTTAACAATTTTAACATCCAAAAAATGTAATACAAATTCTTGAATATTAATTTCAAACTTTATGTTAATATTACAGCCGTTTAAATAGGCAAAAATTTCAACCAAAAGGTCTCTGGATCCTCTCCATAACAGAAAGATGTCATCAATATATCTGTACCCTTAGAAACCCCAATTTACAAAAATACCAATTTCTCTAACCAATCTATCAATTGACTATCACACTATTATATAAGGTATATATGACCTCAGGATAGCCTTTCCCCTACATGTGGCGAAATAAATCACCATAAGATCGAATGGCAGACTTCACATCATGGGTCATAACCTTTTTTTTACATTTTAATTTAAATTATCACAAAATTAACACAAATCTGATCAAATTACCTACACCCAAAAAAGTACTTTTTAGGGATTCTCACAATTTTAAAGTGACTCGTCGTCCCAAAGAAGTAGCGAATATCCTCCGTTAACGCAAAAGTTTTCAATGGCCACTTTTAATGCCCAATAAAAGCTTCTGTTTCACCTGTTCGGCTACATCAGGGATTCCGATAATGCAATTTTCAGAGAGGCTACCAAATACTATTCGCCACAGTTTTCTTCAAATCTCTTCAATAAAGGGTATAGACAATACCTCCTAGTGGGCTTAAGAACTAGGAGGTATTGGCTATACCCGTTATTGAAGAGATCTGAAGAAAACTGTGGCGAATAGTATTTGGTAACCTCTCTGAAAATAGCATTATCGGAATCCCTGATGAAGCCGAACAGGTGAAACAGAAGCTTTTGTCAGGCATTAAAAGTGGCCATTGAAAATGTTTGCGTTAACGGAGGATATTTGTGGGCATTAAAAGTGGCCATTGAAAATTTTTGTGTTAACAGAGGATATTCGCTACTTCTTTGGGATGTCGAGTCACTGATGCAGACCAGAGTTTCTAAAACACTCAGATAAGTGGATTTGTGTTACTAGAGTGTTGTATATTGCCATTAATTTGAAGAGTGTTTGGTCTCTTTTTTTCAGGAACTGAGCGGTTGGGGAGCTTTCGCTTTCTGCTAAAGTGCAGACGATTTAAAATAATATGTAATAAACTTTTTTTAAATTGTGAAAATCCCTAAAAAGTACTTTTTCGGGTGTAGGTAATTTGATCAGATTTGTGTTAATTTTGTGATAATTTAAATTAAAATGTATAAAAAAAGGTTATGAACCATGATGTGAAGTCTGCCATTCGATCCTATGGTGATTTATTTTGCCACATGTAGGGGAAAGGCTATCCTGAGATCATATATACCTTATATAATAGTGTGAGAGTCAATTGATAGATTGGTTAGAGAAATTGGTATTTTTGTAAATTGGGGTTTCTAAGGGTATCTATATTGTAGTATTTGAGTTTACCCTTTGGCAGTAGGTTAGAGTAATCAATATATCTGTACCATTTCAAAATATACGGTGCATAGATAGAGGAATATACCCATCTAGTTTCAAAAGAATGCATATACAAATTAGCTAAAGACGGTGCAAAGGTTGCTCCCATCGCGGTGCCTGAAATTTGTTGGAAAAATTCTTGCTCATACACAAAATAATTCTTCTTTAATGCCAATTCTGCTAACGTTAATAAAAATGCAGTTGGTACCCTGTGGGGGCTCAATCTATTATCCCATACACATGATAATTTAATTTAATTTAATTAACAGATTTTTATATACTACTCCTTCCATTGATCAGATGCAGTTTACATGGAACAACAGTAAACAGGGAGAGCTGTTTTTACATATAACAAATTGGAACTTGCATTTTACAATTAACAAATAGTGAACTATGTACAAAGGAACAGAATTAAACTATATACAGAGTTATTTGTTATTCAATTGTCTTCAACAATTGAATAACAAATAACTTGCAATGCTTCATCTTGAGGAATAGATGTGTACAAAGCTGAAACATCTAAAGATGCCAGCCAAGTAATTTGTTCCGTTGTTCCTAGACCTTCCAAAATTTGTAAAAAATGTGTAGTATCTTTAATGTATGAAAGAATTTTTGGAACCTCATTCTTCAAATGCATATCTAGGTATATCCCAATTTTCTCTAGCAATGAATCATTACTAGACAAAATAGGACGTCCTGGAGGGTTTGTCAAACTCGTATGCACCTTAGCTAAAACATAAAAAGCTGGAATTTTAGGATGTGGTGGATTCAGAATTTTTTTTTCTTTCTCAGTCAAATAACCTAATTGAAATGCACTTGTAGTAACATTTAATACAATTTTTTTCAATTCTTCAGTCGGATCAACTTGCAAATGTTTATAATGATGGCTGTTATCTAATTGCCTTAAAATTTAATTATCATAATCATCAGCATTCATCACTACCACTGCACCCCCTTTATCTGCACGTTTTATTATAATAGTCTCCATTTTTGAAAGATCTTGTAATGCTGTAAATTAAGTTGATGATAAATTTTTTGGATGATTATTATACTTGGCTTCCATTTTAATCAAATCAGATAGAATCAGGTGCTTAAATGTATATACTATAGGATATAAAGGACCTGGAGGTGTCCAATTAGACTTCAAACAGACTAAAGATGAATCTACCATAGAGGGTTTATCATAGAAGAAGAGCTTCAATTGTATAGAGCGTATAAGTCTCTCAATCGCCACTCTACTTTGAAAGCCATCATAATGTTGTTGTTGTTGTTAAGTGCCGTCGAGTCGGAGTCGACTCATGGCGACCCTCTGGATAGCTATCCTAAATTGTGTTCGGTCTTCAGTCAGGCGGCTCATTGTTGACAGACTGGTACCTGTAGCTGCTGTTATTGTATTGATCCATCTCATTGCTGGCCTTCCTCTTTTGCGTTGACCTTCTATCTTGCCAAGCATAATGTCTTTCTCTAATGATCTCTCTCTTCGCATGATGTGTCCAAAGTATGAAAGTCGAAGTCTTGTCATCTGAGCTTCTAAAGAAAGTTTAGGTTTGATCTCCTCTAGTACCGACTGGTTTGTTCTTCGGGCAGTCCATGGTATACACAGTATTCGCCGCCAGCACCATAATTCAAAGGCATCCATTTTCTTCCTGTCTATCTTTTTCACTGTCCAGCTTTCACATTCATATGATGTTATTGAAAATACCATGGCTTGATCAAGTCAAATCTTTGTATGGAGAGAGACATCTCTGCTCTTGAGAATCTTATCTAGGTCTTTCATAGCCATTCTGCCAAGAGCAATGCGTCGTCTGATTTCTTGACTGCTTGTTGCTTCTTTATTGATAGTTGATCCAAGTAGGTTAAAGTTGTTCACAATTTCAATTTCTTCTCCTTCAACGATGAACCTGTTGATTATGCCAGTTGTCATGATCTTTGTCTTCTTTACATTAAGGTGCAGGCCCATTTTGAGACTATGTTCTTTGATTGTGAGAAGCAAATGTTTCAAATCATCTTCACGTTCAGCCAGTAATGTGGTATCATCAGCATAGTGAAGGTTGTTGATGAGTCTTCCACCAATCTTCACACCTCTGTTGTCTTCGTACAATCCTGCTTCTCTGATGATTTGTTCTGCATATAAATTAAACAGGTAGGGGGAAAGTATGCAGCCTTGTCTTACACCTTTGCATATTTTAAACCATTCTGTTTCTCCTTGTTCCGTTCAAACTGTTGCTTCTTGATCAATGTACAGATTGCGCAAGAGAACGATCAGGTGTTCTGGTATACCCATGCTTCTTAATGTGGCCCAGAGTTTCTCATGGTTTACACAGTCAAAAGCCTTGCTATAGTCGATAAAGCACAAATAGATATCCTTTTGGTATTCTTTAGTCTTTTCAAGGATCCATCTCACATCCACAATGATGTCTCTCGTTCCTTGCCCTTTCCTGAACCCTGCTTGCACTTCAGGTAGTTCTTGTTCCAGGTATGGTTGTAGTCTCTTTTGAATAATCTTTAGTAGAATCTTGCTGGCATGTGGGATCAGAGTGATTGTGTGATAATTTCCACAGTCAGTTGGATCACCTTTCTTTAGTATTGGTATAAACACAGATCTTTTCCAGTCAGTTGGCCATGATGTTGTCTTCCATATTTCTTGGCAGAGCCTTGTGAGTACGGTAACAGCTGCATCAGATTGCTGCAATACTTCTATGGGAATGCTATCAATGCCTGGTGCTTTGTTCTTTGATAAGGCTTTCAATGCCGCTTCAACTTCTTCTTTCATCACCAATGGTTCCCGATCATAAGGTACAGGTTGAAACGGCTATTGGTCCACTTGATCTTTATCATATAAAAACTCTGTATATTCCTTCCACCTTTTCTTGATCTTCTCAGCATCATTCAACATAGAACCTTGAGCATCTTGTAACATTCCAATTCGAGGCTGGAACTTTTTCTTTAACTCTCGTAGCTTTAGGAAACCCGATCTTGTTCTTCCTCTAATAGTTTCTGCTTCTATTTCCTTGCAAGTGTCATTGTAGTACTTTTCCTTGTCCTGTCTTGCTGCACGTTGGAAATCTCTGTTGAGTTCTGCGATTGTCTTTCTTTCTCCTCTGCCTTTAGCTTCTCTGCGTTTCTGGGCAATTTTCAGAGTTTCTTCTTCCGTCATCCATTTTGGCCGTTTTTGCTTTTTCACCTTTTGTAGAGACTTCTCGCTTTCTTCCAACACAACCTTCTTGATGTCATTCCATAACTCTTCCGGAGCTCTGTCATTTGTATCTAAAGCAGCAAATCGATTTTGCAGGCAGTCTTTAAATTCCAGTGGTATATTCTCAAGGTCATATTTTGCTGCATTCATGAGTGGTTTGCTCTTTTTCAACTTTAGCTTGAGTTTGCATACTAGTAGTTGATGATCTGTACCACAGTCAGCTCCAGGTTTTGTCTTTGTTGATGTTACAGAGCTTTTCCATCGTTGACTTCCACATATGTAGTCAATTTGATTTTTATATAATCCATTCGATGAAGTCCATGTGTACAGTCGCCGCTTGTGTTGCTGGAAGAAGGTGTTTCAGATGAATAGATCATTGGTCTTGCAGAATTCTATCAGTCTTTCTCCAGCTTCATTTCTGTTGCCAAGTCCATATTTTCCAACTACTTTGCCTTCTTCTTTGTTGCCAACTTTTGCGTTCCAGTCACCCATGACTATCAGGATATCCTGTTTGCATGTTCTGTCAATTTCAGCTTGTACTTGTTCATAGAACTCTTCGATTTCATTCTCTTCTGCAGCTGTTGTTGGGGCATATACTTGAATTATAGTTGTGTTGATAGGCAATCCTCATAGACGAATAGAGATTAAGCGTTCGCTGACTGCATTGTATTTCATTACAGTTCTTGCAAGTTTCTTCTTTATTATAAATGCAACACCATTTCTTCTTTGTCTTTCATTTCCAGCATAGTAGACCATGTGATCATCTGATGCAAAGTGCCCGATGCCAGTCCATTTCAGTTCGCTGACACCCAACAGATCAAGTTGTACACGTTCCATTTCATTCTTGACCACCTCCAACTTCCCTTGGTTCATGCTTCGTACGTTCCATGTTCCAATGTGTAAGACATCTTTACAGCTTCTAACTCTCATTTCATGCACAGCTACATCAGCAGTCAGACTTCCCGAGGGTTTGATCCAACCACATCATAAATGCTGGCTTTACTCTGAAAAGTCTTCAGCTCTTCCCCAGTAGCTAGTTGAGTGCCTTCTGACCTGGGGGTCTCATCTTCCAGCACCATAGCACAATTTGTTTTGTTGTAACTATCCATTGGGTTTTCATGGCAAGATACAGAAGTAGATTGCCGGGCCTTTCTTCCGCGCAGTTTAAGTTTGGTGTTGTTGCCGTTGTCACAAAAATGTGATCCTCCGCCGTCAACACTGTCCCATTCTGCTGCTGCCCAGATGGGTGGTTTGTCTTGGTCTGGCACCTCAGCTGAAACCTGTCCATCTTGGGAGACCCTGCCAGTAAACTACCTATAGTTTAGCTCTCAGCATCACTGATGCATGCAAGCCCTCACAGCACGACAAGCTGCAAACCAAGTGCCATCATAATACAGGCCATTAATAAAGGATAAGCCTTTTGCTAACACCTCTATTTGCGCTGGTGTTAATGTAATGCAAGAAAGATTAATAACAGTATCTGTTATTGAAAATTTACTATTTCTTTTTTGCGTCGTGATCTTGTTGGTGGCCCGGAAAAATTTTCTTGTTCATTCTGCTGAATATTAGCATGATCTACTCTCATACTTCCAGTTTTAGGATGTATATCAGACAGCCCTCCTTCCGTACTACAATCAGATGAGTAGGTAGAATTTTCTCCACCTTCTCCTCTCCTAAAATTCTCAGAATGGTTTGTCTTTCTCAAAGACTAATTATATATTGTCCCTTCTTTCATACATTTCTCATCCTTTAGAAATTTTTTAATTTTCAAATTCTTTAAATCAACCCGATATTTCTCTATTTGTTTAAGTATATCTGCATGTTTATCTGCAAAATCATCCATTTTCTTTAAATTATCCAATTATTTAACCAGAGCAATATTCTTCATATGCGCTGAATCTATAACTAAAAGCATTAAATCTAGAGAACATTTATTCAACATTTGGTTCCAAAGGAGCACAAATGCTTCATCTTCCAAGAACATGCCAGGTGTTTTCCATATTCTTAAACCTTTCGGTATAACTGCCTTACGACAATACTCGGCCAGGGTTAAACTATGAAGTTCCAATCATACACTTCTCTTAGATTAATTAATAAAAGAATCCCAATCTGGACTCCCTTTTTCATTATCTCCTAACAAGGATTGAAGTTTCAAAATGTAATTTGTTCTTTCTATGCTAAAGCTAAAGGAGTCTTTCCAACTAGTCACCATTGCAGTATAACTAGAAAACTAATATATATAACTCCCTAAGGGAAAGCTATTACAAACAATCAATATATATCCTTAGTAACCACTAAATACACACCACTAACTTCAAAATTACTACTATTACTCTTATACAGGGTGAGCCAGTCAAACCTGCATTTTTGAAATGACTGTAAAAAATAAACGGATGGATATTTCAAAATTGTATTGTTACTATCTTAATGTACATTAAAAAGCATTTAAGAAACAACATTCACTGTTTAAAAATAACGCCAGTAAGATGGTGTCCTTCCCGATTGAGACATTCTTGTAGGCGATTTCTGAAACTGCCCATCACATCACGGAGCATACGCTGAGGAATTCTCTCGATTTCCAACCGGATTCTCCTCTTGAATTCCCCAAGCATTGGAGGTCGTTGTTCAAAGACTTTACTCTTCAGGTACCCCCACAAGAAAAAAATCGCACACTGTGAGGCCGGGCGATCGGGGAGGCCAAGAAATTGCTCCATTTCGGGATATCACCCGATTTGGAAAAACATTGTTGAGAACATTCATGCTCACACGGGCTGTATGACTTGTGGCACCGTCTTGCTGGAATAAGGTTTCATTGTTCATTCCATGTTGACGAAGCTGAGGAATGAAGAACGAATGCAACATTTCCGAATAGCGTTGTGCATTCACAGTAACTGCTTGCTCCCTGTCATTTTCAAAAACAAACGGGCCTATGATTCCCAATGAGGACATTGCGCACCAAACTGTTACCTTGCTTGAATGGAGTGGTTTTTGATGGAGTTGTTGAGGGTTTTCATCACTCCAATATCGGAAATTTTGTTTATTCACAAAACCGGAGAGATGGAAATGTGCCTCATCGCTCATCCACAGGTTGTGAACAAGGTCCTCGTTTTCATCAAACATGTCCAACAACGTTTGACAAAAACGCCGTCGAGCTGCAAAATCGTTTTCATTCATAGCCTGAACAACCTGAATTTTGTACGGGTGATGGTGTAAATCTAACCTCAAGATTCTTCGGACGCTCGTGTTTGCCATGCCAAGCGCAGCACTCTGTCGACGCGCCGATCTCCGAGGGCTTCTTTCCACAGCAACTCTCACGCGGTCAATATTCGCGGGAGTTCGCACTGATCTTGCACTGCCACCCCTTCTGCTTCTCGTTTCACCAATTGCTTCAAAGTTTGTCACCCACAATTTGATTGAATTAACAGACGGCACTGGCTTATTTCGATTAATTTGAAAATTCGTCCGGAAACGACGCTGAGCGGCTGCATAACTACCACTTTGGTAAAACGCTTTCACAGCGAATGAACGTTGTTGTTTAGACCACTGCTCCATGGCGACTGAAATGCTTAATTGTGGGGGACACAATGGTAACCTTGCTAACTCGCTCCGCCCACTTTCACGGCTCTCCCGCCCTTTTCAAAAATGCAGGTTTGACTGGCTCACCCTTTATATTTAGAATATGATAAAATCAATTCAATATGGCAATAGCGATCTAAGGATGGCCTTACCCCTACATTTGGCGAAACTGGTCACCATAGGGAGATAACATCATAGGTCTAAAGCCTTATTCTTTATACCAATTATATATATATATCCTTTATTCAATTCAATTCAAATTCACCTCAATTAAATTATTATACATCCACAAAAGTACTTTTTAGGATCCTTCAAAACTAAACAACACACAAACAAAATTAAAAGAAAGCGTCTGTACTTCTACGTGGTATATGAAATGTATACCCAATACTGGAACACACGAGATGCAATCCACTTTATTTATCTGAGCATCTTCTGAGTCCAGCACATATCGATGATTGAGCACCAATATAGCATCAATAAAGCCAAAATTGAGATGCCCTTGGTACAGCACTGTGTATCTTCTAATCACATTTTTGAAGATCTACGGTGCACAGTACTAGATTATGTCCCTTTAAATATTCGAAGAGGAGACAGAGGACATTTATTATTAATTTTTTTAAATTTATTTATTTAGACGGATTTAGTATACCGCTTTATCATTAAATCAAAGCAGTTTAGCACATCAAACAATCGAGATAATTGTGTGGTCAGTAGCATGCAGTGGGAGATTAAGAAGAGTGATGTGGAGTGCAGAGTGCTAGATTTTACCGGTAAGCTATATACAAAGTGAGCAATATACATATATACAAGATTAGAGCCATATACAAAGGTGATCTAAGATCAAGTCCTACAGAGAGTTGTAGGTACTGCACATAGGAATCAGTTCACGTGAAGTCCTTGTAGTGTTCTGTAAATAGAGTTGTTTTAAGCAGCTTTCTGAAGTCCTTGAGGTCTTTGTTTGATCTTAAATGGTCGGGGAGAGAGTTCCATAGGGCGGGCACATCCAGGGAAAGTGCCCTTCTTGATGTGGCCTGTTTTGTCCAAGGTTCCTTTTCTTCTTGGTCTTATGCTGCGGTCGGTTTTAATGAGTGGTTGTAGGCTGTTAGCTGTGAGGTTGTGTATTATTTTGAAAATGTTTATAAGTACTTTGAAGCAGATTTGAGAGCTGATTGGGAGCCAGTGCAGGTGGGACAGGATGGGAGTAATGTGGTCATGTCCTGAGCAATCTGTTATGATGCGTGTGGCAGTGTTCTGTGCTAGCTGTAGAGGTCTGAGAGACTGTTTTGGTAGCCCCTGATAGATAGGGTAACAGTAGTCTAGTGTGGGAATGATGAGGGCTTGACAGACTATTCAAAAATGCTCCTGAGCGAGAAAGGGTTTGAGCCTTCTGATAGTTCTCATTTTGATGTAAGCGCTCTTTGTGGTTTTGGCAATGTGGGATTGTAGGTTAAGGTCCTTGTTGAGCGTCACTCCCAGGTATTTTACTTCATGTTTTACTGGTATTGTGATGTCATTTAGTTTGATGGTAGTTGTGGGTGAAAATGTGGGGTTTCTTGAGATGAATACAGCTTCAGTTTTGTTGTAGTTTACAAAAGGAGCAGAAATGGATTTTTGAATTAAATATCCTAGACCCACATGGATTGAATGATAGAATCAATTGGATATTGTTTCTGTGAGGTTAAGTTGGGTATCTCTGAAGTTCCGATCTCCCTTTCTCTTTTTATTATTTAAAAAGGAAAAATAAATAATTGTGTGTTATGTGTAGTGTGTGGAGATGTGAATAAAGTTAGTTGAACAGATGACGTCAGTCTTTTCGTGAATGGTTCTATTGGTGGTAGTTTGGTTTAAAAACAGCTGACATCAGACGCTGGGGATATGGTAATGAGAAGCATGTTATATGCTCGAAGATATTCTTGCATTTGGTGAGGCTTGTAGCTCTAATCCCTGAAGAAGCCTATTTGGCAAAATGAAAGCTTTTGTTGGATAACTTGCCGTGGAGACCGACGGCGTGGGTTTAGGCTTTGGCTGTCTGTCTACCGGGGTTGCGGTTATTATTGAGAATAAGTGGTGCTCAATCATCGATATGTGCTGGACTCAGAAGATGCTCAGATAAGTAAAGTGGATTGCATCTCGTGAGTTCCGGTATTGGGTATACATTTCATATACCACGTAGAAGTACAGACGCTTTCTTTTAATTTTGTTTGTGTGTTGTTTAGTTTTGAAGGATCCTAAAAAAGTATTTTTGTGGATGAATAATAATTTAATTGAGGTGAATTCGAATTGAATTGAATAAAGGATATATATATAATTGGTATAAAGAATAAGGCTTTAGACCTATGATGTGAGCATCTGCTATCTCCCTATGGTGACTAGTTTCGCCAAATGTAGGGGTAAGGTCATCCTGAGGTCTCTATTGCCATACTGAATTGATTTTATAATATTCTAAATATATGAGAGTAATAGTAGTAATTTTGAAGTTAGTGGTGTGTATTTAGTGGTTACTAAGGGTATATATTGATTGTTTGTAATAGCTTTCCCTTAGGCAGTTATATATATTGGGTGCAGGGCTGTGCCATGGATTTCCCAAGCAGAGAATTTGCAATGTGTATGGTGGGTGGATGTATGGGATCATACAGGCCAAAAGCATTTGGTGTGTGCAAACCAAAAGTAGCAGTGCCATGGGGTACATGAAACACCATTTGTGCGGGTGGGACTGGTCCCTCAGCCTGTGCAACTGCAAGACAGTACACCCAACAGAGTGGCATGATAGAAAGGGACAAGTTGAACCCATTTGCTTCTTGTGGGGCAAGTAATGATAGCAGAACAGTGCAGGGGATGGCTATACAATGAGTGTTATGTGCCTGAATGTACGAGATATATCCTCTTTACCTAAAGCTGGGAGGTCACAATGATGGCATAACAGAAAACACATCCATACAAGTTGTCCCAGACATCTGCTGCATATACATCACTGACCCGCTGCAATGCACCGCAGCAGAGCCACTAAAGCCATGATCACAGATGTCCATGATGGAGAATGCCATGTTGGGCTACCCAACATGTGGCCATAACGTATAGAAATGTAGAAGAATGATTGCTTGCAGGTCACAGCAGAGCCAGGACTGTGCCAGGTGGGCAAGTGATCTGAGTAGCACCCAGGCAGAAAATGAACACGTGGGAATCAAATCCTGGACCTTTGACCATGGCGACATTACACCAACTAGTAGGCTATAACTCCACACACTTCTACATAAATGTGTAGAGCCTGCAGGTCTCTGATCAAACTGTTTGCTGTGTATGTTGGTATAGATTGGGCCCTCCACTACCCATGGGGCACTGCACAAGCAAAACAGTGGTCTGCAGCAGAAGAAGAAATGGAGAATGCACTGATCCACATATCAGCTCAGTAAGATGCACTGACTGTGTGTGCTACATGCACATAACAATTGCAAGCCAGGCTGCAGAGCAGTTTCAGCAGTCACCTTAATGCAGGAAAGTCCCAAGGATGAGGATGGGTGCCCAGACCTGGTCCACTGAACCTGCTCCATTAAAAACAGTCTCTGCTAGCCGTGCTACAGGTCCACATCACTGCTAGGTATGCGGACATTGTCTGCAGTGTGTTATGCTTTTTCTCCTTGTTTCTTGTGTACTGTAGGTGACAGCAACAGCTTAGCTCTGTGTTCTACCCATGTCAGACACTAACCATCTGATAACAATGCAGGTTCATACCCAGTGTCAATATGCTGCTGCCATAGACAGTCACTGCCATGGCAGTGTATAGGCTGGTGTGGGGCTACTGCTACAAGAGTAGGCCATGAACCATTGCTGCCCCAACCATTGAGAACTAACAATTGATGACCGTACGGGCAGTAAGACAGCCCCTCACTGGGCTGCGTCAGCAAAACACAAACCAACTGCAGCTGGTCTGCTGATCAGCATGCACCATATTTATTTTATTTTACTTATTTGAATTCATTTTTATACCGCACCTTCCAGTGATCAGCAGCAGTTTACATTTTAACATTTAATTCTGCAATGGCAGCAGTTACATATAACAATATAGAAACTATGTACATAGCAAAGGAAGCATAGGAATTCAAAACTCAAAACTATTTACATAGAGAACCATGTATGTTCAGTTAACTATATACATAAAATTTACATTGTGTGACAAGGCAGAGCCCCAGAAACAGGAGAAAATGGGTTTAAATCACTTTCTGTCACCTCAGATGCTTGGAGAGGCAGGACAGGAAGGGGTTAAGTTTTCTGTGCACAAACTTTCTCTGCAGAGAAGAGCAGGGAAAGAACCACACCCTAGCTCTAGGCTAACCCAGAGACATAGCCAATCAGGGAGGTGGGAGGAGTCAGACCGGATTGGGCCACTCTGCACTCATAACCAGGAAGCAGCAGTTAGTAGGAAGGAGGGGCTCGAGGAGCAAGCACTGAAGCAGCAAGCCCTCGAGGAGCAAGGCCTGGAGAAGAGGAACTGGTTACAGAGCAGTGCAAGCAGAAAGGCTGAGCCCAGAGGAACTAAGGAGAGAACCAGGGAAGGGAGAGTTCCTGCAAGTGGTCCAGGAAGAGACACAGGCAGACCTCAGCTCCATGAGAGAGAAAACCTGGGAGGTGACCCAGAACTGGATTCAGAAGCTTGGAATACTGACTTGGAGTCAGGGGAGTTCCCCAGAGGCAGACACTGCAAAAACCAGGTCAGAGCAAACTCTTCTAAGCCTTGTAAAGTAAATAGCTTTGAAAGAAGTCAGTCTATAGGAACTGACAATAGACTGCTTCCTAAAGGAGGCAGGGATAAATCAGGCCCTGACTATAAACCTGAAGTTAATAGAGAGAAGAGGGGCTATAGAAAAATCCCTGTTAGAAAGCTGCAAACATTTCCCTACGATAGACAGCGGGAGCTAAGCTCTAGTTCAGAAGAGCACACAGCTGCTTGCCAGCAAGAAGCTAATTGGCAGCAACCGTGCAGAGAGCTAAGAGGAGCCTTTGAAGACCAGGCAGAGCTGAGAGATCTTACAAAGCAGCTACCTAAGGATTTGTATGATAGAGTGAAGAACTATAAATATTCCTAATTGATGATTGAGTGCTGAGAAGCCTTAAGCAAATGTTCTAGAACCTGCATGAGAGACAGCAGCGTTCTAGTGAATGGAATGAATCAAAGCTTCATGTGGTACAGCTGTGAATAGAAGGCAATATAGAGAAACTGCTCCTACACAAGAAGGCAGTCAGTAATAAGCCAGAGCTGTGGAGATTGCCATTTCTATGGGAAGCTGTTTGACACTAGAAAGAAGTACAACAGGAGAAAGATTCTTTATTACCAGTAGATACTGAGAAAGCAGTACTAGAAGATTGAAGCCCTGTTGTAGTAGTGAAGCTGGAAGAATGATGAAAGTTTGTAAATATTTTATGTGTCCCTGAGAAGTATCAGGAGAAGCTATATGAACACTTGAACTTTTATTTGGTACAGAAGGTTACCATTATACTTCTGTGGCGGGGGAGTAAGTCCTGTACGGTGTCCTTTGCTATACTTTGTGCAAATACCTTATGCATGAATAAAGCATTACTTACTTTGGAAACCCAACCTTGGCTGTCGTCACTCACTCCACAACTACAGTAGGAAGGCTTCAGCACTAACAAGGACTCTTTTAAACTCACCCCACTGTGTGGCTCACATCCCCTTGGCCTGCTTACGCCACAGGCTAGGCGGTGCGTTGTCACAATTGACATACAGTGGGAATGTCACATGGCTAATAGGTTTACATTTTAATATACTCCATTGGGTTTGGTGTGCCATATGACAATGGAGTTGTTGGGATCTATCATGATATGATTTATACATATGTTCTTAGTGTGACCATGAGCACCCTACCTCAAGATACTCAGCATTGACGCCCAGCATTTTACTCAGTAATTGGCATCTGCAGGCAAAGAATATATCCACATCACTAGAGCCAGATATTATAATAGCTCTATGTGGATACATAGCCGTGCCATGGTCACATTTTGGTCATAGTGAAAGTACCATCTCAGCATGACATGCAGTGGCCACCCAGAAAGTGGCAGAAAGGCACAATGGCATCTCAGCCATTGACCCTACCATTGTGGCAGACACATCCAGGCCAATCTGCGCTGTTTCAGGCGATACCCACAATCCTCTGCTTTGCCTTATTCACATTTTCCAAAATGACTGGGAAAAACTCGGACAATGTGAGCCAAAGTGCAGTGCAGAAATCCACAGGTCAAAGGGGAGCCATACACACACACACACATACACTTTCATTGGCACACTGTGAAAAAGTGGGAATGGTAAGCATTCCTGTTTGCTACTCCTGCCTCAATGTCTGCTCAAGGATTAATAACATGTGCTCTGTGTGCAAGCGCCATTAGCGTGGCTTGGCCTCATCACATGTTGTTACTGTGTGCTATTAGCCTCCAACCATCTGTGGATAGTGGAGCCTGTCAGTGCTGCTGGGTGAGTGTTTCTACCCTTGCTGGCCACCCCTTTGTTCACAGGAGCCTGAACCTGTGACCCTCTGCACATATGCACACTAACCATGAGTGTTGCACCACAGTATTACCATATGGGGATAGCAACACCTGTTGCTGATATGTTTCTCTTAGGCTGGCCTTTGGCACATGCTGCAATGTGCATGGTGCACATGACTGGGACAAGGCTTCTGTCTGCTGCAGGCTGGTGCCACTTCCCATGCCTCCACCACCACCATACCATGCAGACATGTCCATGCACTGTCAGTGGTAGTGGTGTACATTCCCAGCATGTTGAACATGTAGGGTTCGGCAGGTGCCTTGGGCACAAGGGCCAGATTGGGGGGGGGGGCAGAGGCACAAATGGATGGCCACGCAGCTCTCCCACCAGCTGCCTATGCAGGGGCCCCATCACCACCTTCCACTGATACGTTTCGGGGGGTGGGGGGTGGCAGCCACAGCTGTGGTCTTTCCCCAGGCACCTGCATTTTCCAGCTACCTGGAAGGCTACAGCTGCAGGCACTATCGGCGTCTTCCTCCACAGCTGGGTTCAGTGGCACCAGGGGAGCCTGCTGGCATCTCTGTCAAGGGTACCATGTCCCTTTGACCACTTCATGTGGCACATCACCATACCACAAAAGCAGTTTGTCTGTGTTCCACCACTGTCAATGTGTGATCATGACGGACATCACAGATGGTGATGTGGATGGAAGGATTCCCATATGTGGGAAGGTTACAAAGGTTAGGCCTTCTCAACCTTTTGGTGAGATGGCTGGGGGGGAGATATGATAGGAGTCTATATGGTCCTGAATGGTGTGGCGCGCTTAATGGTTGTTAATGCCATCACAATATGGGGAGACTAGGGGACTGGCACAGCCGCTACAGTGTAATGCATTTCAGACATGTTGAGGCATATAGTTTGTCATTCAATGCATTAGCAAACACTGGCACACAGTGGCAGTGTATGTTGTAACAGCTCCTTGTATAGCTGGGCTTCGGGAAGGTTTGGTCACGGCCCTGGAGGAAAGGTCTTTATAAGTTTATTCTGCGAACACTGAGGATCACCTGCTTGACGCACATGCTCTCTTAACTCTGTTTAGTAAACATACCCCTAAGTTGACCAAAAGCTGATTAGATAATGTGGAACAAATGCAAGATGTTCACACACCAAGGAACTAAAAGAAAGAGCTAGTACCACAGCAGTTTATAGCTATAAATTATAATTCATTTGTATTTTATTGTTATAAACTGTATTATGGTGCTTGATTTTTCTTTTTGAACCTATATTTTGCATTCACAGAACCCCCTCTCAACAATGGATGCAGAGCAGAGGTAGGACATTTTGAATTTGTCATAGAAGGATTCCAAACAGATAGCTAAGGGGAGACTGTTCCATAAATGAGGGGCAAGAACATAAAAAGCAGTGTCTAGTGGCTTCATACTAGACTTGGGGGGCGTGAGGGGGGAGGAAAAGACGGTTAAAATGAATAGAATGGAGATCTCTGTGCAGGGGGTGGGGGGGGGGGTGAAGAATAGTTAGAGAGATCAGATAGGCAAGGGCATCAGTGGAGGAAGTAGTGGCCTTGTGCATGGGGCAAGTTACCTCAGGCCAGAGGGCCAGTGGTACAAATCTCACTAGAGAACAGCAACCTTGGGTTGGAAGGACTGGGGCCTCTAGTCCCACAGGTGCTCCTTGTGTCCTTGGACAAGCCACTTACTCCTCCTTCAGGTACAAAAGCATAGATTGTGTGCTTTTCAGGGACAAGGGAAATATGCATACAGTACCCAAATGTACACTTCTTTGACTTGTAGAAATGCAGTATTATATGACTGGTTAAATAAATAAACAGCGTGTAACAATTTACATACCAGGAGAAGATTTTTTACTATATCCTATATTGTACAGCCAACCAGTGGTGCTTTAATAATAGCGGTGTAACGTGGTTGAAACTTGATGCGTGTGAAAGAAGTCTAACTGCAGAGTTTTGGATTAGTTGGAATCTTTTTATCTCATAGTCAGGAATGCCAGAAAGCTCAATGTTATAGTAGTCAATGCAGGAGATGACTAACCTAGGAAGTAAAGTAGCAAGAGCCGAGGATCAGAAAAAAGGGCTAATAGATCTGATCTGATGAAGTGAATTTGATTACAGAACTAATATGATCATGAAAGACAGGGATGAGTCCAAAAGAATCCTCAGATATTTAATGGAAGAGGTCAGTGGAATAGGAGAATTGTGGAGCAATGGAGACAGAGAAGGAACTACCATGGCAGTGAAGAGCCAAATGGCTGCAGTTTTCTGAATATTAAGTTTAAGACAATTTTCCGCTAGCTAAGATGCTACTGAGGAAAGGCAGTTTTTCATAGGGGTGAGATCCAGGAGTATGACTACCTGCCACCCACACCAACCCACTACGAACTGCCTTAAATACCACAGCAAAAATTATCCAGAAAGCAAAAAAACCAAGATCACATCACCCCAGTCCTGAGAGAACTGCACATACCCCCTCTCGAAGCAAGAATCAAATACAAATCTGCCCTACTTATCCACAAAGCCCTTTATCAAACTCAGACTTCCCAGCTCTGCACTCTACTGCCCCAACCCACCCACAACAGAACAGCCAGACAAACCACCAGCAACACCCTCACCATCCCCCACGAACAAACTAAATACAATCAACGGACCTGCAACAGAGCCTTCAAACTATACGCACCATCCCTCTGGAACTCCCTACCAAGTCAAATCAGAAACAATAGAGATCCTTCAACATTCAGGAAACAACTAAAAAACATCCTGTTTCAGGAATACCTCGGACCAGAAACAAACATCCATCACTGACTACCCCTCCAGACCTCTAACATACCCACAGATCTACCTACTAAGAGACTGATGTCCATTGTTTAAGTCCTTTATGTCTGTCCAGATCATTAATGCCGGCCTCCCCGGTGACAGCCCTTCCACCCTAAGAATTGATTACTGTCCCCCACCCCTTTGATGTTAAACCACTTTGACCCGGCGAAAAGTGGGATATAAATACAGTTAAATAAATAAATAAATAATAATAGGCTGATACTCCAATCTTGTATCAGAAGGGATAAGGGAGAAAGAAAGATTCTTTAAAAGTATTTGATAGAATGGAGCCTTCGGGGACCCCATAAGCTAGAGGATGAGAAGAGGAGGAAGAAGAACTGAATTTAACTGAAAAAGAGAGACCGGAGAGGAAAGAATGGAACCTATCTAGAACTGTGTCCTGTAACCCAATGTTGCTTCATTTTGAGCTAAATTGACTTTATCAAATTCACCCCAAGAGGTTCCGGTTTTATAAAAAATGCAATGTGTGCCTTTGAGTCATTGCTGACTTCTGGCAACCCAGAAGCTTCTGGATTTCCTTGGCAGTAGATTGTCAGGCCTTTCTTCCAAGGCAATGGAGGGTTAAGTGATTTGCCTAAGGCCACAAAGAGTGCTAGTGGGAATCAAACCCTGGTTACCAAGCCAGTGTTCTAACCACTAGGCTACTCCTCCACTCCTCTGGTTTTATCACAAGGTTTATTTCTATCTTCTGTGGCTTTTCAGTCAGACATGATTAAAGGGAGAGGGACACTATTTCCTGAACTTGACCTCCTGCTGCCCACAGATTGTATAAGGGGCTCTTAAGACATCAGGTATCTGAGGCACCCTGTCCACAGAGCTAAGGGGCCTTCTAAGTTAAACAAACATCAAGAAACTCCCCAAAACACATTTTGTCCAAATAGACCCCTTTTATTTGGGTTTCTATGACTTTCATTTCTTTCTCAGAATTTTTTTCCAAAAAGATTACTAGGACACTTCACATTATATTCCACCGTCGTCTTTTTTTTTTTTATAAACTAGTGGGATGTTTCTCTGTCTCTCTGTAGTATGTGAACTAAAAATGGAAAGCACTTGTGATAGATATCACTGATGAATGAAATATTATGTCAATGCTTATTCATGGCTTTAGAATAAGACATGTTTGTTTTCTTTTAACAAATCTTGACTCTGTATTTGGAGCTAGCAAATAATAGCTTTTGGCTGCCTGCCCATTTACAACAGAATACTTGCTTTGCAAAATTTTTAAAGAAAGCTTCATAGCATGTAAAGCCCTAGTAAGGCTAAATAGTTAGGTTCCATAAGAATGCATGAAAGGTGGTATCATTGCTAAAAAGGATTTATTGGATTTAACTAATATGACATGTTCATGTGTGCTGTTTTTACCTGGTGCTGTTAGGGAAGGTAATTTTAAACCCATCTGTGTGCATAAAGCATTGCTGTATCCCTAGAAATGGGCTTTTATGAAGCTGCCTGCCCCATTTGGGAGTAAAATTACACATGTAAATGCATAGCAATGGCCGCATCTTAAGGAAGGGTTTTTCACATACACACATATTCATGAATTTGCCTACGTTTATGCAGTTTTGCCTCTGAAAAAAACAGTATGCTTACCAAGTAATAGGCATACATGTGGGAAGACACAATAAGCGAGGGCCAATTAGGGTCACAGGTGCTTATTTTTTTGAGAAAAAAAACAATACATACATATGTACACATAATTTCCCTGGGGTGAAGCCTGCAGATTGTGCTTAGCGCGGGCGTCTTTAATGCACCCTAATTGACAATGTTGCACTTAGTTCGGGTGCGCTTACTGCAATCTCAGAGGATGGCGTTAAGCACACCCATGTTGATCGCACCAAACAGCATAGTTCAGGAGTGTTGTGAAACCCATGCTAGCTTTATGGAGACATGCTGGCATGCCTCCATTTTTTAACCTGGGTCCAGCACTAGCCCTGCACTCATTTTGGGGCTGAATGCACGGTAAGTACCCGCTTTTTAGTAAACATGCCCCTAATTGTGCTACAGATTATAATTTAAATATCTGGACTCATTCCTTTCCTGCAAAGAACAATAAACAATACAGTTCTTCAGAATAACTCAAGTGAAGCAGTGCCCAAGCATTAAAAAAGTATTCACCCGGCACAAGGACAATCACAGTTATTTTTTCAGTCAGTTTCCGTTTATGCAATTACATGATTTTTACATGATAGGATGGATCAAATTGGTAGAGTGGTGATGCTATATGTTCAAGAAAGCATTGCCTCCAATAGAATTAAAGTTCTGCAGGAAATAAAATCCAGCATATAATCTTTATGGTTAAATGAGGGGAAATAATGGTAGGGGTTTACTATCACCCACCTGGACAGAATGAGCAGACAGATGATGAGATGTTATCAGAAATTAGGGAAGCTAGCAAAATTGGCAGCGCAGTAATAATGGGGAATTTCAATTACCCCCATATTGAGTGGATAAATGTCACATCAGGGCATGCTGGGGATGTAAAGTTCCTAGATGATAGAAATTGCTAGATCATTGAGCAGCTGATTCAGAAACTAACTAGAGAAGGAGCTATTTTAGACGTAGTCCTCTGTGGCTCTTATAATTTTCTGGGCCTTCCATGGCCTCCCAGGGATAAGTGAGGCAGCAAGTGGCTGGTTGCCCTCAGAGTTGGGATGAGGGGGACTCAAAATAGAAGGGGAATGTTGAGTTGGGTTACTGGTTACTGACTGGTAGAAGTCAGTAAACCAAGAGGTGTCCCAAGGGTGATGTGGGGCCATGCAAGGATACTCATTTTGGGGCCTCATTTGCATAACTGTTTGCATATCTGCTGGGCCTCATTTGCATACATTTATTTTCTTTTAAAATGCATATGCTGCCCATCCAAAATGGTAGGTGGTTTTCAAAGGAGTCCTTCACAAGCCTCTCTGTTTGACCCAGCAATGACTTAGGGCAGGGGTGGGCAATTCCGGTCCTGGAGAGCCGCAGACCAGTCAGGTTTTCATGATGTCCCTAATGAATATTGTGATACCGCGGGCCCTCTGACGCAAGGAAAGAAAGTTTTAAATCTTGAAAAAAACAAGATTTACCTGCAATTACAAGAAGGGACACATAGAGGGGGCAGGAGAGCAAGCCTGGAAGTGGAAGAACCACACCTCTATGGGCAGGACTCAGAAGCAGCTGCTCTGGATTTAAGCAGGGACAGAGCATTGCAAGAGAGGAAGCCAAGGCAGCCAAGGGGCAAGCCAGAGAGGCAGTCAAGGAGCAACCCAGAGGGGAAGCACAGGAGGAGGCAAGGAGCTTGGCAGAGACCTTCACAGGAAGCGCAGGAAGCAGTGCCAAGGGAGGCTCCTGAAGCCGGAGTCAGAGACCGAGGTGAAGTCACTGACAAACCCAGAAGAGCTCAAGGAGTGAAAGCTACTGGGAGAGCAGGCCGAGCTGAAGGCCCAAGAGCAGGCCTAGAGGAAGGCCATACACAACTGCAAGAGGCAGTCATACAGAGGACAGCCAAGGAAGGAGAGGCTTATCCTTCTAACTGGAGGAGAAACCTTCAAGAGGAAAAAGGTACTTTTAAAAGTTTTTACAAAAGTAACTTGAAGGATGAAAGAAAGGTTCATAGCCTTAAGAGAGAGGATATAGCTGAGAGGGCGCGGCCCCTAACCAACTGCCACAGGGGTGGAGGTGGAAGACAGGCCCCTCCGCAGCAGCCTTACCTCAAAAGAATTATACCTCATTCTAAAACAGGAAAGATATCCTGGGATCGTTGGAAATTACCTGAAGCAAAAGACTTTCAGACTAGGCCTCAAGCCTTTCACAAGAAGCCTAGAGAGAAACAAAGGGCTAGCTTTTATCTGGATAATAAGGACTGTTTTAAACCAGAAATACCAGATAAGTTTTACAGGAAAAAGTTTAGTGCTGCCAGAGACTGGAAGAAGCAAACCTTTAATCCTGAAACAGCAGTAAGCCCAGGGAGTTATAATATACCTAAAAGCCGACGCCCCAAACTCCCAAGCCAGCACTGGGATACGGTATGGCATGCTTTTAGAAAACCAGGTTTTAACATCCCAGAGATCTCAGAGACCTCAGATTCGGACCCCGTAGAAATGGAATGGCTGCCAGGGGAATCTGAGGGTATTGAAGACATAGAACCAATGGAATGTGATTATTGCACAAGGAGATGTGTTTAAGTAAAAGGCAAACAAATCCCATGTATGCAAAGATTGCTGGAAACCTTATGTTTTAAGTTGGTGACGGATAACCATGTTATTTTGAGTGTTTTTGCTGATTCACATTTTGATGCAACCAAAGTTTGTGTTCTGTTACTCATTACCTCATATTTTGAACTTCTTTATGCGCAAAGGTGAAATAAAAGCCTTTTCTTTACCCTACACTTGGCAAGAGTTACTTTTTAGGAAGTTGACCTTGAGGCTGACAATGAGGCCTGCTACCTCATTGACCCTCACAACAGGTCAACCCTGAAACCCTTTATTTATTATGCGCTCCCCAGCCCCTGTGGAACCACTACGCCGCCACCAGAGGGGGCTGAGGGGGACAATATTCATGGACCTATTTCCATACAATGGAAGGCAGTGGATGCAAATAGATCTCATGAATATTCATTAGGAACATCATGAAAACCTGACTGGTCTGTGGCCCTCCAGGACCGGAATTGCCTACCCCTGACATAGGGGCATGTTTACCAAACATCAATGTGTGTTAAGAGCCACTGTGCCAATAGAAATAAATGGGTTCTGCTGCACAGAACATATGTTAACATTTGTGAATGTGCATTACCTTTTAGTAAACATGCCTCTTAATGAATGTCTGAATACTGTTTGAATGGACAGTGAGGATAAAGAAAGACTACCAGATTTCTACATTACTATCCTACAGTGCCAACTGCCAGGCACATTAGGAAGTATTATAAACCCTGTTCATTTAGAACCCATAGCAAACCCACTGTATCATAACAGCACTGCCAGGACTCACAAAGCACCAAACCCTACCTATCAAAAGGCAACATTGCAAATATTAAAACAATACATCTTCTACTGGTGAAAGGGAACAAGTGGGACTGTCACATAGAATTTGCATGAACAGAATACCGCAGATTGGTCACACATGCAAAACATAGACCACCACTAAACACAGAACAAGGGATCACAATTTAAAAACATGAAGACATCCCTTTCTAACACTCCCATATCCTTAGTCACTACCTTCCGCTATCTTGGTGTTCTCTTTGATTCAGATCTTTCCTTTCACGCTCACATCTCACACATTACAAAGACTTCCTTTTATTTTCTGCGTCAAATCCGTGCTATCCGCCCTTTTCTTTCCTCTTCCGCCTTGTCTACCCTACTTCTCTCTCTTGTTATGTCCAGGGTTGATTTTGCTAATTCTGTCCTTATTGGTTTGGCCTCCTCTCATTTATACCGTCTTCAAAGAATCCAAAATACCGCAGCCCGCCTTCTCTCTCACTCATCTCATTCTCACCATATAACCCCTCTTCTTATTCACTTACACTGGTTACCTGTTCCCTTCCGCTCTCAATACAAATTACTTACTTTGGTTCACAAGGCCCTCCACACCAACTCCCCACAATATCTAGCTGACTTAATCCACTTTCACACTCCCAGATACCCCCCGCTCATTCCACTTAAACCGGCTCATCCTTCCCCCTCCTTCTGCTGCCCACTTACAATCTACTCGTTCTTCAGCTTTCTTCTTTATAGGTCCCGCACTATGGAATTCCCTCCCCTCTGCTATCCGATTAGAGTCTTCCCATTCAGCATTTAAACAGCAGCTAAAAACCCACCTCTTTTCCCTAGCCTTTGACCTCCCCACTTCTCCCCCCTCTCTATAGCCTTACTCCTCTCTCCCTACCCTCTCTTGCCCTTTCTGTCTCTCTTTTTTTTTTTTTTAAATATGTAACTTCCTTTTCCTTTACTGGCTTTGTGCCCTATTTTTAATGGATTTTATGCATTGTAAACCGCTCTGCTTTTATTGTGAAGGGCGGTCAATCAAGTTTTATTAAACATAAACATAAACATAAACAATAATTAAATTGGGAACTCCAAAAGCCAAACTTGGAATGTACAACAACACCGGAGAAATAAAACTATAAATTAATTTCCTCTTGTACTAAACAAAACGCAAAGATGTTAGCAATGTACCTGTCCCAGAGCTGTCATATTACAGTTAATTAATTCAAAATAGAATAGTTTTGTTTTACTTTTTGATGTTTGGACATCTTATGTTTAAGTTGCAATTGCCCCAGTTGCATTCTTCTGCTTTCTTTGTGTCTTCTGCTAATTTTCCATTGTCTGCTGTCTATTTGTCCTTTCTTCTCTCTTCTATATTTTTTCAATTCTCTCTCTACATCTGCCTCTAACATATTGATCTTTCCCTTTTTGCTGTTTCCTCCATTTCTTTCTTTACTTCTTTTTCATTCACTCAAATTTCACTCCTCCATCCTCAATCTTCTTTTGACTTTTCACTTATCAACTTTCCATCTACTCCTCTAACCTCCAGTACAACCCATCTCCCCAGTTATCCCATTTCCCATCTCACTCCTTTGCTAGCCTCTTATTCCAGAAGAATGCTTGAGTGCATAGGGAGAGGAATGGCCATCAGGAAGAAGGAGGTGATACATCTTTGGTGGGACCTCATTTGGAGTTTTGTGTGCAATTCTGGAGATTACACCTTCAAATAAAGTCAATGCAGAGGGTGGCTACCAAAATGGTCAGTGAGCTCCATCATAATGTTTTTGGGGACAGACTTGAAGATCTCAGTATATATACTTTGAAGGAAAGGTGGGATAGAGGAAATATGATAGAGATGTTTAAATACCCCCATGGCATAAAAATGCACAAGAAGAGAGCCTCTTTTATTTGAAAGAAAGCTCTGCAGTGAAGGAGCATAGGATGAATGTGAAAGGAGATAGACTCAGGAGTAATTTGCAGAAATATATCTTTACAGAAAGAATGGTAGATGCTGCGTGGATAGTCTTCCAGTGGAGGGTAGTAGAGAGAAAGACTATCTGAATTCAAGAAAGCATGGGACAAATACAGAAGATCTCTAAAGGGAAATAAAGGGACTAGAGTGGTTGTTATGGAAGGGCAGACTGGATAGGCAATATGACCTTTTTCTACTGTCATCTTTCTATGTTTCTAAATGTTTTCTTTGCATTTTAGAACCTTTAGGGGCATGTTTACTACAGAGTGCTATGTTAGCACATTCAATCTGAAAAATTAACATTGAGGCCCGTTGTGTGTCTCCCTGTTCACCTGCAATTACTGCATTTGAGAAATGCCTCTCCCCACTAACTGACAAGCACACAATGTGGGTGCACTTACCATCATCCATTGAGGAAGCAGTAAGTGCATCCATGCTAACGTGACATTCACAGAACATTCCAAGATCACCCATGCCGTCAACATCCACGTTCCTCCAACTTTAAACTTTCCCAGTCACCACTCTGTTGAATGCTAAGAGTGCATTTCTATAACGTGCATGTCTGGCCTGCGGACATGTCTAAATTTTAAACGGGTTCCGTTTGACCCTAATTCTGCATGTGCAGGTCTGGATGTGCCACAGGTCTGGAATAGGGGACAGATGTGTTTGGCATGGCATGCGCAAACCCTGGGACACAGCTATATGTAGCATGCGGCATGGACGTCCATGCCCACAGCAAATTCTGAAAAGATGTACATCTCCGCTGCTATCCACCTCTGTGCAGCCACGTCTCCTCAGTTAAAATATGCATTCCCAAAGCTGCTCCTCACACTGACAGTATGGTGCCCATGTCATCTACCCATGAAAACGGATGAGAGAGATGTGCTGATGCAAAACAGACCATATAAGCTAGTCCCCTGCATGACCAGAACATGGCAAGGTGATCTCTGTGCACTCAGAGATGTTACAACAGCAAGTAGAAAGTGATATGAGTGTCCTGGCATTCCTTGCAGCACAATATACATGGCAGTAGGTGAACATTTTAGCTGTGCTTGCATTGGTCATCTCTGACAACTGTTTGTACAATGTTATGTATGGACCAGGAGAAATCAGAAATGGTCCTCTACACCTAAATGCCAGAACATATCATAGTAACATAGTAACATAGTAAGTGACGGCAGATAAAGACCAGCATGGTCCATCTAGTCTGCCCAGCAAGATGGCAAGAGTAGGTGCACCTGTCGCTCTGTGCAGGCCACCCCTCCCCATGTTTTTGTTTCTGTTTAGGGGTGAACCCACCACTCCATGTAGGACACCCTTATTTGTTCAGATGCTAGATAGTTCAGAAGTTAGATGGTACTGTTTGTTTTGCTTTTATCCTGTTGCTGTAAAGGGATCCACTGTGTTTGTCCCATGCCGTTTTGAATTCCATCACCGTGTTTGCCCTCACCACTTCCATCGGGAGGGCATTCCAAGCATCCACCACCCTTTCAGTGAAGAAATATTTCCTGACATTGCCTTTCAATTTACCCCCTTGCAGCTTCATGTTATGCCCTCTAGTTTTACAGCTTCCCCGTCTTTGGAAGAGGTTTGTTTGTTCATCATTTCTCTTTAAGTATTTAAAGGTCTGAATCATATCTCCCCTGTCCCTCCTCTCCTCCAAAGTACATATTTAGGTCTTCAAGTCTCTTCTCATAAGGCTTCTGACGCAGGCTCCAAATCATTTTGGTCGCCCTTCTCTGAACAGTTTCCAGTCTTTTTACATCTCTTGCAAGATATGGCCTCCAAAACTGAACACAGTATTCCAAGTGAGGCCTCACCAGTGACCTGTACAGTGGCATAAGTACCTCTTCCTTTCTGCTGGTAATCCCTCTTTGAATGCAGCCCAACATCCTCCTGGCTTTTGCCACCGCCTTGTCGCACTGTTTTGCCACCTTGAGATCATCAGAGATAATCACACCAAGGTCTTTCTCCTGAACCGTGCATACCAACCTCTCACCCCCTATTGTGTACTTTTCCCTTGGATTTCTGCTACCCAAGTGCATGACACTGCACTTTTTCACATTAAATCGTAGTTGCCAAGCATTAGACCAGTCTTCCAGCTTTTGTAGATCTTTCCTCATGTTATCCACTCCCTCTGGGGAGTCCACTCTGTTGCAAATTTTTGTGTCATCTGCAAAAAGACAGACCTTTCCATTCAGTCCTTCAGCAATATCACTCACAAATACATTGAACAGTGCCGGGCCCAGGACCGAACCCTGAGGCACCCCGCTAATCACCTTCCTCTCATCCGAGTGAGCTCCATGTACCATCACCCTCTGTTGTCTGTCAGTCAACCAATTTCTAATCCAGTTTACCATCTTGGGGCCCATCCCCAAGCTACTGAGTTTATTGACAAGCCTCCTATGAGGAACAGTATCAAAGGCTTTGCTGAAATCCAGATAGATGACATCCATTGCATGCCCCAGATCTAGTTCCTTGGTCACCCAATCAAAGAACTCAATCAGATTTGTTTGGCAAGACCGTCCTTCGGTAAAACCATGTTGCCTGGGATCTTGCAACCTGTTGGTTTTGAGAAAGTTCACTATTCGCTCTTTCAGGAGCGCCTCCATTACTTTTCCTGCCACCGAGGTAAGGCTCACGGGCCTGTAATTTGACACTTCTTCCCTGTCACCACTTTTGTGTAGAGGTACAACATTAGCCATTCTCCAGTCCTGAGGAACCACTCCTGTTTCCAAGGATCTGTTGAAGACATCCTTTAACGGTCCTGCAAGAACCTCTCTGAGCTCTTTCAGTATCCTGGGATGTATCCCATCCGGTCCCATGGCTTTGTCCACTTTCAGTTTAGCAAGTTGTTCTAACACCTCATCTTCTGTGAATGGTGTGGTATCTACTTCAGTCCTATTTTTATATTTGGGAGTCACAGCTGGTCCATCTCCAGGATCTTCTTTAGTAAAAACAGAGCAGAAGTATTTGTTTAGCAATTTCGCTTTTTCAGTGTCACTTTCCACGAGTCCTTTCCCAGCACTTCTGAGTCCTGCAATTCCAACTCTGATCTTCTTCCTTTCCTGAATATACCTGAAGAAAGTTTTGTTGCCACCCTTAACATCTTTAGCCATTTTTTCTTCTGCCTTTGATTTTGCTATCCTTATTACTCTTTTAGACTCTTTGAGTTGGATCCTGTATTCATTTCTGTGTTCTTCTGTTTGCAAGCTTTTGAATTTTGAAAAAGCTGTGTTTTTTGCCTTAATTTGCGCAGCCACCTCTTTGGAAAACCAAATAGGTTTCCTTCTCCTCTTGTTTTTATTTATTTTTCTTACATATTTATCTGTTGCCCCTTTTATTGCCGCCTTTAGTTTAGTCCATTGCAATTCCACTTCCCTTATCTTCTTCCACCCCGTCATCTCCTCCTTTAAGTACTCGGCCATTTTATTGAAGTCAGTGTTTTTGAAGTTTAGGACTTTGAGCTTGCTATGATTGGCCTGTACCATGGCTTTTATCTCAAACCACACCGTGTGATGGTCGCTGTTGCTCACAGGGGCACTCACGCAGACATTCGACACGTTATCACTGTTGGTAAGCACTACATCCAGCGTTGAGCTTTCCCTGGTTGGTTCCATCACCATTTGTCTAAGTAACGCATCTTGGAGAGCATCCACAATTTTTTTGCTTCTTTCCAGATGTGCAGAAGGAGTAATCCAATCCACATCAGGTAGATTAAAGTCACCTAATATGATCGCTTCCCCCTTTGCTGCTATCTTGGCAATATCTATAATCACTTCGTTATCTCTCTCTTCAATTTGAGTCGGAGGTCTGTAGACTACAGCAATATGGATGATAGTGCCATCTCCTCTTTCCAACGCAATCCAGAGTGCTTCTTCTTTTCCCCATATTCCCTGCATTTCAGCAGCTTTAATACTGCTTTTGACATACAAGGCTACTCCTCCTCCTTTTCCATTTTCTCTGTCTCTTCTGAATAGATTATAGCCAGCTATGGCTATATCCCAATCATGCGATTCATTAAACCATGTTTCCGTAACGGCCACGATGTCCAAATCCATATCCCTGACATTAAATAGGGATCATTAGAATGAGTGCATGCACCAGTGCAAACAGCACCACTAGTTGTGCAGGGGCACCAGCAACTATCTTTACAAATGTGCACATTTCTGAGACCGCTGATGGTGCTGTGTGTCCTGTTGCATGTCCTCATTCTGAGGGTCCCTTATCGCTGACAGGAATATGTTTTGACATTTAGCCATAGAGACCCCGTTCTGCTGTATCCTGGCTGATCACACTGACACCTGGTCATGCTGCGGTCAGCCCTACAAACTGGGTACTGGCCAGACAATGATGTCCCCCCAAAATTGCAGTTGCATGCCAGGTCCTCCTCCCATGCATCCCTCTAACCACACACACACACACACACACACACACTCACAAGATGTCCTGCACCTCTAGAAAACAGTTTGTATAACATGATGGCATGGGGTGTTAGGACTACTAATCTGATTTGCATTTCTCAACCACACATGCATCCATCCTATACTCACCCACATACAATCCATGCATCAACAGTCCTACTTCTCAGATGACAGGAATTTTTAGGGTGAACTAGATTATCTCCTCTAGCTCACACAGCAAATGTAAGCATAGCTGGAATAATCATCATTGCACCTCTGAATATTTATGTAGGGGTGTTTATTAATGTGTCTTTAGCATACAACCTTCCCTTACCTCTGCATTCTGTTCTTTACAACTGCATCTGGTGGTCTTGCAGACTGCAGACACACCAGTTCACAACATATTTGTCACAGCCATTCATCTCTTTGGGACGCATTGCAGAGCAAAACAGGATAGTTTCTAACTCCTGGTCTTATTCCATGTTTCCGCTGGTATAACGTGGACATCCACAGGACACACGCAGAACGTACATGGGTCTTTCCTGAATACACATTGCACATCTCCACTGCTGACCATGCCCCTGTTCCACCCCTTCACGCCCAATGTCTGAGATCCCCGTGTTAGCGCCGTACATCCAAGGGCACTCACCTAAGTGATAAGTGTAGGATTTTGAACACAATGCCCTGTGTTGTCAGTGTGGTGCACTTAACGTGCTGTAAATCATGTGCTGTAAGCACACTTTTGTAAGCATGCCCCTTATTGCCTTGAGCACTCATTTGTGTAGGCTGAGAAGGAATGATAATGAACTAGAGAGCATACGAAGCTTATATATTTAGTTTTCACCAGCTTTCATATCTTTTAGACAAGTTTTAAAAACTTTCCTGTTTTCTGCTGCCTGGAGCATGAAAACTTTAGGGAAAAAATATCTTTTTCTGCCACTATTACTATGCCTGTTTTGCAGAGATGTGCAAGAGCAAAACCTTTTATGATTCATGTTTAGTTTAATTTTTTTTCCTCATGATTTTGGGATGTTTTTCGGTTTGCTTCACACGTTCGTTTTAATAGCATTTTTACACATACAAATCAATTATATGTACGTTAATTCATTGGTTAATGCACATATCAATTTTGCACATTCCTACTAATGTTCCCATGAAACTGGGCTGGAGTTCTCACCTGTGCCTATTCTTCATGACTAAAAAGCACAATATTTCAGCACGTCCCCTACCAGCAGCAGCACAGGTGGAGGACTTACATACCGCTTCATAGTAACATTGATCCCTACTGCTTTCTATTGTTGCCTGATACTCTTGGGGGTATGTTTACTAAACCATCTTAATGTTACCGGTGTTAGTTGCAGTCTTACTGTGACGAATGCCATATAAGGTAGTGGGCATTCCTGTCTTAAGGTAGCATTTCGGGTTATCGCGCGATAAAGTCCGTTATCTTGCGATAGAGGGAGCCATGACACATTAACGCACGTAAGCCTTAATTAGGCGCTCTGACCTATAGCCACCGCAACTGAGGAGTAGCACAGTGCTTAATACATTGACAGATAAAACAGGGGTCATGAGTTTGATCCCCAGGTGGGCTTAATGAGTAAGGCTGTCTGAGGCATTACCCTTTACTTTAAATCAGTGCTGTCTAAGGCATTTTCTTTTTTAATTTAAATTAGTGCTGCCAGCAAACACACCCTCACAGTGCCGCATAAGGCGTCCTATAAGGCACTCCAGAGGGCACATTATAAAGTGCACTATCCACCAAGGCACCTTATAATGTTCCCTATAGGGCGCCTTATAAGGCGACTTATAGGGCATTTTATAGGGCGCCTTATGAGGCACCTTAAGGTTACAGAACTGTGAGGGTGTTTTTGCTGGCAGCACTAATTTAAATTAAAAAAGGAAATGCCTTAGACAGCCCTATCAAATAACACAATTGTGGGATCAAACCCATGATTGCTGCTGCCCCAGTCAGTGAAGTAACCAGTGGGCTATATCTCTGTAGCTACTAACAAACCCCTGGCTGGCTACAGAAGGCCTTCAGGTCACCACACAAACTGTCTGCTGTGGTTACCAGATTAGGGTTAACCCACCGGTACCCATGATGCACTGCACATGCAGATCAGCAGTCTACAGATGATCACAAGATGGGGTATGCACCCCCACAGCACCTCGGCCTGGTAGGGGGGGACTGACCGTGTGCACCCCCACAGCACCTCGGCCTGATAGGGGGAACTGACCATGTGTGTTACTGGCACAGAGTAGCTACAGACTGACACATTGTGGGGATACTGTGCTCACCCTGAGGGCGAGGTGGGGTGCCCAGCACCAGGTCTGCAGCACCTGGCTTAGCTGAGATATGGGAGAACCTATCCATGCCATGGTCACTGCTCAGTCAGGGTGAGAGTGACCTCCCCATAGGACATGCTGTGGCCACTTTGTCCATGCAGGTGGTGGCTGGGCACTACAATGTCCCAGCCATTGCTCTATGCCCTGTGCAGATGCATCCTGGCCAGGCCACCATGTCCGGGCCATACCCACAGTATCTTGCTCCTCATTATGCACATTGGCAGGCTAATACTGGAAACAGTGCAAGCAGAGTGGGCTGAGTAAGGTGTAGGCAGCCACAACGCACTGGATAGACAGACACACACTTCCACACCTATGCCAGCATTGTGCAAATATAGAGGCTTTGGCAGCCCTGGCCACCACACCAGTCCTGGGCACAGTGCAGGCATGGCTATGTTACACAATACTGTTAGGGTCACTCCCAGGGGTGGTAAACACTGTCAGAAACCAAAGCTGAAACACACTCCACAGATATCAGAAAGGCTGCTATGATGCAGCTCTATCAGCAAATTGTGCTTAACTTAGGAATTGATATCTGCCATTAATCATAGCAAAATTTTGATATATGTGTAATGTTTTGCCAAGTTTAGGGCGGCATTGCTAAGGTATGCAAGTTCTAGTATTGGGAGATGCTGCTGTGCGCAGGGACCAACAGCCTGACTCTCCATGAGGCTTTGGATAGTGGAGCCTGTGGGTGTGGGTGTTTATGCCCCTGTTGGCTGCTGCTTTAGGACAAAGGTTCTCAACTCTGGTCCTGTTGGGTCAAACACTGTTCAGGTTTTCATGCTGTCCCTAATGAATATGCATGAGATACATTTGCATACAATGGGGCGGCGCATACTAATGCAGCACAGGCATATTTATTAGGGACAGCATGAAATCTGAATGGTGTTTGGCCCACCAGGACTGCAGTTGGGAAACTCTATGCTAGGGATTGCACATGTTTATGGTGTCTTTGCTCTGTGGGGTAAAATATAGGCTTTTCAGGCATGTTTAGTTTATCTGCAATAAAGGTTCCATCTTTATTACCACAATTTCGTACTGGGTAAAATATGGGGAAAGGGTTGGCAGGAGCCACAGCTGGGACTTGAACTTGTGACCTTCTGCTCCTGAACATGCTGGCTGTGTGTACTGCACCACACTGTTGCCACAGGAACAGTTCCTTCCCTGGGGATACCATGACTGTTCATCAGACAGACCCTGTCTGTTGCGTTGCATGGCACCCACCTAAACAGGGCTAGGCCATGGTCTGCTGTGGGAAGATGCCACTGCCCCCTCTGCCACCAGCACCCTTCCGCGACCATGCTGCCATGCCATTATGCCGGTGGTGCGCAGTCCCAGGCCATCCAATATGCCGGTAAGCAGCTTTCTATGGTGTGGGTTCTCTGGTAGGAGTACCTACATGGACATGCATGCTTCCCCCCCTCCCGCACCGCCTGCGAATGTTATGTGCCCTTGGGGGTACCTTCTGGGTAATCTCCCCTGTGACACTGTGGGACACACACTCATGCCCATGTTGGACCCTTGTCAGTTGCTGTCTTGCTACTTTACAGTTTCGGCATTCCTATGTGCCACCTAGGCATCTGCCTAGCCCGAACTGTGCCTCAGCTAGACCTGGTGGCCTGGTAGGGGGAACTGACCGTGTGTGTTACTGGCACAGAGTAGCTACAGACCAACACATTGTGGGGATACTGTGCTCACCCTGAGGGCGAGGTGGGGTGCCCAGTACCAGGTCCGCAGCACCTGGCTTAGCTGAGATAGACTATGCTGTAGGTCCCCATCAGTGCCAGTGTGTGATAGGTAGTCCTTGCATACACACCTAGGATACACCTGTGTCCATCCGTATTTCCCAGTCATGTCTAGACCTTATTTTATTTATTTATTTATAGTCTCTTATATACCGCACTATTCAGCATCAGCGCGGTTTACAATAAACAAGGAGTTACACAATTCAACGGTACCTTGTGGACTATGATGCACCCAGAATAGTGCATATCCTGTGTGGGTGCCATGGTCACTTGATTTAAGTGAAGGGGGTGTTTTGACCCATAGGCGGATTATATAGCACCACCCATCCTGCCCTCTGGGGCTCAGGGTGAGGGACAGGGTCTCCCACCAACAGATCCACATTCTACATCCCTGCAATGGTGGCAGTAGAGGGGACCATCAACCCCAGTCCTGCTGGGGAACAGGCACCCTACAGGGAAGTCAGTGCAGATCTGTACACATCCATAAGGCAATATCAGACAGACAGTAGGCCTGGAAATGCTCCATTGCCCCCCACCACTATCTGACAGTCTCCAGCCACTGCACACTGCACCCCGCCTGCAGCCTCCTGTAACCAATTTACAGCATCAGTACAGTTGCCGTTTCCTATGTGCCCACTCTGATGTTGCTGCACATTTGCATGCCATAACAAACATGCCCAATCTAAACGACAGAAACCCTGATCAGCGCTATTTCAGTGTGGGATAATTCACTTTGTAGGGGGACAGAGCATAGACCCTTCCAAACATGATATCTTAATTTATACACTTTGTCAGTAGTGTTGCTTTTTGTTTATCATTAATATCACTATTGGCCAGCTTGGTTATTAGGATTTTAGATGTGGTTCTGGTCCTTTTATATGTTTATTTGCCTTTTTTGTCCCTGCACATGTATCACAACTATCACTTTTCTGGGTTTCCCTGCCTTTGCTGCACATTGCTGACTGAAATGGTTTCTCTTTCCTGCAAATGTGCCTTAACGAGAGGGTTTCACTGGCGTTAGTGTTCAGACCCGGATTTCACAGTGTTAGTGTGCCTGGAGCCTCTCCCCTCCCACTCTACACCCATTGACCCCCTACTCTTCGCCCTCTGGAAAGCCTTACTCCACTCTTCAGACCCGGATTTCACAGCGTTAGTGTGCCTTAACGCTGCCGCTGCATTATCGCACTATAAGTGACATTATCACGCGATAACGTCACTTATCACGCGATAATACCACCGCTGCGACGTTAAGACGGTTTAGTAAACATACCCCTAGTAGTGTATGTTTTGTTTTGCTTTACAGAAAATGTGTTTATTATATTGCATATGCTGGAATGTTTATTTTTTATAAATCCACCCTTGGTAGTTCCGAAAGAATAGGCTAAATATCAAACAATATAAATATGTATGTAAATGAAGAACAAATAATTTTTGGAAATTATTTTATAACTCCCTCATGAAAATATTTTAGATTTAGCACAATCTTTACTTTGTATTAGAGTTATAATGTATTTAAATATCAAATGAACTGAATGTACGTAGAAAGGCTTTTTTTTGGTCACTGGTAGTATTGTATAAGACTACTGAGAAACCTCTGTCACTACAATCAAACTCTACCATGATTCCTTTAAAGAACATCAAGACCAGTGACAAAACAATGTTCAAGATTCAAGCAATGCAAAAATGGATCCCTTAACTTGATGCTGATGCCTGATGAGGATAATGATGAATACAATGATGGTGATCAAGAAAAGGACATGGAATTTGATTGAACACTGATTGCTAGCTGGCATTATAGCAAAGTTGAATTTTGTATTAAGGGGACTTTCATGCATACATTGGGAAGTTTTGCTGCTAGATAAGTGGGGAGATATCAGTCAAGAATAGTTGAATCATGGCTTTATCACCAAAGACAATGGAAATGTTCCAATTATAAAACTGTAGATACCAGTATTGCAATGTCAGTATTGCAAAGTCCATTTTTGTGCTCTGAAAAAGTCTTCTCTTTCACATAATAATAATAATTATAATGATAATAATAATAATAATTAGCATAATTCCCACAAAATGAGTGCAGTGCTCTATAGAGACACAAAAAAGATAGCATAAGAGTATCACCAGCTGTAAAAAGGAACATTTTAGGTAGTATGTGAAGATCAGAATTGAGATTTCAAGGTCTGAACGTACTAACAGTATTTTAGAAATGACTGTTAATATGGAGCTGTTTCAAATATACCTAGAAGAAAGAGGTGGAACATAAACAGATTGATATCCACTTGCATTGGGATGTGCCATTTTACAAATGTACACATGGCAAAAATCAACAGAGGACATCCGGCAACTTACACATCAGAACATAAGATATGCCATACTGGGTCAGACAAGGTCCATCAAACCCAGTATCCTTTTTCCAACAGTGGCCAATCCAGGTCACAAGTACCAAGCAGGTTTCCAAAAAGACAGAAAGGTTCCACAATGCTTGTATTGGGGCAAGCAGTAGATGTCCCGGGTCCTCTTTAATAATAGTTGTGAACCTCTCCTCCGGGAAGTTGTCTAAACCTTGTTTAAACCCAGCTGCACTAACAGCTTTTACTACATCCTCCGGTAATGAATTCCAGAGTTTGATTACGCCTTGAGTGAAAACATTTATCTTAATAGTCTTAAATGGGTTACACTGTAGCTTCATTGCATGTCCCCTAGTCTTTCTACTTTTTGATGGTGTAAACAATTGTTCTACGTTTACCCATTCCACTCCATTCATTAATTTATAGATCTCTATCATATCTCCCCTCATCTTTCTCTTTTCCAGGCTGAAGCCTCTCCTCATAGGGGAATCCTCCCATCCTCTTTACCATTTTGGTGGATCTTCTCTGGACCTTTTCTAATTCTGCTATATCCTTTTTAAGGTATGGTGAGAAGAATTGCACACAATATTCAAGGTGCGGTCGCACCATGGAATGATACAGAGGCATTATAATATCCTTGGTTTTATTCTCCATTCCTTTCCTTATGATTTCTTGCATTCTATTTGCTTTCTTCTCCGCCACTGCACACTAGGTGGAGGCTTTCAACATATTATCCACGATGACACCTAAATCTTTTTCCTGGGTGGTGGTTCTTAATGTGGAACCCTGCATTGTGTAACCATAGTTTGGTTGTTCTTTCCTAGGTGCACAACTTTGCACTTGTCCACATTAAATTTCTTTTGCCATTTGAATGTCCAATTTTTCACAATCCTCTTGCATTTTAAATGACTTTGAATAATTTTGTGTCATCTGCCCATTTGATCACCTCACTCTATTCCCATTTCCAGGCCATTTATGAATATGTTGAAAAGCAGTGAACCCAGCAGAGATCCCTTGGATGCTTCACTATTCACCTTTCTTCTTTGTGAAAATAGGCCATTTATCCCTACCTTCTTCTTTCTATCTTTTAACCAGTTCCTGAAACATAATAGTACACTGTCTCCTATCCCATGACTTCTGAATTTCACCAAGAACCTCTCATGAGGATCTTGTCAAAGGCATTCTGAAAATCCAGATACACTATGGAGGTCACAATGCTCAGGGCAGGCAGGATCGGGGCAGAGTGTGGGCGTGCCAGCCTGGAAGCATGTACAGGGCATATTCAGGTCACGGTCCTGTATGTGCTTCTGGGCCTGTGTGGATGTGCTGCTTATTCCATCTCAAAGGATCAGGCCTGGGGATCCCCCTGGGGCCAGATTTTGATATGGAGGGGTCCCTGCCGCCCGATCCAGGCCATGGCAGGCCAGCCTTGGGTCAGACAGTGTGGATAAGGGGGCCAGAGCCACGGGAGTCAGGGCGCCTACGGAGAGGTTGTCCCCGCAGGTGGCAGAGGCACTCCAGGACGTGCACAAATTACTAGTAGTAGGTCTGCAGTTCTTTCAACACCCTCAGATGTATACCATCTGGTCCAAGTGATTTGTATACTCTTTAGTTTATCAAATACTTATAGTACATCTTCCCAGTATATCAATATTTATTCAATACTTCTGATGCAATCCTATAAATACCATTTCAGTCATGGTTAACTTCCCTAAATCTTCTTTAGTAAAGAAAAACATTCAGTCTCTCTGCTATGTTCTTGTCCTCCCTTAGTGCCCCTTTTACCCCTCTATCATCCAATGTTCCATCTGACTCTTTCACAGGTTTTCTGCTACAAATGTACTATTCATTTTTGCTTCCACAGCAGACTTTTTTTCAAATTCTCTCTTTACTTGCCTTATCAATGCCTTACATCTAACTTGCCAGTGCTTATGTTATTTCCAGTTTTCATCATTTGACTCCTTTTTCCATTTCCTGAAAGATGCTTTTTTGGCTACAACAGCCTCTCTGATCTCACCTTTAAACCATGCTGGCAGTTTTTTTGGGATTCCTTTCACTTTTATTAAAGCATGGAATAAAGCTGGCAGGGCTTACAAGATAGTATTTTTAAACAATGTGGTCGATAGTATATCCCCAGTGTCATTGATTTCCCATATTTGCATGTAATTCTACAGTGTATTTTGTTACCTGAAAAACTTTGACGCTGTGTAACTCCATGTCCTTTCTGTCATAGAGGCAACCCCTCCACCAATCTATTCTATCTTTGCAACATAATTTGTACCCAGGTACCACAGAGTCCCATTGGTTGTCTTCCTTCCACCAGGTCTCTGAGATATCAACCATATCTAACCTCTCATTTGCAGCTATATATCTTAACTCTCCCATCTTATTTTTTAGACTTCTAGCATTTGTATAAAAGCATTTTAGAGGCTGTATTTTATTCATATAAATCTGGTTATCAGTAGATGGGGTAATTTGGAATCATTAATCTCCTTCTGCTCTGCACTTAAGGGCATTTGGGTTACTTTTGTATTTATTGAAAGCTCTCTGTCGATATGCCCTAATGTCTGTCTTTTGCTAGTATCCTTCAGGGATATATCCTTCCAAACCATGCATTCTTGGGTGAGTGTCAGTTTTCACCTATTATCTAGTTTAAAAACTGCTCTGTCTCCTCTTTAAAGGTTAATGACAGCAGCCTGGATCCATTCTGGTTAAGATGGAGTCCATGACTTCAAAAAAGCCCCTCCTTTTCTCAGAAAGTTGCCCAGTTCCTAACAAATCCAAAACCCTTTTTCTTGCACCATTGTCTCATTCATGCATTGAGACTCCAGAGCTCTGCTTGCCTTTTGGGTCCTGCACATGGAACAGGAAGCATTTCTGAGCATGCTACCCTGGAAGTTCTGGATTTCAATTTCCTATCTAAAAGCTTAAATTTTGCCACCAGAACCTCCCTCCCACACTTTCCTATGTCATTGTTACCAATATTTACCAAGACAGCAGATTCCTCCCCAGCACTATCTAAAACCTTGTCTAGTTGGTGCATGAGGTCCGCATGTTAACAGGAAATCCTCAAGTCAACCAGCCACCCATCTATCTACATTCCTAATGATTTAATCACCAAGTAAATCAAATAGCAATAGTGATCATAGCATGATCATGTTTGATTTAATAAATGGAAGAAAGATGGCAAGGAAATCCACAGTACTACCTTTTAACTTTCAAAAGGGACACTATGATAAAATGAGGTAAATAGTTAAGAAAAAACTAAGAGAAGCAGCTGCAAAGGTTAAAAATGTACATTAAGTATGGGAGTTGTTTAAAAAAACTATCTTTGAAGCCTGGACCAGATGGATTCCACTCTTTAAGAAAAGTGGAAGCAAGGCCTAAAAAATGTCAGCATAGTTTAAAGATGAGGTCAGAGAAGCTGTTATAGCCAAAAAGCTTCTTTCAGGAAATGGAAAAGAGGAGCCAAATGACGAAAATGGGAAACAACATAAGCACTGGCAAGTTAGATGCAAGGCATTTATAAGGCAGGCAAAGAGAGAATTTGAAAAAAGCTTGCAGTGGAAGCAAAAATGCATAATAAAACCTTTTTTAAGTACATTCATAGCAAGAAAACTGTGAGAGAGTCAGTTGGAGCACTGGACAATAGAGGGGTAAAAGGGGTACTAAGGGAGGACAAGGCCATAGTGGAGAGACTGAATTAATTCTTTGCTTCGGTCTTTACTGAAGATGATGTAGGGAAGTAACCCATGACTGAAATGGTATTTAAAGGAGTTGCTTTGGAAGAATTGATAGAAATTTTGCTAAATCGGGAAGATGTATTACAAGTATTTGTTAAACTGAAGAGTGGTAAATCACCTAGATCAGATGGCATACATCCGAGAGTGTTGAAAGAACTGAAAGATGAGATTGCAGACCTACTATTAATAATCTGTGAACTATCATTAAAATCATCTGTAGTACATGAAGCTTGGAAAATTGCCAATGTAATGCCAATTTTTAAAAAGGGTTCCAGGGGTGATCCAGGAAATTACAGACCGGTGAGCCTGACATCAGAACCAGGCAAAATGGTAGAAACCATTATAAAGAATAAAATTACTGAACATGTATATAGACATGGCTTAATGGGAGTAAGTCAACATGGATTTACCCAAGGAAAGTTTTGTCTTACTAATCTGTTATATGTTTTGAAAGTGTAAATAAACAGGTAGACTAAATAGAGGTGGTTATTATAGTGTACCTGGATTTTTAGAAAGCCTTTGACAAGGTACCTCATGAGAGACTTTTGGCCAAATTAAAAAGTCATGGGATAGAAGGCAGTGTACTATTGTGGATCAGAAACTAGCTAAAAATAGAAAGCAGAAAGTAGAGCTAAATGGCCAATTTTCTCAATGGAGAAAGGTGAATAGTGGAGTACCCAGTGATATGTGCTGGGTTTGCTGCTTTTCAAAATATTCATAAATTACCTGGAAATGGGGATAATGAATGAGGCGATCAAGTTTGCAGATGGCATAAAATTATTCAAAATTGTTAAAAAGCGAGAGGAATCTGAAAAATTGCAAGAGGACCATGATAAACTGGAAGACTGCACATTCAAATGGCAGATGAAATTTAATGTGGGTAAGTGCAAAGTTATGCACCTAGGAAAGAACAACCCAAACTATGATTACACAATGCAGGGTTCCACATTAGAAACCATCACTCGGGAAAAGAGTTAGGTGTGATCGTGGATGATATGTTGAAACCTTCCGCCCAGTGTACAGCGGCGGCAAAGAAAGCAAATAGAATGCTAGGAATCATAAGGAAAGGAATGGAGAATAAAACCAAGGATATTATAATGCCTCTGTATCATTCTAAAGTGTGACTGCACCTTGAATATTGTGTGCATTTCTGGTCACCATATCTGAAAAATGATATAGTGGAAATAGAAAAGGTACACAGAAGAACCACCAATATAGTAAAGGGGATGGAAGGATACCTCTTTGGAGAAAGACTTAAAAGGTTAAGGCTTTTCAACTTGAAAAAGATATGGGTGAGGGGAGATATGATAGAGGTCTATAAATTGATGAATGGAAAGGAACAAGTAAATGTAGATTGGTTGTTTACACCATCAAACAATAGCAAGACTAGAGGACACACAATGAAGCCACAATGTAACCCATTTAAAACTAATAAGAGAAAATATTTTTTCATTCAACACGTAAAAAATCTTTAGAATTTGTGACCGGAGAATGTAGTAAATGCTGTTAGTGTAGCTCAGTTTAAAAAAGGTTTGGACAAGTTCCTGGGGAAAAGTCCATAAACCATTATTAAAGAGGACCTTTGAAATCAACTGCTTGCCTCGAGACAGGCATTGTGAAACATATGTGCCTTTTGGGAACTTGCCAGGTACTGTGACCTAAATTAACCACTGTTGGAAACATGATACTGAACTTGATGGTCCTTGGTCTGACCCACTATGGCATTTCTTATATTCTTATGTTCTTAAGTACTAGCATTCACAACTTATACATGCAAATGTCAGCACTTACATGTGCGTATGAGCCATTTTGGAAAAACTTGGAAGAATAGATGCTGCTAGTAAAATACAGAGCTATATGAGAGCATTGGATTATTAGCACTGAGTCCAAAAAAATAACTATCATGTCAAGCTATCATATATATTATCCTTAGTGTGTCAGACCACTCATTCAGAAGTTTTCATAAAACCCTCTATTTATAATATGGTCCATTTTAATAATAAATATAATAAAATATCTTCACATTATCTATTTCCTCCCCATGCTATGAAAATCCAAGAAAGCCAATCTTCCACTTGTTGTTTGTCTAAATCTAAGTCACGTGTAGTTTTCTGGATAAAGCTCTGTAAATGCTGACTCAGTACTGCATTTCAACTCTTCCTAATCTGGTTCTGCATCAAGAAAATACCACTTGAACAAAAAGGTTTGTGACAATTATTAACTATCAAACATTCATTTTGCTTAATGTCCTCTATATCGTACTAAATTCAGCTCTTTTTCTGAATGGCCTTTTGCTCCATAATAGCCATTTGGACATGGTGTTCCATGGGCCAGATATGAAAGTGGTTGGGAATATGTTTAACCATAGCCAGATGGAGTGAGGCTTCAATGGCAACTCCCTTCAGTTAACACTTTTGAACATAGGTGCTTTTTAGAATCCATACCCATATATGTGCGAACACATTGCATTTGATGGCAATTGTGTTAGTTCGGGTGCATAGCACATTGTGATATGTTAGTTTTCAGCACTTTCTCTAATGTGTAAATGGGCCATCTATTGTTCTGTGTGTGTATCATTTGTTCTTATGTAAGTTATACTGCAGCCATGATAAATTACACCAATATTTATGTGGCAAGCCACAGTGTGTTGAGTGCTTTGAAAAATTAAGCTCCTCACTTGGAATCACTGCTCTTTAGACAATATAGGGTCATTCTGATCCCCGAACAGCAGGATTGGATGTCCGGGATGGACATACGACCCCTGAACAAGCCCGGGACCGAATTCAGGTCCCCATGCTCTCCGCATGCACAGGGCCTTTGTGCAGGGAGTTCCGCATGGGGGCAGGGGGAGGCGGTGACTGGGCAGAGCACAGGAAGAGCAGGGCTGGGCCAGGCATCTGAACGTACAGAGACCATTCTGGGCAAGGTCTCTGTATGTTGTCGCGAGGACCGCCCTGGCGTATAAGCAGTGCTCGGACATAAAAATTATGGGGAGAAGATTGGCCAGTAATCCTGCGGCCTACTTCACTTTTGGCCTCATTTGTTTCCTGGTCCTAATCTTCAAAGAAACATATGCACGAGTGGTGGGAAAATAAAGGTGTTTATTTCCCTTTACGCTAGGGTCCAAAGGATTGGTTAACAACAAACGCAAAAGTCCTTCATTCAGGTAAGAAAAGTGAAACAAAAAGCTTAAAGACACACTGTTATCTTCACATTAGCGCTGGGCTTCATTCAAACACTATTCTAGGCAATAATTCATGCAGCATACAAGTCTGGCACAGATTCCAGGCTTCCACTAGTACAATATGTGCAATCCATTTCGTTATCCGAAGCCTCACTGGCCAGGTCCACTTGCATTTGCTCGTAGGTGGACACCTCGGACTCTGAGTCCCTGGGTTCAGGTATCCTATACTCAGGTTCTCTGTATAGCTTTTCCAGCACAGCCCAATGTTCTGGATTATTCTTAGGGCGTCAGCTTCATGCTATTCTACATGGAGAAAAGTTCTCTCTCTTTGTAGCTTTTGTGGCAGTCTTATACAAACATCTATTATCCAAGCCTTTCTTATCATACAAGCTTTTTCTATATCTTGCTTCAATAAAAGCTTTACCTTGGGAGCTTGGCCTCTTGGACTCCAGCGAAGGTTGAGGCCTATACCAGTCTCTCCTTTGGCTGGCCTGTTTAGCACATCTTAGGGCTTCCTGCTGTGACCCTGTGGATTCGGGACAACAACTGCAGTAATGCCTTGACCACTCTGGACAAGCAGCTTTTACCTTTCTAGGAGCTGAAACCTCCTCCGGTTCCTCCTTAGCTCTCAGACCCTCACCTTTCCCTTTAGGTGATCTTTTGGCAAGGGAATATTCAGGTTTGCATTCCAACCTTCCCTCTGTCTTGCCTTGCTTCCAGCTGTACACAGTCCTGCTGCATTTACTCTTGCTGTTTCCTCTCCAGCCGTCACTCCAACTGTCTTCACAGTTGCCTTTCCATCTGCTGCCACTTCCTCTCTTGCCACTACCGGTCTTGTCACCGCCGCTCTTGCTGCCCTTGCTACCTCTGCTCCCTCTGCTCCCCTTCCTGTCTTCTAGAGCCTCCTTAAGAAGTTCCTCTGTGCACCTGGATTGGAAGCTGGCTGGCATTACATCATGCTCAGTGGGGCGTGGTTCTATAGTGGCTCTGGAGTCTCTCTGGCTCCCTCTACCTGGTTCCTCCAGATATTGCGGCTTATATGCACTTTTTCCTTCATTTAAAACACTTTCCCTTCTCTCAACCAGGTCTGCTGGGTGACACATCCCCCTTCTTAAAATATTACGGGCTGGGGAAGCCTCTTCCACGCAGCACGTAATATGTGACATGGCATCCGCATTAAAATGCAGCTTCCCTGCTCGATGCTCCACTCTAAAATCGTATCGCTGCAAAGCCATGTACCACCTGGTTAGTCGAGCGTTCTCATTCTTCATGGTATGTAACCATTTCAGAGGGGCATGGTCCGTGATGAGGACGAACTTCCTCCCGGTCATGTAAAATTTTAAGGCTTCAATGGCCCACTTGATCGCAAGACATTCCCTCTCGATCGTCGCGTATTTTCTCTCAGCAAGTGACAGTTTTCTACTGAGGAACATAATAGGGTGTTCTGTGCCTTCTTGAACCTGCGAGAGAACCGCACCCAGACCTGTCTCTGATGCATCGGTCTGTAAAAGAAAGGTTTGATGAAAGTCTACATCACGCAATATAGGTGCCTGACATAATTTTGCCTTCAAATCTTGGAAGGCTTTCTCTGCTTCTGCCGACCATTGTATTATATTTGGCGCATTTTTCCTCAACATCTCTGTAAAAACCACGCTCTCCTCCGCAAAATGTGGTATGAAGCGTCGGTAGTAGCCAATGAGGCCCAATAAACTTCGTAGTTGTTTCTTGTTTTGCGGCACGGGGAACTTCCGTACACTCTCCACCTTGTCCAGTAGCGGGCGTACTGTGCCACGTCCTACCAGGTGACCCAAGTACTTGACCTCTTTTGCAGCAAAGGTACATTTTTTTGGGTTCAACGTTAACCCCGCCCTCCTCATGGCTTCTAATACTGTTCCTATTTGATGCAGGTGTTCTCTCCACGTAGTACTGTGGATCACCACATCATCCATATAGGCCGTTGCAAAGGTTTGATATGGTCGGAGAATAATGTCCATCAGCCGCTGGCATGTGGCTGCTGCTCCGTGTAGACCAAAGGGCATCCTACAGAATTGGAACAGGCCTAGGGGGGTGCTAAAGGCAGTTTTTGGTTTAGCCTCCCGTGTTAACGGCACCTGCCAATATCCCTTGTTCATATCTAATGTTGTGAGGTACTTCGCCTGGCCGAGCCGGTCTAACAACTCCTCGATTCGAGGCATTGGGTAGGCGTCGAATGTAGATACTGCATTCACCTGGCGGAAGTCTATGCAGAATCGCATAGTACCATCCGGTTTTGGTACTAGTACCACCGGGCTACACCAAGGGCTATGTGATTCCTCAATGATGTTCAACTGTAACATCTCCCGTACTTGGTCAATGACTTCCTGCCTCTTCGCCTCCGGTAGTCGATAAGGCCGTTGCCGAACAATTTTTCCCGGCGGGGTGAGTATCTCATGTGCGACTAAGGTGGTCTCTCCTGGTACAGGAGTTAGCACATCTCTAAATTCCTCCAACAACTGGGTCAACTCCTGTTTTTGCGTTACAGAGAGTTCTTCACCCACCTTGGGTGTAGGGCAGTCTTGGCACTCGTCTATTTGGGGTCCAAGGTCTTCTTCTGGGGTTTCACTCCCCACAGTGATATAGCCCTCCATGTCCCCCTTCCCAGTAGAGCCGAAACCTCTGGTTCCCCGGCTCGTTGGGGTTAGCATGGTGACTTCTTCAAGGCGTGGGAATCCGACTCGTTCGCAAATTAGTTGCGCTATCCTGTCCCCCACTTTGACCTTAAAGTCTTCCTTTGACCAGTTGCAGAGAAGAACTTTTAGTATGCCCCTGTAGTCCGGATCGACTACTCCAGCTGCCACATCAATACTGTGTTTGGCGGAGAGTCCAGATCGCGGTGCTATCCGCCCATAGCACCCTTGAGGTAGCTCTATCTGAAGATCAGTACTAATTAACATGCGCCCCTGTTTTGGGATGACCTGGTCTTCTGCGCTGTATAGGTCATAGCCTGCTGCTTGTGCCGATGCCCTCTGGGGACCCTGAGCTTTCTCTGAAGTCTTGCAGAATTGGAGCACAAACGTCTTCATTGGGTCAGCTTGTTCTTTACTGGGGGTTTTCTTTGGTTTTTCCCAAAGCGGGCTAGGAATTATATTATCTTTAGAGCGAATGCAAGTGGCACTTAGCACTGCTGGTGGGGATAAGCCCTCCTACAGACTTTTTCTGAATTGTGGCCAATCACGGCCTAATACCAGCTCTTGAGGTAATCTAGGCACCACTGCTACCAGCATTTCTCTCACAAGGCCTAAACCCTTAACCACAACTTATATACGGGGTAGCGGGTAGCTGCTCCGTGTATACATTTTATCTTTACGGCTCCTTCTGGATGATCTGGAACTGATGAACCCTGATCTTTGATCACACCCCATAATCTCTTTGAGATCATAGTCTGATCAGCTCCAGAATCCAGGAGTGCTTTTACATTTATGCCCTGAATCTTGACATCCAACACAAAGCCTTCACATATCGTCCTGGGGTTCTCACCGACCAGAGCAGTACGCGAGTAACACTGTTGCTTTACATGTCCTTTTTTTCCACAAGAAAAACACTTCTTAGCATTATCTCTTATCACAGGTTTATAACTCTTTGAATCAGTATACATGGGTCGCGAGACATTTTCTAATTTCTGCGCCTCCATACCTTCTACCAATTTGGGAGTCTGCACCTTGGGTTGTGTGACTCTTTCAGCTTCCAAATACTGCTCGGTAAGAGCTATGGCGTCCGTAGTAGTACAGCAGTTTTGCAGAATTAGAAAATTCTGGACTCTATTCGGTATGGCTAGCATGTATTGTTCCAGGATTATTGCATCCATCAGAGTATCTACATTTCTCTTCTCCGGCTGTAGCCACTTATTTGCTAGACTACTGATCCTATGGCCTAGACTCTTGGGCATCTCATCAGCCCTGAGGACAGTAGCTCTAAACATCTTTTTGTAAGACGTGGGAGTAAGACCTAAACAATCTCTAATCGCTTTCACTACCTCCTCGTAGGTATTTGCTAGAGCTGGGGGCATCGCCCTATATGCGGCAAGCGCCTCCACCGTAAGGGACGCTGCCAGGCATATGGCCCACTGCTCAGGTGGCCATTTAGCTGAGCATGCAATTCTATTGAAAGTGTCTAGGAAATCATCCACATCGTCACTTGGACTTAGCTTTCCAACCATGAGGTCATTGCATGTCCAATGTCCACTTCCTGTGCTGGTTGGTCCCGTCGCTGTCAGCTTCTCCGCGTCGGCCTTTGCCATCGCCTCTCGCTGAAGTGCCAACCAGTTCTCCATGGTCTTCAGTACCGGTAACTGTTGCGCCTGCATAGCTTGAAGGGCTTGTGCTTGGTGTTGATGTGCGAACTCCGTCTGTTTATCAAACTGGAGCGCCATCCACGCACACAGCTCTTTTGGCTCCATACCGCACCTGTATAAAGGAGATAAGAAAAAAAAGAAACCCAAGTGTGGCTCTCCTAACAAAAGCTCTTCCCTTTTTTTTCCCCCCTTTTTTTTTTTTTCTTCAAACTTCCCTGGATATCCAACACTACTCAGGATTATCTACTTTTACCTGACATTAGTGTTGACTCCAGCTCTGGAACATAAGTGTTGTCCTGCTTCGCAGCTTTCCACTTCTGGGGTGGCGACAGGATTTTCACTTTCAGGATTTACGATCCGTTCTGGATTTCAACCATTCCATTCCAGGTTTTCAGCAAATCCGCTCCGGTTAACAGCAAATCCGTTCCAGGTCTTGTTTTTCCACTCAGGTTTTCCAAAACAGTCCAGGCCGGGTTTTTTTTTTCTTTAAACTCAAAAAGGTTTTATTTTATTTTCTTCTGCAGTTGTAGGCTCCAACCTAATATCCGAAGAACTACGCCATTTTATGTCGCGAGCACCGCCCTGGCGTATAAGCAGCGCTCGGACATAAAAATTATGGGGAGAAGATTGGCCAGTAATCCTGCGGCCTACTTCACTTTTGGCCTCATTTGTTTCCTGGTCCTAATCTTCAAAGAAACATATGCACGAGTGGTGGGAAAATAAAGGCGTTTATTTCCCTTTACGCTAGGGTCCAAAGGATTGGTTAACAACAAACGGAAAAGTCCTTCATTCAGGTAAGAAAAGTGAAACAAAAAGCTTAAAGACACACTGTTATCTTCACATTAGCGCTGGGCTTCATTCAAACACTATTCTAGGCAATAATTCATGCAGCATACAAGTCTGGCACAGACTCCAGGCTTCCACTAGTACAATATGTGCAATCCATTTCGTTATCTGAAGCCTCACTGGCCAGGTCCACTTGCATTTGCTCGTAGGTGGACACCTCAGACTCTGAGTCCCTGGGTTCAGGTATCCTATACTCAGGTTCTCTGTATAGCTTTTCCAGCACAGCCCAATGTTCTGGATTATTCTTAGGGCGTCGGCTTCGTGCTATTCTACATGGAGAAAAGTTTTCTCTCTTTGTAGCTTTTGTGGCAGTCTTATACAAACATCTATTATCCAAGCCTTTCTTATCATACAAGCTTTTTCTATATCTTGCTTCAATAAAAGCTTTACCTTGGGAGCTTGGCCTCTTGGACTCCAGCGAAGGTTGAGGCCTATACCAGTCTCTCCTTTGGCTGGCCTGTTTAGCACATCTTAGGGCTTCCTGCTGTGACCCTGTGGATTCGGGACAACAACTGCAGTAATGCCTTGACCACTCTGGACAAACAGCTTTTACCTTTCTAGGAGCTGAAACCTCCTCCGGTTCCTCCTTAGCTCTCAGACCCTCACCTTTCCCTTTAGGTGATCTTTTGGCAAGGGAATATTCAGGTTTGCATTCCAGCCTTCCCTCTGTTTTGCCTTGCTTCCAGCTGTACACAGTCCTGCTGCATTTACTCTTGCTGTTTCCTCTCCAGCCGTCACTCCAACTGTCTTCACAGTTGCCTTTCCATCTGCTGCCACTTCCTCTCTTGCCACTACCGGTCTTGTCACCGCCGCTCTTGCTGCCCTTGCCACCTCTGCTCCCTCTGCTCCCCTTCCTGTCTTCTAGAGCCTCCTTAAGAAGTTCCTCTGTGTACCTGGATTGGAAGCTGGCTGGCATTACATCATGCTCAGTGGGGCGTGGTTCTATAGTGGCTCTGGAGTCTCCCTGGCTCCCTCTACCTGGTTCCTCCAGATATTGCGGCTTATATGCACTTTTTCCTTCATTTAAAACACTTTCCCTTCTCTCAACCAGGTCTGCTGGGTGACAATGTCCACCGAGGGAAGGTGAGATGTCCGACTTATTCCACCTCAGAGGTGGAATAAGTCCTGGCAGCCTGCTGTATGTCTCACCGCTCAGCATATTGTGCACACTAGCCCATCCAAGTGACCTGATTCTATAGCCGCGGGAACGTATAGCTCCCACAGTTTCAGAATCAGGTACAACTGTGCCCTGTCCATATTTTGTACGTCCAGATGGGCCGGACGTGCACAGTATGGAATCGACCTCCATGGGAAAAAAAAGAGGTAGGGAGGGAATAGGGTGGGGTGGGAAAGGCAAGCCAGGATACCGACTGTCCAGCTGTGTGTTCTTATAAAGTCTTTAACTAAAGATCATAGTTTTGGCATGAAAATTATTTCCTATAAGGTCATAGCCAGTGGTATTTGATTTTCCCCACAGACATTTCCCATTTCCAACTCACCCCGTAACATTTTTTGGTATATAAACTGTTACTCCTATTAGAAGATTAGGAGGAAAAATGTTCACAACAAATGTCAATTAGGAATATACAACAATAACTATGTAGTTAACCTCAAAATTAGCAATTGATTAACAGTAGTTTTATTGAAGATCATTGACAAACTAACAAAATACACCTAATATAGTTAAGATAATTTAAACTGGATTATGCATTTCCATGTCCTAGAAAAGTTTAAACCATTTTAACTGACTTTAATAACTCAATAACTTCAGATACAGATAGCAATACAGCAGCGAGATAAGGGCTAACCAGTCTCTGGTGCTGACTGTCATATGTATGACTATCAAACTGTGATGCAAGGTTTTATGTTTGCATTCAGTAGAAAAGGGTTTCTCATTCCCAGAGAAGAAGCCCTATCTCTGGAGTCTGGCGTGGCAACTTGGAGGAGCTGAGGAAGACCGAGAAATATATAAACAAGACCTTCATAGACATAGGAGAGTGGTAACTTCCAGGCTTGCAGTCACCATGTTGCCCTGGAAGGAGAACATCGCCTTGGTTTGCCAAGAGGTGAACTTGTCCCTAGGACCTGCAGTTCAGGCGATACATTATCTTCTTGTGCTAAAGATGTTTTTCCAAAGGAAACGTTCTAGGAGGGAAGGATTAGGGCTGTCATTCTAGTTGATGATTGGATGGGTGGGCGATTGGTGGATGTGTAGTCACTTGCTAGCTTGGTGTGAAGTCACACAGACAGGATTTTAGAGAGTGATAAGAAAAGAGCCAGCTCTTGGATGCATGAGGCTCTGGAAAGCACAGTTAATTTTCTAGATCAGAAACTAAAATCTATAACCTCATTCTCAAAAATATTCCATTTTCCATATGCATAATCCCAGGGACAGGCTGAGCTCTGGAGATTCAGTGCATGGATTAAGAGATGTGGCAGGGAGGATAACTTTAGATTTGTTATGAACTATTTTATATAGCACATTAGTGCACTGTGAGAAATATTTCTTCTCTCACAATCATAACATTGTGTATTCATGTTTGATTCTTGAAATGGGTCTTACATAGATGACAGATCCCTTCATTAAGGCATTTTCAGGTGGTATTTCTCCTGTATTAATTCATGTATAGGGCCCTTTTACTAAAGTATGGAAGGTTTCTGCACCTAAGATACATATAGTGCAAAATCTAACATGTGTTAAGTGCAAAGCCTCTGTGGTAACTGTCAGAGTGTGACCTAACTCACAGTTCTATTACTGTGGCTGCATTTAACTCCACCTATTAAAGTGGCGGTGGAGTTACTCCATGTAAATAGTTCTCCCATGTTATCCAAGTTGATACTCCTGTTATATGTAATACCAAACAGCCTGTTGTTCTGGTTCCTTTCTGTTATTTGTAAACCGCGCTGATGTCAAAGAGTGCGGTATATAAGAAGTTGAAATAAAATAAATAAATAAATAAATAAATAAATGCAGTAGTAGTAACATTGACAGCATGTGACGTGCCCTCCCCCATGCTAACTGTAATGATCTCACCATGCCCACTCTACACCCCCGACCCCACCCATTCAGTTCCCTAACATGAAAATGGCAATGTGTAAATCAGTGTGAAGTACCTATTATGCCCCCCCCCTCACCCCCGTAAGTTACTGTGCACCCAAGCAGGCAGTTATCACACATAAAAATGTGCATTAACTGCTTAGTGCACTTTAGTAAAAGAGCCCCTAAATCTTTTTGAAAACCAAGATGCTCAATTAAAATCTAGAAGCTGGAGTACTTTATTTAATTTCATGATTTATCATCCATCAATCAATATGTCTAGGTGATTTACAAAAATGCTTAAATAAAAAAATTAAAGCATCAACATGCAATAATTTAAAATAACACCAAACATATTGACAAAAGAACATAAGAAATGCCATACTGGGTTAGACCAAAGTCCATCAAACCCAGTATCCTGTTTCCAACAGTGGCCAATCCAGGTCACAAGTACCTGACAAGTAATCAAAAAGGCACATAGATTCCACAGTGCTTATCCTTGGGTAATCAGTGGATTTTCCTGTCCTCTTTAATAAAGATTTATGGACTTTTCCTCCATGAACCTGTCGAAACCATTTTTTTAAAAAACAGCTACACTAACAGCTTTTACGACATCCTACAGTAACAAATTCCAGAGTTTGATTACTCATTGAGTGAAAAGATATTTTCTCTTATTAGTCCTAAATAGGTTACATTGTAGCTTCATTGAGTGTCCCCTAGGCTTTCTACTTTTTGAAAAAGTAAACAACCGATCTACATTTACCCATTCCACTCCATTCATTCATTTATAGACCTCTATCATATCTCCCCTCAGCCATCTGTTTTCCAAGTTGAAGAGCCCTAACCTTTAAAGCCTCTCCTGATAGGGGTATCCTTCCATCCCATTTACCATGTTGGTGGCTCTTCTCCATACCTTTTCTAATTCTGCTGTATCCTTTTTAAGATATGGCAACCAGAATTGCACACAATATTCAAGGTGCAGTTGCACCATGGAGTGATACAGAGGCATTATAATATCTTTGGTTTTGTTCTCCATTTCTTATGATTCCCAGCATTCTATTTGCTTTCTTTGACACTGCTGCACGCCGGACAGAGGGTTTCAACGTCTTATCCACGATTGCGCCTATGTCCTTTTTCTGGATGGTGGTTCCTAATGTGGAACCTTTCATCATGTAGCCATAGTTCGGGTTGTTCTCCCTTTGTACTTGTCCTCATTAAATTTCATCTATCATTTGGATGCCCAGTCTTCCAATTTATCAAAGTCCTCTTGCAATTTTTCACGAGCCTCTTGTGTTTTAAAAACTTTGAATAATTTCTTGTCATCTACAAATTTGATCACTTCACTTATTGTTCTCATTTCCAGGTTATTTATGAAGATGGTAAATAGCTCTCCAAATCCCTGGGGTACTGTACTATTCACCTTCCTCCATTGAGAATATTGGCCATTTAGCCCTACTCTCTGCTTTCTATCTTTAACCAGCTTCTAATTCACAAAAGTACACTGTCTCCTCTCCCATGACTTTTTAATTTTCCCAAGAGCTCTCATGAGGGACCTTGTCAACAGTCTTCTGAAAATCCAGATATACTATATCAACTGGCTTCCTTTGTTTACCTGTTTATTCATACTTTCAAAAAAATATTACAGATTTGTGAGATAAGACTTTCTTCGGCTAAATCCATGTAGCCTTTCTCCCATTAAACCATGACTATCTACACATTCAGTAATTTTTTCTTTATAATGGTTTCTACTATTTTACTCGGAACTGACATCAGGCTCGCCAATCTGTAGTTTCCTGGATCACCTCTAGAACCCTTTTAAAAATTGATATTACATTGGCCATTCTTCAGTCTTCAGGTACAACAGATGATTTTAATGATAGTACACAAATTACTAATAGTAGGTCTGACATTTCATATTTAAGTTCTTTCAACACCCTCGGATATATACCATCCAGGCCAGGTGATTTGCTATTCATCATTTTATCAAATAGTTGTAATGCATCTTCCCGGTTTATCAATATTTATTTCAATTATTCTGATACATCACCTTTAAATACCATTTCATGCATAAGTAACCCCGACATTTTCCTCAGTAAAGACCAAAGCAAAGAATTTATTCAGTCTCGAGGGGCGGAGCCCGATGTCCAGCGGGATGGTCGCATAACGCTGAGGCTCCCGAGAGGCCTACTCAGAATCCTGAATTAACACCGGACATACTTGAATTTCTGCTCTGATCTTGCCGGGGCACATTGGTGAGATGGCGGGGACCAAACCTACGCGCCTGGAATTTGGATCTCCAGCGGCTTCTCACGGCAAACGCTCCAAAACAGAACCCCCGTCCCCGCAGAAGGGGCTGGCTTTGCACGAGGGCCCCGAAATGCAGCAGGAAATCCTCGCAGAGATTAGAGGGGTTAAGGACCTCGTGCAGTCAAACGGTGAAGCACTCCGAGCGCTGCGGGAAGATCTTGGTGTGTTACAAGGCAGGCTAGAGGGGCTCTCTTCGCGTCAGGACAAAATGGAGAGCGTATTAGACTCCCACGCGGCCCGGTTGTCCAAACTCGACAAAGTTGAACGTCAGGTGAGGGCCTTGCAGAAAGAAGTGGAAGATGGCAATAATAGAGCGCGCCGCAACAACCTACGACTCGTGGGCATACCGGAGGGAGCGGAATCGGGAGACATGAAGGAGTTTTTATATAAAATCCTCCCTTCCTTGCTCCAAATCACCTTTACCAAAGAACTGGAGATCGATCGCGCTCATCGTGTACCCACAAACATAACGCTCAACAGGAAGACCCCACGGCCCATCATCTTTCGACTTTTGAGATATCAACATGTGGAGCAAATTCTCAGTGCCTCTCGGGCAAAGGGCCATATGGAGTTTGAGAGCCATAAGATCTCCTTCTATCCTGACTTGGCTAAACCCACGGTCGACCGCCGAAAGCGCTTTCTGGAATTCCGGCCGAGGCTTCAACAACTACAAGCACGCTATGGCCTGATGTACCCGGCCAAGCTCCGAGTCACGCTTCACAATCAGACAAGAACATTTGAGGACCCTGATCTACTAGCGGAGTTTTTGGATGCTAAAGAAGCCGACTTGATGCGTTGACTTCCAGAATATTCCTGCCAGTACTCTCATATCCGCTGTGCCTGCCATATTGGATTTGCCGCGACTCAGCAAAAGTCTGCCGAGGGCGGTTTGTTGCCTTATCTTGATGATATCTGTGACCCGACTCCATCTACCCATCGTAGCCTCAATGAGTATCAGAGACAGTGTTAATTATGGACTCTGGTGTTTTTTTTTTTCTTTTTTATGTCTCTATCTTCCTCTCTAGGGCCTCCTCCCGCAGACATATGGTCGCCATTTTCATTGGGGGTTTTGCTTCTTCTCTAAGTTACTTTGGTACATACTTTTCAATATGGGGTGTATTAGTCAGCAGACTCGGTGATTATATCATCTTTGTACAGTTTCTGATTATGTTGTATGTTTTCCAGCGCCCTTATCTAAAATGTCTATTACTGATCGATGGCACCATGTAAGATTTTATCATTGAACGTAAAAGGAATCAATAATCCGATAAAACGAAAGAAAATCCTAAGCTATCTAAGTCATGAAGCTGCGGATCTGATTTTCCTCCAAGAAACGCATTTAAATTCGAAGGAAACCCTTAAACTCAATATTAAACCTTACATGGTGGCCGCCTATTCTCCAGCCGTTTCTAAGAAATGTGGGGTTGCCATACTGGTTAGGAAATCTCTGCATGCTACTATTATTGCGACTAGCTCAGATACAGCAGGTAGATGGTCCAGAGCTCACCTCAAGATAGGTAACCTTGAAGTTACATGTATATGCCTTTATGCTCCTAATGTGGATGACCCTGCCTTTTTTGCTACCATTGCTCAGGTTGCGCAGGCCTCTGCTAATACTTCATTGATAATAGGGGGGGATTTCAATTTAGTTCTTGATCCCCTGATTGACAAACAGCCGCCTAGGACAAGTGGTCCCCCCAAGAGTCATACCACGCTTACCTCTGTGATCAAAGATCTTTCTTTAGTCGATCTATGGAGGTTACTACACCCCAATGAGCTTGACTTTACTTTCTTTTCTTCCCCTCATAAATCCCAGTCTCGTATAGATTTCTTTCTCATATCAAAACTGTTAGTCCCTCAGGTGGACACTGCAAAGATTCACTCCCAACATATTTCAGATCATGCTGCTATTTCTTTTCAATTACACACTACTGCACCCCAAGGGAATTCGGGGGCCTGGTTCTTTGATAGAGCCCTATTAACTCAGCCAGAGTTCCAGTTAGAAATTCGAGCAGCCATACAGGATTACTTCCATTTTAATTTACCCCAGGATACTGCAAATTGGGCTTGGTGGGAGGGTTTCAAAGCGGCCATTCGTGCAACGATCACTAGTTATCAAATTCGCCTGCGGAAACAACGCAAACAGCAGCTACTTATACTAGACCAACAAATCAAAGCAGGCGAACGAGTTCTAACTTCCCGTACTGATCCATGCGTCTTAGTTCGCTTACAGCGTCTCCGTTTTCAATATAATGCAATCCTCTCAACTGCAGCTTCTAAGAGTATTGAGCTTCAACGAGGGACATACTACCGTGAAAGCAACCGAGCCGGTCGACTTTTAGCCAACGCCTTGAAAGGTCAAAAAGAAGCCAAACGCGTAGCGGCCCTTCGAGCCCCACAGGGAGGGGGCATACTGACCACAGACTCCGATATCGTAGAACTCTTTCGGGATTTCTATACCCGTCTCTATCAATCTGAATGTGATTTCTCATCAGAGACCTTCGAGCGATTGTTTTCTGATATTCAGCGGCCGACCCTTTCTGAAGCTGATAGGGATGCGCTAGATGAACCTTTCTCTACTTCAGAGATCCAATTTGCCCTAAAACGCACAGCCTCGGGTCGAGCCGCCGGGCCTGATGGTCTCCCGACCGAATTCTACAAAATGTTCAGTGCAGATTTAGTACCCTACTTAAAACTCTATTTTACTGCCCTTGCGGTAGATACATCCTCTTTGGGATCCTTTTCTGCAGCTAATGTGGTAGTATTTGAGAAAGAAGGCAGAGACCCGCTGCTAACCGCCAACTATCGTCCAATCTCCCTACTTAATGCCGATTATAAGATCTTCGCAACGATCTTGGCCTCCCGGCTATCTGACAGGATGGCCACCTTAATCCATCCCGACCAATGCGGTTTTATACCCGGCCGATCCACCGCTGACAATGCTCGGACCTTGTGCCATGTACTATCCAGTGCTGCCAACTTGGACCACCCATGGGTGGGTCTTTCCCTAGATGCTGAAAAAGCCTTTGATCGCCTAGAATGGCCCTTTTTATTTGCAGTTCTCCGATGGTATGGCTTTGGGGAGGGCTTCCTCCGATACCTCCAAGTCATGTACACTCAACCCGTTGCCAGTATTTGTGTAAATGCTATTAAGTCTCAGCCTTTTAATCTCCAAAGAGGCACGCGTCAAGGTTGCTCTTGAACCCCTCGCCCTCCTTATTAGACAGTCTGCACGTATTCGTGGTGTCCCCTTCAGTCACAGAGAGATTAAACTCTCTGCATATGCAGATGACCTTATGCTCTTCGTATCCCTTGATTCGGTTCCAGCTGTCTTGGATCTGATTGATGGATACTCGCAATTATCGGGCTATAAAATAAACTGGACCAAATCCGTAGCATTCCCACTGAACCGCTGGGTACATGAGGCTGACATGCAGGCCTTTCCTTTCCTTTGGCAATCCCGCATGGTGAAATATCTTGGGGTCCATTACTGTTCTCCTTTAGAAGACACTATTAGTTTTAATGCCAAAGAGGTAGTCTCCAAAGTCCGTGAGCTCACAAATCGTTGGCCTCCCTTATCCCTTACATGGTGGGGCCGCCTAGAAACTGTGAAGATGATGATAGTCCCCAAGGTGAACTATATTTTAGAAATGCTGCCATGCTTACTCCCGCTACACACCTACAAAGATATTGAGGGCCTTCTCGTCCGCTATCTCTGGCAGGGCAAACCACCAAGGATAGCTAAGCAAAAACTACAGTCTGCGAAGGAACTAGGGGGTACCCGCTTTCCTGATTTTCTCAAATATCATCAAGCCTTCTTACTTAAACAAGGTGCCCGATGGCTAGATGCCTCGACCGACAGCAGACCAGTTTGGCTTGACATAGAAGAGGAGCTTAGTAACCCGATTCCGTTGATCCATCTCCCCGGTATGTCCCATCAAGTAGACTCCCGCCATCCCCCAATGATTGTTGATACTCTTGCGGCCTTTAATACTCTCATTCTATCACTGGGCCCAAACGTATGTCCTCAGGACGGACTCCCGCTGTGGAATAACCCCAGAATTCAAGTCCTAAATAGAACGATAGCATGGAAACCCTGTTACTCTAGGGGGATCTGGACACCCCAACAGCTCTTCTCTGCAGCTCGTTGGAAGACCTTTTCTGATTTACAAAAGGAATTTGCGTTACCAGCGAAACATTACTTTCAATTGATGCAGCTTCAACACTGCCTCAAAAGTGCTCGAATCCTGCCACCCTCTGTCTCTACTGAGGACGGGCTATTAGACCTAATTCACTCTATTAGTAGTACACATGGGGTAGCCTCTAACTTTTATAAACTATTATGTCAGGGTACAGACACTGCTACTTGTAGAGCCCAGCAAGCCTGGGAGCGCGAACTGCAAACCACTTTAACCCCTGTGCAATGGAGCGTTTTCTGGAGCAAAGTAGTGCGGGTTTCCCGATCTGCCTCAGTTACCCAAACTCTCTTCTTTTTTGCACATAGATGCTTTTATACTCCAGAAAAAATAGCCAAATGGAACACAACTGCTAGGGACCAGTGTTGGTCTTGTCATACTGTTGTGGGAACCCTCGCTCATGTTATTTATGAATGTCCTCAACTACAGGTTTACTGGGGGCGGGTCTGGGGTCGTATTCAACTTATCTTACACCTCCATGAGCCTCTTTCTTGGAAGATTGTGGGACTCCGCTCAGTGGCGGAGGTCCCCTCTCTTCCTAAGAAGGGTCGCTTTCTCCTTGATTTCATGCTGGGTATAGCTATATGTTTAATCACGAGGAATTGGAAGGATAGCTCTCGACTTACTGTCAATGAATGGTGGAACCTTGTCTGCCTATATAGTAAATATGAGCAGATATCTCGGAGAGCTATTCCCCATACCCAAACTCACTCTCGCTTGTCTAAATGGCAGATGCTTAATGATTATGTACAATCTGCTCATTGCTCCGACATGTCTGTTTAATGTACACTCATCATGTTTCAGATCACCGTTTGGTTTTGTAACACAATAATGTCAGTACACGCCCGTTTCGGGAATGATTAGTTTTCTAGAGAAGAAGCAGGGGGGAGGGGGGTGGTAGGGGTTTACTTTGGTGTATGTATCTCATTCTATGTATGTATCTGTCTTTTAGTTGTATGTCTTCCTTTCCTTTGTTGTTATAAAACGAAAATAAAGAATTAAAAAAAAAAAAGAATTTATTCAGTCTCTCCGCTACAGCTTTTTCTGTACTTAGTGCCCTTTTTACCCCTCTATCATCTAACGGTCCAACTGAATCTCTCGCAGGTTTCTTGCAACAAATGTACTTGAAAAAGTATTATGTGTTTTTGCTTCCATGGCAAGCTTTTTTTTCAGATTCTTACTTTGCCTTACATCTAATTTGCCAATACTAGTTGTTTCTCATTTTCATCATTTGGCTCCTTTGTCCATTTCCTGAAAGATGCTTTTTTGGCTACAACAGCCTCTCTGACCTTACCTTTAAACCATGCTGGCAGTTATTTGTCTTCCTTCCACATTTCTTAAAGTGTGGAATACATCTGGTCTGGGCTTCCAAATTAGTATTTTTAAACATCCATGCTAGATGCAAATCTTTAACCTTTGCAGCTGCTCTTTTTAGTTTTTTCTTAACTATTTTCCTCATTTTATCATAGTCTCCCTTTAGAAAGTTAAAAGGTAATATTGTGGATTTCCTTGCCATCCTTCACCCAGTTATAAAATCAAATGTGATCATGCTATGATCACTATTACCAAGTGGCCCCAACACCCTTATCTCTTGCACCAGATCTTGTGTTTCACTAAGGACTATGTCCACAATAGCTTCCCCTCTTTTCTGTTCATGAACCAACTGCTTCAAGAAGCAGTCATTTATTTCATCTAGAAACTTTATCTCTATAGCATGTCCTGCTGTGACATTGATCCAGTCAATACTGGAGTAATTGAAATCACCCTTTATTACTGTGTTGTAACTTTTGTTAGCTTCCCTGATTTATTTTAGCATTTCATCATCCATCGGTTCTTTCTTGCCAGGCAGTCTGTAATACACCCCCACCGCCATCACCTTCCCCTTTTTACATGTTATTTCTATCGATAGAGATTCTACAGTATATTTTGTTTCCTTTTTGGCTCAATGCCCTTTCTAAAATAGAGTGCAACTCCTCCACCAATTTGATCTACTCTATCATGATTTAGTTTGTACCCAGGTATCACAGTGCCCCATTGATTATCCTCCTTCTACCAGGTATCTGAGCTGCCAATTATATCTAACCTTTCATTTAGTGCTATATATTCTAACTCTCCCACCTTATATTTTAGACTTCTAGCATTTGCATACAGGCATTTTAGAGTTTGTAATTTATTCATATTAATCTTGTTTATTAATTGATAGGAGTAATTTAGAATCTTTCAGCTCTGTCTCCTCTGTACTTAAGGGCATTAGAGTTACTTTTATTTTTATTGGAACCTCTCGATCAGGATGCCCTAACTTCCCTCTTTTGCTAGTATCCTTCTAGGATACATCCTTCCAAACCATGCACTCTTGGATGACTGTCAGCTGTCCTATATTATCTAGTTTAAAAGCTGCTCTATCTCCTTTTTAAAGGTTAATGCCAGCAGCCAAGTTCCATCATGGTTAAGGTGGAGCCCATCCTTTTGGAAAAGCCCCTTCCTTCCCCAGAATGTTGCCCAATTCTTAACAAATCTATGCATGCATTGAGACACTGGAGCTCTGCCTGCCTTTTGGGTCCTGCATGTGGAACAGGAAGCATTTCTGAGAATGCTACCGTGGAAATTCTGGATTTAAACTTCCTACCTGAATGCCTAAATTTGACCTCTATACCCTCTCTCCCACACTTTCCTGTTTTTCCTACTAGCATGTACTAAGATAGTAGACTCCTCCCCAGCACTATCTAAAACCTTGTCTAGGTGGCGCATGAAGTTTGCTACCTTCGCACCAGTCAGGCATGTTACCAGGCGATCCTCACATCCACCAGTCACCCAGGTATTCACATGCCTAATGACTGAATTGCCTTAATGGCCATCCCAGCAGTCACTGGAATAATCCAGATTTTCATTAGTAGTTGAACTATAAAATCATTCTACTATCTTAATAAAAACCTGTTAATAAAAGACCTACTGAAAGAATAACATTTACAACTTTTTTAAAGACACACTGTACCATAGTTATATACCCAAAATACTGGGGATGCTGGCATGCCTGTGATCATAACAAGACTCAGTTCTACAGAGAGTTTCATCCATTCTTATGGTTCCCACATTGAAAATTTACGACTAGCAGTTTCCACAAAAATGATCTTTCTCAAAACTGGAATTGTAAGTAGCCACTTTGTGATCTCAAATTTTGAGACTGTGTACATATTTTCAAGATACAGTTCAAATAATGCAAAGCCTTATTTCAAAGACAAAATCTTATATTTGATTCCAAATTTGTATGAGCAACTAGAGCAACTCTGCTAGTTGTGGAGTGGATCGTCTTTTACATGTGTCTGTACCGCGCTGCATATGCTTTGTTGTGCTATACAAATGATCAGTAGTAGTAGTAGTAGTAGTAAAGACAAAAACACAGTGAAAACAGTAACAATCCCTGCTGCAGTGTTTTGGACAAGATGGACAGCTTTGGTCTGAGGTAGTCCTAGCAGTAACGAATTCTAGTAGCCAGATTTTCCTAAAATCATCCCATGAAATCAAGGTTTTTTTTTAAAGATTTAACTGCTTGTTTGACATGTGGTATCACAGAGAGCACAGAACCGAGGAACACACCTAGTCACCATCCTGTCTGTTTAAGCTATATCAGAACAATCACATCCAGAGAAAATCATAATCTCTGTTTTTCTGATACTCAGTGCAAGTCTATTAAAGCCTAACCACTCAGAGACAGATGTCAAGCAATGCTTAAGCTTGGCAATCACAACACGAATCTCACTGTCAAAAGGGAAAAAAAGAACTGGCTATCATCAGCAGCATAAATCCAGTAATGCACATGTAGGTTCCTGAAAATCTGACAAAGTGGGACCAAGCAGATATGAAATAAAAGGGCTGTGAGTGCTGACCCTTGGGAAAATCCTGTTTGGCCAAGCTCCTGGTTCCATAGAGCTATCTTTGACTCCATTAAACTATCAAACTCTGCTAATTCCTCTGAAGACCCTCTGTTTTCAGAGAAATCTAGATGCATATCTAGACAATATTCATGTCCCTTAAAGTGGCATACTTCTCGGTTTCCCAACCTCAGTCAAATGATGATCTGAACAGGAAATGATGAAGGCATGTCCTGCTTTGTGTGTCACTTCTTTGATCAACTAAGAACACAAGAACATAAGATATGCCATACTGGGTCAGACCATCAAGCCCAGTATCCTGTTTCCAACAGTGGCCAATCTAGGTCATATGTACCTAGCAGTTTCCCCAAAAGACACAGGTTCCGCAATGCTTGTACTGGGTCAAGCATTGATATCCTGGGTTCCTTCTTAATAATGGTTTATGGACCTTTCCTCCAGGAACTTGTCCAAACCTTTTTTAAACCCAGCTACACTAACAGACTTTACTACATCCTCCGGTAGCAAATTCCAGAGTTTGGTTACACGTTGAATGAAATAATATTTTCTTTTATTAGTCTTAAATAGTTTACCCTGTAGCTTCATTGCATGTCCCCTAGTCTTTCTATATTCTGATAACGTAAACAATCGATCAACATTTACCCGTTCCACTCTGTTCATTAATTTATAGACCTATCATTTCTCCCCTCAGCCGTCTCTTTTCCAGGTTAAAGAGCCCCAATCTTTTTAGCCTTTCCTCAAAGGAGTATCCTTCCATCCCCTTTACCATTTTGGTGGCTCTTCTCTGAACCTTTTCTAATAATGCTATATCCTTTTTAAGATACGGCGACCAGAATTGCGCACAATATTCAAGGTGTGGTCTCACCATGGAACGATATAGAGGCATTATAATATCTTTTGTTTTATTTTTCATTCCTTTCCTTATGATATCTAGCATTCTATTTGCTCTCTTGGCTGCCGCTGCACACTGGGCCGAGTGTTTTAACATGTTATCCACAATGACGCCTAAATCTTTTTCCTGTGTGGTAGTTCCTAATGTGGAACCTTGCATCGCGCAAACATAGTTTGGGTTATTCTTCCCTAGGTGCATAACTTTGCACTTGTCCACATTAAATTTCATCTGCCATTTTAATGCTCAGTCTTCCAATTTATCAAGATCCTCTTGCAATTTTCCACAATCCTTTTGGGTTTTAACAACTTTAAATTGTTTTCTGTCATCTGCAAATTTGATAACCTCACTCATTATTCCCTTTTCCAGGTCATTTATGATTATGTCAAAAAGCAGTGGACCCAGCACAGATCCCTGGGGTACACCACTATTCACCTTTCATCATTGGGAAAATTGGCCATTTAGCCCTACCCTCTGCTTTCTATCTTTTAACCAGTTCCTGATCCACAATAGTACACTGACTCCTATCCCATGACTCTTTAGTTTTGCCAAAAGTCTCTGATGAGGGACCATGTCAAAGGCTTTCTGAAAGTCCAGATACACTATATCAACTGACTCACCTTTGTCCACCTGTTTATTCACACCTTCAAAAAAACATAACAGATTAGTAAGACAAGATCTTCCTTGTCTAAAGCCATGTTGGCTGTCTCCCATTAGGCCATGCTAAACAGATGAACTGGCCGTGTTTTGTGAATGATTAATATAATGCAAACTCAATGAAACTCATTCAACAATTCACAATAGTATTTCCTTTTCAGTGTTTCTTTTTCTGTCATACGTAAGCCTCAGAAAAACAACCATTAGCACTATAGAATCTAGGAATATTGTAAAACTCCCTAGACATGTGCAGGTCTTTTACATCAATGGCTTGCGTTGAAGTAAAGAACAAGGTTGGTGTCACTAATTACCATGTTAGACGGAATCTTTGAATTCTACTGCCTTAAACCAATGATCTCCCTTTTCGTTCTCCGGGAAATCTGAGAATGCCGCACGTTGGTTTAAGGCAGTAGGCTGCGTTCACATCAGAAAAATTCAAAGATTCCGTCCCTTGAGAAACCCACAGTGGAGAAACGCATGGGAGCCTCATAAGACTGGCGTTAGGACACGTTTCCAAATAAGATCTTTACATAAAGACAAATCAACGGCAAGCGGTAAAAAAGAAGGAAAAATAAGAAAAAAAGAAAAAGTAGAAATAAAAAAAGAAGTAAACACTTTAAAACCAAGGAGACAAAGATGTGTCACATCGGTACATAAGTTAAGTACCTTTTTATTATTTTGCATTGATGGATTTAGCATGGTAATTAGTGACACCAACCTTGATTCTATAGTGCTAATGGTTGTTTTTCTGAGGCTTATGTATGACAGAAAAAGAAACACGGAAAAGGAAATACTATTGTGAATTGTTGAATGAGTTTCATTGAGTTCCCATTAGGCCATGACTATCAACATAATGAGTAATTTTGTTCTTTATGATGGTTTCTACCATTTTTCCCAGTACTGACATCAGGCTCACTGGTCTGTAGTTTCCCGGATCACCCCTGGAACCCTTTTTAAAAATTGGCGTTACATTGGCGATTCTCCAATCTTCAGGTGTTACAGATGATTTTAATGAAAGTTCACAGATTACTAATAGCAGGTCTACAATCTCATATTTCAGTTCTTTCAACACCCTTGGATGTATACCAACCAGCCCAGGTGATTTGCTACTCTTCAATTTATCTAATTGTTGTAATACATCTTCCCGACGTATTGATATTTCCTTCAATTCTTCCGCACCTTTAAATACCACTTCAGTCATGGGTAAGAACCCTACATCTTCCTCAGTAAAGACTGAAGCAACAAATTCATTCAGTCTCTCCGCTATCACCTTGTCGCCTCTTAGTGCCCCTTTAACCCCTCTATCATCTAATGAACCAACTGACTCCTACAGTTTTTTTGCTACAAATGCACTTGAAAAAGTCTTTATTTTGCGTTTTTGCTTCCCCAGCAAGCTTCTTCTCAAATTCTCCCTTTGCCTGCCTTATCAATGCCTTGCATTTGACTTGCCAGTGCTTGTGCTTGTTCCAGGTTTCATCATTTGGCTCTTTTTTCCATTTCCTGAAAGATGCTTTTTTGGCAGCAACAGCCTCTCTGACCTCACATTTAAACCATGCTGGCAGTGTTTTGGACTTCCTTCCACTTTTCTTAAAGAGTGGAATACAGCTGGTCTTGGCTTCCATGATAGTATTTTTCAACAACACCCAAGCTTGATGTAAGTCTTTAACCTTTGAAACTGATCCTTTTTGTTTTTTCTTAACTATTTTCCTCATTTTATCATAGTCTCCCTTTCGAAAGTTAAAAGGTAGTACTGTGGATTTCCTTACTATCCCTACTCCACTAATTAAATCAAATGCGATCATGTTATGATCACTATTGCCAAGTGGCCCCAACACCCTTATCTCTTGCACTAGATCTGGTGTTCCACTAAGGACTAGGTCTAATATGGCTTCCCCTCTGGTTGGTTCATGAACCAGCTGCTCCAAGAACCAGTCATTTATTTCATCTAGGAACTTTATCTCCCTAGCATGTCCTGCCGTGACACTGACCCAGTCGATACTGGGGTAATTGAAATCACCCATTATTATTTCTGCGCTGTAACTTTTGTTAGCTTCCTTGATTTATTTGAGCATTTCATCATCCATTTGTTCATTCTGGCCAGGAGGTCGATTGTACACCCCCACTGCCATTGCCTTCCCCTTTTTACATGGAATTTCAATCCATAGAGATTCTAAAGCAAATTTTGTTTCCTGCAAAACTTTAATCCTTTCTGACTCAATGCCCTCTCTAACATACAGCGGAACCCCTCCACCAATTTGATCAGCTCTAGCATTACAATATAGTTTGTACCCAAGTATCACAGTGTCCCACTGGTTGTCCTCCTTCCACCATGTCTCTGAGATTCCAAGCATAGCTAACCTCTCATTTAGTGCTATATATTCTAACTCTCCCATCTTATTTTTTAGATTTCTAGCATTTGCATGCAAGCATTTTAGAGACTGTATTTTATTCATATTAATCTGGCTATTGGTAGGCTTGGGTAATTTAGGACCTTTAAGCTCTGTCTGACCCATACTCGAGGGCATTTGGGCTACTTTACTCTTTTTTTGGAACCTCTCTGCTTTTGGTAGTATCATTCAAGGATACATTCTTCCGAACCATCTGCTCTTGGGTGACTTTCGGCTTTCCCCTATTATCTAGTTTAAAAGCTGCTCTATCTCCCTTTTAAATGTTAATGCCAGTAGCCTGGTTCCATCCCAGTTAAGGTGAAGCCCATCCCTTCGGAAGAGCCCCTCCTTTCCCCATGTTCCCCAGTTCCTAACAATTCCAAACCCCTCATCCTTGCACCATCGTCTCATCCACGCATTGAGACTCTGAAGCTCTGCCTGCCTTTTGGGTCCTGTGCGTGGAACGGGAAGCATTTTGGAGAACGCTACCCTGGAAGTTCTGGATTTCAACTTCCTACCTAAAAGCTTAAATTTATCCTCCAGAAACTCCCTGCCACATTTTCCTATGTCATTTGCACCGACATGTAGCAAGACAGCAGACTCCTTCCCAGCACTATCTAACACCTTATCTAGGTGACGCGTGAGGTCCGCTACCTTCGCACCAGGCAGGCATGTTACCAGGCGATCCTCACGTCCACCAGCCACCCAGCTATCTACATGCCTAATGATCGAATCACCAACTATAACGGCTGTCCTAACTATAAAGCCCTCTTCATCAACAACATGTCTAAAAAAAATAGATGCCTCATATTACTTGTGAAATAGTCTTATTGCAAGCATGCTATCATCCCTGGTATCCATACTTTACGGTAATGTACTTTATTAACTGCTTTTCTGCTTCTGCTGTTCACACAATGCAAGGCAAGTTAAAAAAAATCACTCATCATTAGTCATCCTGGACTAGTGATGAGACAATATCCATCTACAGGGTACAGTAATACACTGTTTCTAAGTTAGTTTTATAGCTCTGGCCAGTTACTCATCTTATTTCCCCTCACTCTTCTTAAATTGTGACATTTGTAGAAATTGTACAGCAGGCAATGGAGAGTCATTTGTTAATGAAGACTTTCTTCTTGTATATGGGGACTATTCTGTTCCGCAAATAGTGCGGATGGACGTCCTCTTGGGATATTGATCCCTGCTATTCACCCCCTTGATGTCCCCAACTAAGCCTCCCCATATGAACAAAAAGTTTGCATGGGGAGGCTTAGATGGGTGTGGGAGGGGGCAGTATGGAGGCAGACTTAGGGGTATGTTTACTAACCGTTCCTAATGTTCCCGTTGCTAGTTGCAGCGATAATGTGAGGAATGCCATATAAGGTGGTGGGCATTCCGGCGTAAAGGAAGCAGTGATGGGGTATCGTGCGATAGAGGGTGCCCTGGCCAACATCGCACGATAGACGCACTGTGGCACGTCATCACGCGATAACCTTAAGTTCGCGCGCTGAGCTGCAATCAAAGGTCTAGAAGAGTAGCACACTGGTTAATACAATGACTGCTGATACAGCAGTCATGAGTTCAACTCCACAGTGGTGGTATGTGATTAGGTTGTCTGAACCAATCCCTTTTCCCACATGAACAGTCAGGCACATCTCAACATTCTGCAGTGTCCCCCCAAAAAACGTTCATCCCTGTGTCCTAACCTAAATCACCTTTTAGGGCACACCATAAGGCACATCATTAAGTGCCACGGCAACCAAGGTGGGTCAGAATGTGGCCCAGAGGGCGGCACGAATGGGTGGTACCCTCCAAGGCATCACATAAGGCACCCCAGAAGCTGTCCGAACCCAAGGTGTTGCAAAAGATGCCCCAAGGATGTTAAGGTGACCAAAGAAACGTTGGACAAGGGCAGTAAGGTGCACCAACCTCACAAGCATGAAATGTATGGGTCAAACACAGATGTAACCCTAACACTGCATAGAGCAGTAATGAAAGCCAATGAAGAAGTGATGTAATGAAGTAGATGTCTGAGGTGATGGACCTGCCATATCTGCGAGCAGCCAATGTGGCAGCTGGCAAAGTGGACAAATATATCAGGGGCAACTGTACCAATGCACAGGGTGATGGTACTGTAAAGTGCAACAATAACAGTGTGTGGCAGAGGATGGGAATACGTGTCCAGCAGAGGAGCCAGAGGTGGCAGGAGAAGTGCAATGACAGGAGGACAGAGGAGGAGTAGTGCCATGCAGAGCAGACACAGGAGAGGCAAGAATGAAGAGCGGTGATGCAGAAAAGGGTGCCAGTGCAGGACATGGGGTAACAGCCTGCACAGTAGGGCAGGACGCCACAGAACTTGCAGAAACAGATAGATTGACAGAAGGATGTTTGGCAACAGTGATGAGGGTATAATGTGCCAGCAGCACAGATCATCACAGATAGGACTGTAACAGGAATGCAAAGTACGTGTGGACGAGAGGCATAAAATCATTAGAACAGAGAAGAGTCAAACCCAAGACCAGTAGCACAAATGGAAAATGAACAAACCGGTAGGCTACAATACCAATGTGAGTGTCACAGCAAAGGCTGCATACAAGAACACTGGAGGGCACCACACCAAAACACAGCTGGCTGCCAGGATAGGGCAACCCCAACAGTCACGAAGATGCAATGCACATGCAGAACCGGTGTGTACAGCTCATATCACAGTCAGTAATTTAGACAACAGCCACATATAAACACATACACACACACAATGAAATGTTATGCAGTGGACACAGCATGCAAAAGAGCAAAGAACTTAAACCCAATGGGCAGCAGGGGATGCTCTGTGGAGCATGGCAAAATGGGAGACAGAACGGAAAAGGAGCATGTGAGACATGAACCTACAAACAGATATGAACCAGATCAGATCAACAACAGCAATGCCTATCCCCCAAGCCGACATGGACAATACAAAGAAAGAGCCATATGTAACAGCTAATATGCGATGGATAGGCTGCATCGAGGACATACTGTGGTGTAAAGTGAAGAGATGGAAGGGTGTGCGGAGAGGGTGACTAATCATCAGGCAGCTCCTGGTCAGGTTAGCACAAAACAAGGACAAAAAGAAGGAACATGTGGGACTCAAATCTGCAACCTATGGTGTGCCAACACATGTCTGCAACCACTATCCCAAACAACCACATCAAGCCCAACCCAAATATGTCCGCTCAAAGGGAATGTCACTATGGAAACTCCTGGCACCCTGTGATGTGTCAGACGGCTGCCACATAGCCAGCTGCCACCATACAAGGATGTGAGCACAGGTGGGCCATGTACATTACCATAACATAACGAAAGACATGTGTCAGTGTGATCAAGCAGCAGCAGAGAGAAATGTAGGTCAAACACATACTTTTATTGCGGTTAATCAGTAGACATATCATCTATACCGCCTGTCATCATATCAAGGTGGTCGGTTTACAGTGAACAAACTGAAAACACACTGAGCATGCCCGCTACCCACATGTCACCCCAAAGTCACTGGCACGTCTACAGATGATAGGCAGGAGAGATAATGTGCCGTAGCTGCACGGTGTTCACTCTGCAGTATCCCCCCAGCCCCCACATGTTGCTGCCCGTCCCAGATGCCCTAGTCGCATGTAGACACTAGGCGGTGCATGATGAGGGACCAACACACATCAGTCATGAATTGTCTCCAAAAACATATCCGTCTGCCAAGACAGTTGACAAAAGCCTGAAAAAGCATAAGTAGCAACATGGAAGCAAGTGTACATATATATATATATATATATATATATATATATATATATATATATATTTAGTGGGGGCCCCTAGCCCAGGCCATGGCCTATAGGCATGGGGTGCCACTGTTTAGTCTTTGAATAAAGAATTATTTGTCCTCGTCCAGAGCTTGGGGCTGCTGGGACTTGTAGTTGTGCTACCACTTAAAAAAACAGTAGTATTGAGAACCAAGGGGTTTTTTTTTTCAAAAGACACACAGGAATTTATATCCTACTTTTCACAAGCATATAGCTCAAATAAAACAACAGGATTCTTCTCCAAAACAAATGATCTTCAGGAAAATCACACAAAAACCCAAAAGTGAAATTGCTTTAGCTGGCCTTCACAACATACGTAGCTGTTTCTCAAACATACAGCAACAAACACAGTTTCTTTTCTTCAAATCAAAGTAAATGTCTTTTCTTCTTTCAACAGGGTACTTAGCAATTCATTCTCCCTGTCTTACTCACTGCTTTTGGTGGTTTTCAGGTTACAGACTTTTTCTTTAACCAGCAGCTTCTATTCTGCCTTTTTTTACACCATGAACAGTCCATCAATAAATCCTCTGAGTCAGAATCAAGTTCAACAGATTCTACCTGCATTTCCTCCGGGTTTTCAACCGATATGTCTGGCTCTAAGCCTTCATGCAATGCTTCTTGCTTGAAACTCTCTAAGAGCTCCTGAATTCTCCTCCACTGGGGCTTCTTACTAGAACAAGGGTTTTCACCTGGAATGAGAAGGTTCTTCTCCTGACTCAAACGCCAGAGTGCCTCTAACTGGCTTAGGTCACTCTTAGATATATTTTTATCCACCCACCTTCTAAGAACTTGACTCTTTTTAGCTGATCCATGTACTGGAGGAACTGCACCTTGCCCCTTGTCTGCAATTCTTTCAGCTACAGCTCTACTGGCTTCAGAACCAATTGCAGTTTCCCTGCAAGCCTGGCTCTCTTTCTGGGTGCTGCTTTCACCTCTGAAATCCCCCTGGAAATCTCCACCGTTCTACTCTTTGGTGAGTTCTCTGGGTCTTTCCCTGGTGCTTCTCCCCCCACGGAAGTCTGCAGTGCTCTCCAATGTTCCCTCTAATTTTCTGTAGGCTGTGTGCGCATAAAATATCAGCTGTGCAGCTTTTGAAGGAAGATTAAATTTTTGTGCGCCACATAACGACACTCGGAGTTATGTACTTTAAAATTTGACTACATGTCAGAATACACTGTACACCACATTGATTGCACTAGAAAATATTGTAGAACTTGTGAAAACCATAAATACACAACAACTTTTCAATTTTCAGAACGTCTGTGTTGTTTTCTATCAGAATCAGAACCGTAATTTTTGTGCGCTCTGTTGTAAAGTATGTACGCTCACTCGGCGAGGTGTGTGCGCGCACACACGCGCACAGCTTAGAGGGAACAGTGGTGCTCTCCCTAGTCAGCTCTCTCGTGTGCTGCTCTCTCCCTGAGTACTGCTCTCTCGTGGAATCCTCTCTCCAGCCGGTGCTGGTCCTGGACCTGGTCCTGGTGCTGGCCTCCTTCTCAAGTGTTTCTCTGGGTTTATAAGGCTGCCTTTTCCCTAACTTGCATGGTCCCTTACCCAGGTGTCTCTCGTTATCCTCCCAGCCTGCCCTTAGATCAGCAGAGCTTGGGTGTGGCTTAGCTTCAGCAAATGTGTGTTTTTTCCCTTTGCCTGCACCCTGAAAGCCACAGATACCTTGCCTGTCTCCTTCCTTAAAAATAGATTTACAATTTTCCTCTGCTTGCATGGGCTCAGCCATGCTCTCCTCACCACAATATATATATATATATATATATATATATATATATATGTCATAGCTGCCCCAGAATGCATGATATAGCAATGAAAGCATCACCAATATAACCAAAAACAAAGGCCAAATGCAAAATTAGGATAAGGTAACAGGTACAAGAGGCACATGATCCCAGAAAAGACCAAAAAAAGGAACCTCACAGACATGCAGAGATATCACCATGCAGCAGGTCCCCTGCAATGGGTCTTGTGGATACATGAACCGTATACATAGATCACGGTACATGGGATGTACAAATCGAGGACAAAAATGGACAATCACACTGCCACACTGAAAATGTCATGGGTGAAGGTGAGTGGCGGAACGTCAGGGGATAAAGAGGACTGTGCAGACATGCAATGCTATGTTTGTAAATCAATGTACAGCAGCACGTCTGTACAGTAGCCAAACACAATGACCTGTAGATGGAGTGTGAAAGAAAGTACTCCGCACAGTACCCCACACAGAAGCCACACTGCCACATGCTCTTGTGTACCAACATTCTCAGTCACATGCACATGCACCATGTACGGTGAACCATGACACAGTGATGCCCCACATGCACTGTAACTCCCTTGGTGAGGGCAAACATCAATCCAAAATGTTGGCAGCCATTAAACTGGTGTGGTGGTAACAACTGTGTCATGTACAAGTGCAGGGTAGGCCGACATATACCAGAGTACATATACAATGTTGCCCCCTGTGCCACACGCATGACTGTATGCCCCCATGACCTCAACAGATGAGGATATTGTGTGGTGCATGTTACACACATGGCCAACACACACTAACAAAATGTCAGATGGATGTTGAACATACAGCGACTATTCCAGTCCGTGATGCACACATATGGACCAGTACACAGTGTCCACAGTGCAAAGGGCGTCTGCAACCCCAAATGTCCCGTTAAGACTGTCTGTGAATCACTGGGTATGCATAGTCAAGTGTGATATCTCAGTGTGCTACAGTACCCGAGCAGTCATGTGTGTCTCACGCAATCAACAGGACACCTAGCCAGCCCACCGTAGCAACGGTGTGTTGGTCAGGCCTGTTATACGGAAAGTAGCAGTCCAACAGTAATGTTCATCATAGGCATGTGTCCCACTCGCAGAGGTCAAACATCCTATGGTACCATCTCCCAGGGATAGTTGAATGGTGTTGTTGTGTCCTCCAACAGGTGGGTGATGTCGCCCGCAGATGCACATAAGTAGATGTGCTGTGTGTGTCCGCTGCCCTGTGTCAGAATAAGGACAAACGGTATGCTGGACGCAACTGTAGGGCACATTGCAGGGAGTCAAACATCAGTACTGATGTAATTAAATGTCACACAGGCAAACTTAACATGATCACAACACAGAACAATGTGCATGTTGTGGACAGTTGGAAATGCAACCGCAGACGAGCGTGTCCCATGGATATGGTCATGTCCATGCCCAAGTAACACAGGCGTATCACAGCTGCACCCCATGTCCATCAGCGTTGGTTCACAGAGACCCAACAGGAAAAGTCCATGAAACAAACAGCAAAACACAAACATATAAAGGCTGATGTCACACCCAAACGATCCAAGGTGCTACCTACTGTGGGTCTTCAGCAAATATCTGCTTGGGATCCTCACAGGCAGGCAAAGTCCACAGCACGTCTCAGTAAAGGCAGAAGATGTCATCAAAATGTGCCGAATAACCATGTCCCCATGTCCAGACACCATTGCCGCATGTCCAAATTATGGTGATATCTTGGATACATAAATGCTGTTGTGCAGTGGTCTGTCAACACACATGAGATAGGTCAACCCACAACACACAACACACGTGCACACTGTGTACATGGTTAACACCACTAAGGGAGAGATAAGACACTCAACACTGCTCCACAGGTGTGCAGACCCCGCCCACAACATGTTAATGCAAATGGCATGCACACTGTATCAAAACAGAGCTACCCACAAACACACACACACAGTTTGAGAAGGTGAGTGTGTCACCAGTAACATACGGCCTGTATGTGCACAATTGGAGAATAGTGGAAATAAAGGTCTTGCAAATGCCATGATACACTGCTGTTGGCCGATGCTACAATGTCAGGGAAGGGTGTATGTGCAGCCCACCACCAGAACACCTAGGAGCTGTAGACACTTTGTGACACAGCAGCTGGCACAGAGCCCATGGAGTTAGGGGAAAGTAAGGAACTTACCTCAGAATCAGCTGGGCAGAAGACAAACTCAGCTCATGTAGAATTAGCTGAGCAGCAAACAAACCCAGCTCATGTAGAATTAGCTGAGCAGCAGACAAACTCAGCACAAGAAAAGCAAAAAGGCATTAGAGTAAAATGTCCTTGCACTATTCCTGACGTAGCTAGAAGAAGGAAGGCTAATCAGGAACACCCATTCTCAGAAACCCATGCAGCATGCAAAGAGAACAAGGATAAAAGCTGCAGGGTAGAACCAGGGAAGGCCAGTAGGGGCAGCGACCTGGGAGGACTAAGCCAGCATCCAGTGAACACACGTAATGCTGGAGGAAATCCACTGAGAGAAGGAAGCAGCAGGTGTGGCAGCAGAACAGGAAACAGCCAGCACCATGCCCAGGACCCTGCTAGGATTCCTGGCAGTTGGAGAGCCCAGGAGAGAGCTGCCAGAAGCCCAGAGATAAGAGACAGAACCACAGCTAAGAGGTGGGAACCTAGCTTTGCGAAAGAAAAGGCAAGAAGTTCTGTTTGGTTTGAAAGGCAAGGGCGTGGCACCAGAAGTAACTTTGATACTGACAGTTACACAGTAATTCCACCAGCATGGAGAAGAAGGAAAAGCCAGAAGGAAGCTTTTAATATACCAGGCATTCAGAGCCCTGGATTTAAAGAGCCCTTTCTAGAAAAGTTAGCCCATGACTCACAGGAGAGTTTTAAGGAAGACAGCAGCTGTGTAGAGTGTGACCCATATGCAATCATAAGTGACTCTGAGTTAATGCAATGGGAGAACAGCACCTATAACTCTGACCCTGTGCCCATGGATTGTACAATTTGTTTATCTGACGATATTGTATCTTTACGTTGAACGTGTGCAAAGCAACCAGCTGATGGTGCCTAAAGGAAAGAAGATATTTTTTCTGTGCAACAGTTCTTTTGTTTCATATTGTTTGTTGTATCCCAGGAATATCCCATCAGGGCAGGGAATAAAGCCCTAATATTATTTTTGCCTTACCACTTGACTACAAGACTCTTTTTTGTATCAAAGGCAACTTAAATCTTAACACCCTAGGCAGCCACCTAATAGGGTCATATGAGGTAGCTATCACTCACTATCTCTCACTAATGGCGTAGTTGTTGCGGATTTATTCCTAAGAGGAGCATACAACTGTGATACAACAGAGGAACAATGCAGAAGAATCCTACGAGTGCCAAGGCTGGACACGCCCAGAAGGTTCCAGATCCTGAGGGAAAGGATAAGCCCCTTCTCAAAGTGTGAATCTCCACCTGGCTCAGAGTGGGTGAGCATCAAGATGGATGTTCAAGAAGTCCTAAGATGGATGAGCGCACAGTTCAAGAAGCAAGCGGAGATGGCTCAGCTGAGCCAAGAGCAGGCCATGGTGGCATTGCAACTCCAACAGAAGCCCCTGACCGAACTGGTACACACTCTGCTGGACGAACGAAGGGAGCAGAAACCATCGCAACAGCATTTCTGTGGGGTAGGCCCACATAACTGTGGGGCATTGGCATTTGGACAAATGACTGAGGCTTATAATTTTGATGATTTTATTGAGGCATTCGAGAGGGTAGCCCTCAATGCACATTGGGCCAAAGAGCACTGGGCAGTCAGGCTGGCCACCTCCTTAACAGGAGAGGCCTTATCAGCATACCAAGCCATGCCAGCTACCCTGGCAATGGACTATGGAGAAGTAAAGAAAGCAATAAAGGATAGGCTAGGCCTAACGCCTACGGTCTATCGGCGTATGCTAAGGTCTACCCGTCTCCAACCAGGTGAAACACCTAAGGCGCTGTGCCAGAGGGTGCGCAGGCTGGTTTGGCAGTGGTTGACTCCAGAGGGGAAGACTCTGGAAAGTATATTGGATACGATTGTATTAGAACAGTTCTCGGAAGCAGTTCCGGCAGAAGTGAAAGCATTTTTAACCTTGCAGAATTGCCAGACCTCAGCCGAAGCGGCACAGCTCACAGAACGGTTCATGGAAGCCGAATTGGCTAATAGGCCACACGGAGGCGCTGTGAGTAAGTTGGGTATGGTCAATTCTGGAAAGGCAGTCAAAGAGCCTAGGATGTATACTCAAAATGTGAGTGAATGTTTGCCTAAGAGCGATGCTAGAAATGCATGGAAAAAATGTTTTAAATGTGGGAAAATTGGTCACATGAAGAAAGATTCTATACGGCGTACAGCTCTGATAACAGGCGACAGAAAAAGCATACAGGCAGGGTTCCATATAGATGTTGAAGTACAAGGGGTCCCCGCTAAAGCGTTACTTGACTCAAGCGCGGACCAAAGTATGGTTTCGGGAAAATTATGGCAAACCATACAGGCCCGCGCTGGCTCCACCCCGAGTCAAACAGAAGGGAGGTCCAAGATAAGGTGTGTACATGGGTCATCAACATATTACCCTCTCTATAGAGTGAAAGTCAAGGGTTTAGGAACCCGGAGGGAAATCCCAGTGGCCGTAATTCCCAGACTACCCTACGACATTGTATTAGGCCAGGACTGGCCACCATTCTATAGGGGAATAGAGGAAGGCACCCACACAAAGGGAGGCATGGTTTCCACCAGGTCACAGGCCCAAAGCTCGGAGGCACGAGCTGAGCTCCCAGAGGAGGATTCTGCCTCTCTAGAAGAGGAAAAAGAATGCCTAGAGGAGGAGGGTAGGACCACAGATGAAAACCTAGGAGAGCTTCCCCAGCATGAGGACTTATTCAGTGCCCCATCTAAAAATATGAAGAAGAGTAAGGGCGAAAAGCGCCAAGAGAGAAACCACAGAGCTCAACTAAGGGCAGGAGTAGAAGATGGACAGGGGTTGCCCTGGGTACCTGCCGACCTTGTGGAAAAGTTCCCGTCTTTTCCGAAGGAACAAAAGGTGGATCAAGCCTTAAAGCACACCTTTGAATTTGCTCAGACGGGTAGGGACGTGCTCCCCAGGTTCCTTATGGAAGGAGACATATTATACAGGGAGAGCAACGATCCCCAAACAGGTGCTGCAAGGAAACAATTAGTGGTTCCTACAACTTTTAAAGCAGTCATTATGAGACTGGCCCACGACCACCCCGTTGGGGGACATAAGGGAGTTCAGGGTACGCTCGACCAGATCCTGGCCCGTTTTTATTGGCCAGGGGTGTTCAGGGAAACAAAACGGTTCTGCGAGGCCTGTCCCTCCTGTCAGCGGGTGAGCGCCGCCAAGCCCATAGGAGTCCCTATGATACCAACCCCCACAATAGCTGAACCCGTGCGCCGGATGGCAATGGACATTGTTGGACCCCTAGTAAAGACCCCTAGGGGATTCCAGTATATCCTGGTGATAATGGATCATGCCACCAAGTTCCCCTGGGCTATACCCCTAAGAAACATCTCAGCTAGGTCCATAGCGTTAGAACTGATCAAGCTATTCTGCGAGGTGGGATTCCCAAAGGAAATGTTGACTGACAGGGGGAGTAATTTTGTATTGAAATACCTAGCCCAGGTATGGGATGTTTTCGGCATCCACCATATTAAAATCTGCATCTTTCATCCACAGACCAATGGACTTGTGGAACGCTTCAACCAGACCCTAAAACAGATATTAAGAAGGGGGCTGGATGGGAAAATGACCGACTGGGACATTATGCTCCCGTTCGCTTTGTACGCTAGTAGAGAACGTACACAAGCCTCACTAGGAGCTTCTCCATATGAACTGATGTTTGGCCGTGCCCCAAGGGGAGTCCTGGACATTTTAAGGGACCAGTGGGTCGAGCCTGACGGGGAAGTAATGGGAGTGCCTCAGTTCCTCTGCGAACTCAGAAGTCGCTTACAGAGGGCTTCTCAAGCCGCAGAAGGGCATTTGCAGAATAGCCAGTGGTACCAGAAGCAGTATTATGATAGGGGCAAGAAACCACGACAACTGGCCATAGGCGACCGTGTTGTAGTAATGGTTGCAGACCCTGGGCCGAAGTTTGAGGCCCAGGGGAAAGGTCCCTTTACGATAGTGGAACGTAAAGGACCAGTATCTTATATGGTAGAGAATGACAGGGGACATTGTCAGGTGTACCATATAAATGTACTAAAACCTTGGCAGGAGAGAATGGCAGCAGTTAGCCGGTCCCGTGTAAATGTCAAGAGGGGATCAGTGAGTATGTGCTCTATGAAACCTTGGCAGGAGAAAACGGCAGCAGCTAGCCAGTCCAGTGTGAATGTCAAGAGTCCAGCAAAGATTACGTGCTGTGGGAACGGTTGTTCCCCATCCCGTAATATCTTAAGGGGGGGGGGGATTTGTGACACAGCAGCTGGCACAGAGCCCATGGAGTTAGGGGAAAGTAAGGAACTTACCTCAGAATCAGCTGGGCAACAGACAAACTCAGCTCATGTAGAATTAGCTGAGCAGCAAACAAACCCAGCTCATGTAGAATTAGCTGAGCAGCAGACAAACTCAGCACATGTAGAATTAGCTGAGCAGCAAACAAACTCAGCACAAGAAAAGCAAAAAGGCATTAAAGTAAAATGTCCTTGCACTAGTCCTGACGTAGCTAGAAGCAGGAAGGCTAATCAGGAACACCTGTTCTCATAAACCCACGCAGCATGCAAAGAGAACAAGGATAAAAGCTGCAGGGTACAACCAGGGAAGGCCAGTAGGGGCAGCGACCTGGGAGGACTAAGCCAGCATACAGTGAACACACGTCATGCTGGAGGAAATCCACTGAGAGAAGGAAGCAGCAGGTGTGGCAGCAGAACAGGAAACAGCCAGCACCATGCCCAGGACCCTGCTAGGATTCCTGGCAGTTGGAGAGCCCAGGAGAGAGCCGCCAGAAGCCCAGAGATAAGAGACAGAACCACAGCTAAGAGGTGGGAACCTAGCTTTGCTAAAGAAAAGGCAAGAAGTTCCTGTTTGGTTTGAAAGGCAAGGGCGTGGCACCAAAAGTAACTTTGATACTGAAAGTTACACAGTAATTCCACCAGCGTGGAGAAGAAGGGAAAGCCAGAAGGAAGCTTTTAATATACCAGGCATTCAGAGCCCTGGATTTAAAGAGCCCTTTCTAGAAAAGTTAGCCCATGACTCACAGGAGAGTTTTAAGGAAGACAGCAGCTGTGAAGAGTGTGACCCATATGCAATCATAAGTGACTCTGAGTTAATGCAGTGGGAGAACAGCACCTATAACTCTGACCCTGTGCCCATGGATTGTACAATTTGTTTATCTGACGATATTGTATCTTTATGTTAAACGTGTGCAAAGCAACCAGCTGATGGTGCCTAAAGGAAAGAAGATATTTTTCTGTGCAACAGTTCTTTTGTTTCATATTGTTTGTTGTATCCCAGGAATATCCCATCAGGGCAGGGAATAAAGCCCTAATATTATTTTTGCCTTACCACTTGACTACAAGACTCTTTTTGTATCAAAGGCAACTTAAATCTTAACACCCTAGGCAGCTGCCTAATAGGGTCATATGAGGTAGCTATCACTCACTATCTCTCACAACATGCTGCCCTGTTGGATGTGTCCCAGAGACAGTGCTGGAGAAGACAAACTGGGCATGAACACATGTGGATATGTGTGGCCAACATCAACATATGGGCTACGGGGGAGCACGCTAAATAGGTCACCCATAACATATGTGCATTAGACAGATAACCTCTGACATGTGCTGCTCCTGACTGTCCACACAGACAAATTACCTGTATGTCCAGCTACCCCAGTGTCGTGCACGTTGAATGAGGTACACACAGCTGCCACTGCACTAAAGTACCAGGTACGTCACCAAGCATGTCCTGTGGATTGAGAAACACAAGGGAAACATACATATGTCATGTCCGAGCTGTGCAACAAACACACCAGCATCACGTCCTCATCTCTCATAACCCCCTAGATCTGTCACAGTCTGGCAGTTCGTCATGACACTGTACCTAATTGTCCCCACCCACCTGCCACTGATGTATTCCTGGCCAGGTCCAAGGGCCCGTAGCCTGTCCATCCCCTTTTGACCTCTCTGCTGCCCTCGAGACCATTGACCACAACCATCACCGCGCTACCCTGTATGTGCTCGGCCCAAAGGTCCGGGTACAATCCTGCATCTCCCATATGTCCCCCATAGCACCTTAAGTATGTATTACTGTGGGTCCACCTCCCCTGCTAACCCGCTCCCAGGTGCTGTACAAAAGGGATATATGCAGGAGCTGCTACAGTCCCATGGCCCCATAGGCACATCCCCTGGCTATCAGTAGCAGCTGTACGCTGATGTGTCCCAAAGATATCTCATCACACATGAACTATGTTTGGCAAGCCACACCCTGACCTCAGCTTGCCCCCTGACATTGCTGGCTGCAGGTTCCCCCGCTGCATGAATTGAGCATGGCCAAGACCTGACATCTGGGCATCGCCCCTAAACCCTCTCCAACCTTTACAGTGTCTGTATATAGGTTGGATACACCTTCTGTCGATGTGGTCGTCAAGGTAACAGGTCTCTATGACCCCTCGCTCCCCTTCTCCACACACACCCATCATGTAGCTAAGGCCTGTGGTGTCCCCCTAGATAACATCAGCAAGATTCCTGCCGTCACCCCAGAACACACAAATAAAATGCTAATGCCCTCCTTCATCACCTGCCATCTTGGTCACTGTAACCTACACCTTGCTGGTCTGCTTCGAAATCATCTCTGTCCGCCGCAATGTATGCAACACTGCGCTGAATGGCTAATCTACCGATAGACTCATTATGACAATATCACCCTACCTGTCACGACACCTCACAGGCTCCAGGCGAGGTCAAGACGCACCTGCTGATCTTTACATGCAGTCATACTGTGGTTGCCCTGTACCATGACTCACATAACGATACTACTACTACTGAGCATGTAAACAGTGCTAACACTTGTGTGTATCTCCATACTGAAACATGTAACACACTTTCCCTGCTCATCAGAGCATACAATCTAATCAATCCCCTCATATCCCCCAAATGTCATCACCACACGTCAAGCCAACTGGTCCTATCTATGGGCTGCTCCCCCATTGTTAACGCGGGCCAACATACCTGTCACCTTGCAGCATCCAATGCCTGGAACTAACTACCTGTGGCTGCATGGCAGCCACCCTCACCAACCATTTAAATACCTTGTGTGACAGCCTACCACATCACCTAAGCCTAATAATCCTGGCTACACTAATCACCTCCACCCGCTGTTGTCCCCTGCCCACACTTTCTGTTAGCGGTTTGACTACATTGTAAGATCAGATGGCCAGGCATTGTGTCAGCAATGTCAGTGCAGTGCTGCGTATGACTGGTAATGCGATACCAATGCTCAGTAGTAGTAGTAGTACATATATCTATCCAAATGTTATTCCCAAAATATCCAGTACGCACATGAAAATAGCTCCTCAATCAGCTGCCACCTGAGTGCTGCACCCTCACGTGTGTCACCACGGGCATGTACAGGAGGGCACATTGGATTGTCTTCCAGATCCTCATTAATTTCTACATCAATATCGTGCCTGAGAGCAATATTGTGCAGGATGCAACAGCCAATAATGATCTCTGCCTCTGTTACGGTTTGGTATTGTAAGGCCCTGCCGGTCCTATCCAGACACCTGAAGCGACTTTTCAAAATGCCAACGGCGCGCTCGATGATGGAGTGACTGGAGGCATGGACCTCATTGTACCTCATCTCTGCACATGTCCGTGGTAGACACACAGGGGTTAGCAACCAGGACCGACATCCATATCCTGCGTCACCTGCAGAAAGAAATGTTGAATGTTAAACCAGGAACTGATGTCCACACACATGCACACATGAATGTATGTGCAAACCCACAGCACATACAGGTCAGACAGAAACATAGGGGAACACATGATGGGACACAACAACTAAGTGCCAGTGTCCGGAGGTGTGAGATACAGAGCACGGGGGAGGTAGAAGGAGTGCAAACAACATTATCCAGAACCACAGCAGACACATGGGCAGACACCAGAGGCCGAAAGGTAGTAGTGCCAGCCCTGAACACATCACAGACACACATGCAATGCACCCTGGACAAGGGCAGAGATGCACACATGTGCAAGCATGTGACGGTCATGTTATTGTCCACTCACAGATGGTGCAACAGAAACAGTACCCCACCGTGGCAGGTAGGATGGCATAGACAACACCACACTGTTGATAAACAGGAAGCATACATGTGTGCCGTACTGTGCCAACCTAAACACACAATGTCAAATGGCGTGTAATGTCAAATGTCAGTTTGCCACCAACACACAGCACCGCAGCACAGAAGACCTGGAGTCATCCCCCCCCCCCCCCGCGTCAGCTCCCACACACACAGATGACACACACACACACAACTCGGGATACACGTCACAGACAGACATGTGTGCAAATGGCTAGCAGGGGTATACGATGTGCATGTCAGAGATGACAGATATCCACCCAGCAGTATACAGTCCTCAAATTGACCAGCCTCAAATTGTCTGTACAGTGCCGAGTGATGCAGGATATAGGAGTCATGGGTGGACCCTGCAAACCGCGGGACCACATTCAGAATATGCATACCTGCATCACATACAACCTGAGTGGTAGTGTTTGCAGTTGTGTAACACTGCCTCCCTATCTCTGGGTGGGACCAGGGCAACATGTGTGCAATCAATAGCTCCCATCACGTGTGGTGACCCTGCAAATGCTTCAAAAGCCTGGGTCAGGGTCCCCCACTGTTGCCTAGTTTTGGGAAATGCAATGTAATTCCCAACCCGGCTGACCATGGCACGCAATACTTGGTGGAGACAGCATGAGAAGGTGGGGCGGCTCATGCCACCAACTGTGGCCACAGATGACTGGAAACAGCCAGAGGCAAAGAAATGTAGGGCACCAAGGAGTTTGACCAAACCCGGTATGGCATGTGACCGACCAGTCAGGGGCTTGAGGTCAGGTTTCAGATCCTCATAGAGCTCCCTAATAGCACCTGTGCTCAAGTGGTAGAGGGAGATGACCTGGTCCTCATGCATGTCCTGGATCCAGGCCCTGGGCCTGTAGAGGCAAGGTTGGCGAGCCTACAACTCGGCACGCCGTCTGCGCCATGCTGGCAAAGCCCCTGCCTGGCCTGCCCCCACAGCTGCAGGTCCATGTTGTAGTGGGCCTGCACCCCCACCCTCTTCCCCAACCCCATGGACACCATCTCCCTCATCAGGCAACCGCAAGCCCTGCACATCCCCAGTGTACATAAAGCAGCCACAAAAGCTTCCATAGCGGACACTAGCAATCCAAACCCCCTCACCTCACCACCTCACGCTAACCCTGCCACTCACCTCCCCCACCACACACCAACCTTGCCACATACCTCTCCCACCACTCACCAACCCAGCCACACACCACACACCATACCCACCACCGACCAACCTTGCCACACACCACACCCGCCACACACCAACCATGCCACCCACCTCCCCACCACACACCAACCGTGTCAACTACCTACCCCACCACTCACCAACCCAGCCACGCACCTCCTCCAGCACTCACCAAGCCAGCCGCTTGCCACTCCCACCACTCACCAACCAAGCCACCTACCTCCCCCACTGCTCACCAACCATGCCACTCTCCACGCCTAACCTGCCTCTTACCCTCTGTTTGCTTCATCACCAATAATGCTCACCTTCAACCTCACACCTCACTCGCCTGCACTAACCCCTCAGTGTGTACCAGGTGTGCACGTTCATATATGGTATATTTTGACATCTGTGCATGTGTGCGTGCATTGCGCATGCGCAGAGGTGATTCATAGAGTGCATATGCGGAACCATGTGCCGCACATGTGCAAGACGTTTATGTGTCTGCGCATGTGCTGCACCTGGATACGCGCAAGCCGTAACGAAGGGTATGGTTTGAACTGCCGCCGCACATGTGTATGCCCCCATGCAAATACATTGCCTGCATGCGCATGTGTATCACCTGGTTCCACGGCCATCCCACAGGTGACAGGGGTCAGCGGAACCGTGTGCCACACATGCGCAGACAGTTACACGTCTTGCACATGTGCGGTGCATGGTTCCGTGTACGCACTCTACACATTGCCTCTGTGCATGTGCAATGCGCGCACACACGCACAGACATCCAAACATACCATAAATGAACGTGCATACCTGGTACACAATGAGGGGTTAGTGCTGGCGAGGGAGGTGGAAGGCATGCGATATTGGTGGTGAAGCAAATGGAGAGTCAGAGGCAGGTTAGGCATGGAGAGTGGCAGGTTTGGTGAGCGGTGGGGGAGGTAGGTGGCTTGGTTGGTGAGTGCTGGGGGAGGTGGGTGGCTGGGTTGGTGAGTGGTGGGAGAGGTGAGTGGCAAGGGTGGTCGGCGGTGGTGGTGAGTGGCTGGGTTGGTGCATGGTGGGGGTGACAAGAGACAGGGCTGGTGAGTGGCTAAGCTGGTGAGGGCTGGTGAAGGTGACGGAGAGGGGACAAGGGCCACAGGAGGTCAGACAACTCTGGGATGCCGAGGGAGGACAGGGAGAACAGGGACATGCTGCAGTTGCACATGATAGGTGGGGATTTCTGGGGAAACGTCAGGGCCGCAGTCCCCAGGGATGGGTGGGATGGGTCATCCTGAGTCCGAGGTTGCGGGCCCATTGGGTATGTCTGACCCCAACCAGGAGCAGCCTGAGCGGCATAACACAGGCAAGCGAAGGCGGATGCCTGTGCTGGATGGGGAGAAGAAGAGGGCCATACAATTCAGCCAGCAGGAAAACCACAACCTGCTGGCAAGTGTCCTCGAATACTATGAGGAGCTGTATGGGTGCATGAGCTCACACACAACTGTTAGCGTAAGGACCCAGGTGTGGGAAGAGGTTCAGGGGGCCGTGGCACAGGCTGGGGGGGGGGGCGACCAAGGGACCTTGACAGCCTCCATAAGAGGTTTAACGATATCAGGCGGGGGGTCCATGCACACATGACTGCAGAACGCCGACATGCTAGCGGCAAGCCTCACGCCCCTGGAGCAGCAGCTTGCTGAGCACCTAGGCCCGATCTAGATACATGGCCTTTCCCCGGCACTGGACACAGCTGACCCACAAGCAGGTATGTTCGAGACATGCAGCACACATACCGCTATCTACCACGCACACGCTGGGCATGCCACAGGCTGTTTGCGGGCCCATGTCCTCGGAGCAGGTGTGGCCGAACATAGAAAAACAGAATCCTGAGTCCGCATTCCTTGTTAGTGTTTTATTGTGGAACATATATGGGCTAGAATCTAACCTCCTTCTCAACACCTTCCAGATATCTGTCTGACAACATGAGTTATTTCCTACTACCTATTCATGCCCTGGGCAGATGTAGACTGGGATACAGCTCAGGACATTCTGGGCATATCTGAAACCTGGTGAGGACATCCAAGTTCTGGATGTACCCCACACATGATCATGCCAAACTCCCAGTCAGACGTGGGTTATAAAATGGGGCAATCTCCTCAAATGGGTTTGTTTTGTGCATACCATGTGTGGTGGAGGAGGGACGGGGGTATAGAAGGGGCAAGCAACAGCGTTCCTGTCCCTAGGGCTGACCAAGTAAGAGAGACAGAGGAAAGCAAGGCATACATAAACAAATATGTGTCCACTTTACAATGTGCTCTCCATCTGTCGTCTGTGTCTATGACAACCCCATATCTACTGTGTACCTTGCTCCACCCCCTCCCCAGGTAACATCCAGGCCATCAAGGCGGCCGAGGAGGACAATGGCGGGGAGCCCGAGCCAGCGGAGGTTGAGGAGGCACTGCATGCAGAGGCTGCCATCAGCGATACCCCAGACACCCCATGGGCCGATGTGCTGCTTGAGGAGGTGGCCACCCAAGAGGACAAACAGTCACCCCAGTGGAGCGGGTACACAGGCACCACAGTGGCTGGCGAGGGGCCCAAGAATGTGGAGGTCAGCCACACACTGCTACCGCCAGGGCCATCGACTGCAACAATGGGCACAATGCATGTTGTCCTCAGGAGCTGCGGGCATATACGACGTCGGCACGCAGGGATGCTGCAGGTAGGCAACTGGCAGGATGGTTGCATGTGCTGGTATGGCACACCATCCCCCCAGACACAGCGGTGGGGCCACACATGCATGATAACAGTGGGCCTCCACACATACATATGCCCCCCTGGCCATGTCTGTGGTGTTTGGCATGACTCAGTGGGGAATGGGCAGGTTATACACTTTGGGGTCTAGGCAACAGATGTCTCACACAGGCACTCACCAGGCACTTATTGTTATATGGGTGGAGATGCGTGGCCAGCAGCAGGTACAGCGTACCCAATGCCAGTCAGTGCGGGCCCTCACGTGGGCGGTGTGTGGGCTCCACAGGGATGTCAGGGAGCACAGCCTGGAGACACGGCAGCTGCGAGGGACTGCCGTGGATATCGCAGCTGGAATAGGCCCGGTGCCGGATGCCCTCGAGGCAGTGATGGGACATATCCTGAGGCCTGAGGTGGCACCAGAGGCAGCAGCAGCAGCAGCAAAGAGTGTGGGGGGCCATGGGAGGGGGAGGGGGCAGGGGTGTGGGCATGGGAGGTCACAAAGGATATAAGTCTGTGACTGTATGTTGTACTGTCCACCACGTTGATTAAAGCATTACCTTTGGTCACCGATGTGCACGTGTCCATTTCTATGTTGGGGGTTTCCTGAGTGGGCTGTCCCAATTGGGGTTACCATGGTCACATGTGCCCTACCACGTCACAGGCTGGTGGGGTGTATGCCCCAGCAGCAGTCATGACAGAGCGGTCCATACATGCCCTATGTTCCATGCACCGTGCCATGTGTTAACGGCCATACATATGCCTGGGGTTACACCCTCACTCCCCCTGCTATATATGTCTGCTTGTTCACCAACATTGTGGGGTATATCTCCCCTCTGTCCCTGCATGTCATCCACATCAGGCTATTTACATGGGTGACCCTTCTGTCAGACACACACCAGGGTCACCATGGCATACTAACCGCACATGCTTGGTGGACAGACATGACATACAGGTATACCTAGCTGCTGTCAGGTGATTACCCCCCTACAGCGCTTGTAGTGAGCCACTGCCCCTTCACCCCACCAGACCCCATCTTGGTGAGATGCACCGACTGATGCCCTGTCAGACACATGGATCCCCGAATACATCACATCTAGGCTGCATCATGGGTACCACATATGCACCTCCTCACCATCCTATCATGTGCTGCATCCATGCTACAGACTGACTATCCATGACAACGTGCATGTGTCCATGTCTGTTGGACGGTGCAGCACATGGTTACATCACAATGTCATAAGGGGATACATCCGGCATCGCATATGGCACTCCACACAGCCTGTTGTGGGGCATGGGCAATGTCTGTGGCGCAAATACATACTGGGACATGCACACAGGTTTCACACTCACCGCTACAGCATGTATATACAAAGGACACATGACCATTGCAAGATGTAGCTGCCTACACAATGTTTTAATACAAATATGTGTTGGTAGGTGCCATACAAACCTTAGAACGTACAACGGAACAACACCCTCACACAGGCAGGTTAACATTAAAACTGGTTCAAATTTGGCGTTAGCCCAGCATGTACATCCGTCTCACATGCTAGTGGGGATATATTTGGCTATTAGGGTTGCCACCTTTGCCATCTGTGCATCCCCTTAACTACCTTGCAGACACTAGGAGATGGCCACAGATATATATGTTGATCACACACCCGGGGGCCTGCCATGGGGTGTATGGCTGGGGATGCACCGTGAACATACCATGGAAATGTTGGCGGCGCATCACCTCAGCCATACCCTCAACAGCAGCTGTCAGCTGCCTGATGGCATGGCCATGGTTGCTCAGGGTCTGCATAACGGTGCCCATCACCACACACAGGAGACCCACACATTTGCCACCACATCCACACCATGTGGCTGTGGTCTAGGTGGTGGCATCTGCATTGGCCCTGTGTGTGGCAATGTGTGGGGGTCCCACACTTGGCCTGACATCTTGGCCATGCACATGGGGCAGGTGGCAGGGGCCCGCAGTGCCCTGTGGTGACAAGTGTCTGCCCTCAGGCACAGGCCCTCCTCGGTACACTCCATGGCCCCCCACCCTGGCCATTCCCCTCACTCTCCCCACCACCCTCCCCCTCAACCACCTCCCCCTCCCACTCCACCTCCCCAGCACGCTCTTCCCACCTCTCCCCACCCTCCATGTATTCCTCCCCCACATCCATGGCATCCACCGCCGCTGCAGGTACGTCCTCCACATCAGTACCTCCAGTTGTCATGGGGGAGCTGCTACCAGGTGGTGTGGGCTGTGGGCGCAGAGGTCCCCTCCCTAGCATCTGCAGCCTCTGTGGAGAAAACAGGTATGAACAGGGCATCATGAGTTTGTTATGGCACAGACACATTGTATGTGGCATCACAGGCTGCCGTGCCACTGGGACATGGTGTGGCACAATGCATAGGCTGGGACACTCACCTTCAACCCCAGCCATTGCCTCCCGCTGCATGTGGCGGAGGTATCCAGGGCAGTGTAGCCTGATCTCTCTGCCCTTCTTCCGTAGGTCCTCTACCTGGGGGGATAAGCAATGTTTGCAACCATTAGGGCACTTTCTCCCTGCCCATGGTGAACCACATGGCACACATGTCTGCGTGCAATGGGGGCAACTCCTGCTATGAGCAGGGGGTACCATACTAGCTGTTGGCAGATCTGCCTGTATGTGTGGACGTGCAGCTGGGCATGTGTGGTGTGACACCTACGTGCCCTGTGCGCCACCTCATACCCACCCCATGCCATGTCCCTGCCATCTCATGGCATGACATGACAGCAACATGGCATGTGGGGCATTCCAATTCTGATCTACATGGAGTGTGACTCCATACCCTCAGTGTAGTCCAGCACACACCTCGGTGTTGGGTAGCCCATCCCACATCAACAGGGGCCATCACCATGCCGCCTAGATGCTGCTCCAGCCTCTGTGGTGTGGGCTCAGACACCTGGGTGTGTGGGGGACCTGGGGACCTGCACCAACATCAGCTACCATTACACCGGGGTGCTTGGTATACCACTGGAATCTGGTGTGCAGCCTCCTGGGGATGTGGCGGAGCTAGGAGCCTGCAACAGCAGCAGCAGCCATAACACAAAGGTGACTGATAGGCCCCTGTGTTGTGGGCTGGGCTCCCTGGGGGTGTGCCACAGCTGTGAGACAGCAACTGCAGCAACCACCATGACCCCAGCATGTGTACTGTCCCCCTCTCATCAGGTCTGGGGGCCTCCTAGGGATAGAGTGATGTTCCACGCATACACAAAAGCACCTACCATAACACCAGGATGGAGAATAGACCTGTGTAGTCTGGTCTGGTGATCCTGGGGTTGGTGCAGAACTGGGGACCTGCAACAACAGCAACCACCATAACACCAGGATGGAAAACAGACCTGTGTCATCTGGTCTGATGTCTCCTGGGGATAAGGCAGAGCTGGGAACCTGCAACAACAGCAACCACCATAACACCAGGATGGATGATAAACCTGTGTAGTCTGGTCTGGGGCCTCCTGGGGTTGTGGCAGAATTGGAAACCTGCAACAACAGCAACCACCATAACACCAGAATGGAGAATAGACCTGTGTAGTCTGGTCTGATGCCTCCTAGGGTTGGGGCAGAGCTGGGAACCTGCAACAACAGCAACCACCATAAAACCAGGATGGAGAATAGACCTGTGTAGTCTGGACTGATGCCTCCTGTAGCCCACTTGTTAATACGATGACCAACAAGCCAGAGGTCATGAGTTCAATCCCTCAGGGGTCTCAACTGATATGGCTGTCTGAGGCAATCTCTTTTGCTGCATGTAACAGTCTGACACATCTCTACAATCTGTGCTGCCAGCAGAAAACCCTTCACCTCATTGCCATCACCTACTGCACCCTAGAGGGCAGGAGGGGTGTCTGGACCCACATGCGGTTTAGGGGGCAACACCTACCAACCTGCCCTCTCATGGCCAGGATGGGGGGAACAGGATCTGACACCAACAGACCCACACTCTACATCTTTGCAATGGTGGCAGTGGAAGAACATGATGTAGGGCTGTTGGACCAGCTACCCCAGTCCTGCAGGGGAAGGGGTGCCCTCCAAGGCAGTCAACACAGATCTGTTTGTATCACACAGGGCACTGGCAGTAGGCCTGTAAACACTCAGATGCTTCCCACCACCATCTGACATTCACCAGCAGAGAGCACTGTCAGTCTTCACCCTGCAAGGTGCTCCAACCATGCACACGCTAGCTGCAGACAGTCTGCTAGCTAGCACATAGTGCATGTTCCTGGTGAAACTGTATGCACCCAGAGATGTTATGTCAGTGATTGGGCCCCAACCAGAAAAACTCCCAGATATCATTTGAGAAAAACAGTGCATGGCACTATGTGGGGACCTAGCCATGCCATGGTCACTGCTTAGTCAGGGTGAGTGACCCCCCCCCCCTGCAAGTGGTGGTCGGCCACTACAATGTCCCAGCCATTGCCCTATGCCCTGTGCAGATGCATCCTGCCCAGGCTGCCCTATCTGGCCCATACCCACAGTACCTTGCTCCTCATTATGCACATTGGCAGGCTAACAATGGAAACAGTGCAAGCATTGTGGGCTCCTCAAGGTGTGGCCAGCCACAAAACACTGGATAGACATACACACACTCCCACACCTACTTCAGCATTGTGCACAGCACAGGCATTGCTATGGTACTCAATACTGTTGGGGTCACTCTCCGGGGTGGTAAAGACTGTCAGAGACATAAACTGAGATACATTCCACAGATATCAGACAGGTTTCTCTGATGGATCTCTGTTAACATATTGTGTTTCATTTTGGACTTGTTATCTGACATTAATCATAGCAACCGCTTGATATATGTGGAACGTGTTTCAAGGTTTATGACGGCATTGCTAAGGTATGCGGGTTCTAGTATTGGTAGATGCTGCTCCGTGCAGGGCCCAACAGCCTGGCCCTCCATGAGGCTTTGGATAGTGGAGCTGGCCGATGCTCTGGGGCAGAGGTTCCCAACTCCGGTCCTGGTCTGCCCAACACAATTCAGGTTTTCATGCTGTCCCTAATGTATATGCAGGGGATACATTTGCATACAATGGGGGTAGATATAAATGCATCTCAAGCATATTTCTTAGGGACAGCATGAAACCTGAATGGTGTTTGGCCCTCCGGGACTGCAGTTGGGAACCTCTGCTCTAAGGACTGCACATGTCTATGGTGAATGTGCTCTGCAGGGTAGAATATAGGCGTTTATGGTGTGTTTATTTTATCTGCAAAAAGGTTCCTTTTTTATTACCATGGTTTAGTACTGGGTAATATATAGGGATATGGTCTGCAGGAGCCACAGCTGGAACTTGAACCTGTGACCTTCTGCTCCTGAATGCACTGGCTGGGTGTACTGCACCAAACTGTTGCCACAGAGGCAGGTCATTCCCTGGGTATACCATTACTGTTCATCAGACAGCCCTTGTCTTTTGCAGTGCACGGCACCCACCTAGACAGAGCTTGGCCTTGGTCTGCTGTGGGCAGATGGCACTGCACCACCACCACGGGCACCCCTCCGCCACCATGCTGACATGCCCTTATGCTGGTGGTGCTGGTGGTGCTGGTGGAGCGCAGTCCCAGGCCATCCAGTGTGCTGGTAGGCGGCTGCCTATGGTGTGTAATCTAGGGTAGGGGTGCCTGCATGGACATCCATGATTCCCTCCGGCACCGCCTGCCAATATTTTGTGCTCTTTGGGGTATTTGCTAGGTACTGTCCCCTCGGACACTGTGGGACACAGACACTCGTGGGCATGTTTGACCTTGATCAGTTGCTGATATTGTGTTTCTGTTTTTCTATGTGTCAGCTAGGCATCTGTCCAGTCTGCCCTATGCCCCAGCTGCCCCACTGCATGTCACACCTGCAGTCCCCTGTACACCATGTGCAGCCACACCATAGTGCCCTTTTGTACTTGGGCACTATCTGGTGGTGCAGCACATGTATCACCAATATCACTGTTCTTGGTCTCCCTGCCTTTGCTGTACATTGCTGACTGAAATGGTATCTCTCTCCTTCACTTTTGCCTCTAACGTCAGGTTTTCACTCGCGCTATTTTTTGGACCTTCATTTCATGGTGCTAGTGTGCCTGGAGCCTCTCCCCGCCCATTGCCCCTTCTCCCCGCCCTCTGGGGAGCCTTACTCCACCTTTTCTGTGTCTTAGCGCCGCCAGGGACGTTGTCAGACGATACGGCACGTTATCACGCGATGATGTGCATTTATCGCATGATAACATCACGTATTGCGCGATAATGTTACGTATTGCGCGATGATTGAGCCGCTGCTATGTTATCGCTGTTTAGTAAACTTACCCCTTAGAGTGGGCAGTGGGCGGTCCATGGCCCCAGATATACAGGGCCGATTCTGAAGTCGGCCCTGTATGTCTGGGGCTGGCAGACTGGACTGGAGATTTATTCCACTTCAGAATAAGTCCCCCTAGATATCGGGGGATGGGAGGCCCAGCCAGGATCAAAATGGTGAGGGGGTAGAGGAGATTCCCCATAGCCCGATTCTGGCCATGGGAAGCCAGATTGGGGTTCAGGCTGTAGGGAAAGAAGAAAGTGGTCAGTGGCCAGGGATCGCGGCTCCTGAATGGAGCAAGTACAGGCCCAGACTCGATTCTGATTCTGCGGGGACTAGATGTGCCCCGTAGGATCAGTATCGTATCTACCTCTGAGCATCCGGTTCCAACCAGATATACAGAGGCCAGGACGCACACAATGGAATGTGCTTCCACGTGTTGCATCTAACTGGATATTTTATGTGTTGTACAATGTTTTTTGTAATAGATTGTGTGGGTACCTCTGTAATCTGCCTAGAGGCTTGGATAATGTGGGTAAGAAATATTTTTCTATAAATAACTTGCTGTCTGTACTCCCTCTCGATACAAAACTATCCAGCATGAATTTCCCTACTGAAAGTTGTATAGGAACATGTAAGAGACAATCCCTTCTCATAAGAGCTTATAATCTAGTCAAAGCAGACAATTCAACAGTCAAGACAGACAGCACACTGGAAACTAGGATATATCTAGGGGAATGGTAAAGAAACACATAGGAGTTGAACATGAGACTAGGGAATCAGGATCCAAAAGCAATGAAGTTAGTTTTAAGCCTGGATTTGAACAGGGTCACAGATGGAGCCTGGCATACCAACTTAGGTAATTTGTTCCAGACATAGGGAGCAGTAAAATAGAAACATTAAAGTCTGGAGCTGGCAGTGGAAAAGAAGGGCACAGATAGAAGGGATCTGCCAAAAGAGCGGAGTTCCCGAGGAGGGGTGTAGGGAGAGATAAGAGAAGAAGGGGGGAGAAGCCAAATGAAGGCACGTACAGGTCAGTAGTAGATGTTTAAACTGGATGCGGAAACAGATGGGGAGTCAATGAAGTGACTTGAGAAGAGGGGTAACATGAGCATAGCGACACTGGCAGAAGATTACTTGTGCAGCTGAGTTTTAAACAGATTGTTTCTTTATGTAAATTTGGGTTGGTAGGTAGGTAGGCAGGCCTAATGTTGTAATTTGATAGCAATTTATCCACTTTTCTTATGTTTTAAATTTTTAAACATTGATCTGTGCTTCTTGTAACTTGTTTATAGAGATTACACTGTTCTACAAATTTTCAAAAATTGTTTGCTTCAGAAATTAAATGTGCTATTTCTTAATGAATTTGATACGCTGAATTCAAATATGATAGTGAAATTGGTCAATTAGCTCCTGTTTCTATATGTTAAAGAATTTACATTTTACCACTATGTATGGTAAAAATCGAGCCTAAATCCTTAGATGTAAATCAAAATCTTATTACAAATGAAACTTTGCACAATAACAAGCATGTTTTTATAAAATAAAGTTCATAAACATACTTAGAAGAAACAGAGGAGTAATGTCTGCAATTTAACTTTCATTAAGAACATTTGTAAGTACATTCTAGCAACTTTTTTTCTCATTCAGTGGCTTCACGACTCTTCCTGATCTGTTTCTTGTACTGAAGCAATGGAATATCCATTGTCACTGTCCAGCAGTAGTCTGCAAGCGTTGATGGACTCCATTTACCCTGATACCTCTTTTCTATGACTGCAATGTCTTAGTGAAATTGTTCTCCATGTTCATCTCTTACTGCTCCGCAATTTTGTGGGAAAAAAGCTAGATGAGAGTGTAGAAAATGAATCTTTAAGGACATGTTGCAACCAAGGTTTTTGTATGCCTTGAGAAGATCTTGAACAATCTCTTGGTAATTATTTGCTTTGTTTCCAAGAAAATTTTGTGTCACTGATTTACATGCTATCCATGCAGCCTTGTCCTTTTCACACAATAAACAAAAAAAAATTCATCATCTTGAAGAAGTGCACAAATCTGAGGGCCAACAAAAGCTCCTTCCTTAACTTAGGCATCACTCAGTCTAGAAAATTTACCGCTAAGACACCTGAAAGCAGGTTTAGTTTTATCCATAGCCTTGACAAAGTTTTTCATTAGTCCCAACTTGTTGTGCAAGGAAGGCATCAAAATCTTGTTGCTGTCTACAAGTGCTGAAAACAGAACATTTTGCTTCCAGGATCCGGTGGCTGATGGAGTGGCCAGTCCCTTTTGATGAAATGACAGTCTCTAGCACGACTATCCCATTCACACAGGAAGCAGCAGTACTTGGTGTATCCACCCTGAAGACCAAGCAAGAGGGCGACCACTTTGAAGTCACCACAGATTGACCATAGATATTGATCATAGTTTATACATTTCAAAAGTTGTTTCATATTGTCATAAGTCTCTTTCATAAAAGCTGCATGGCCAATAGGAATTGATGGTAGCAAGTTGCCATTATGCAGTAATACAGCTTTAAGACTTGTTTTTGATGAATCAATGAAGAGCCTCCAATCATCTGCATTGTAATTGATATTGAGAGATGCCATTAAACCTTTTACGTTGTTGCATGCAGCAAGATCACCTTCTTTGAAAAAGAATGACACCAAGGGGTATGTTTACTAAACTGCGCTCAAGTGTGCACACGCTAATGATGTGTTTTTGTGCCCCGCACATGTGCGCGCCGCACTAAAGTGCCCGCTCATGTGCACGGCGCGCTACTGGGCGATAGAGGCGTGGAAAGGCTCCGGGAGGGCGGAGGAAGGCTCCCCAGGGGCGGAGGGAAGGGGTCAATGGGTGGATAGTGGGAGGAGAGAGGCTCCCCGCACACGAACGGGGCTGAAATTCAAGCAAAAAAATACCGCGAGTGAAAACCTCGCGGAAGAGCCGATTTAAAGGGAAGAGAAACCATTTATGTCAGCAATGTAAAACAAAACCAGGGAAACCTACAAAAAGTGAGCAGTGTGATACATGTGCATGGTACAAAAGGGCAAATAAACAGTGAAAATGACCTAAAAAAAAGGGAAAAAAACATAACCAAGCTGGCCAATAGTGATATCAATGGGCAACAGTAAAAAACACTCCCAAGAAAGCTCCAAAAAAAAGAAATGTTTTTTTGAAGGGTCTACACTCCGTCTCCATACAAGGTGAATGAGCCCACAGTGAAATTGTGCAGAGCACGGTTTCTGACGCCTTTGGCCAGGTTGCCTATCTCCAGGGACTGCACTGTTTCTGTGGCCACAGTGTGGTGCAGTGAACACAGACAGTGTGTTCAGAAGCTAAAGATCACCAGTTCAAGTCCCAGCTGGGGCTCCTGCAAACCCAATCCCCATATTTTTACCCACCACTAAACAGTGATAGTAAAGACCAACCTTTTTTGAAGAGAACATAAGCATGGTCCAAACACCTCAATTTTACCCTACAGAGCACAGACACCAGAAACATGCGCATTACCTAGACCACAGTCCCCTAAATGCAGTCCTGGAGGGCCACATATCATTCAGCTGTGATGCTGTCTCCAATATAAGGCCATGTCAGCATGGTGGCGGAGGGGTACCATTGGTGGAGGGGGCAGTGGCTGCTGCCCACAACAGATGGTGGCCTAGCCCCCATCACGTGGGTGCAGTGCACTCCAACAGACAGGCCCTATCTGACAAACAGCCATGGACTCCCCAGGGAATGCACTGTTTTTGTGCCAAGATGGTGGTGCAGCAGACACAGCCAGTGCCTTTAGGACCAGAAGGTCCCAGGTTCAAATCCCAGCTAGGGCTCCTTCCAACCCAGTCCCCTTATTTTACCCATGAAGAAAACATGGTAGTAAAGACTGAACCTGTATTGCTGAGAACATAAGCATGGGTCAAACACCTATATTTTACCCTACAGAGCACAGACACCAGAAACGTGCACATTACCTAGAGCAGATTCCCCCAAATTCAGTCCTGGAGGGCCACAAATCCTTCAGGGTTTATGCTGTCTCCAATCTAAGGATGGAGTGGTACTGGTGGTGGAGGTGGCAGCAGCTGGTGGCAACAGCAGACCATGGCCTAGCCCTGTCCAGGTGGGTGCCGTGCACTGCAACAAACAGGCCCTGTCGGATGTACAGTCATGGACTCCCCAGGGAATGGAGCATATCTGTAGCAACACGGTGGTGCAGTGCACACAGACAGTGTGTGCAAGAACAGAAGGTTATAGGTTCAAAGCCAACTGGGGCTACTGCCAATCCAGTCCCCATATTTTTCCCACAACTAAACCGTGATAGTAAGGACAAACCTTTATTGCAGAGAACATACGCATGGTTAATACGCCTATATTTTACCCCACCGAGCACAGACATCATAAACAGGCGCATTACCTAGAGCAGAGTCTCCCAAATGCAGTCCTGGAGGGCCAAACACCATTCAGGTTCCATGCTGCCTCTAATAAAGATGCCTGTGCTGCATATCTATGCACCACCCCCATGGTATGCAGATGTATCTCATGCATATTCATGAGGGACAGCATGAAAACCAGAACAGTGTTTTGCACACCAGGACTGGAGTTGGGAACCTCTGCCGTAAAGCAGCAGCCAACAGGGGCAGACACACCCACACCCACACCCATAGGCCCCATTGTCCAATGCCTCCTGGAGAGGCAGGACATTGGGCCCTGCATGCATCTCCCAATACTAGCACTTGCATACCTTAGCAATGCCACCCTACACCTGGGTATACGGTACACAGCTATCAAACGTGTGCTCTGATTACTGGCAGATAACAATTCCTACGTTAAGCACAGTTTGCAGATTGAGCTCCATCATAACAACCTTTCTGATGTCTGTGGTGTGTGCTTCAGGTCTGGTCTCTGACAGTGTTTACCACCCTGGGGAGTGACCCCCAACAGTATTGCGTACCATATCCATGCCTGTACTGTGCCCAGGACTGGTGTGGTGGCCAGGGCTGCTGAACTCCTCTATAGTAGCACAATGCTGGCATAGGTGTGGGGATGTCTTTCTGTCTATCCAGTGTGTGGTGGCTGCAAACACCCTCCACAGCCCACACTGTCAGCACTTTTGCCAGTATTGGCCTGCCAATGTGCATAATTAGGAGCAAGGTACCATGGGTATAGCCCGGACAGGGTGGCCTGGCCAGGATGCATCTGCACAAGGCATAGGGCACTGGCTGGGACATTTTAGTGCCCGGCCACCACCTACACAGACAGGGTGGCCTCAGCATGTCCTGCTGGGAGATCACTCTCACCCTGACTGTGCAGTGACCACAGCATGGCTAGGCACCCCCATAGTGCTATATAGTATTTCTATCATGTTATATTTATGGGTTTCTTTTTGGAGCCCAGTCACTGACTTATCTGCTTGTTGTGTATGCTGACATCCCAGTTCTGGGTGCATGCATTTCCACCAGGAACATGCACTATGGACTAGCTAGCAGACTGTTTGCAGCTGGTATGTGTCTTGATGGAGTGCCTTGCAGGGTGCAATGGCTGAAGGCTTGCTGCAGGAGAATATCAGATAGTGGTGGGGGTGCAGCTTAGCATATCCAGGCCTAATGTCTGTCTGCTCTTGTGTTATGGATGTGTACAGAGCTGCATTGACTGCCCTGTAGGGTGTCTGTTCCCCAGCAGGACTGGGGTTGATGGTCCCCTCTACTGCCACCATTGCAGGGAGGTAGAATGTGCATCTGTTGATGGGAGGCCCTGTTTGCCACCCTCAGCCCTGGAGGAGGAGGGTGATGGTACTACATCCTTGTCCATGGGGGCTACACCTGACTGAGACAGACAGATATATCCAAGGTGTTTCTGCAGAAACTACCTAGCTCACACATTAGCACTGCTTGGGACCTGCAGCATGGCCTATATCTGCCATGGAAGGTGCTGTGGACCTGGTGCTGGATGCCCACCGCACACTCAGGGTGAGCGCAGTACCCGCACAATGTAACAGTGTGTAGCTACTCTGTGCCAGTAACACACATGGTCAGTACCCCCTACCAGGCCGAGGTGCTGTGGAGGTGGACATGGTCAGTTCCCCCTACCAGGCTGAGGTGCTGTGGGGGTGCATACCCCATCTTGTGTTCATCTGTGGACAGCTGATTTGCATGTGCAGTGCATCATGGGTACGGGTGGCCTAACCCTATCCTGGTGACCACAGCAGACTGTCTATGTGGTGACGTGCAGTCCCTCTACAGCCAGCCAGGGGCTTGCTAGCAGCTGTAGAGCTGTAGCCAACTGGTTACTTCACCAACTGTGGAGTCAGAGGACATGGGTTCAAACCTACAGTGGGGCTGTTTGATAGGGCTGCCCAAAGCATTATCTATTTTTAATGTACATTATTGCTGCCACCAAAAACACTCTCTGCATACTGTACCCATAAGGTACCTCTAAGGGCGCTTTATAGGGCGCCCTATAGGGCACCTTATGGTTACCGTCCATATAAGGTGCACTATACGTTATCCTGTGGAGCGACTTATAGGGTGCCCTATAGGGGACATTTTAGGGTGCCATGGCAGACAGTGCACTTTAGAATGTGCCCTATGGAGTGCCTTATAGCGTGCCTTATGCGGCACCTTCCATTACGGCACGTGAGGGCGTGTTTGCTGGCAACAATTAATAAAATACAAATAAAGTGCTGCAGGAAACAATGCATACATTGCAAAGCTGATGCCTCAGCCAGCCTTACATAGTAGGCACACTGGGGAGCAAACACATGACCCCTGTATCAGCAGTCAGTGCCTTAACCATTGTGCTACACTGCTGTTCCTCCTTGCATGTCAGCGCACCTACTTCAGATGTCCATGCGTTTAAATGCACAGTGCTGCCATCAAACACAGTGTTATGACCTTGCTGTGCCTCATAGGGCACCCTATATGGCGCCCTATAGGCCACCCTTTCAGCAACATTGTAGGGTGCCGTGGCGGACAGTGCACTTTAAATTGTGCCCTCTGGGGTACCCTATGAGGCGCCTTATGCAGCACCTTATGTTACAATATTTTGAGGGTGTGTTTGCTGCCAGCACTATTTACAATAAAAATAAAATGCCCCCTACAGCACTATTACCTATAACAGGTAATGCCTCAGCAAGCCTTCTTCATTAGGCACAGTGGGGGATTGAACCCATGACTCCTGCATCATTGGTCAGTGCCTGCACCATTGTGCTACACTGCTGCTCCTCCTTGCATGTCAGCGCACCTACTTATGATTTTCATTCCTTAAACTGCACAGTGCTGCCATCAAAAACAGTGCCGTGACCTTGCGGTACCTCATACGGCACCCTATAAAGCGCCCTATAAGCAACATTCTAGGGTGCCTTGGCGGACAGTGCACTTTAAAATGTGCCTTATGGGGCGCCTTATGTTAACATGCTTTGAGAGTGCGTTTGCTAGTAGAGATAATTAAAATAAAAATAAAATGCCTCCTAAAGCAATCTTCCCCATAAGGGGTAATGCCTCAGCCAGCCTTCTTCATTGGGCACAGTGGGGGATTGAACCCATGATCCCTGTATCATTGGTCAGTGTTTTACCCATTGTACTGTGGTTCTGTTCCTGTATTTGCACATCAGTGTGCCACCTTATGCCGCTCAATATTAAAATGCCTCCTAAAGCAATATTACCCCTAACAGGTAATGCCTCAGCCAGCCTTGTTCATTGGGCACTGTGGGGGATTGAACACCTGATCCTTGCACCATTGGTCAGTGTCTTAACCATTGTACTGTGGCTCTGTTCCTGTGCTTGCACATCAGCGCGCCGCCTTATGCCGCTCAATATTAAAATGCCTCCTAAAGCAATATTACCCCTAACAGGTAATGCCTCAGCCAGCCTTGCTCATTGGGCACTGTGGGGGATTGAATCCCTGATTTCTGCACCATTGGTCATTGTCTTAACCATTGTACTGTGGCTATGTTCCTGTGCTTGCACATCAGCGCGCCACTTATGCTTCCCGCACAGCTTTCTCATGCGCTATTGTGCGTGGCGCACATGAGCACAGCGCACATTAGCGCATGATTAATCCCGGTTTTGCTTTTTTCAGACTGAAACGCCCACTCCTTATATGGCATCTACACACTAGCGCGCCGCGCACATTACCGGGGTTTTAGTAAACATACCCCCAAGTCTTTCTGACAGTCCCAGAAAAAAGAAATTAGAATGTCACCCGCCAGAGGATTCCACTGCTGTAGTCTGGAACCCAAAAGCTCAGCTTTATTTGGGATATCCAAATCCCTGACAAGGTCATTCAATTCACCTTGCGTTATGAGTTGTAGTTCATTAGCAGTGGCCAGAAGAAACTCTGTGTCATGAGAGGTTGACGGTTCATGACTGCAAACTTCTTCCTCTTCCTCACTTGATTCTAATGATAATAATTCTGACATTTTGGGAATTGGCAACCCTTCTCCATGAGGCACTGGGCGTATTGCAGATGGAATGTTTGGATATTGCATAGTCCACTTACTCTTTCTGGATATGCCTTTCTGAATTGGAGGAACCATGCAGAAGTAGCAATTGCTGATGTGATCCGTGGGCTCTCTCCAGATCATTGGAACTGCAAAAGGCATTGATTGCCTTTTCCCATTCATCCATTGCCTGAGATTTGTTGCACATGTATTGCAGCATATGTGCGGCACCCAACTCTTATCCTGATCTCCTATTCTGCAGCCAAAATATAAGTTGTAGGCTTTCTTAACTGCCACAGTCATATTCCGTTTTTGTGATGTAAAAGTCACTTCACCACAAATATAGCAGAAATTATCTGTATTATTAACACAAGTACGATGCATCGCCAAATATGCTGTGATTGACCTATCGGCATAAAATAATGCAAAATAATTACTTTTTAATTTTTCTGTGACTAATACACCTTAAGATTTATACTGTCAAGTGATGCAAATTTAAATACTGCTTGCATCATCTGGTTTTGGACAGATATTTCTATTGGTTGCAAGTATAGATTACACAATCTCACACTAATGTTGCGTAATACACAGTTAATGGCCCCTAATGACTAATTAATAGCATATATCTTAGCAACTAGACCTAATCAGCCATTTTCATTATGATTTCTGTGTTCAGCAGCCTTAAATTAGTTTAGAACAGCTCTTTTCATGGCCGAAGCATTTTGGCTTTTGAACAGTGTTATTTACTCTAATTTTAGGTAGAACCCCAGAAACCAAAATAACAGCCGTAGATCGTAAAAAGAAATGCTGACAATATTCATTAGATTATTTGAAACTTGATTCATACCTTTGCTTACGAATGAAATGAGACTTATGTGTCTCCTATGTGAAAAGACTTTTAGGGCCAGATATTCTTCTGGGCAGGCTATGCGGTGCATAGGCACATAGCCCTGCCCACCGACCCTTAATCCCAAATATTCAATGCCAGGATCATATGCGGCCCCGGCATTGAATATCTGGGTATCGCCGCACAACCCGGAAGCCGCTGAAGCTAACCTGGCAGCAGAGATATTGCATTCTGCCTGGTTAGCACCTGCACTTTAAATATAGGCAAGGGTTTTCCTCACCTATCTTTTCGGCACAGAGCACTAATCCGGCAGCGTGCAATATAGCTGCTGCCCAGTTATCTTGCCTTTATGAAAGCACCCGATGAGGTTGATAATGAAGGAGGGTTAAAGGCATCATACAATATTCTCTCAATATAGCAAAGAAAGGAAAACCATATACTATTGCAGAGGAGATCATAATTCCAGGAATTAGCAAAGCAATTGAAACCGTTATGAAAAAGGACTCTGATCCTTGTTTGAAATGCTTATCGTTAAGGGCAAATACAGTGCAAAAACGTATTGATGAGATGCTAACGATGTGGAAAAAACTTTGGTATCTGAGCTTATGCATTGAAAGTTTTTCATCCAACCTGATGAATCAACTTTTGATAGTTCAAACATTTTCATGGGCTATATGAGGTACTTTAGTCAAATTAAAAAACAAATTATTGATGAGTTTTTGTTCACAAGTTATCTTAAGTGTGATGGAAAAGGGATGACGATTTTTTTAGAACTTGGAGGACTATTTAAACAAGCACGATATTCCACTCAGCAATATCCTACAAGGGCTCCCACAATCCACCCTGGGTCCGCTCCAGCTCGCAATGAATACCGCGGCTAGAGTTCTATATGGTGCCTCCAGGCGTGACCATGTGACACCCATCCTGAAACAGCTCCAGATGTTGATTCCTTTCTATGTGATGAGTTGGAAAATAATAAGATGCATCTTTACTATTTGGCAGATCTATATTCAAAATTTAAGGATATACAGACCCATCTGCAAGTAAAGATGTAACGATTAGTCAAACTTGAACAATCCTTTTAGGCTTCCAGGTCAAACTAGACCTGTTTAAATCTTCATTGATACAAAGGGATTTTCTGTACTTTTCAAACTTATAGCAACTGGAAGATGAAGACCATGTTCCTTCTGATGATGATTTCAATATATATATAAAGCACCTTAGAAAATTGAATGAAGACTTTAAAGTCTGCTTTGAGGACTTGGAGAAAATGCACATACTTGACTGGATTACTATGCAATTTTATTCAGAAATAGAAAACATAAATATTGAATCTAACTTACAAGATGAACTCATTGAACTCTCGGTGGATCTCGAAGCTGAATAAAAAGTATGAACCTTAGTAACTTCTGGAGTAATGTAAATATTGTCAATAAGTATCCCAAACTTTGCGCAGCAGTGAACCTTTTTTTACTTGCATTCCCATGTTGCTATATGACTGAATCTGGTTTTAGCCATGTAAATTCAGTCCTAAGAAAGCAGAGGAACAAATTGAACTTTGAAGAACACGGCAAATTTAAGATTAAAGCTAACTAATCTACAAACAAATATTATGCTCTTGTCAGAGATCATGGGATGTCATGGGAGTACTAAAGAGGCTTATTTAGTTAATTTAATTAATGGTAATATGTTGTTTCCTCACTTGGTTTGCAGCTTGTCATGCTGTGATGGCTTGTATGCATCAGTGATGCTGAGGGCTAAGTTATCGGTAGTTTAGTTACTGGCAGAGTCTCCCAAGATGGACATGTCTCAGCTGAGGTGCCAGACCAAGACAAACCACCTATCTGGGCAGCAACAGAATGGGACATTGTTGGTGGCAGAGGATCACATTTCTGTGACAACAGCAACAGCACTAGAATTAAATTGTGTGGAAGAAAGGCCTGGGAATCTACTTCCATATCTTGCCACGAAAATGCAATGGATAGTCACAACAAAACAAATTGAACTATAGTACTGGAAGATGAGACCCCCAGGTCAGAAGGAATCAAGTGGCTACTGGGGAGGAGCTGAAGCCAGCATGTATGATGTGGTTGGATCAAAGCCCTCAGGAAGTCTGACTGCTGATGTAGCTCTGCATGAAATGAGAGTCAGAAGCTGTAAAGATGTCTTATATATTGGGTCATGGAGCTACAATGCATGAACCAAGGGAACTTTGTGGTGGTCAAGAATGAAATGGAACGTGTACAACTTGATCTGCTGGGTGTCAGCGAACTGAAATGGACTGGCATTGGGCATCTTGCTTCAGATGATCACATTGTCTACTATGCTGGAAATGAAAGACAAAGAAGAAATGGTGTTGCATTTATAATTAAGAAGAAACTTGCAAGAACTGTAATGAAATACAATGTTGTCAGTGAACACTTAATTTCTATTCGTCTATGAGGAATGCCCATCAACAGAACTATAATTAAAGTATATTCTCCAACAACCGTCACAGAAGTGGATGAAGTTGATGAGTTCTACATGTACAAGTTGAAATTGCTAGAACATGCAAACAGAATATCCTGATAGTCATGAGTGACTGGAATGCAAAGGTTGGCAACAAAGAAGAAGGCAAAGTGGTTGGAAAATATGGACTTAGCAACAGAAATGAAGCTGGAGAAAGACTGATAGAATTCTGAAAGACCAACAATCTATTCTTCTCTAACGCCTTCTTCCAGCATCAAGTGGTGACTGCACATACACTTCACCCAATGGATTGTACAAAAATCAAATTGACTACATCTGTAGAAGTCAATGATGGAAAAGCTTGATAACATCAACAAAGACAAAACCTGGAGCTGACTGTGGTACAGATCACCAACTACTGGTATGTAAACTCAAGCTAAAGTTGAAAAAGAGCAAGCCACCCATGAATGTAGTAAAATATGACCTTGAGAATACACTACCAGAATTTAAAGACTGCCTGCAAAATCAATTTGCTGCTTTAGATACAAATGACAGAGCTCCAGAAGAGTTAGGGGATGACATCAAGAAGGTTGTGCTGGAAGAAAGTGAGAAGTCAATACAAAAGGTGAAAAAGCAAAAACGGCCATAATGGATGACAGAATAAACTCTGAAATTTGCCCAGAAACACAGAGAAGCTAAAGCCAGAGGAAAAAGATAGGCAACTGCAGAACTCAACAGAGATTTCCAACATGCAGCAAGACAAGACAAGGAGAAGTACTACAAGGGCATACATGCAAGGAAATAGAAGCAGAAACTATTAGAGGAAGAACAAGATCAGCTTTCCTAAAGCTACGAGAGTTAAAGAAAAAATTCAAGCCTCAAATTGGAATGCTACAAGATGCTCAAGGATCCATGTTGAATGATACTGAGAAGATCAAGAAAAAGTGGAAAGAATATACCACATCATTATATGATAAAGATCAAGTGGACCAACAGCCGTTTCAACCTGTAACATATGATCTGGAACCATTGGTGATGAAAGAAGAAGTAGAAGCAGCATTGAAAACCTTATCAAAGAACAAAGCACCAGGCATTGATTGCATTCTCACTGAAATATTACAGCAATCTGATGCAGCTGTCGCCATACTTAGAAGGCTGTGCCAGGAAATTTGGAAGACAACATCATGGTCAACTGACTGGAAATGATCTGTCTGTATACCAATACTGAAGAAAATTTCCACAGCCAGTCAGATCACCTATCGCACAATTGCTCTGAGCCCTCATGCCAGCAAGATTCTACTGAAGATTATTCAGAAAAGACTACAATCATACCTGAATCGAGAACTGCCTGAAGTGCAAGCAGGGTTCAGGAATGGGCGAAGAATGAGAGACATCTTCACGGATGTGAGATGGATCCTTGAAAAGACTAAAGAATACCAAAAGGATATCTATATGTGTTTGACTGTAAATCATGAGAAACTCTGGGTCACAAAAAGAGGCATGGGTATACCAGAACACCTGATTGTTCTCTTGCATAACGTTTACATTGATCAAAAAGCAACAGTTCTAAATCAACAAGGAGAAATGTAATGGTTTAAAATCAGCAAAGGCTGCTTACTTTACCCCTATTTACCCCTGCATACTTTACCCCTGTTTAATTTATATGCAGAACAAATCTTCAAAGAAGCAGGACTGCATGAAGACAACTGATGAGTGAAGATTGGTGGAAGGCTCATCAACAACCTTCACTATGCTGATGATATCACATTACTGGCTGAAAGTGAAGATGATCTGAAACATTTGCTTCTCAAGATCAAGGAACATAGTCTTAAAATGGGCCTGCACTTTAAAGTAAAGAAGACAAAGATGCTGACAACTGGCAAAATCAATAAGTTCATCATTGATGGAGAAGAAAATGAAATAGTGGACAACTTTAATCTACTTGGATCAATTATCAATAAAGAAACAACAAGCAGTCAAGAAATCTGATGACACATTGCTGTTGGCAGAATGGTTATGAAGGAACTAGACAAGATTCTCAAGAGCAGAGATGTCTCTCTTCATACAAAGATTTGACTCCTTCAATCCATAGTATTTTTAATAACGTCATTTGGATGCAAAAGTTGGACAGTAAAAAACATAGAAAGGAAGAAAAAATGTCTTTGAATTATGATGCTGGTGACAAATAATGTGTATACCGTGGACTGCCCAAAGAACAAACCACTAGAGGATATAAAACCTAAGCTTTCTTTAATGCTCAGATGAGAAGATTCAACTTTCATACTTTCGACACATCATACGAAGAGAGAGATCATTAGAGAAAGACATCATGCTTGCAAAGGTAGAAGGTCAATGCAAAAGAGGAAGGCCAGCAATGAGATGGATTGATACAACAATAGCAGCTATGGGGGCCATTCTGTTAACAATGAGCCGCCTGACTGAAGACCCAACGCAGTTTAGGACAACTATCCAGAGGGTCGCTATGAGTCGACACCGACTCGATGGCACTTAACAACTTGAACATGTGAACTTAACAACAATATTTTGTTATTATATATATTTTTATAAGGTGACATAAACATCTTTTAATGATTTATTTAACAGGCTTTTTATACTGCTTTATCCTTCAGTCAAAGCTGTTTATATTGTAACTTAAACTTTGCAATGTACATTAAACAGGGACATTGATAACTTGGATTTTTTTCTGAGGTAAGGAAGGGTTAAGTGGGAATTGAACCCTGGTCTTTTGGTTTTCAAGCCATGCTCTAACCATTAAACTACTCCTCCACCAAGATGACTTATATGGAATTTTATTAATTAAAAGAATGGAGGGGTCGATAAAAGGTCAAGGATTCCTTGATTCCTTGGGGACCCCTGGTGTACACTGGCATGTCACTGTAATTGTGACAAAACAATTGATAAAAACTCTAATGCAAGAAAACCGGATAGCATGGTACTAACAAATGCAATCAGAGACCAAGAAAAGGGTACAGAAATGTTCCCACTTTCAGATTAGTTAAAAAAAATGTTGAAGTGCCATTGATATGCTGCCTATATAGTGTATATTACACCTTATGTACTCTCGAAAGAGGCTCTTTTGACACAGCACAAGTGTAGATATGAACACCAACAGCAAATCTGAGAGACAGCTCCAATACACTGAAGCATAGGAGGTTCGTTCCTGCCATGGAATGCACAAAAACAGCCTATCTAGAGGCATTATCATGAGAAGAAAGAAGTCCCTGAAGGATTTTAACTAGCCCTTTTCTTTTCAGCTTTCTGTTTTTCCCTTTACACTATAATCCTCAGTCTGGTCTGGATGTTTCAGAACAAAACACTTTCATCTGTGGTCCCTCACTCTCATCCTCAAGCTATGAATGACATAGTAGTTCTGTGTTAATTGCCCTGTTGCAGCTCGTCTATCAGTCAGCCCCATCCAGGATTTACTGGTAGCAGATGTGCCCTGGGTTAGTGAGGGAGCAAAGCGAGGTTAAAGCTCAGAAGGGCCACGTTCAAGGGCGCAGACTAGCGCAGACATATAAACAAGGGAATGGTATGTAAGCAATAAAGACATCAAGGTTAAGACTGTGGTGAGCAGAGAAATAGCCCAGTTAATTCAGAGATACAGAATTTGCTGGGGAAGAGGTGCAGGATATGATTACAGTACTTTAATGTTCACCTTTTAGATTGTTCTTATGTTGTGCAAAAAGCTAATTAATATTTCTCTGAGGCTTCCACAAGAAACTTTCATGCTCATGAAAGTTCACATCTAACAATTAGATAGTAGGGAATGTGCACAGGCAAGAAAGGTTGGTGTGTTTCAGAATTTTTGGAACGTTTTAGCTTTCTAGTACTTTATCAGCTCAGTTCACACATCTGTTTTAATAATCATTTTGAGAAATATCAGAACTTTTCTTTTTAGCTCTTGCGATTAGAGCAATGGGATAGGAACCAGGCAAGCCAACATTCAAATTCCACTACTGCTCCCTGTGATCTCAGACAAGTCACTTACCTCTCCACTGGCTCAGGTATAAATTTAGGGGCTCCTTTTACTAAAGCATGTTAGGTTTTTACATTCAATGTGAGTTTAAGGTTAAAACTTAAGTGCAAAGCCTTGATTGTAACCGTTGACGGTGTGGCTGGCAAGTTTCTGGCAGTTAACATGCAGATGCATACCCTAATACATGGTGCAAATACTGCAGGTACACCTAGCGCCAAGTATTTGCACCTGCCCTTAATGAGACATTGACAGTGTGTGATATTTATTTATTTTATTTAGCATACATTTGTATACCGCTACTTCCAGCGATCAGTGGCGGTTTGATTACATATTGGAATTTGTCAAATCATGACATAAAATTTTGAGGTATAAATACATTGATTTGAAGGGAAAGCACATCACACAGTAAATAGGTTTTGAAGGGAGGAGCAATAATTTACATATGTACATATTTACATAACTGCAACCCTGTTTTATTGGGTGGCATCTTGTAGACCACTGGGATTTAATTCAAATTGTACTGACATTGGAATAGATGTGTCTTAAGTTTTTTTCTGAAATCCATTAGGTCTTTGATAGCTCGTAGCTCAGTCGGTAGTTGGTTCCAGAGTGTAGGGGCTGTGTATGAGTATGCTCGGTGGCTAGTACTGGCTTTGACAGATCTGATATCGGCTGGAACGTGGAGTATGTTTGAGTTGATGGTTCTTCTGCTTCTGATATATCTCCTGCATTAACTACAATGTGCTCACTATGCCCAGTCTCTGCCCCTAATCTGTCCATTCAGCACCTCCGTGCACAATTGGCAGTTAGTGTGTGAATCAGCATGCCCCCATGGTAACAGTTATTGAGGGTGCTTGCACACAGTTACTGCATCCGAAAGTGCACATTAACTGCTTAGCACACATTAGACTAAATACTCTCAAAACAGGGAAATTCCTACTATACCTGAATGGAATGCATTTAAACTACTACGAACTATTACTGGAAAGACATGCAACAAATAATAACAAATCCCCCCCCTCCACTTCCCTTCTCTCAGAGATGCTTTGTGTTCTCCCATGCTTTCTTAAATTCTGGCTTCACTTCCACTTGGAGGCTGTTCCATGTACCTAGTACCATGTTTGTAAAATAAATATTTCCTGAGATTACCCCAGATTCTTCCCCCTTGCACACTCATCCCTTCTCTATTTTGCTTATTTTCTTTAAACTAACACCAACAAACTTGTCTCAATTCTGAATTTACTATTTATATGCTGGGTTTTTTTTAAACAGACAAAATTGTTATGGAAAATTTTGAAATCCTATACGTAATGCTTAACAGCTGTATTCGGAAATATTCTAGATACAAGGTTTCCTGTTTTTTTGAAATTATTTACTCCAGTAGGAGAGTGGAGTTTTCACAAGACAGGCAGTCATCTATGAGGACAGAATAGGGTAACAATTAGGCATATGCTGACACACTTTCCAGTGAAAGGGGAGTATAAGGATGAATCCATTACAGGGTATATCAAGGGGCATGAAAGAGGAAATCTATGGAAAGACAAACAGTGAGCACCATCAGGGAAACAATTTTTCTGTATTTTCAAGATGGGACGCAGGAGCAAGTTTACTAAAGTGCACTAATGGTTAGTGCAAGGTTTGTCGCAAACTAAAGGGCAACTTTACTAAACTGTGCTGACTGCTAGCACGGAGCTCAAGGTGCACGGAATGTGCCATCCTAAATTTAAGTGGGTCCTGCACAAAACATCTCATGCTATTGGCAGAGAAAGGGAGGTGTGCACTAACCATGAATGTAGCCATTAGAGCAGGTGCACTTAATGCCGCCTCAATGGGTGTTGCAAACTGCAGTTGTGTGCAGGATAATATGATATTGAAGATTAGCATCACAGAAGCAGCAGGAGAATGGATGCACATGTCCCACATACTAGCGTGGGCCTCCGCAGCATTTCAGCGGTCCAGTCGCATGCTTGCAGCTCACTTAGTAAATATGTTTTCTAAGTGCACCACATTAAGGGGTATGTTTACTAAACTGCAGTAGCGGACTCCGTGCAATATCGGAGCCGTGGCCCCATTGAAATCAATGGGGCCACGACTCCGATACCGCACAGAGTCTGCAACCGCGGTTTAGTAAACATACCCCTAAGAGTTAGCATGGGCCCCATGGTAAAAATCCATTGCTAACCAGTTAGCATGCTAGTGTCGGGGAATGGGCTGGTAAGGGGTGGAACATGGCTCTTGACAGTGTAGCACAGTTAGCACAGGGCTCTTTGGTGTGCACTAACCATAGCTGCTGTTATTAGTGCAGATTCACATAATGCCAGCTCAGTGGGTGGCCTTAAGTGCACATGTATACAGTTTAGTGTGATGCTGCATGGTTGCAATGTGCTAAAGACAGGGGGATGCAAAAGCAAAAGAAACCTACAGGTAAGGGCTAATTGGCAAATAGATCAAAACCCAACCTCAGAACATAAACCTTCAATTTTTAAATATATAATTTTTTTTTTTTGTCGGAGCTGACCGGAGAAAGGTCGGATAGAGAGCTGACCCACACCAGGCGGGCAACCACTTTTTATTATATTAAGGTTCTTCACCATAGGTAAAAATTCAGTTTTTCAAAAAAATAAGCTGAAAACTTATCTGAGATAGAAACGCTGATTTTTGGATAAATCTCAACACGACGCGCGCGTTTCGGGCACTATCACCCTGTATCAAGTGTAAAGTCCAAAATTCACAAATTCAGCAATCATCCTTAGTAACGCTGTCGTTGCAGCAGAGGTCATATCTTTTATATAATGGCAGAACAAACGCCATTTAAAGAGAGAACCAACCTATCAGATCGGGCAAACCCCCACATGACGGGGAACCCCTGATCTGATTGGTAATAACTTGAGTGACGACAACATTCATTCAAAGCAAGCTCTGCCATTCAATTTCTCTATTAAGACCTCCCGGCTCCAATGAATCAAGATAGAATATCCAGCGTTGTTCCAAAAATTGGAGTTTATCTTCCCTTGACCCTCCACGGGGATTATTAGGAGCTTGATCCAAGATAGTCCAATTAAGGTGGTCAAAAGTATGGCAAAAGTCAATACAATGAGAGACCAATGGAGCAGAAAGTACTGCATGACGAAGGCGTGATGCATGTTCACTTAAACGACGTTTAATAGGGCGTATTGTTCTCCCAACATAAACAAGGGAGCATGGACACTGAATTAAATACACTACAAAAGTAGAATCACATGTCGTATCCCAACGACGTTGATACACTCGATGAGTCTTCGGATGTTGCCAATCTATCCCTGTAAGTGTTGTAGCACAGAAAACACATTGCTGACATGCAGTATGGCCAATAGTAGGGGGATGAAATTTTAAACGATCTTCTTGCATAGATGTTTTTACCAAAATATTACCTAGATTGCGACCCCTAGAAAAAGCAATCTGTAAAGGCACACTGAAACAGTCATGTAATTGGAGAATTGGCCAATGTGTTTTAAGAATCCGTAGCACATCCATACTTTGGGCTGTATATGGCAATATCCCCGTTATCTTAGATTCATCTATAGATCTTGAAGAAGTATACGCAGGGTCCAACAGCCATTCTCTATGGGTATAGCGTGCTCTTTTGTAGTGGCTCAAGCGTACAAAAGAGCACGCTATATCCATAGAGAATGGCTGTTGGACCCTGCGTATACTTCTTCAAGATCTATAGATGAATCTAAGATAACGGGGATATTGCCATATACAGCCCGAAGTATGGATGTGCTACGGATTCTTAAAACACATTGGCCAATTCTCCAATTACATGACTGTTTCAGCTTGCAAACAGAGGAACACAGAAATGAATACAGGATCACACTCAAAGAGACAAAAAGAGAAATAAGGAAGCAAAATCAAAGGCAGAGGAAAAGATGGCTAAAGATGTGAAGTGTGGTGACAAAACTTTCTTCAGGTATATTTGGGAAAGGAAGAAAATCAGAGGTGGAATTTCAGGACTCAGAAGTGCTGAGAACAGACTCGTGGAAAGTGACATTGAAAAAGCAAAATTACTAAACAAATACTTCTGCTCTGTTTTTACTAAAGAAAATCCGGGAGAAGGACCACCTGTGACTCCCAAATATAAACATGGGAATGAAGTGGATACCACACCATTCACAGAAGATGATGTGTTAGAACAACTTGCAAAACTGAAAGTGGACAAGGCCATGGGACTGGATGGGATACATCCCAGGATACTGAAAGAGCTCAGAGAGGTTCTTGCAGGGCCAATAAAGGATGTTTTCAACAGATCCTTGGAAACAGGAGAAGTTCCTCAGGACTGGAGAATGGCTGATGTGGTACCTCTACACAAAAGTGGTGACAGGGAAGAAGTGTCAAACTACAGGCCTGTGAGCCTTACCTCGGTGACGTGAAAAGTAATGGAGGTGCTCCTGAAAGAGCAAATAGTGGATTTTCTCAAAACCAACAGGTTGCAAGATCTGAGGCAACATGGCTTTACCGAAGGACGATCTTGCCAAACAAATCTGATTGAGTTCTTTGACTGGGTGACCAGAGAACTAGATCAGGGGCATGTGATGGATGTCATCTACCTGGAGTTCAGCAAAGCCTTTGATACTGTCCCTCATAGGAGGCTTATCAATAAACTCAGTAATTTGGGGATGGGTCCCAAGGTGGTAAACTGAATCAGAAATTGGTTGACTGACAGACGACAGAAGGTGATGGTAAATGGAGTTCACTCGGATGAGGAGAAGGTGATTAGTGGGGTATCCCAGGGTTCGGTCCTGGGCCCGACACTGTTCAATGTATTTATGAGTGATATTTCTGAAAGACTTAATGGAAAGGTATGTCTTTTTACAGATGATACGAAGATTTGCAACAGAGTGGACTCCCTCGAGGGAGTGGTTAACATGAGGAAAGATCTACAAAAGCTGGAAGAATGGTCTAATGCCTGGCAATTAAGATTTAATGTAAAGAAGTGCAGTGTCATGCACTTGGGTAGCAGAAATCCAAGGGAAATATACGTCATAGGGGGCAAGAGGTTGGTGTGCACAGATCAGGAGAATGACCTTGGTGTGATTATTTCTGTAGATCTCAAGATGGCAAAGCAGTGCGACAAGGCGGTGGCAAAAGCCAGGAGGATGTTGGGCTGCATATAATGAGGAATTACCAGCAGAAAGGAAGAGGTACTAATGCCACTGTATAAGTCACTGGTGAGGCCTCACTTGGAATACTGTGTTCAGTTTTGGAAACCATATCTTGCAAAGGATGTAAAAAGAATGGAAACTGTTCAGAGAAAGGCGACCAACATGATTTGGAGCTTGCATCAGAAATAATGAACAAACAAACCTCTTCCAAAGACGGGGAAGCTGTAAAACTAGAGGGCATAACATGAAGCTGCAAGGTGGTAAATTGAAAGGCAATGTTAGGAAATACTTTTTCACAGAAAGGGTGGTGGATGCTTGGAATGCCCTCCCGATGGAAGTGGGGGGGGGGGGGGCAAACACAGTGACAGAGTTCAAAGTGGCATGGGACAGACACAGTGAGTCCCCTTACAGCAACAGGATAAAATCAAAATAAACTGAACCATCTAATTTCTCAACAAATAGGGGTGTCTTACACAGAGCGGCGGGTTCACCCCTAAACAAAGACATGGGGAGGGGTGGCCTGCACAGAGTGGCAGGTGCATCTCTAAACAGAGACATGGGGAGGGGTGGCCTGCGCAGAGTGGCAGGTGCACCTACTCCTGCCATCTTGATGGGCAGACTAGATGAACCATACTGGTCTTTATCTGCTGTCATTTACTATGTTACTATGTTACTATGAGCCTGATTCAGGGAGGGGGATGTCTGGGCCATCCGGATGTCCCCGAGGAAGACGGGCCAATTAGGACCCGATTCTGGACCATGAGAACAAAACATTTCTATGGTGCATAGAAACGGACCTGTGGATGGCCCGGCATGCGGGAACGTCCTCCCCATAGGCACTCTAGACTTCTGTGGCTTCAGCCCCCCTCTTCTCCACTGCCCAAACCACAGCTGGCCTGCCTTTGCCTAGATCAGGTGGCGGGGATCCCATTGTGCCTGGCACAAGCCCCGGGGGGATCACAGGACCCGATCACTGGGTCAGTACTGCTTATTCCACCTTCAAGGTGGAATAAGCAGCACATCCCCTTTTATTCAGCAGGATGTACAGGGCCATAATGAGGGAGGAGTGGCTCAGTGGTTGGGACAGGTTACCTCAGGCTGGAAGGTTGGGGGTTCAATCCCTGCATGGAGACAAGCAACTTCAGGCTGGAGGGACTGGGGTCTCTAGTCCCATGGCCACTCCTTGTGGCCTTGGGCAAGTCACTTAACCCTCCATTGCCTCAGGTACACTTAGGGGTATGTTTACTAAACCATCTTAACGTCACAGCGGTGGTATTATTGTGTGATGATGTAACATTATGGCGCGATAACGCAGCGGCGGAGTTAAGGCACACTAACGCTGTGAAATCCGGGTCTGAACACTAACGCCAGTGAAACCCTCGCGTTAAGGCACATTTGCAGGAAAGAGAAACCATTTCAGTCAGCAATGTGCAGCAAAGGCAGGGAAACACAGAGAGGTGATAGCTGTGATACATGTGCAGGGACCAAAAAAAGGCAAATAAACATATAAAAGGACAAGAACCACATCTAAAATCCCACTAACCAAGCTGTCCAATAGTGATATTAATGATAAACAAAAAGCAACACTACTGACAAACTTTATAAATTAAGATATCATGTTTGGAAGGGTCTATGCTCTGTCCCCCTACAAAGTGAATGATCCCACACTGCAATAGCGCTGATCAGGGTTTCTGTCATTTAGATTGGGCAGGTTTGTTATGGCGTGCACATGTGCAGCAACAGCAGAGTGGGCACATAGGAAACGGCAACTGTACTGATGCTGTAAATGGGATACAGGAGGCTGCAGGCGGCACATGCTGTGGTCCAGCTGAGGCACAGTTCGGGCTAGGCAGATGCCTAGGTAGCACATAGGAATGCCAAAACTGTAAAGCAGCAAGACAGCAACTGATGAGGGTACAACATGGGCACGAGTGTGTGTCTCACAGTGTCACAGGGAAGATTACCCAGCAGGTACACCCAAGGGCACATAACGTTGGCAGGCGGTGGGGGGGGGGGAAGCGCACATGTTTATGTAGGCACCCCTACCCGAGAACCCACACCATAGGCGCTGCCTACAGGCATACTGGATGGCCTGGGACTGTGCACCACCGGCATAATGGCATGGCAGCATGGTGGCGGAGGGGTGCTGGTGGCAGAGGGGGCAGTGGCATCTGCCCACAGCAGACCATGGTCTAGCCCCGTTTAGGTGGGTGCCATGCAATGCAACAGACAGGGGCTGTCTGATGAACAGTCATGGTATCCCCAGGGAATGAACTGTCCCTGTGGCAACAGTATTTTGCAATACACACAGCCAGTGTGTTCAGGAGCAGGAGGTCACAAGTTCAAGTTCCAGCTGTGGCTCCTGCCAACCCCTTCCCCATATTTTACCCAGTACTAAACCAAGGTAATAAAGATGGAACCTTTATTGCAGATAAACTAAACATGCCTGAAACACCTATATTTTACCCTACAGAGCACAGACACCATAAACATGTGCAATCCCTAGAGCAGAGTTTCCCAACTGCAGTCCTGGAGGGCCAAACACCATTCAAGTTTCATGCTGTCCCTAATAAATATGTCTGTGCCGCATTAGTATGCACCGCACCATTGTATGCAGATGTATCTCATGCATATTCATTAGGGACAGCATGAAAACCTGAACAGTGTTTGGCCCACCAGGACCAGAGTTGGGAATCTCTGCCCTAGAGCAGCAGCCAACAGGGCATAAACACCCACACCCACAGGCTCCACTATCTAAAGCCTCATGGAGAGTCAGACTTTTGGTCCCTGCGTGCAGCAGCATCTCCCAATACTAGCACTTGCATACCTTAGCAATGCCGCCCTAAACTTGGGAAAACGTTACACATATATCAGAAAGTTGCTATGATTAATGGCAGATATCAATTCCTAAGTTAAGCACAATTTGCTGATAGAGCTGCATCATAGCAACCTTTCTGATATCTGTGGAGTGTGTTTCAGTTTTGGTTTCTGACAGTGTTTACCACCCCAGGGAGTGACCCCAACATTATTGTGTACCATAGCCATGCCTGCACTGTGTCCAGGACTGTTGTGGTGGCCAGGGCTGCCAAAAGCCTCTATATTTGCACAATGCTGGCATAGGTGTGGGAGTGTGTATCTGTCTATCCAGTGCGTTGTGGCTGCCTACACCTTACTCAGCCCACACTGCTTGCACTGTTTCCAGTATTAGCCTTCCAATGTGCATAATGAGGAGCAAGGTACTGTGGGTATGGACCAGACAGGGTGGCCTGGGCAGGATGTATCTGCACAGGGCATAGGACAATGGCTGGGACATTGTAGTGCCCGGCCACCACCTGCACGGACAGGGTGGCCACAGCATGTCCTGCTGGGAGGTCACTCTCACTCTGACTGAGCAGTGGCATGGCTAGGTTCTCCCATAGTGCTATATATTATTTCTCTCAAGTGATATTTATGGGTTCTCTTTTCTGGGGCCCAATCGCTGACTTACCTGCTTGGTGTGTGTGCTCACATCCCAGTTTTGGGTGCACACATCTCCTCCAGTAACATGCACTATGGATTAGCTAGCAGACTGTCTGCAGTTAGTATGTGTATGGTTGGAATACCTTGCAGGGTGCAGTGGCTGGAGACTGTCAGATAGTGGTTGGGGCAGCCGAGCATTTCCAGACCTGCTGTCTGTCTGCTATTGCCTTATGGATGTGTACAGATCTGCATTGACTTCCCTGTAGGGTGCCTGTTCCCCAGCAGGACTGGGGTTGATGCTCCCCTCTACTGCCACCATTGCAGGGATGCAGAATGTGGATCTGTTTGTGGGAGATCCTGTCCCCCACCCTGAGCCCCAGAGGACAGCTTGGGTGGTGCTGCATAATCCGCCTATGGGACCAAATACCCCCCTTCACTTGCATCATGCGATCATGGCACCCACACAGGATATGCACTATTCTGGGTGCATCATAGTCCACAAGGGCTAGACATGACTGGGAAATACGGATGGACACAGGTGCATCTGCAAGGACTACCTATCACACACTAGCACTGATGGCAACCTGCAGCATAGCCTATCTCAGCTAAGCCAGGTGCTGCAGACCTGGTGCTGGGCACCCCACCTCGCCCTCAGGGTGAGCACAGTATCCCCACAATGTGTCGGTCTGTAGCTACTCTGTGCCAGTAACACACACGGTCAGTTCCCCCTACCAGGCTGAGGTGCTGTGGGGGTGCATACCCCATCTTGTGATCATCTGTAGACTGCTGATCTGCATGTGCAGTGCATCATGGGTACGGGTGGGTTAACCCTATCCTGGTAACCACAGCAGACAGTTTGTGTGGTGATCTGCAGGCTTTCTGTAGCCAGCCAGGGGCTTGTTAGTAGCTGTAGAGATGTAGCCCACTGGTTACTTCCCTGACTGGGGAGGCAGTGGTCATGGGTTTGTTCCCACAGTGGTGTCATTTGATAGGACTGTCTGAGGCATTTCTTTTTTTATTTTAAATTAGTGCTGCCAGCAGAAACACCCTCACAGTGCTGTAACCTTAAGATGTCTCATAAGGCGCCCTATAAAACGCCCTATAAGGTGCCCTATAAAGCGCCCTATAAGTTGCCTTATAAGGCGCCCTATAGGGAACATTATAAGGTGCCTTGGTGGACAGTGCACTTTAAAATGTGCCCTCTGGAGTGCCTTATAGGGCGTCTTATGTAGCACCTTAGGTTACGGCACTGTGAGAGTGTGTTTGCTGGCAGCACTAATTTAAATTAAAAAAGAAAATGCCTCAGACAGCACTGATTTAAAGTAAAGGGTAATGCCTCAATCAACCTTACTCATTAAGCCCACTGGGAGATAGAACTCATGACCCCTGTTTCAGCAGTCATTGTATTAATCAGTATACTACACCTCTGTTGCTGCATTTGCAGGTCAGCGGGCCTAATTAAGGCTAACGCGCGTTAACGTGCCATGGCTTCCTGTATCGCGCGATAATGGACTTTATCACGTGATAACCCGAAATGCTACCTTAAGACTGGAACGCCCACTACCTTATATGGCATTCTTCACAGTAAGACTGCAACTAACATCGGTAACATTAAGACGGTTTAGTAAACATACCCCTTAGATTGTGAGCCCTTTGGGGACAAGGGAATAAAAAAAGTACCTGTTAGTATACATGTAAACTGCACTGATTCTAGTAGCGCGGTATAAAAAAGTAATAAATAAAATAAAATAATACATCCTGCTGGGCTGGCCTGCCCCTGCTCTGCCAAGATCCTGTCCCCTCCCACCCCCCTCTGGCTTTCCCTGTCTTGCTGCTCAGGATGTACAGGGAGAGACAGAGGGGAAATCAAGCCTGGATGGCTTGCGGGGCTGCATGTCCGGTCCCGCAATCTGTGTCCCAGAATCGGGCCCATAGTTACTATTGTACATAGTTACCTCTGTTACACTGTTCATCTGATTGTTCACTGTTCAATGTACCCTTGAAGTTCATTGTAAACCGCTTTGATATGAAAGGCGATCTATAAAAACTGTTAAATAATTGTCTTTATCAATGTTGGGGGACCCTCAGAGTGGGGGGCATGTTGCAGTTTAAACAACAGTAATACATATCCAATTTCATCATCAGAGGTCTCTAACATTCTGCACATCTGTCAGGACAGATACTGCTGCTTTTGGGCATGTATTTCTGATGTTTGCACTGTTGCATGTTCTCTTTCTGATGGTTTCCTATGAGTGACATGTATTTCAGGTTTTTCAGGCCCATTCTTAGCATTGCAAAAACTGTTTTCAGCAATGATCACTGAAAGAATAACTAAGGTATTCATCACATGCCATATATGTTATGATGGAGGGTCTGTCAGGACAAACATCTCACTTTCCACTTGTTTTTACAATAGCTTTGGTGCACTTAGATAACCTTGTAGTATTATGGGCATGCAACTGAAGTAGTATGTATAGTCTGGGTTGCATGACCTTATCTGTTTCATCAGTATTAATGTGTTGTTTGCATGAGCACAACATTGTCAGTGTGAGCATCAGCTTAGGAGATTGTGTTTTGCCAGCAGAGGCATGGCCGCACGGAGATGGGAAACATCGCAAATGTCTATCTTTTCAGGATATGGCATGCATGGGGATGTACAGACCATTTGCTGCATTTACCCATATCCCATAATAGCAGCAAGTGCCCCTGTTTCCCCAGACGTGTTATTTGTGCCATGCTGGAAACATATATTTCCCTGATTCCGGAACTGTGAGCGCGTGCATATCAGCGGTTCCTAATCAGGTTATTAAGTACCATTTTCACTTTAGACATTTCTGCCGGAAGGATGTGGATGTTATAGAATCAGGCTCCATGTGTCTAATCTGGTGGCACCAACTGTCATGGCCCCATGCTAGCTGTCATTGCATGTCCAACGCATGCCTCTAGGGTGTGCCAGATCAATACTGACAGTTACCGACCTTTAGTAAACACACCCTATGAAAGTATTAGCATTAACAAATTTTATATCTTTTGGGAATAATTTTACATAGCTTTTTCACATGTAACACCCATTTTACATGTGGTAAAGGGCTTTATGAATTGTGCAACCACATATGTATGTACAAGATAGGCACAAGGAGGGAGTGGCAATCTGTATGTAGTAGAGATAGCAGGAGGCCTTTTATTTTTTGGGGGGGACTCAAGCTCTGTCCCAAGTTCTGCCCTACAGGCAAAGACCTTTCCTATTCTGCTCACAGGGTTCTAATCTTCTGCGGGCAGACACGAAGGGTCTTTGCCATTATTATGGCTTCTCTTCTTCTTCTGCCTGGGGTGATAGGATCGCTGCAGTCAGCCTGCTGCCTGCCACCACAATTTTTCTGACGCCTATGGCATTAACGGGAGTGTAGTTTGGATGGAGCAGAGGCAGCATTAGAATACATGCCTTTAGTTTATACAAAATGCAAGTACATGCACATATTTACAAGAGTTTAAGAGCAAGTGTAAATTTGCACACAGGCCTTTGGCATGTCATCAGGACTATTTCTGGGTATCTATTTTATAAAGTCCCAGAGGCACCTATATTGCCTTTAGAAAATACAAAGAACATCATAATATATCATCTTCATATAGAGGTAATTCAGAAATATTTGTCATCAACTCCATTCAATACTGCCTCACTATTCCCAGTATTTTAATATTTCTAGTTCTAAATTATAATTTTATGATGGACCATCATAAAGGAGCACATAAAAATGCATTCTTCCATCTCTAAACGTGCTGTATCAATTACATGACTCCAATTTTATAAATGTCCTTTTATGTACCATGTGCATCACCCAGTCTATAAACATCACTATCTAAATAATTCTAAAAAGCAATTATCTTCTTAGATTATACACTCCATAATAATCCCTTATAATCAGATGTGATATCATGTTTCAAATCTATTTCTTCATCGGGGATTGTATCTCCTCATGCTGTCTCAATTAACAGTGTCCATTTCTTTCCTATACATCTGTAGCACATGAAAAACTGGACTGATGAAATCAAGGCAGCCAGATGAAAGATGGGATAGTCAATTATCACACGTTCCTTTTTGATGGTCCATCATAAAATTATAATTTCAAAAACAAACCATGATAATATTGCGAATACAAAAGTATTATCCAGTGAAGACTTTATAAAATAGGCATCTTTTTGGGCTTCTTATATTTTTAACCAGTCAGAAGAGAGATAGCTGGATAATTTGATCCAATCACATTAAGGAAAGAGTGCAACAGAGCAGTGATGAGAGTCAGGGAAATGCTAGGTTGCATAGGCAGAGGCATTACTAGTGAAAGCAAGGTACAGAACACACATGTAGAAGTGAGATTTTTGCATAAGTTGGGGAGAAGGGTGCCTATGTCGGGGAAATGGGGTGCCTAAATAGTCACTTGTATTTTATAAACTATGCAAAAGGCGGTTCATTTCAAAGGAGTGACAGAATGAAGGACTGATACAAGAAAGGAGTAACATAAATAATAGGCTTGATTTTCGAAGGCCTTTACACGGGATTTGTGAAGGGCACCTACATGGGTAGTGCCCTTTGAAAATCCAGGATATGTCCCTAATGCACCCAGATGCTATCCGCTTAGCAATGGGGTGTGTGGGGGCATTCCGTGATGGAGCAGAAGCGGGCCATGGTGCTATCGATGTAGCACCGATTTTCGATGCTACACGGTTAGTGCTCTTCGCCTTAAAGATAGTTGTGGGAAAACCTCACCTATCTTTAAGGCGCTGGGGCTAACCATCGGTGCTACATGGATATCTCCTGCGGCTTCCTGTCTGTGCAGCGTCACCCGGATTTTCCATGCCAGGGCCACATATGATCCCAGCATTGAAAATCTGGGTTAAGCAGGAGGTGGGCGGGCTATGTGCCAACACGGCACATAGCACTGCCCAGCTCAAATTTGGGCCCAATGTAACTAACATTCACATGATGAAGGAGTGACAAAACAAAGGAATGACAAATTGATGGTCCCATAATGAAGGGGTGACATAAAAAAGGAGCAACATAACAAAGGAGTGACAAATTGTTTGTCCCACAATGAAGGAGTGACATAACAAAGGAGTGACATAATAAATTAGTAACATAACAAATGAGTGACAAATTGACAAATGACAAATCGGAGATGAATACGTTTATTAAAAAATATTTCTTAACAGTTAAAATTGATTACAACTGATTTTAAACATATTTAAATTTTCATTACAGTTAAAAGTGATTACTAATGACACAGATTACAGGACTGTATCTGCTGAATTAAAAGTTATTTCAAATTAATTAATCAGTTTTCTTTTTAATTTCTTAACAGTGCTTACTAGTGGATTAAATGATTCCATATCAGTTGATGGTACCATATTTCTTGGAATGGCTATATTTTAGAGCGGTTAAAAGTGAATACAAATGAATTAAACTTTTTTATATAAATTTCATATTAGCTTAAAGTGATTACAAATGAATTAAACATTTTTTGTTTTTTTTTACATTTCTTGACAGTTAACAGTACCTTATGTCCTGGAAACATCTGTAAGCTTATCTTTCCTTTGAATTTTTTCTTAAACAACTTTTATTGTCAATTATTCAAGTCATTTGACAAGTCACAGTTCGCTACATTGCTTGCCCCAAAATGCATATTGTGTGCGATCCCGCACAGATATTCATCTAAAGAGATGGCACCATATGTTCTGAAAACAGTTGTTAGTCTCTCTTCCCTTGGAATTTGTTCTTTTCTCTTCTTTGGCATATTAGTTCCAGCTATTAGTCATTCTATTTCTTGATTTGTGTAGAGATCTTCTTTTATGAACTCTTTTATTATTGAATATACTTCCAAGTGATAACGCTCAACTACTGTTTTGAAACAACTGTGCCAGGCCTCTAAGTTGTTGTTTCTTCTTGGTAGATTGTGAACTTGTAGATGATGAATACTCCAAGTGCAGCAATTGGTCTTCCTAAAATGTGAGTTTCTCCAAAATAATTATATACTGGTTTAACTTCATTTGTAGTGTTGTTTGAGAGAGTAATGAAGGCATTATGAATTTTATCTGGAGGTAAAAATGCAAGTGCAGAAAGTTTCCTCAAGCTCAAGAACATGTTCTCTGAATGCTTTGGCATTCACTAGACCTTTTCTATCTATCTATTGAGCATTTATATAGCGCTACTAGTCATACACAGCGCTGTACAGACATGTAAGAGACAGTCCCTGCTCGTCAGAGCTTACAATCTAGTCAAGACAAAACACAGAGCTAACAGTCTAGTCAGGGCAAAACACTAAAACAAGGCACTTAGAATCAAGTCAAGACAAAACACAGAAGTCAGGATCTGAATGCAATAGTGAAGAGGAGGGTTTTCAACTTGGATTTGAAGAGGGCCAGGGAAGGTGCCTGGCGTACAAAGGTAGCCTGTTCCAGGCGTAAGGTGCAGCAAGATGAAAGGAGCGAAGTCTGGAGTTAGCAGTATGAGTCGAGGGCGTAGATAGAAGTAGTTTGCCAGAAGAGCGAAGTTCCCGAGAGGGGTTGTAAGGAGAGATAAGCGATGAAAGGTATTGAGGAGCCGCAGAGTGAATGCATTTATAGGTCAGGAGGAGTAGTTTGAATTGGATGCAGAAACAGATAAGGAGCCAGTGAAGTGACTTGAGAAGATGAGTAATGTGGGTATAGCGAGGTTGGCGGAAAATTAGTCACGCAGCAGAATGTTGAATAGATTGAAACGGAAAAAGATGATTCAGAGGGAGACCAGCAAGGAGTAGGTTGCAGTAGTCAAGACAAGAGGTGATTAAAGAGTGGATAAGCGTTTTAGTAGTGTGTTCTTAAAGGAAGGAGTGGATTTTGCCAATGTTGTAAAAAAGAAATGGCAGGTCTTGGCAATGAGTTGGATATGAGTGGAGAAGGAGAGAGAGGAGTCAAAGATAACCCCCAGATTGCGGGCCAAGGAAACAGGGAGGATAACAGCGTTATCCACAAAGATAGAGAGGGGAGGAAGAGGGGAGTTTCTCTGAATACTTTGGTAGATACTTTGACCTAAGTGGAAGAGACAGCCAGATACTCTGGCTTTTGGAAATATCTGTTGAAGAGCACTGATTCATGCCAACTCAAAGACTAATGGCTTAAAAGTAGGATTCAATTCTATTCCTCTTTCTTCTGCAGCAGAAAGTAATCCTTCCAGCATGGATATATAAATTTTTTGTGTGTTTCTAGTCATTAAAATGTAAACAGTTTTTAAAGATGCTTCATGAAACATGTAATTGATAGTATGTAATTGTTGGAAAAGGGGAGGACAAGTTCTGAATGTTCCATCAAGAAACCAGACATTTGAATTTACTAGTCTGCATAAATTTTCTTCATACCAAAGGCAGTGAGTCGTTTGCCATTTTCATTGTGCCTGATATTGATTTGGGAGGGCTATGCGCCATTATGGCGCATAGCCCTGCCCACCAACCCTAAACCCCAGATATTCAATGCTGGGGTCATATGCTGCTTCGGCATTGAATATCTGGGGATCACCACACATGCAGAAGGCCACAGTAGCTAACTAGGCAGCGGCGATATTGCATTCAGCCCCGTTAGCTTCTGCGCCTTAAAGATAGTTGAAGGTTTTTCTCGCCTATCTTTTAGGCACAGGTTGCTAACCGGGCAGCATGCAATATCACCGGTTAGTGGCAGCCTCTGCTCAACCCCAGAATGCCCCAGCATGCCCCAATACTAACTGCATAGCCTCAGGGCATGTAGCAGGGTTAGAACGGGATATTCAACGGAACTGTGTAAGTGCCATTGAATATCCCGATTTAAAGCATTTACATAGTTTACAGGGCCGTAGAAGTATAAATGTGTTTCAAATATCAGGCCCATCATTTTCCAAATGTATTCTTCTATCAAATAAAAGGTAATTCCATTCCCCTGCTTGTATAACCTTCAAAAGATTTGGAATCACAACATCAGTCGCATGTTTTGGTTCACTTGGAAATTCTTTTTTTATGATAGTCAATTATTTTCCTTACAGCAGCAGTGGAAGGCATTTCTATTAAGAAATAAACATTAAAATTTTGTCGAATTCCTAGTACAACTGCTGCTGGTGAAGACGTGGTAGTTTTGGCAGCATTTTTGATTGCATTCATAGATTTTACAGCTTCCAGATTTCCTTTCAGCAGGTCATGATTGCGTGCTTGTCTCTCTGACAGTTGAGCCACCAATGGTGTTGAAAGTTGACACACCACGGAAGGTTGCAGAACCATTACAGTTTTTGTCCTTGCAAAAGGAATAAAAATTATTGTTCCCGGATTGTTCATGTCGATATAAGAGTCCTTTGAATGCCAGTTTGTTTTTAGCCATTTGCAATTTTATGAACTGATTTTCATCCATTATGGCCTAGACAATTTTAAATTAAACACTCTTTCATTGTGGGTGGCGGTGGAGCGTGATGGTGATCTGTCAGTTTACATAGGTTCGTTGTTGGGTATGTGATGACAGTATTGGTTGTGCAACATCAACTAATGACTGGTTGCCTGGGTTGCTGCAGGGGACAGCTCAAGGCAATCTGCTGCCTGAGCGGAAGGATTAGATGGGTGCCCTCCCCACCCCCCATAGAGGGGGGCAGTGCTTTCTCAAAATTCCAAACAGAGACTGAACCAAACCAAAAATCCAATTAGATTATATGGAGGAAATGCAAACTGTTTGTACACCAAGGAACTAAAAGAGAGTGCGAACCACAGCACAGTTTATAAAACTAAATTATAATTCATTTTTATTTTGTTGTTATAAAATGTGCTATGGTTCTTGCTTTTTCTTTTTCAACACGTATTTTGCATCCACACAACCCCCTTCAACAGTGGGTGCAGAGCAGAACCAGGACATTCACACAAGGAAATCAGTATCTTAAAATAAAAAATCTGATTCTGATCATCTCACTAACAACAACAGCAAACATTCTCCAATACCAGGTATATTGTAAACTAATACAAAACACTACAGCAAAGTTACTGAGTATCTATAGAGCAAATCTACCATACCATACCATACCATATCAGCACCAACTTCGAAACCTCACATAAGGAGACCATCCAAAAAAAAACATCACTGTAAATACTACAGTGGGCCCTGGAACCTATTTGAAAAGCTGAACCTATTTGAAAAGCTGAACATGTCAAATTACTACAGTACAGTATAGATCTTTATGTACAAACTCCATGTTAACAGAATACCTGGCCTCAGTAACACACTCAGAACACAGACCCTCATCAAGTACAGAATAAGTAACCATAATCTAAAGTAAAAATAAAAATATGTAGACAAAATTTAAACTGAAACCCCAAGAAGCTAGACTCCGCATGCAGTGCAACATCAAATTAAGATATGTTGTTCCCCCATACTGTGTAAAATATAAAGAGAGCACAAAGTCCAATCACAAAAATTAAATAAAATTGTTTTTCTACCTTTGTTGTCTGACCATTTTATTCTCTGATCATGCTGGTCCCGATCTGAGGCTTCTGCTTTCCTGTCTTCTCTTAGCTCTCTTTCTATGGTCTATGGTCCATCTGCCATTTCTCATCTCTTCTTTTGTTTTCTTCACTTCCTTCATAAGAACATAAGATATGCCATACTGGGTCAGACCAAGGTCCATCAAGCCCAGTATCCTGTTTCCAACAGTGGCCAATCTAGGTCATACGTACCTAGCAGTTTCCCCAAAAAACACAGGTTCTACAATGCTTGTACTGCATCAAGCATTGATATCCTGGGTCCCTTCTTAATAATGGTTTATGGACCTTTCCTCCAGGAACTTGTCCAAACCTTTTTTAAACCCAGCTACACTAACAACCTTTACTACATCCTCTGGTAACAAATTCCAGAGTTTGATTACAGGTAGAAAAGGCGACGGCAAAAGCTAGAAGGATGCTTGGGTGCATACGGAGAGGAATGGCTAGCAGAAAAAAGGAGGTGATAATGCCTCTGTATAAGTCTTTGGTGCGACCTCATTTGGAGTATGGTGTGCAATTCTGGAGACCGCACCTTCAAAAGGATGTGAACAGGATGGAGTCGGTGCAGAGGGTTGCTACTAAGATGATTAGTGGTCTTCATTATAAAGCATATGAGGACAGACTTAAGGATCTTAATATGTACACCTTAGAGTAAAGGCGGGATAGAGGTGATATGATTGAGATGTTTAAATACCTCCGTGGCATAAATGTTCAGGGAGAGAGCCTCTTTCAATTGAAAGCAAGTTCTGCGACGAGGGGACATGGGATGAGGGTGAAGGGAGATAGATTCAGGAGTGATATGCGGAAATATTTCTTTACGGAAAGAGTAGTGGATCCGTGGAATAGTCTCCCAATGGAGGTGGTAGAGATGAGGACAGTAACTGAATTCAAAAAAGCATGGGACCAACACAGAGGATCTCTAAAGGTAAAAAGTGGACTGTTGTAGTTGTGTTATGGAAGGACAGACTAGATGGGCCTTGTGGTCTTTTTCTGTCATCATGTTTCTATGTTTCTATGTTTCTATGTTGAGTGAAAAAATATTTTCTTTTATTAGTCTTAAATAGTTTACCCTGTAGCTTCATTGCATGTCCCCTAGACTTTCTATATTCTGATAACGTAAACAATCAATCTACATTTACCCGTTCCACTCCATTCATTAATTTATAGACTTCTATCATATCTCTCCTCAGCCGTCTCTTTTCCAGGTTAAAGAGCCCTAACCTTTTTAGCCTTTCTTCATAGCAGTATCCTTCCATCCCCTTTACCATTTTGGTGTCTCTTCCCTCAAGCTTTTCTAAAATTTTAAGATACGGCGACCAGAATTGCACACAATATTCAAAGTGTGGTCTCACCATGGAACGATATAGAGGCATTATAATATCTTTTGTTTTATTTTCCATTCATTTCCTTATGATACCTAGCATTCTATTTGCTCTCTTGGCTGCCACTGTACACTGGGCTGAGGGTTTTAACATGGTATCTTCAATGATCCTGGGTGGTGTTTCCTAATGTGGAACCTTGCATCGTGTAACCATAGTTTGGGTTGTTCTTCCCTAGGTGCATAACTTCCTTCCATCAGTCTATTTCTAGTCCTGTTAACCCTCCCCAGTATCAGCCCCCTTTCCAGTCTTCCCCTCCCCATACCTTCCAATGTCAACCACCTTGCATTCCCAGGACTGCCTCTGGTATCCATTCCCTTCCAGTCCCCCTCCTACCCAAAAGTCCAGCCCCTTCTAGTCCAAATACCATTGCAGGTATCAGCTCACTTCCACTCCCAGTGCCACACCCCTATCAGTTCCCTTCCAATCACCCAATCCTCTATCCATCCCCTTCCAGTGCCATCCCCACATGTCAGCTCCCTTCCAGCCTCCTCCCCATTACCCAGCCACCTACCAGTCCCATCCCCAAGTATGAGCTCCCTTACAGTCCCCCTTCAGTACCATCCCCAGGTGTCAGCTCCCTTCCAGCCCCCTCCATCCTCCCATATCAGCTCCCTTCTAGCCTCCTCCTTCCCCCTGTGTCAGTTCCCTTCCTACCCCCACCTCCCCCGTGTCAGCTTCCTTCCTGCCCCCACCTCACCACATATTATCAAAGAATAATATGTGTCATGAATGCAGCCACCCTTCACCCGAGTGAGCTTTTTAATGAGACCACTGCCTCACTCAGCCTCACTATAGAGCCACCCCTGGTTGCTGCATTCATGACACATATTATTCTTTGATATAAACAAACTTTCTTAAAGATTTAAGTCCATAATTATTTAATCTGTAGATTAGTAAGCTTTCAGTCTTATGATTTATCACTCATTCATTATGGCAATATTCATGTACGAGTTTCGGTTATTGGTTAAGGTCATGGTTCCTGTCACTCCTTCAAAATGTTTCTTAATTTTTCACTCTTTTGTTATGTCACTCCTTCGTTCTGCCACTCCTTTGATACAGAACCACAAAAGGGATCACTTAGTTTATAAAACAAGCATAGCTGTGTTCCCTGTTATTTGCATTTACTGTAAAAGTGTATGTGTACACAGGAAGTAATTTTATAAACATTCTCCTTGTGTAAAATGCTGATTCACAGGCATGAAAGGCCTTTCATAAAATTTTGTCACATCTAAAAGCATACAGAAATAGCACCCATATATCTTTCTAAAATAAGCTAAAAATAGACGCTTTTTCCACCTTCAGATCTAGGTGTCCTTTTATAAATTGCCCTAGGAATGTGCATAGACAAATATCCATCCATGACACTGATAGCATGGGGGGGGGGGGGAGACAAAGGATATACACCGCCAAAAAACATTTGATTTGTTTATGGAAATTTTGAACCTTTTCCAGATTTTGGGGATTTTTTGTTTGTTTTGCTCATTCATTTTAATAAATATTTAAAGTACATTAGAACTTTTTAGTGCACACAAATATATGTGAATTAATTCATGGTTTAATGCATGCTAAATTGATTTTGCATATTTTAACTATTGTAAGGCATGCTAGTAAACCAAGAGGCAGGTTTCCTAACATGCAGGTGCTTACCGGGCTTTCAACCCCAAAAATGAGCATGGAGTAGTGCTTGACACACCTAAGAAATGGAGGCATACCCAGCATGTCCCCATATAGAGAGTATCAGTTTCATGCCAGCCCATACTAAGCTGTTTGTCACAATCAACACGGGTACACGGAAATAATGGTGAGTGAACCTGCACTAAGTGCAACATTGCCTGTTAGAATGCATTGAAAATGTCTGCGTTAAGGATAGTGTTCACGCTTCACCCCTAAACCGCAAAAAATCTGCTCACACCTGTCCTATGTGCTTAGTGTGGGATTTTTCGTGTGATCACATTTTTGGTACGTGGTAAAGTATGTGTGCCACTTACTAGTGCACGTTAGCAAAAATGCCCCCAAATTTGTTCTAAGAAATGCACATCCCTAGTGGAGATATCAAGAAAATAGCTTCTAGGACTCATAAGCCAAACTCTGGGGCTGAGAACAAAAAGGGAAGGGAGGGTTTGATATTTTATAGGGAATAGGCACGATTTTAGGATCTTGGTAAGTTGTACCACAAAGATCCAACCCCAGACTACTGTCCCTTCATAGGTACATACAGTATCTCACAGGTACCTGTAGTCTAACTATGACTTATGTCAGGCTCATAGGATGACGTCAGGGCACAAGGGCATCCATAGATGAGCAAGTGGCAGCACATAGCACATATACAAGGAGCTAATAGCATGCAAGAGGTAGGACATAACTTAAAAAGGATCCTTAGGGACATCCTACTCCTACACATGGCACAAAAAACATGGTCAAGTTATATAACAACAAAGGGAAGGCACACAACATGTTCAGTATCCTCTCTGGCTCTCTTTTCTCCATCAGCATCACAGTGGCCTTGATATTCTGGCCATAACTGACATCAAACTATGATGTCACCCCTGGCACTGCTGACTCAGAGTTCCAAAATGCAAGCTCCAATGGTCCGTTGCACTGAAAAGAGGCTTCTTGCAGTTATGACATCCTCTCTGCTCTCTTTTCTCTCGCAGAAATGCATTTAAACAGGTGGAAGTGGTCAACGCAATCAGGGCGCAGACACCTGTCACTAATCAGGCAGTTAGGAACAGATAAGCCTAAGGCAGGCACACATATTATTTATCTATCTATTTATTTATTTATAGATATATTTGCAATGCTGTCATTCAAACAGAGAAATTGACAACATAACAGTTTCAAGTACCCATTAAGTGTCATGGGGCAACTTCACAAAGACAGAAAAATAAAAAATAATAATAACACATAAAAGATACAAAACAAAGTCACATTAAAGAAAGGGGACTGCATAGGATAATAATTCTAACCTTAGACAATGAGGGTCATTTTAAAAGTCTTACTCATAATTTGGACATATGAAAACATGCACATAGATATCCAAATCACAGAGATGTCCCCAGGCATGAATACGCATCAGGAAAGTGCTTGTTTTGGCTGCAAAATATCCAGAGGGTGTACAGCATATGGAGAGTTAAGGGACTAGCCCAGGATCACAAGGAGAAGCAGTGGGAGCTGTACCCTGACTTCCCTGATCTAGCCTATTACTCTAACCATTAGGTTATTAGATGTCCCTGTTCTTAAATACTATTCTGGGGATGTCTATGGGGGTCATTCTGTCCCACAAATAGCGTCCATCCCTGCTATTTGTCCCCCTGCCAGACCTGGTAATATCCACCCCATATGAACAGTGGATTTGTACTGGGAGGCCTAGACGGGCGGGAGGGGGTGTTCCAGAGGTGGAGCAAGAGAGAGGCATGTTCAGCCTGTGAACCTGGACGTACAGGGCCGATTCAGAGGTCGGATTTGTATATAAGGGGCCTCAAATCTAGACGGGGGGACTTATTGCACCTTGAAGGTGGAGTACATCCCCCTGGACAGAGGAGGATCATGGCGCGGGACCCAGGGATGAAAGTGAGGGGCACAGGGCGTTCCCCGCAGACTGCCCCAGACCTTGGAAGGCCAGATCAGGGATCGTGCTGTGAGGAAAAAAGAGCTTGGTCAGTGGCCATGCATCACTGCTCCATTCAGGATCCTGGCTGAGGTAGCCGGGTAGGTGGCTGGGCATGCAGGCCAATCGGAATCAGGGCCCAACCTGCAAATCCAGGCCATAGACCTGATTCTGAACCCGTGGGCATGTCTAGCCCTGGCGGGATTAGAAACAGGTCTACCTCTTTACGACCCACTTCTGATCAGCTGCACGGCCTGTATGGAATTGGCCTCCATGTATACAAACTCATAGACGTCCATATCAAGCATATCGTTATTTGTGAAATTGTGCCTGAACTTGGACATGCATGCATTTTTTTTTTCAGATGCTCTGGCTTAGATGTCCCAGATTGCACTTGTATATTCTTTGTAAAAGGTGTCTCCATGTATATTATTATTTCCAGAGAAACATGAGGAAACCAGGAAGGAAGGAGACCAAGTCAAATAAGTGTATATGGTGAGAAATGATCTGAAAGAGCATTGATATAGCAAAGTTTTAGTTGTTTTTCAAAATTGATTGTAGGTATTCTGAGCTTAGCTGTCTAAAGGAAGGTACAAATGATATTGCTGGTTTACCACCCGAGCATATCAAAAGCGACTGTGTGGCTCTGAGAAAGAAGGTAAAGCAGTTAGATGTGCAAGCAGCGTTTAGCAGTTTACAATTAACACAGTTTTTAAATGGTTTACATGGAACTGGAGAGGAACAAAAAACAGGGGATGGGTAGCAGAGTTGGTGGGTTGCAAAACCAGGATTATATAAACTGTACTAATGAATTGTATGTACAGTAAGAGAGAGGGGTGGCAAAAGTGCCACAAATGAGGTTTACGTATAAGGACCATAGTGTTCAGTAAATAGGAGTGTCTTTAGCCTACATCGAAACACAATGATGGTTTTGGAACAATGCATGTCAGTGGGTAGTGAGTTCCATTCGATAGGGACATAGTGAGAATGCCCTTTTTGATGTTGCTTTTGAGCTGGAGGTGCGGTATGTCTGGGAGATCTTCCTTCTGATTCTGTTGTCTGGTAGTTTATATAGTAGTGTTTGCAGAGTGCTTGCAGAAGTGTTGTGTAGGATCTTAAATGTATGGTTAGTAGGGCTTTATATCTGATCCGTGAGAGTATTGGGAGCCAGTGCAGCTTGGCTAAGGTTGGGGTGATATGGTCCCTTCTTGTTGTATTTGAAATGAGTCTGGCAGCAGTGTTCTATGCAATTTGTAATGGGTGAATGGTAGCTTGGGGAAGTCCATGGTATATTATATTGCAGTAGTCCCATATTGATGTTAGCAGAGCCTGACATAAGTCTCTGAAGTCTGATTGGTCCAGTAATGGTCAGAGTCAGCGAATGCTTCTGATCTTGTGGTAAGCTGATTTTACTACTTTGTTGCTCTCCTCGGTCCTCCCTTCTGAAGGTCAGGGCCAGGGTTGAGAGGCTTAAATCCTTGAGATGAATACCTGGCTGTGTGGATTGTGTCATCAAGAGCATTTTGGTTTCCTGGACCACTCTTCCTCAGCATTGGGGGAGGAAGCAGGAACCACGTGCCTCTCCTTCTCCCCCCACCAAGGCCCAATCAGGGTTCAGCTGCTACAGTTTAAAAAGCTGCAACTGGCAGGCAACCAGCCTTTCCATTCCTCCTCAGCAAGCACAATGATTGGACATCGGGGGAGAAAGCAGGAGCCGCGTGCCTCTCCTGCTCCTCCCACCAAGGCCCAATCGTGGCTCAGCTGTTACAGTTTTAAAAAGCTGCAACCGGCAGGCGTGCCCACGACTGGCAAGCCCACGCCTGAGGGCCTCGCCAGAATGCCCTTTGGTGTGGCCCTTAGGTGCGGCAATTAAGCGCCTCCAAAGAAATGGAAAGAGGTATAACTCATAAGCAATAACCTCAGATTGACTACACCACTAAAGACGAGCTTGCTGCCACACCTGTCGATCCAGTTTGATCAGAACTGTTTTACTCCATCAGCTCCTGCTTTCAAAGTCTAAGTGGGACACCCTAATCATGGAAACAGCACAAGACAAGCACACGAGTACACCATAACAGAAGACAGAAACCTCTGGACAAACCTACCAAGGTAACTCTAGGCGAACCCACATCCTGACCACCATTACCTTTCCACAATCTAGCAATAGTTTGGGTCTATTCAACTAAGTGAATGAATGCAATTTAACTGAAGTGATACTGTATCTGTTTTAACTGTATATACATTGTAGCATGATCTATGCAACCCTGTTATGGCTGCATAACAGATTCTAAAATCCACACCTGTATGACCTACAGTTTAAATAATTGTAGCTGATACCAACACTATAAATACAGAAATCTATATGTCCTTCACGTCTGGTAATCTCAGCTAATACCTTCCTCACTGCATGAAAACCTATGCTCATGTATAACCAATTATTCTATCCCAATTAATACCTGCACTATAATACTGTGTATCTTCGCCTATATGCTCTACAGTCTACGCTACTGCTACCATTACCAGAAATAAACTTTATGTAAATCTCAACCCTCCTCTTGAAAGTTACCTCCCAGTAACTTACATTCTACAACACTTAACACCATTTACTCAGTACACTAACAACCATCTCCTCCACAAATACTACAACTTACACACAAAGTAGGCCTCCAAAATGGAAAATACTCCACTGATTTTGATCAAGTACATTATGCTCATCATCAGTCTTACAATTCTCTCCCATGCATTAAATCCTGCCTATCAACAATGCATCCCCACTATCTATACCCCCCTAAGACATCACTGCACACTTCCTTTATACAGGTACCCACACACCCCTAGATTCAACACTAACAGACTCATAACCATCAAAACCACTATAATTCTCAAACCAGAGCCACCCATTACCCCACCTAAACAAAGACCCCTAAAATGTTATTTTATCAATGCAAGATCAATCAGGAATAAAATCCCAATCATTCAAGACCTTCTCACAGATACAAACCCAGATATTGTATGCATAACCGAGACATGGCTCTCTGATCCAGACACAGTTCTAATAAATCAGTTGAAACCACCAGGATTCAAAATCTTCCATTCTCACAGAACAACAAAAAGGGGTGGCGGAGTTCTAGCAATCATAAAAGAGGACCTATGAGCCTCCTTGATCACTTCTAAGAACATAAACAACATTAACATACTTATCATAAACTAGATCACCTCCATATCTGCAGTCTATACAGACCCCCCTCCCATAGCACAGAGAACCTGGATATTATAACTGATATACTTTGCTCATCTACTAATGAGAACCCCCTAATACTAATGGGTGACTTAAATCTAGCATCCCTGCCCAATACTCAAGCCTCTACCTTCCTAACTGCAATAGAAGACATGGACCACCACCAAATTGTCAACCAAAAAACACACATTAAGAGGAACACCTTAGATCTTGTGTTCTTATCCAAAGCTATACTTAACAACTGCCACCACCTTACTACCTGGGCCTTGAGGGTTTCCAGGTAGGAGGGGCCTTTGATACCCTTCAGGGGTAGAGCACTAACATTTGACCCCCAGGGATTCTGGGAAATGTAGTTACTGGGCCTCCTGAAGGATTGAGGTTGTAGTTGTAGCTCGAGCAGACAAAGGCAGGCAAAGGAAATTTCTTTTAAGAGGGTTTATTTCCAACGCATTGAAGCTCAGTGCTTTCAGACACAAAAGAAGAATAATGCACATTCAACAAAAGATGGGAAAACCAAATATACAGAAGTTGCAGTGCTGAGGCAGCTTTCATTCAGCTTATTCACAGTTCCTTCTCAGACTCACATTTAGGCAATGATGTGACTCTTCAATGAACAGAAAGCAATGTCCTTTCAACGGCACGGCTTCTCAGCTCCAGCATGTGATTACACTTATTACCTTCATAAGCTTTTCACAAGAGAAACAAGTAAAGTAATCTTTCTACTATATTCTTTTTATATAGTTTCAAAACTCTTTATCATGGCTATCTTCAATAATACATGTAAAGCAATCCATGGCTAGGTCTTGTTCTGTTGAGGGCAAATAATTATCTAACTGCATTTCTTCCTCACAGCTATTGGCATGCTGTACAGGATTAATAGCAGAGGCTGCCTTTTGCTCTAAGAACTCCTTAAACTGTGCCAGAAGTAATTCAGCCTGCTTATGCTCTTCCCCAAGCTGATAGCTTTCTTCCTCTTCAGGCAAACGTTTGTTTAAGGCTCCTAGCTCCTGGTAATTAGCTATGCTGTTCTTATCAAAGCAACAGTTCTCCGTGTGGGTAAAACCCCTCCCCCACTTATCCTTAAGAGCAAGTGTTGGGTTTGTCTTTAGAAGTTTAACACGTTCTGGAGACTTTCTGAACAAGCAATCATAATAAGAAATGTCAGCTTTACCTTGACTCAAGTCCTCTGAATAAGCATTAGCACTTTTCCTTCTACTGGCTTTCAGGATTTGTGCTCCAGCTGGCTTATCATTAGTCCTTGTGCTTTGCAAGTGAATATGAGGCTGAACAATTCCTCCGTACTTCTGTCTGTTGTTGCTTTGAGTTTTAGTACTGTGTTTCCAGCTCTCTTTGGTCCAGGTATTAAAGCTGCTAGCTCCTTTAACCCCAGGATGTACCTTATAATGAGAGTGTCTCCAGGGTGGATCCTTAGACCACTGATTACTGCTCAAAGGTCCTGCTTGGTTCTCAGGTAGCTCTTCCTGTAGTTTCAGGTCTCTCTGTGCTTCTGAGTCTCTCCATCCTTTGGAGTCTCTCTGTGCTTCTGAGTCTCCCAGTAACTCTCCAGGTTCTCCTAATTCTTCTAGGACTTCTGATTCTCCTAATTCAGCTAATTCTTACCGGGTTCTAACTGCTTGTGTATTTAACAAGCTCTCACTACGTTGCACTGCCCGCCTCCTGCTTGGGCGTGCCCAATCAGCGACCAGACCTGTCTCCTCCCCTAAGGTGAGGTGTGGTTTTAGATCAGCTGAGTGTTTTTTTCCTTTTGAAGTGAAAATCCTGCTTCTCAGTGCAGTACTACATTTCTCCACAGGATTTTCAGCTATCTCCATTGCTTCTTGTGGAGCTTCCTCATCACACAACTTCAACCCATCCACCATTGAAATACAACCTGTACCATGGTCAGACCACCACCTTATAAAATTCCAGTTGTCATATGAGATCCAACATACTCATCCTACCCCACCACCAATCCATAGAAAATTCAACAATTTTGACAAGGACATGTTCCTGAATCACACTTATCAACAACTATCAACACACCCTACTAACTTGGATGAAGCAATCAGCAATTGGAATAAGACCATAACAAAAATAGCTCTCAGGGACACCCAACTACCCTTAGCACCAAAAAAACTAAATTCAACATGGTTCAGACCCGAACTTAAACAGCTTAAAAATGAACTACGCAGATCTGAACGTAAATGGCGTTCTACAAAATCCACACTACAGCAACAACTATATACCTCCAACCTAAAATGCTACCGCAAGGCTCTTAACTCTGCAAAAAAAGAGCATTACTCCTCCATCATTGCCAAGTCCATAAACCAACCTAGGGAACTATTTAAAATAGTTAAATCACTAACCAATAATGCCACAAACAAACACCCAAATGAACCCGGCATCAACCCACAGACCCTTGCTACATTCTACAATGATAAATTAAGAAAACAAACCTGTCCACTAGAACCATTGAATGACCCTAACTGAAGCTCTGTCTCATCTTGGTCCAACTTCTACCTATCATCAAAAGATGCTCTCATCAACTTCATCTCTAAAATTAACACCACCACATCCTACCTAGACCCCTGCACGAGCTAATAGATAAAATCAACAAAATCTGAACTCTACCAATTCATCCTTCCAATGGTAAACCTCTCATTACAAAAATAATACATACCCCCTTCTCTTAAACATGCACTAATACACCCAATCCTAAAAAATAACACACTAGACAAACTCACTGCCACATCCTATAGACCCATATCCAGCATTCCCTTTCTGGCGAAACTCATGGAAAAAATAATTCAGATCCAACTCCAAGACCACATAGATACCTTTGCCCTCCTTGATGAGCAACAATATGGATTCCGTCTCCACCATGGAGTTGAGACCCTACGCACAGTCCTCCTCGATCGCATTGCATGTGGCATCGACAACTTAAAACATGCATTTCTGCTCCTCTTCCTCAATATCTCCACTGCATTTGACAGCATAAACCACCAAATCATGCTTACCAGACTACAACAGATTGGTATTGATGGTACAGTACTCCAATGGTTCACATCATACCTCACCCATAGAACCCAGCAAGTACGCATAGGCGCCAACCTATCCTGACCCTACAACCAGGAACAAGGCCTCCCACAAGGATCTGCTTTATCAGCACTCCTATTTAACATCTACCTTCAGCCTATCTGCACTATATTCAAGAAATTCCGCGTATATTACCATATATATGTGGACGATATCATGATTTACATCCTACTCAACACCTCTACCCCTACAACACAACAAACCCAACTAATCACTAACTGCCCCTCAGAAACAGCAGAATGGCTCACTTCCCAAAACCTCAAAATAAACTAGAACAAAGCGGAAGCATTATACATAACTAGAAATCAAAAATCGCCCCCCCCCCCCCCGAACACATCATTTGCAATGACCTAACTATAACAGTAAAGAACGAAGTGAAATATCTCGGAGTCTTCCTTGACAACTCACTGAGTATGATATCCCATATAAAACAAACCACAAAAAGATCTATTACAAACTAAAAATGCTCAAACAACTCTGCCCACTCCTACACGCCCACGACTTTAAGTCAGCCATTAACACACTAGTCACCTCACAATTTGACTTTTGTAACTCTATCCTGCATGGTATACCCAAACAACATATAAGACAACTTCAAATTGCTCAGCATGTGGCAGCAAGTATTATGGCCAATATCAACCTAGCTGAACATATCACACCAGTACTTCATGACCTTCATTGGCTCCCTATTCAAAGCCACATTCAATACAAAATACTCGTAACCACTTTCAAAGTCATCAAAAACATCGCTCCATCCTACTTTACCACCCTCATCACCAAGGATAACAAGACTCGAAACTAGCATGAGTGCAATAAAAACAAGCTCTCCATTCCCTCTGAATTTAGAAAATCAACAAAAACAACCAACAACAGAGCCTTTTCCCATTTCTCCCCAGTAATCTGGAACAACCTCCCAGAGAGTATAAGAACAATAGAAGACCTCACCACCTTCCGTAAAGCAATTAAAACTCATTTGTTTACCCTACACTTTGGAAGCACAAATGAAGAAACAACCCCCTCCACTACACTCAAAAACACAGAATAAGACCCCACCTAGACAAACCTGTACCTACATAATCCACTCAAGAAGCCCTCGCCTAAGCACAAATATATTGTATATAGTTACTAAGTTTCACCACGTAACGGATGATAGCTCATCTGTTATCATGCTTGCTTGTGTTTGCACCAATGCTTACAGTGTTACTATATTACCCTGTTTAATGTATATAGTTATTTGTTACATGTAATGAATATGTACCCTCTGTACAATTCATCTGACTGTTCTATGTAAACTGTACTTGAACTTTGGAAAATGCGGTATAAAAATGTTAAATAAATAAATAAATAAAATGGCATGGTTTTCCAAGGGCTGCTGAGCAGAGATAGCATCCTTCTATTGAAGAAGGGGAGAAGTGTCTTCTGCAACTGACTGGCTAATCTTCTGAGGAGGGCTTTAAACTAGGATTGTCATGGATGGATGAATAAGCCCCCAGGTAAGTAAAAGCCCTCAATTAAGTGAAACATTAAAAAGAGTATAGAAAAGGGTAAAAAAGGAAACATCTTAAGAACTACATATACTAATTTCCATAGTATGCAAAATAAAGTTCCAGTTTTAGAAGCTATAATGAAAGATATTGACTAGGATATAGTACCAATCATGGAGACATGGTACACAGAAAACAATGACTAGAATTGTAATTATACCAGTCTATAATCTATCTGGAAAAGATGGGGTAAGAAGCAGGTTGGAGGAGTGGTGCCATATGTTAAAAATAATATTAAAGCCACAGAACTGCAGGACATATAAGGGAAGAAGTAGGCACTAATGGTTAGTGTAGAAATTTACTTACATGCGTATGATATACAGACCTCCCCCTCAGGCAGAAAGAAATAGAGATTTAATTGAAGACATTCACAATATTGCTGTGAAGAGGGAAGTATAGTATTATTATTTTTATTTATTTATTTTATTTAACAGTTTTTATATACCGCACTATTCATCATCAGTGCGGTTCACATTAAACAAGATATTACCTAGACAGGAGAAAACTGACATAGGTTTACAGATAACAGGGAATATAAACTGGGTATGAACCGGGGAAAACTATATACATTTAAACAGGTAACATAGTGGCCTGATATTTACAGAGAAGCAGCACTTTCCGCAGTTCAATTACATCTGTTCTGGGTTATAGCTATGTGAGAGGCAATTAAGGTGGTCAGGCGGAATGCAATGTTAAGGTAGGTAAGGTAGGTTGAAGTGCATAGTGAATAGATAGTGCTTAATGGCTTTTCTAAATTGTATGATGTCCTTGAAGGATCTGATGCTGGGGGGGAGTTTGTTCCAGCATTTGGGAGCAAAAGACACAAAAGCTCTGTTAGTAGTTAGTTGCGTCCATTTTGTGGAATTACTAGGAGTAACTAATGTGTTTTTGGCTACTATTCTCCTATTAGTAGGAGATTTGGTGTCATCTAAAAGTAGGGAGATCCTGGATTCTTTAGAGAGAGAGAACTGTTCCAGTAACTGGTATCAGAACCCAGGCAGCAGGGGACGATATTGGACTTGGTTCTTACAAATGAAGAAAGAGTTTCCAATATGGTAGTGCATGATTATCTGGCATGCAGTGATCACCGGATGGTGAGCTTCAATATTTGAACAAGGAGGAAGATGGATCATTCAAAAGCAAGAGCCCAGGAAAACTGTGCAAAAATGGGGAATACTTCAAAGTGCTGTTTTCTGGATGGGAATATTGGGGGAAAGTAGAACAGCAATGGGCAAAACTGAAAAGAGATATTATAAGGGCACTAAACCTTTTGTTAGGAAAGTAAATAAAAGTAGGAGGTAAAGGAGTCTGATATAGTTTTCAAAAGAACTTGAAAAGGTAAGGAGAAAAGAGGTTAGCTTTCATGAATTACAAGAGATCACAGATCAAGAGAATAAATATCTGGAGAAGCTCAGGGAGGCTGATAAATTAGTCAGGAAAGCAAATATATAAAATGGAAGAAAAAATAGCCAATACAATAAAACATGTATACAAGACATTTTAATGTATGCTAGTGACAGGAGAAAGTACAAGGGTCGCATTGTGAGAAACAAGGGTTAAGGGGAGAAAATATGTAGAAGCTGATGAAGATAAAATGGAATTGCTTAACAAATATTTTTGTTCTATGTTCACAGATGAAGAACCGAGAATGGGACTTCAGAAAACCAGCACAAATAGGAATGGAAGTGAGTTATAATTCAAACAATTTTCAGAAGTCTGTGATCCACAACAAAAACATATGTGCAATCTCGCTGGACACCAGATTAAAAAAAGGGACGAGAGAGTAATGCAGAAAAGTCCTTTATTAACTACCCCAATACGGCCATGTTTTGGCAATGCCTTAATTAGGGGGTTACCTCAAAAAGAATCATACAAATAAAACATTAAAAATGGGCACAAGAACAATCATTTGTGCAAATGTGCAATAATAAATCAATAAACCAAATTAAAAACAATATGTATTCATAATCAACAATACTATGCAATAAAAATCATGTCAAAGGATAAGATAAAATGCGGTAACTACAGGCCGGTAGGCCAGATTCTGAGGGGCAGACCCCTGAACTATTTAATTGTCAGGAGATGCGGAAAAATGAGCCAATCAAGACTTAATGACCAAAGCAGGTTAACTCTGGTAACCCGGAGGCCCACCTCGCCCTCCACACCTTTCTGCTAGCCTCCAATTGCCATCTTTCCTTATCGCATAATAAACACACGAACACTTTTAACATGGTATAACTTTGGTTGCAGCTTTATTTACCAATTAAATACATGTAACAACTGCCCAACATGGGCAACCAACCTTAATCACACCCCCACCCCCATAACGGACGAAGCCCCCACCCGCCATACTATTAGCAAGGCGGAACATCCTCCTCACCACCCCCCACCGCCTGCCTCGCCATACTAATAGCAAAGGTCGGCCCTCACACCCACCTACCAGGCCGAGACCCCAACCGGGATGTCTCGCCCCCACCCCCGGGGAGCCCTTCGCTCCCCACAGCTCCTAAATCAGTTAGCACTCCCGCCGACTTGGCGAGCGCTGGCTCTCTACCCCACCCCCCCCCCCAGCTGCAACAACCGCCCCCCCATGTAATGCCAAGGGAGGGTGGGCGGGAAACACGCCCGATCCCAAGCGAGGAGCCGCCGAAAAGGCAGAGCCACGCGGCTCCTCGCAACACTACCCCCCCTCTCCCCTCAGCAGCCAATGGGATCGCTTCTCCAGACCGCGAAAAGCGATCCCATGGCAACAGGCACCCAGCCCTCACCGCCCCCGCACCCCCAACACGTGACGAGGGCCGAGGGCGGGCCCAGGCCTGAGTTACCATCGGCCACGGGACCAGCCCGGCGGTCTCAGCATTAACTCTGGTAACCCGGAGGCCCACCTCGCCCTCCACACCTTTCTGCTAGCCTCCAATTGCCATCTTTCCTTATCGCATAATCAACACACGAACACTTTTAACATGGTACAACTTTGGTCGCAGCTTTATTTACCAATTTAATACATGTAACAACCGCCCAACATGGGCAACCAACCTTAATCACACCCCCACCCCCATACCGGATGATGCCCCCACCCGCCATACTATTAGCAAGGCGTAACATCCTCCTCACCACCCCCCACCACCTGCCTCGCCATACTAGTAGCAAAGGCCGGCCCTCACACCCACCTACCGGGCCGAGACCCCAAACGGGATGTCTCGCCCCCACCCCCGGGGAGCCCTTCACTCCCCACAGCTCCTAAATCAGTTAGCACTCCCGCCGCCTCAGCGAGCGCTGGCTCTCTACCCCGCCACCGGCGCGAGGTAACTACTTATCCTCGCGCCGACCCACCCCGAAAAGCTGCGACCAACTAACTGCTCCAGAATCTCCTGCCAATCATTCAAGAAAAGATCCTGTCCCACCGGAGACAAGTGAACACCATCCGTGCGGTAGAGTCCCGCACAATGAACATCCACCCAAGAATGTTGGACCTGCCAGCCACCCGCCTGTTGGACCCATCGCCCAATTTGACGATTAACTTTGACGAGGTCTTGCGACCACCGCCGCTGAGACTGGCAGGCTGGGCGCTGGATAATATCCGATCAGATGATCACCACCTCCGGACATTTCTCCTGCAGCACTCGTATGTCCCGCTGAACCGCTCGAATGAGCTGCCGGCACATCCAACCAGACAAATCATTGCCACCCAGATGGATCAGAATCCCCAACGGACGCCGCCGTTGGTCCGCCGCACCACAGGAAGGAAATGCCACCACCGCATGCCGCGCTCTCCCATCCACTGCAACTGCATGTTATGGACTGCCAGGCCTAGATGCACTCCTAGCGGGCGCCACACAGCCCTCCTCTCCACCCAGTACACAAAGGAGTGCCCAACGATCCACCACTCGCCAGCTGGGGACTCACCCAAGGCTCCATTCCGGGAAAGCAGTCGCAGTAGCCCAGCTGCAACAGAAAACAAATTATGAAAAAAAAACCTTCCCCCCCCCGCTGCCCCCCGCGCACTACCCATCAAAGTTGGTCGAGCCGAACATAGCCCGAATAAGCCCCAGAACGCCACCCTCCAATTTGTTGAATCACCACACTATCCAGTCCCGCAGCTGCTGCACTCGTAGCCGCACCAATCCGGAAAGAGTGCAAGGCGAACTGCCATTCAGGGCACCCCAACCGCCGCAGGGCCAAGCGCAGCACCGCCGTGAACTGATACTGGGTGACTGGCCATCCGTCTGAGTGACGAAAAAAGTGGCCCCCCATCGAAGGGCGCAACCGGTCATATGCCCGCAAATTGTTCACCGGGCAAGACAACAACCCCGGCATCGCCTGCAGCACCACCCGCCTGCTCCTGCCCATCTGATCCGTCTTGGACCGCGGAAGGTAAATCCGCACAGCGGAGTGCTCTACCACCACATGTTGAACCGCCAAGCCACCAACGTCGTCGCCCCTCCGTGAACGAGGCATGAGCTCACTCACCCGGAAGGCACCGAAGAAGGCCATAACAAACAAAGCACGAAACAACACCGCCTCGTACTCCGTTGCTGCCACCTCCTCCAAAACCCCCCAGATCCGCAAGAGCAGCTCATGGGTGACTGGGCGCCGCCAATCCTTCTCCTGGGGCCACTCCCTCACCCAACCAGCCAGCAGCCGCTTCACCAAGAACGACCCACCCGGGTTCCCCCAGCCCGCTGCCTTACTGAAAAAGGAGAAACCTGCCAAGGCAGCCCGAACCGACGACCGCGACCAACCCTGCCCCTTTGCCCAAACTATGAAGAAACCCCCCAACTGATCGCAAATCCTCCCGCCACACCAGCCCCTCTCCTGCAAAAAGGTCCAAACCTTGGCATACCTGCGCCGATAGGCTGCCCACGTACCTGGAGCCACGGAAGACAGCAACAACCCTGTCAGTCCAGGGTCCCAATCCGCCAAAGGTGCCCCAGCACCGGTGTTGCCGCCTCGACCGCTCCCGGGGCCAACACCCGAAACTGCGCCCACTGGAAACGAGACAAAAGCATCAGCAATAGAATTTAGCACCCCCGGAATGTGGCGCGCCCGCGCAGTAACGTTGAGGCGCAAGCAAGCCAAGACCAACACGCTCATTAACGCCGTCACTAGCGGACACCTAGGGGAATGTCGATTGATCACCTGCACCACCGCCGCATTGTCACACCAGAAAACCACTTTCCGATCCCGTAACTTTTCGGGCCACACCCAAAATGCCACCACGATCATAAATAACTCCAAGAATGTCACGTTCTGCGTCAAACCCATCTCCGCCCAGTCCGCCGGCCAGGCCTCAGCACACCACGAACCCTGACAATACAATCCAAAGCCCGAACCTCCTGCCGCATCTGAAAAGAGCTGCAAATCCCCGTTGGACATCTCCGCCGATTGCACCACGGCGCAACCATTGAATTCTGTAAGAAACGTCCCGCACACCTGCAAATCCTCTTGCATCCCCGCAGTCACCCGAATACGATGATGCGGGCTCTGCACCACTACCGTAGCCAGGGACAGCCGCCATGCAAACGGCCGCCCCATCGCGATCACCCGACAGGCAAAGTTCAAGTGCCCAACCAGCGCCTGCAACTCCCTCAACGTCACCTTCGCAGCCGACCCCACCGCAGCAACCAGCGCTTTCAGACGCTCCACCTTATCCGCCGGCAAGCGTACCACGAAGGCGACGGAATCTATCTCAATCCCCAAGAAGGACAGGCACGCCACCGGTCCCAACGTCTTCTCTACTGCCAAAGGAATCCCAAATGCCGCTGCCATCTCCTCGAACTGCCGCAACAAGGTCACACAGGTCGCCGACTGCGCCGGACCGACAAACAAAAAAATCATCCAGGTAATGCATGATAGAATGACAACCAGCTCGCTGAGCTAAGACCCAATGCAAGAAGGAACTAAAGGCCTCAAAATAGGCACAAGATATCGCACAGCCCATCGGCATGCACGGTCAAAGTAATATTGGGCATCAAACTGAAATCCGAGCAAGGGAAAAGCAGACGGATGAACCGGCAACAACCGAAATGTGGATTCAATGTCCACCTTCGCCAGCAAAGCCCCTTGGCCACACTGTCTCAGCAAATCCACCGCCACATCGAAGGGGGCATACAGCACAGAGCAGCACTCCGGTGGTATATGATCATTCACCAAATCCCCCGGCGGAAAGGATAGGTTGTGTATCAACCGGTACTTCCCCGGCTCCTTCTTGGGTATAACCCCTAGCGGTGATACGATAAAGGGGGAAAAGGGTGGGTGGACAAACGGCCCTGCCACTCTGCCCAGCGCACATTCCACTGCAATTTTTCCATGGGCCACCTACACCAACTTACACACCGAGCCGGAATTACGGGCCACTACACCCGAGATTGTGCCCTGATATGGGATATGAAAACCCTCTGTAAACCCCAACCACAACTCTCGTGCCGCCCTCCCGTGCCGACCCTTCCCATAAAGCGCCAACCACGGCCACAACGCCCCAGCGTCAATGGGGGTAGGCGCCAACCCCCACCGCAGGCCCTCATTTACTCCCCCCTGCGGTTCCCGACACTCCCTTCCTACTGCACTTCGCCGCCGAGTGACCACCCCCGCAGATCGAACAAGCGTGGCGGAACTTGCAGTCCGAGAAGGGGTAGGATGATTTATTAAATCGCCAACAAACGTCCCCTCCCGGCACACCAGTGGCAGCTCCGGGGACTGCACCTGCCGCACGAAAGGGCCGCAAACCGGCCGCCAGCATTTGCCCACCAACCTTCCCTTGACCACCGCCACCCCCTCCCACCCCTTTCTTGGCCGACATCTGCATCAGCCATAAATTAATATCTCTCATCCCCCACGACAGCTGCCCATTCTCCTCCATCCTATCCCGGAATGCCTCATCATAATTGAGCCAAGTCCAACCGTCATGCGCCTGCGACACCGCCAGGATGGCATCCACGTACGCCAACAACTCCCCGTAAAGGGCCGACTCCGAGTGCCCGCAGACACTCGCCAAACGCAAAAAAGCCCGTGTCCAATTCAAGGTATTCCCGGGAAACCTTGCGCACCCTCCCCGCCTTCTCGTCCTCCTTACGCTTCTTTCAGCTCTCGCCCGAACGCTTCCGCCCCTCCAAAAGCCGAAAAATATTGATGTACGACCGCTTCCGAATTCGCCTCCGCAACCTGCGTGGTACACCCTCCCACAGCTCCGTGCAACGCACCACCATGGGCCCTGCACCGTCCCCCCTCCCCTGCTCCGCCACCGCCTCATCGGATGAACTCCCAGTGGTCGAAGAGGATGACGACGATGAAACACGTCTACAACGATGCCCGTGCCGCCACTTCGCCTTGGCCTTGCACCCCACCGCTGCCGACGCCCCACCTGCCGGCCCCCCACCTACCCCATCACCCATTATCCCCCCGACTCACCTTCGGCGACTCGTCTGCTATCCGCAGGCACCGCCCCGGCCGGACTGGCCGCCTCCCCACTCTGCACCGACGCCGCCATCCCGCTTCCTGCAGTCACATGCACTGGCGCTCCGCTCACCGGAACCTGCAGAGGAAATACATTACCAACCGCAGCAGTACCCATCCCATACTGCCCCGCCCCCCATGAAGCCCCCCCCGTGCTGCCACCCAGAGGTACCTAACCCCCCCGCCGCCCAGTGCGACCCATCCCACACCGACTGACCCCCCATACCGGCCATTCCCACGCCCGCCAACTCCCCGAAACCAGCCCCCCAATGCCCCATGGACAAGAAGGGCCCCCCCCAGGCGCCCCAGGAATGACACCCCTCCCCTGCACATAATGCATAGCGGGCCCACCTGGACACCACGGCCCGTACCCACTAACCCCAGGCAAACCCATAGGGGGCCTCGGAAGGCCTAAGGCCGCATCCAGCCCGCCCTTGGACCCGACCCCACCCCCTACCATAGAATTCCCCATGCATTCCTGCGAGTCCTGCTCGGGGCCCGGGGCCCCATCCACCGCCCCCCCAGGAACTTCCCCAGCAGCCGCCCCGCTGCCTGCCTCCACAGGGGCCTGACAACGTTCCCGCCCCCTTTGGCTATCCTCCACGGCTGCCGAGTGGGCGAGCCGACCTCTGCCTCTCCCCCCCGTGCAGCCCGAGCCCCCTGCACCCCCCTGCTCACCCCCGAGACCGAGTTCGAACTCCCTCACTCCCCTGCTTGCTTGGCCCGGACCTCCCCATGCCGTCCCCCCTCACAGACTTCGGCCCCACTAATGGACCCCCCATCAATTTCCCCCTACCTGTGGTATCCCCCCCCTGCAACCACCCACAGCCCCGGTTTAAACTATGTCCACCGTTCCTATCCTCGTCTGGTGTGTGGTTGCTGGCTGTTGAAACGGGGCCATGCGCCCCGTAAGGCCAAGCGCCATGAGCGTTTTTTTGTTTTTGTAAGTGCCGTTCCCCCCTCACCCGTAGCTCACCCGAGCCGCTGCTGCACACCAGGCCGGCCGCCCCCGCTGCCGCAAGCCTTCTCTGCACCCCCCAGAGCACCGCCGAAACACGCCCGATCCCAAGCGAGGAGCCGCCGAAAAGGCAGAGCCACATGGCTCCTCGCAACACTACCCCCCTCTCCCCTCAGCAGCCAATGGGATCGCTTCTCCAGACCGCGAAAAGTGATCCCATGGCAACAGGCACCCAGCCCTCACAACCCCCCCCGCACCCCCAACACGTGACGAGGGCCGAGGGCGGGCCCGGGCCCGAGCAATGTTCCCTCTAATTTTCTGTAGGCTGTGTGCACATAAAATATCAGCTGTGCAGCTTTTGAAGGAAGGTTACATTTTTGTGCGCCACATAACGACACTCGGAGTTATATAATTTAAAATTTGACTACACGTCAGAATACAGTATGTACACCACATTGATTGCACTAGAAAATATTGTAGAACTTGTGAAAACCATAAATACACAACAACTTTTACATTTTAAGATATCTGTGTTGTTTTCTATCAGAATCAGAACCGTAATTTTTGTGCGTTCTGTTGTAAGGTATGTGCGCTCGCTCGGCGAGGTGTGTGCGCGCGCACACGCGCACAGCTTAGAGGGAACAGTGGGCCCTAGTTACCGTCGGCCGCGGGACCGGCCCGGTGGTCTCAACGTAATTGCCAACCGTTACACCTTATCCTGAAACATGTTCAGGGGTTAGCATCTTAGACCTTTAGTGCGCTGCTCAGGGTGACTTTAGAGGGTCTGCTTTGGATGAAGGCAAGTGTGTTCACTGCTTTATGTTACATTTCTATCTCTTTGTTATTCACAATTTAATAGTTTTTGCATTTCTTGTTTCAAACTTCTCATTTCTGTTGTTCGTTCTGACTTTGAAACTTGTCTACTTCACTTTTGGCATGTGCATATTTAGACTTCTCTTACGAACACCTCTCCTTTGAGTACCCCAATGTTACAATCAAATACTTTCCAATGGTCTTCTCTGGTCAAAGAACCACATTCTCATAGGTTTTTTTTACAATATGCTAAACATTTTATTAGTGCATTAATACATTTCTTCTCTACCTATATTAGCCAATCAAAATGATATGTGATCTGGTTTTTACAGCTTTGTGTTTTCAATAACAGAGTCTCTCCAAAATGCTCACCACTTATCTTTCTTTTTTCATTTCAGGTTTATATTGATATTTACTTGCATAGACCCCTTGTTTTGATTTTTTTATTGTTTTCTGCAATAATTGGACATTTCCTCTGAAAGTTGTTTAATGGAGCACCTGTTCATAAGTGATCATACTTTGTATCTTTTTATTGTGCACTCATTGGCCCCTTCAATATGGTGCCGGTTATCAGTGGTGGTTATTACTTTTCCTCCTCAATAATATTTTTTCTGCTCTGAGCACACAATTTCATCTTTGCTTAAGCTGACATCATTGTTTATAATTTTATTTCCACAGTGAGCAGCACTTCATAGTGTTGCACTGGAGTGTGCCACATTAAATTGAAAGCCTATTAACTGCAAGTAAGTCAGTACTCCTCTTGTTTAATGACTTCCCCCTCCCCCTTCTCCTCCCCAGTAATACACGCTTAGATGGGACGTTATTTTTTTTTTGTTGCATGTTTTCTTGCCTGGCCTTTTTGTATATTTGTATCTCATTTATATTTTTAATTACTATTTATTTACTTTGTTCTAACTTTGATCTGATTGTTTTTAACTATTTTTTTGATTGTATCATAACTTTTTAGTTACCAAGATTAATCTTATCCTTTTTCATGGTTTTATTTCATGGTACTGTTGATTATGATTACATATTCAGGCTCAATGAGAGCTGCGAATAGCAGAGATGGACATCCCATCTCCACTATTCGTGCCCCTTCCCACCGCTGTCTAACTTCCCCGCCAATTGTACAGGTAAGTTAGACGTGGCGGGAAAGGGGAGGATCAGGGGCGGCATTAGGGCAGGCAGTGGGTGGTCGCCAGCCCCGGACATACAGGGCCAATTCTAATGTCGGCCCTGTACGTCCGGGGCTGACGACTTGAATGGGGAAACTATTCCACCTCCGAGGTGATTCTGCAGGATTGGCAGGCCCAGGGCTGGGAAGGGGTGGCAGGGGGCAGAGGGTATTCCCTGCAGCCCAACCCTGGCTCTGGGAAGCCAGATCAGGGGTCAGGCTGCAGGGAATTAGCTTCAGGAGCTGGTGGCTGGGGATCGCAGATTTTAAATGGAGCCGTGGCGCCATGGCAACCAGACACCATGGCACCGTGGTCCCATTTAAAAGCCCTGACTGAGTTAGTCAGGCAAGGACTCTACATGCAGGACTAGACATGCCTGTGGGATCAGAATTGTGATAGCCTTTGTATGTCTGGTTCAGACCGGGCGTACAGAGGGCATGTATGTCCGGGACGGAATCGGGCCTATTGTTTTTAATTTGGTTCATTGATTTATTATTGCACTTTTGCCCAATAATTATTGTTCTTGTACCCATTTTTAATGTTTTATTTGTATGGTTCTCTTTGAGGTAACCCCTTGATGAAGGCATTGCCAAAATGCAGACGTGTTGGGGAGTTAATAAAGGACTTTTATGTATCGCTCTCTTGCCCCTTTGTTTTTTTTTCCTTTTCACAGAGATGATAGCTGAGTGGTAATAGGAAGATATAGAGCAAAAGAGAAAGAGATGCAGCAGAGCGAGACTTACACCAGTGACGCTCGAAATGTCACAACTGGTGCCGAAGGAGAAAAAGACGAAGATTAAACCAAGGGCAAAAGGAAGAAGGATGTGGCCGCACAGATAGAGAACATAAAGGAGCCACCACATCCAAGGGAGAGGAAAGGGAGATATCCAAAAAAGCTACCTGGTCATCCCGAGAGTGCGAGGACAAATCCTCAGGGAATGAGGAGCAGTGGGAAACAAAAGAAGTAGGAGTGAAACACTGGAGCACTCAACGTCTTGGAGGCCCAAGCAGAGCAGAGCGTGAAGATGCAGACGGAAAGGACCCAGAAATGAGAATAAGGCAGTGATCAGACCATGGGACAGGTGCAGCTACCAAAGGTGAAAGTGAAACAGATGGAGTGGTAAGAAGAAGATCCAGCATTCGGCCCACGACATGGGTTTGAACCTGGACATGCTGGCACAACTCATGAGTCTGCAGAAAAGAATAGAAATCAGAAGCCACAGGGTCAGAAGAGAGGAATTGAACATTAAAGTCTCCAAACATGAGGAAGGGGCAGGGATCAAACAGAAATGGAGAAATAACATTGTTCAGTTCCTGAAGGACCGGTAAGGTAACAGGAGGGGGCTGATATACCAGAGTAAGCAAGAGAAGATAAAATATGAGAAGCCAAAGTAGTCATCAACAAAGAAGAGAAATACAAAACCACCAGGCCACCACCACAGTGATGAGGGCAGTGAAGAAAGACATAATGGTACCCAAAGGGGCATGAGTCAGCCAGTTAGACAAAGCAGGCATCCGAGAACCAGGTCTCAACCAAGCAAAAGACTTCTAGGTAATGCAACTGGAGCAAGTCAGAGACAAGATCTGATTTATTTCTGAGAGAACAAATATTCAGTAGTCCAAATGACTTTGACGGCGGAGTTGGGGGAAGATGGATGGAGTTAGATGATGAAACAAAATCAGAAGTGAGTGAAATGGGAATCAGAGTATGAGTAAACATAAAGACCCTCACAGGAGGAACAGAAGTGCGACAACTCCAAACTACCAGTATGGGATACGCAGACATAGACAGCAGGGCTGAGGACTGTCCAACAAAGCAAAGAAAACAATGCTGTCAGTCAAAAAAGTAATTTGGGCAGGGAAGCAACACAAGGACTATGAGAACACCAAAGGTCACAAGAAGGAGCGTGACAAAGGAGCATGATACTCCTTTGTTGTGCTCATTCAGTACACACCACAGCAGGCACTGCAAATGAGAATACAGTTAATTTAAAGAACTCAAGTTCTGACACGATTCACATCATTTCTGGTGCTCACCACAATCTGGAAATGAATGAAGGGTAAAGGTAAGTCAGCTGCTCTGCAGCCATGGTCCAACTGCACTAAACAGGCAAGAGAGTCAGCAGGAAGCACCCATGATCTGGAAAAGAAGGTATGGTAGGGTAAGGTGGTTCTTCAACAAGGCTGGACCTAGACATACATGGGCATGTTGTCCTCACATGGCCCCACTCTGCTACAAATGCCATGCAATTTGGGTGAAAAAAAATACCTATGATCCCAGCTTGCTCCAGCTGCCACTGCTGCCGCTGCATTTACTCAACCGCAACAGCGGTACTGCGGCGACAATAACAGCATACAGAGTGAGGTCTCTTTTGTTGCTCTGGAGCAGCGGCTCTGAGGAGATGATGAGGTCTCAGAGTGCTGAGGTAGGCAAAGAAGATCATGCAGCATTTCACTATCTCTGGCCCAGCAGTTGCAAGTTCATGTAGCCCAAGCCCCAGCAACAGCAAAATCATCCTTCCCTGGCAGTAGTAAGACTCATGGCTGTTGCCCGGCCACCATGACAGAAAAATCGTGTGGCCCCCAGTTTAATTACTCCTTCTCAGGGCATGCTCCACTAGGCCAAACAAAGGGATGCCTCACTTCAGAGCTAGCTCTCCTCCCCTTCCTTGCTGCTGGTAAGAGAGGGGAGATGCTAGAAATAGGGAATAGGGAGCGGGGCAGATGCTGGTAGTGAGGAAAAGAGAGAAGGAGAAGATGCTAGACAGGGATGGTTAGAGAAGGGGGAAGACACTGGGCAGGCGGGGGGGGGGAGAGGGAAGGGGGAAGGGGGAAGCCACTGGGCAGGCTGGGGGGGGGGGAGAGGGAAGGGTGGAGATACTGGGCAGGGAGGATAGTAGTAGTAGTAGTAGTAAGATGCTGGTTGGGAGGGGGTAGGAAAGATTGGGGAATAAGTGGTTGTGGAAGGAAAGAGATAGAGAATGGTAGGATAGGATGAGTGTTGGAGAGATATAGATAGATGCAGTAAAAAAGGTGGGATTAAGGACTGAACAGTAAGGAGGGAAAAAGAATGAAATCTGAGTGGGCAGAGTGAGAAAAATAAATGGAAGAAAGTTAAAAAAAAGAATCAATGTCATAGATGGATGTAGAGGAACAAGTGAGGAAGACAGGAGAGTAGAAGAGTGGCAGGTGGATTGCAGGCTCCGGAAAAGAAACTGTCACCCCAGGTCCTGCTTTTCTTTCATGGACAGAAAGTACTTTACCCCCTAAATTGTACCGCTTCCTTGGATTTTTGCAGCCCAAATTCATGACCCTGCCTTTTTTAACATTAAGGGGCCCTTTTACTAAACATTTTAATGTGCATTAATGAAGTTAACGCATGTTAAGTGCCCATAACCCTTTGATTTCTATGGGCACAATGGCACTTAAGAACAATTAACTTTCATTAATGCTTGTTCATCTTTAGTAAAAGGGTCCCTAAATCTCAGATGACAAATTATTGACCAGTCTTCTATCTCCATTCCCTTCTCATGACATCTACATCGTCCTGAGTGTCTGCCCTATTGCAAATTTTGATATCATCTGCAAAGAGGCAAACTTTATCCAACTACACTTCCACAATATCGCTTATAAAAATGCTAAAAAGAATCAGACTCAGGACAGATCTCCGCAGCACAACACTGGTAATATCCTTCTCCTCAGAGTGAGCTCCATTTACCTGTACTCTTTGTCACCTCCCACGTAACCAATATTTAACCTAATCAGTCACTATAAGGTTCATCCCTAGGATGCTCAATTGATTTATAAGTTACCTATGCAGAGCAATGTCAAAGGTTTTACTGAAATCAAAGTTCACCACATCTCGTGCTCTCCCTCAGTCCAATTCTGGTCACCCAGTCGAAGAAATTAATCCGATTTGTCTGACAAGGCCTGTCTTAAATCCTGAAATCCATTGGATTCCAGAAACCTCACTATCTTCTGTTTTAGCTTTTCCATTAATTTACTCACAACACAGGTCAGCCTAATCGACCTTTTATTTCCCACCTCATTCTCACTTCTGCTTTTGTGCAGAGGGATCACATGAGCCATTCTCCAGTCCTCTGGAACCACACCTGACTCTAAAGAAGCATTGAAAAGACCAGACAGTAGAGCCGCTGGAACTTCTGAGATGCTGGGCTATTGAAGAGAGGTGGAGGGAGATACCAGACTATTAGAGAGGGGACAAAGACTGAGGGTGGGAGATGCAGGACTAAGTGGGGGTACAGAGAGAAAGGAAATTCTGGACTATGGGAAGAAGGGAGAGCGAGAGAGGGACAGTGCTGGACCATTTCAGGGCTAAAGAAAGAGGGGGTGATAGGAAGCTACTAGGCTATGGGGGGGGGGGAGAAGAGGGGTGGAGAATGTAAGAGAAAGAGGGAAGGACTCTGAAGGTGAGGGTATGGGAAGAGATTGCGGGCATAGTGGAATTATGTGGGAGAGGCCCTGGGAGGTTGGAAAGAAGATGAGTGAGAGAAGGATAGTGAGTACAGAGGGTAGAAATGTAGTAATGGGGAGTGGATGAAAAGAGGGAATAAGATGCCAGGGAAAGAGAGAGGCAGAGGAAATTGGAGAGCTAGGGGAGATGGACTGGCTGGAGCTAAGAGAAGGAGATAAAATCGATAGTTACATGAAAAGTCAAAAGGAGATTGAGAACTACGGGATAAGTGCATCTTGTGTTGATAAACAGTGAAAAAAGAGAAAGAAATGGAGGAAAGAGCAAAAAAGGGAAATATCAATATGTCAAAGACAGATGCAGGGAGGGAATGGAAAAAGGAGGAGAAAAGTAAAAGGACAAATAGCAGATATGGAAACAGTGTTAGCTGAAGACAGACAAGGAAAGCAGAAGAAAGAGACTGGGGACAGCATTTTTGAAAAATAAAATGCTTAGGCAAAAAAGGTAGGAAAAAAAGTATTTTATTTTTAATTTATTAATGGGACTATGTTAGCTTTGAAAAATGAGCATTGCTGATGTCTTTGCACAAGAGGAAATGAATTTTTAGTTTTATTTCCCCCAGCAATATAATATATTCCAAGTTTGGCTTCTCGGAGTTCCCAGTTCAAGTGTTTTTTTCATATTTCTATTTATGTTCCCTTGTTCTGTGTTTGGTGATATCTATATTTTGAGTGTGTGTGACTAAAGTTTGGTATACTCTTAGCATGTAGTTTCTGTGTAGCAGTCCCACTTGTTCTGTTTTCCCAGTTGGAGGGGTATTGGTGTTCTATAAGATGTATTGGTTTGATATTTGTCATGCTACCTTTTCATAAGTAGGGTTGATGCTGTGTGAGTCTTGGTAGCGCTGACCAGACGTTGACGGCTCTCCACACCCTCGACTGCAAACGGGCCATCGCCTTTTATTTGCAGTGTACCCAGACCCATCACAAGTCTGATAGGCTTTTCCTGAACTACGATCCCAATAGACCAGGGCAAGCAGTCACTAAGCGCACCCTCTCGGTTTGGATGGCGGACTTGCTTTTGCCCATGCGAAGGCGGGCATCCCTCTGGATTGTCGAGTCACCACACACGGGGTCCAAGCCAAAGCAGCCTCGGGGGCCTCGCTGCGCTCCATGACCCTGATGGAAAACTGCCGGGCGGCGACCTGGTCTTCCACGAACACCTTCGCTGCCCATTACTGCCTGGAGAGGGAGTCCTGCCAGGACAGTGCCTTCGGCCAGGCTGTACTTCGTAACCTGTTCAGGGTATAAGCAACTCCTGCCCTCCGACCCTTCTTCATGGCTACCGAGAGCTTCACCCCGAGGACCCGAAGATTCAGGCTCCTTCGGGCTACGGCTTCTATTTACAGCCTCACGGAGGTGTTTTTTGGTTACAGATTCGGTAGCTAGGGAGTCCCATAAGTGAAGACTGACTTCCTGCTTGTTCCTGGAGAAAGCGTAGTTACTCACCTGTAACAGGCGTTCTCCAGGGACAGCAGGAATCAGTCCTCACTACCCCCCTGCCTCTCCTGATGAGTTGCTGAATTTTGTCCTTCCCTTGCCATCTGCTTGGTAGGGCTTGAGCTAAGGGATCTGACTGAGCAAGATGGCACCCTTGGGTGGGAAGAGGACCATGCATGCTTTACAGCAATCCCAAAGGCTTTCTTTGAAAGCTGGAGAATTGCTCCGCGCGGGCTCTGTCGGTATCGACATCACCCATAAGTGAGGACTGATTCCTGCTGTCCCTGGAGAACACCTGTTAGAGGTGAGTAACTATGCTATCTGGTAGACTTTTTCTAACTCCACTTCATATATAAATGATGTTCAGACACACATCTACTCATTAATCTATTGTTGGGACAAAATAGAGGGTTGTGAAAGGATCCATCAAACTTGTCTCTGGTGGTGTGAGGGGGGGGGGGGATCAGCAAAGTAATCACTTGCAATGGCATTACAAAAGGTTGCACTGGTCGAGGAGAAAGCAGCGGGGGCCTTGGCCTTAGATCCTGTGGCCCAGGCCCAGCAGCTCTGCAAGAGGAGGAACAGCTAGTGACTGATGCCAAAAGGCTGAGCAGGCCAGGCTAGAGGAATCCAGACTTGAAGCTTTGAGTAGCAGTCGAGACTCAAGAGGCTGTCTGCCCCTGCTACGGACATGATAAAATAAAAACTACTCTAGCAGCCGAGCAACATCCAGATAGAGGGAAGTGTTGCATAAGAGGGGGGAATAGAAGGGACACACAGGACCATAAGGCAAGAGAAAGGAAGGAGGGGAGGTCACAGGGAGAAGGAGGTGGATGCTGGGCACAGGGTAAGGGGGACTAGGATGATGGAGAAGAGATGCTAGACAAATGGGGGTTATAGGAAAGGGACATGAAGGGGAGTTTGGAGATGGAGAAGAGCATGCTGCTAGAGAGGGGGGAGGTGGGAATAAGGAGGTGGAGATGAGTTGCTTGATATAGGGAAGGTCATAGGGATGAGGAGGGAAGATGCTGGTCATAGGGAGGGGTGAGAGGGTGGGAAGATGCTGGATACAGTTCATACATCAATGGAGGGGAGATGCTAGATATGGGAGGAGAAGGGCAGGAATGCTGGACACCAGGATATAGAAGAAAGATTTTGCATACAGTGGAAGGATATGTAGAAAAATGTGGAAATGCTGGGGAGAGAGAGAGGGGACATATATTGGATGAGAAGATGCTAGAAATAGTAGGGAAGAGAACAATGGGAGAATTAGTGACAGACTGGGAATAAAGAGAGAGATGGTGAATGAGAGGGGTGGGGTTAAGGTTCAAAAGTAGTAGATTGAGAACAATATGGTAAGAAGAAGGAGAGAAATTTGAATCCATAGAAAGATTTAAAAAATACATGGAAGAAAGCTGAAAGAAAAAAATCTCTACTCTACATCTATCTCTGACACTGAAATAGCAGATGAACATAAGATATGCCATACTGAGTCAGACCAAGGCCCATCAAGCCCAGTATCCTGTTTCCAACAGTGGCCAATCCAGGTCACAAGTACCCAGGAGGTTCCCAAAAAGACACACAGGTTCCACAATGCTTGTATTGGGGCAGGCAGCGGATTTCCCAGGTCCTCTATAATAATGGTTTATGGCCCTTTCCTCCAGGAACTTGTCCAAACTTTTTTTAAACACAACACTAACAACTTTTACTACATCATCCGGTAACAAATTCCAGAGTTTGATTACACGTTGAGTGAAAAAATATTTTCTCTTATTAGTCTTAAATAGGTTACACCGTAGCTTCATTGCATGTCCCCTAGTCTTTCTATTTTTTGAAGGCGTAAGCAATCAATCTATGTTTACCTGTTCCACTCCATTCATTAATTTATAGACCTCTATCATATCTCCCCTCAGACGTCTCTTTTCCAGGCTGAAGAGCTCTAACCTTTTAAGCTTCTCCTCAAAGGGGTATTCTTCCATCCCCTTTACTATTTTGGTGGCTCTTCTCTGTATCTTTTTTGATCCCGCTATATCCTTTTTAAGATACGACAACCAGAACTGCATATAATATTCAAGGTGTAATCGTACCTTGGAACTATAGAGAGGCATTATAATATCCTTTGTTTTATTCTCCATTCCTTTCCTTATGATTCCTAGTATTCTATTTGCCTTCTTGGTCACCACTGCATACTGGGTGAAGTATTTCAACATGTTATCCACGATGATGCCTAAATCTTTTTCCTGGTTGGTGGCTCCTAATGTGGAACCTTGCATCGTGTAACCATAGTTTGGGTTGTTCTTTCCTAGGTGCATAATTTTGCACTTGTTCACATTAAATTTCATCTGCAATTTTTCACAATTTTCTTGGATTTTAACAATTTTTAATAATTTTGTGACATCTGCGAATTGATTATCTCACTCGTTATTTCCATTTCCAGATTATTTACGAAAATGTTAAAAAGCAGCGAACCCAGCACAGATCCCTGGGATACTCCACTATTCACCTTTCTCCATTGGGAAAATTGGCCATTTAGCCCTACCCTCTGCATTCTATCTTTTAACCAGTTCCTGGTCCACATTGAAACTCTGGAAAGTGTTAAAAAAAGATGCAGGAAAACAGACACCAGAGATTGGAAACATGAATAGAAAAATAAAATGGTCTGACAACAAAAGTAGATAAAAATATTTTATTTTCAATTTAATGATTGGAATATATCAGTTTTTATAATTTACATATGCTTTCTTTATATGCATCTTTTTGATTTTTTGGTGTTGCATTGTATGCAGTCTGGTTTCTTAGGGTTGCTGTTTAATTTGACAACACATTTCTATTTTTATTTTGTGGTCACTTATTCTGTACTTGGTGAGGTTCTATCTACGTTCTAAAGTGGGTGACTGAGGTCAGGTATTCTGTTAGGATAGAGTTTCCATGTAGGAATCTGACTTGTTCAGTGCTCCCAGTAGGTGTATGGATGTTCTAGGTTCCACTGCAGTATTTATGGTACCCTTCTTTTCGGGGTGCACTCCTTGTTGTATGAGTTTCGGAAGTTAGTGTAGTTATGGAATAGTAGATTTGGGGTCAGATTTGCTATATGGGTCCTGTATGGTGGGTTCTTGGTATGGAGTCAACTGAGGGGTGTTGAGGGTTGATAGTGTAATGTGGATTGTCTTTGATATTTGCAGTTTTGTGTTTTTGAAGCTGCCAATCTGACATTTAAAATATTTTGTAAGTTCAGGTTCAAGGAAATCTCAAATTTTAAAGGAATGTCTCCGTTTAATTTTGTTTAGTAGTCTGATAGCTTCACTGCTGCTGATTTCTGGGCTTTTCCAGCTCTAGCATGGCCCAATCTAGCCTGGGCACCTTGATCTTGAATTCATGGCCAAGATTAGATTTTCTTATTTTATATCTTCCCTCCTCCTCAACAGACTGGTCATAGCACTGACCAAATAAATTTGGCATGCAGATATGTTTTAAGTTAATTTTTATTTATGATTGTTTTGTTATTTTATTATAATGTCTGTTTTAATAAATTGTGCATGTATGTTTGAAAGCCTAAGATTTTAGTTGGGCTGCATGTACATTTCAAAATAAAGTGAATTTGATTTATGTAAATGAGGCCCAATGGACATGTAAATTTTAATGCAAATTAGACCTCACCATGAGTCTTTACAGATGGCCCCCACATCACCCTCGGGCTATCCCTGTACTCCAATGCCCAAAAAAAGAGCAAGATCTGGAGGTGATGATATCAGATGATCTTAAAGTAGCCAAACAGGTATTTCTTGCATTATTAGGTTTGTTTATATTACCTAGTTTTGTTCTTCTTCTTTATTGTGTGCTGGGGTAGGGGTTAAATTGTAAGCTTGTTGGTATTTTCTGGATAGTTTGTTGTCTCTTGAATTTTTTCTCTTTTCTCCCCTTATTACTTTGGCGTGTGTTTACTAAACCGTCTTAATGTTACCAGCGTTAGTTGCAGTCTTACTGTGACAAATGCCATATAAGGTAGTGGGCGTTCCGGTCTTAAGGTAGCATTTTGGGTTATCGCGTGATAAAGTCCGTTATCATGCGATAGAGGGAGCCGTGGCACGTTAACGCACATTAGACTTAATTAGGCGCGCTGACCTGTAATCACAACAACAGAGGTGTAGCAAACTGGTGAATACATTGACTGCTGATACAGTGGTCATGAGTTTGATCCCTCAGTGGGCTCAGTTAAAAGACTGTCTGAGGCAAGCCCTTTTCCTGCTTGTAACAGTCAGACACATCCCAATAATTTGCACTGCCTGCCAAAAAGACTCACCCCATTGCCACAACCTAATGCACCTTTTAGGGCGCACCATAAGGCACGTCATAAAGCACCACGTCATCCAAGGCATGTCATAATGTGCCCCAGAGGGTGGCAGGAAAGGTTGGTACCCTCCAAGGTAGCATATAAGGCACCCCATAAGCTGGCCAAAGCTAAGGTGCCGCGAAAGATGCCCCAGGGATGCCAAGGTGACACAGGAGATGGTGCCCAGGGGCACAAAGGTGCCCCAAAGTCACAAGCATGAAATGTATGGCTCAAATACAGATGTAACCATAGCACTGCACAGAGCACCAAGGAAAGGCAATGAACAAGTGATGAAAGGAAGTAGATGACGGAGCTCATGGACCAGCCAAATCTGCGTGCAGCCCATGTGGCAACCGTTAAAGTGGACAAACATATCGGGGGCAGCTGTACCGATGTACAGGGTGATGGTAATGTACAGTGCAACAATGACAGTGTGTGGCAGAGGATGGGGATACGTGTCCACCAGAGGAGGTAGAGGTGGCATAATAAGTGCAATGACAGGAGGACAGAGGAGAGCAGTGCCATGCAGAGCAGACACAGGAGAGACAAGCATGAAGAGCCACAATGCAGAAAAGTATGCCAGTGCAGGACATGGGGTAGCAGCCTGCAAATTAGGACAGGATGCCAGACAGCTGGCACACACACATAGATGGACAGAAGGATGGATGGCAACAGTGATGAGGGTATAATGTGGCGGAAGCACAGATCTGCACAGATATGATTGTTACAAGAATGAAACGTAGTTGTGTAGGACAGCCATAAAAAAAAGGGGGAACAGAGAGGAATTGAACCCATGCCCTCTGCTACTGAAATCATTGCATTAACCATTGTGCTACATCACTGTGGGAGCTATCATGCCAATGGCTGGCTACAGAAAGAGTGCACATCACCATAAAACTGTCTGCTGTGGCTACCAGGATAGGATAGAACCAACAGTACCCATAATGCAAGTCACATGCAGAACAGCAGTCTACATCTGCTCACCAAATGGGGTATGTACCTCTACAGCACATCAGCTTGGTAGGGGGGAATTACCATGCATGTTACTGGCATAGAGTACCCTCAGGCCATGCCACTGTGCGTGTTCTGTGCTCACCCTGAGGGTGAGGTGGAGTGGCCAGTACCAGGTCTGCAGTACCCGGGTTGATTGAGGTGGGCTGTGCTGCAGGTCTCCATCAGTGCTAGTGTGTGACAGGTATTTGTTGCTGACACATTTAGGAGGTCTCTGTGTCTGTTTGTTATTGCCAGTCATGTCTGGCCTTTGTGTACCATGATCAACACAACATAGTGCATATCCACTGTGCTTGCTATGGTCACCTGTTTAGGGAGCAGGGGTGTGTCAGGGCTCAGATGGCGACAATGTACTTAGTAAACCATCCTCTCTGGGTCAGGGTGGGTGGCATGATCTGCCCCCAACAGACCCGCACTCTCACCCTTTGCAAGGGGGGCAGTGGAGGTACATAAGGTGTCACACTGCCCCCCTAGTGGTGATGGCGTGGCACGACAGAAGGGCGTGGACAGAGAGGGGAAAAGTTTGTTTAGGGAGGAGGTTGGTTCTTATGCAGGGCCCAGGCTTCTGTAGGCCTGGTAGCCTTCTGTACTACTAACTCTCCAAAGAAAATATAGTCCGAGTTAGGGAAATGGTAAAGCTTTTATTTCCCTCTTTTGCAAAACAGGTTCTTTAGCCCAGAGTACAAAAACAACACATAAAAAAGAAAATATCCTTGCTTCAGGTAAAGGAAAACATAAGCATTGAAAACACTGTTCTCTTCACAGTACAGGCACATGAAATATAACATTCAATTCTTAGCTCACCCCAGCTATGCCTCTCTTAGGGCTCAATTCTTTCTGACAGGCAGTAATTCACTTCCATTGGAATGTCTGAAGGATCCTCTTGGTATTCCACCTGCATCGGTTCACTGCTTAGAGCATTTGGGAGGTTTCCTTCAGGCTCTCTGCTTAGTGCTTGGATTAAACGCCAGTAATCAGCATTGCAAGGTAAGTCCTGTATTTGTAAACTTCTCTGCTGAGGATAGTCTCGCTTGCATACAGTACTTTCTCTGTTAAGCTTTTTATTAAGTGCAGGTTTGAACCTTGTTTCAGGCAGGCCTCTGTGAGGACAACAGGCTCTAGTGTCTGCCCCTTTCTGTGTCACAGTATTCAAACTATTACCATTATAAAAATAGCATTTACCTTTGCTTCCATGTTGCTCTCTGAAAGGTGTAGGCTGAGGTTTGGGCCTGGCAGGTCCTAGATTATCTGCTACACAGGTAGGCCTCAGGCTCTTATCAAACTTAGGCCTGGGACTCTCTCTTATAGTCCAGTTTCCTTCAGGGTCAGCAGCTTTATAAAAGCTTTCTCTCCTGGAGAATTTATCTCTCCCTTCTTTAAAATGTTTACAGTAGATTCCTGTACCTGGTTTGGCTGGCACGGTTAGGCTGGTTCCCTTGGTCAGGAGTTCTCTCCCTGGATTCTCCAGATATCCATGTAGCTCGGGAGTTGAAACTTCCTGCACAATTTCCTGACAGTCTCCTTGTCTGTCTGAAGCTGCCTGCCAACCTCTTTGTCTTTCTCTTTTTCTCCAACCTCTTGGGCTGTACAGGTCTCCTTGCCAGTCTCCTTGACTGTGTTCTGGCTTGTCTCTTTGCCAGTCTCCTTGACTGTGTTCTGGCACGTATCCTTGCCAGTCTCCTTGTCTCTCCTCGACTGCTCTCCCGACTGCTCTGTCGGCTGCTCTGTCTCCTGCTCTCTCGCCTGTTCTGTCTCTCCTCCAGTCAACTGAGCATTTAAAAGGAGTTTTTCCCCCTCTGCCTTGGGTGTTGGCTGGAATTACATCATGGGCTTTAAGGCGTGGTTCTTCAGACCTCCAGAGGTCTCTCTGGCTCCCTCTATGTGGTTCCTCCTGTCGCTGCAGCTGTACTTTACCTCTTTTTTCCGTGTTTAAAACTTTCCCTTCTGCTTGCAGCTGGTCTGCGGTGCCACAAAGGACAGGCTGTGGGACCAGCAACCCCAGTCCTGGTGGCGAATGGACAGCTGCTGAGGATCTGCACTTGGGACAGGACCACTGGCAGATAAGTAGTGGGCCCAGTCAGCTCAGCTGCCCCCCACTACGATCTGACCTTCACCAGAAGAGGGCAGTCAGTGTGCACCTGCTGCACCCTGCAAGGTGGTGCAGCCATACAGATGCTAACTGCAGCCAGTCTGCTAGCTAGTACATAGTGAATGTTTCTGGTGGAACTGTGTGCACCCAAAATTGGGAAGTCAGCATATGCACCACAAAGGTATGTCAGTGATTGGGCCCCAGAAAAGAAACCACATAAATATCACTCGATAAAAATGCTGTATACCACTATGGGGGAACCTAGCCATGCCGTGGTCACTGCTCAGTCAGGGTGAGAGCGACCTCCCAGCATGACATGCTGTGGCCACCCTGTCCATGCAGGTGGTGGTCAGGCACTACAATGTCCCAGTCATTGCCCTATACCCTGTGCAAATGCATCCTGCCCATGCCATCCTGTCCGGGCCATGCCCACAGTACCTTGCTCCTCATTATGCACATTGGTAGGCTAACATTGGAAACAGTGCAAGAAATGTGGGCTCAGTAAGGTGTAGGCAGCCACAACACACTGGATAGACAGACACACACTCCCACACCTATGCCAGCATTGTGCACATATAGAGGTTTTGGCAGCCCTGGCTGCCACACCAGTCCTGGGTACAGTGCAGGCATTGCTATGGTACGCAATACTGTTAGGGTCACTCCCCAGGGTGGTAAACACTGTCAGAATCAATAACTGAAACACACTCCACAGATATCAGAAAGGTTGCTATGTTGAATCTCTATCAACAAATTGTGTTTAACTTAGGATTTGTTATCTGACATTAATTATAGCAAACTTTTGATATATGTGGAACCTGTTCCCAAGTTTAGGATGGCATTGCTAAGGTATGCAGGTGCCAGTATTGGGAGATGCTGCTTCACACAGATCCCAACAGCCTGACTCTCCATGAGGCTTTGGCTAGTGGAGCCTGTGGGTGTGGGTGTTTATGCCACTGTTGGCCACTGCTCTAGGGCAGAGGTTCCCAACTCCAGTCCTGGTGGGCCAAACACGGTTCAGGTTTTCATGCTGTCCCTAATGAATATGCATGAGATACATTTGCATACAATGGGGGTGGCGCATACAAATGCAGAACAGGCATATTTATTAGGGACAGCATGAAACCTGAATGGTGTTTGGCCATCCAGGACTGCAGTTGGGAAACTCTGCTCTAGGGATTGCACATGTTTATGGTGTCTGTGCTCTGTAGGGTAAATTATAGGTGTTTCAGGCATGTTTATTTTATCTGCGATAAAGGTTCCATCTTTATTACCACGGTTTAGTACTGGGTAAAATATGGGGAAGGGGTTGGCAGGAGCCACAGCTGGGACTTGAGCCTTCTGCTCCTGAACACACTGGCTGTGTGTACTGCACCACACTTTTGCCACAGAGACAGATCATTCCCTGGGGATACCATGACTGTTTATCAGACAGACCCTGTCTGTTGCAGTGCACGGCACCCACCTAAATGAGGCTTGGCCATAGTCTGCTGTGGGCAGATGCCAATGCCCCATCCGCCATCAGCACCCCTTCGCCACCATGCTGCCATGCCATTATGTCGGTGGTGCTGGTGGTGCGCAGTCCCAGGCCATCCAGTGTGCCAGTAGGCAGCTAGCTATGGTGTGAGTTCTCGGATAGGGGTGCCTACATGGACATGCGTGCTTTCCCCAGGCACTGCCTGCCAACATGCGCGCTTTGCCCCAGCACCGCCTGCCAATGTTATGTGCCCTTGGGGGTACCTGCTGTGTAATATCCCCTATGACACTGTGGGACACACACTCATGCCCATGTTGGACCCATGTCAGTTGCTGTCTTGCTGCTTTACAGTTTCGGCATTCTTATGTGCCGCCTAGGCATCTGCCTATTCCGCACTGTGCCCTAGCAGGACCACAGCATGTGCCGCCTGCAGCCCCCTGCATCCCATTTACAGCATCAGTACAGTTGCCCTTTCCTACGTGCCCACTCTGCTGTTGCTGCACATATGCATGCCATAACAAACCTGCCCAATCTAAACGACAGAAACCCTGATCAGCGCTATTTCAATGTGGGATCATTCACTTTGTAGGGGAACAGAGCCTAGACCCTTCCAAACATGATATCATAATTTTTACGCTTTGTCAGTAGTGATGCTTTATGTTTATCATTAATATCACTATTGGACAGCTTGGTTATTGGGATTTTAAATGTGGTTCTGGTCATTTTATATGTTTATTTGCCTTTTTGGTTCCTGCACATATATCACAACTATCACTTTTATGGGTTTCCCTGCCTTTGATGCACATTGCTGAATTAAATGGTTTCTCTTTCCTGCAAATGTGCCTAATGCAAGGGTTTCCCTGGCATTAGTGTTCAGATCCGGATTTCACAGCGTTAGTGTGCCTGGAGCCTCTCCCCGCCCACTCTCCACCCATTGAACCCTTCTCTCCGCCCTCTGGGAAGCCTTACTCCACCCTTCAGACCCGGATTTCACAGCGTTAGTGTGCTTTAACGCCGCTGCCGCATTATCATGTGATAAGTGACGTTATCGCATAATGTTACATTATCATGTGATAAGTGACATTATCGCATGATAATGTTACATTATCGTGCGATAATGTTACATTATCGTGCGATAATGTTACATTATCGTGTGATAACGTCACTTATCGCACGATAATACCACCGCTGCGACATTAATATGGTTTAGTAAACATACCCCTTTGAGTATTGTAATATGCTTGACATTTTTTGTTAAAATGATAAATATTAAATAAACAAAGTGGCCAAACAGAAAACATGGCAGCAAAAGCCAGAAGGATGCATTGGGTGGCTACTAAAATGATCAGTGGTTTTCATCAAAAAGCCTATGATGATAGACTTAAAGATAGCAATATGTATACTTTTGAGGAAAGTCAGGAAAGGAGTGATATGATAGATAAATTTAAATGCCTTTATGGATTAAATGCACAGAAGGTCCTCTTCCAGTTGAAAGGAAACACTGCAATGAGGGATCATAGGATAAAGGTAAAAGGGGATAGATTTGGGAGTAATCTAATGAAATATTTCTTTATGGAAAAGATAGTAGATTATTAGAACAGCCTCTCAGTGGAGGCGGTGAGATGAGAACTGTATCTAAATTCAAAAATGAATGGGATAAATACAGAGGACCTCTGAGGGAGAGGAAGGGATTGTAGAATTTAATAGTTCTTATGGATGGGCAGACTGGATTGCCCATAAGGGGCTTGGTATTCAATGCAATTAATACGGTTAGCAGACCTGCTAACCATGTTAATCATCTAACCAAGATATTCAGCAGCACTAACATAACTACTGCCACTGAATATCCCCAGTTGCCATCTCCAGCATCGGGGTGGTCTGGGTCGGAGCAAAGTTGGCATATGACAATAACAGAGGCGATATTTAACTCCTGCCCAGTTATTCTTGAGCGGTGAAAGTTAGGAAGCTTAAAGTATGGCCTAATTTTCACCGCAGAAACTAACCAGATAGGGGCTGAATATTGCTGCTGCTGCCCGGTTAGCATCCACACTATCTGGCTGATCCGGATATTCAATGCCAGTGGCCATATATAACCCCAGCATTGAATATCCGGGTCTTAAGTTCAGCAGCCACAACTAACCACTTTGCAATAGCTAGTCGCCACTGCTGAATATAAGGACCATGGGCTTTATCTGTCATTGTTTCCTATGGAAACCAAAAAAACCAAATCCCTAAAAAAACCTAAGTGATCTCAATAAACTATCGACATGAAAAAAAATCACATTGGGTGATATTTTCATTTTGATTGTTTCTATGGGCCATATTTACTGAGCTGGGCTAATGAGTAGTATATTATTCAATGGAATATAGTTGCAAACTGCCCCTGTGTTTCTCTGTTTATTTCTTTTTTCATTGTGATTTATACGGCCCTTCACAATAGCACTTAAGTCATTTAAGACCAAAGTGTCATGAATAAAATAATATTTAATATTATTAAATCATTATAAAATAATCAATAACAAGATCTCTAAAGGAAAAAAGGGGACTGTTGTAGTTGTTGATATAGAAGGACAGACTAGATAGGCCATGTGGTCTTTTTCTGTCGTCATTTTTCTCTATTTCTGTTTCTATATCCTAAAATTGCATATGCATAAATAAATAGCAAACCTAGTGGATTATTTTAGAAGCCTTATTTGCAAATTCCATGTGGAAAATCAGGCATTTAGACATGAAAATGCACACACGTAGAATTGGTGATTTTGGAGATGGCTGAATTTACATGTGGATAACCATAATATGTAGAAATTGCAAGTGGGTGCGTCAGGGTATGGTTAGAAAATGGTATGGGTGGATCTAAAATAGATATGTATTCTCTATTTTACAGTATATATGGAATGCATATGTATGACCAAAATTGTCCATGTCAGGATTAAAATGTTCTCATTCGGGCCAGTCTTTTACAGGAAGGATTAAGGAGTTTATCCTCCTCAGCCTTCTGTTGTTTTTCCCTCTCTAAATTGAAATTAATTTATTTAATTGGTTGCAATTAAGCGTGTAGGTTAGGAAAATACCCACTTACATGTGTAAGCTACCAACTTGCTTACATTGCTTTTTCCCATGTGTAGATTTGCAAAATAGCTTCTCCGGCTTTACATGTCAGCTAATACACTCCTGTATTTCCTTATATATTTTTTAGAAAAACATTCTTGTTTCACAGATCCCTTTCTTAAATACCACTGGAACTGCGGACATCCTGGCTTTGATGTCTCAATTCCAGTCTCTTTATATCATCTAAAATGTATCTTTTACTCTTGTAGGCCTTGCAGCCTTGGCCTGTGAACAGTTTTCTCTCTAGCTGTGTGAAAGGTGATATCTTTGAAGTAGAAGGATAGGCTAGCTCTTCCAAGGTAGCAGTCATCAAGAAACATGAGACTACGGCTGTAATATCTTCCTCTTACCTGAAGTGCTGTAGTTGGCACGATCTCCCACTGTTTAAGGAAAAATGTGACAAGTAGAGACCTAGATATGAAGGATTTGTGGGAACAACATGAAATGAGGATAAATGTTATGTAGTACTCACAGAGCTGCTTTGGGCACTCATTATAGACTGCTAATTTATTGATTGCCAAGCCTTCTACTATAGAATCCCATGTATACTTTAGCGCTATAGTGTGTCAGTCTTACATTGCTGGGGTAATTAATATTTCTGTCTGTTTTCAAACCTGCAGATGAAGAGAGGTCTAGGCAACAGGAGATGGTGGATGGGCAGAGTAAGTCTAGATTGGATGAAGAAGCTGAGTCACCACTGTTAGGGTGTGTCCAAGCTGTAGACTCTGGAGGTGACAAGGTCTCTGAGGGTGGAGGCTTAGCATGAACTTCAGGAGCGAGAAGAAGAAAAGATGCCTTTAGAGGATCCAGGCAGTGGAGAGGAACCCATAAAGCCAGTACTAATTCTATCACCTCCAGCACAGTAGGAAACCTTGGCAGATCTGTGAGATCTGGAACTATATGAGAGCGGAAGAGAGAGAGAAGAGAGAGGGAGAGAAAGACATCCTTGTTAGATGCGCAGACTAATTCTTGGAACAAACTTGTTGATTGCATTTCTGCAGACGTGTGACAGAGGACATTTGAGATTTTTAAGCTGTGTGAAATAAATAACACTTTTTTGGTTTCTTCTGTAATATTATAGAAGAAGCTTCTAACCAATATATTGTTTAGCTTTGTTAGACAGAGCCTCTTCACTAGGTGGGGAGAGAGAGCAACTTAACATGGCTTTTTTTCCACAGCTTTCCCTTTTTCCCTGGATTGATTATGGGGTGAGGGGAGGGGTGAGATGGTCTGAGGTAAGAATTCTGTAGCCAAAAGCATGGGTCCTGCCATTGGCTTATGGGGATATGAGTAGAGTCAATGACAGGTGAGATAGTGGGCTCAGTAGCAGGCATTTTGGCACACTGAACACTCATGAGGAAGCGTGAGGGCGAAGACAGGTAGTTGGTCCTGCCCTCCCTCTCATGATTTGGAGTTGAATTAGCGTGGGGAATGTTGCCATAGCGTGTTGGTAGTTGCTACTGAAATTAATCAAATGGAGTAGTAAAAATGGAGTTCATGTTTATGGTGATGGAATGAGATCCATGAGCAACACAAGCCTCATGGATCTCATTCCTCCATTAGATATTCTAATGGAGGAAGAATTCTATGTGTCACCACAGGCTGTAGGCATTTTCACAAGGTTCAGGAACCCCACTGCGCTTGCATCATGACTAATTAGGTGAGTGACCGAGTGCAATTGAAATTTAGGATAAGATGGCAATTGATGCATCTTGCAATTGATGCAAACTTGAAGGGGAGATTTGAACTATGGGCAGATGAAAGGAGTAAACGGAATTGGAGGTTACATTGGTATTGTTTTTCTTTTTGGTGTGTATTAATAAATAATCTGCAATCTTGTCTTGCCACTCTCAATATGTTTGGTGCATTTTGTGTTAATGGGACGAAGGGAGAGAAGTGGGTGCAAATGACAATGTTGAGGCATTTAGCAAGTTATTTTGTGACAGTGCTAAACACTTTGGGGCATGCTTACTAAGATGCGTGCTAGTAGCATTCGACTGGGTCACCAAATTAGCGCTGAGGCCTGCACTAATACTCGGGGAGGGGCTGCTTCCACCCCACCCCCCTTGATTGTATGATGCTGACATGCAGTACCACACAAACGAGGACATGAGTTCACTTAAGGCCACCTATTATGGTGACGTTAAAGACACCCATGCTAATGGCAACATTCAAGGTTAGCACATATCCTAAACATTTGTGTTAACCATGATGCATCATCAATGCCCACATTGCGTCCCTGATCTACCCAGTCCCCGCCCAATCACATGCTAACTGGTTACGTGGAGTGTTTAGGATGGGGCCTTGAGCTGTTAGTGTGGTATCCTTAGCACACTACAAACCCCACATTACCAGTTAGAGCACCTTAGTAAACATGCTCTTAAGTGTGAATGTAGGAGTTTGATCTTTTGATTATTGTAAAAAGTCAGTCAGTGTAAAAAGTCTTTCACAGAATGCAAATGAGGTAAAGTGGTGATAAATGTGTGGGCAGAAATTTTCACCTTTAGCCTTTAAAAACCAACTCTGCTCAGTGTGTTTTTCCATCGAGGGCAGCCAGCATCAAAGTGACTTGTACATCTGTAAAAGGAAAATGATGTTAATGCATAGAGAACTAAGGGGTATGTTTACTAAACTGTGGTAATCGTACATAATGCGCGTTATGTAACGTTAACGATCGTAAGCGCAGCATAACGCGCGTTATGCTGCGCTTACGATCGTTAACGTTACATAGCGTGCGTTATGATGCGCTAACGATCGTAATGCCCCGCGGCGCGGTAAAACACCGCAGAAGGTGGAGAGAGGGCGGAGAGAAGGGGGTCAGTGGGCGGAGAGTGGGCGGGGAGAGGCTCCCTCCACACTAACGCGCTGATCTGAAGAGCTGAATTACAACGCGAATGAAAACCTGCCGTTAAATGCACATTACAGGGGAGAGAGACCATTTCAGCATCAGCAATGTACAGCCCAGGCAGGGAAACCAAAAAAAAAAATGATAAGTGTGATACATGTGCACAGAACAAAAGGGCACAGAAACACTGAAAATGACCCCAACAAACTGGAAAAAAACCAAAACCAAGCTGGCCAATAGTGGTATCAATGAGAAACATCAAACCCTCTCCCCCCCCCCCCGAGTAAGCTCCATAGAAAAGATATAAATCGTGGAAGGGTCTATACTCTGTCCCCATACAGGGTGAAGGAGCCCACAGTGAAATAGCGCTGCTCAGGGTTTCCCCCACAATCAGACAGGGTTCTTATGGCGTGCACATGTCCCGCAACATCAGGGCAGGCATGTCGGAACGGCAACTGGACAGATGCCGGAGAAGGGGATACAGAGGGCCTCAGGCGGCACATGCTGTGGTGGAGCTGGGCCACAGTGCGGACTAGGGTGATGCCTAGGTGGCCCATACGAATGCTGAAACAGCAGAGCAGCCAGACAGCAACTGCTGAAGGCCCAACATGGGCATGAGCGTGTTTCCCACAGTGTCACAGGGGATAGTACCCAACAGCTACCCCCAAGGGCACGGAACATTGGCAGGCAGGGCTGGGGGAGCGTGGACGTCTATGCAGGCACCCCTACCCCAGAACCCGCACCATAGGCAGCCGCCTACCTGCACACTGGATGGCCTGAGACTGCGCACCACCAGCACCACCAGCAGAAGGGCATGTCAGCATGGTGGCTGAGGGATACTGGTGGTGGAGGGGGCAGTGGCAGCTGCCCAGAGCAGACCGTGGCCTAGCCCTATGTAGGTGGGTGCCGTGTACTGCAATAGACGGGCCCCGTCTGACGAACAGTCATGGTATCACCAAGGAATGTACTGAATCTGTGACAACAAGGTGGTGCAGTGCACAAAACCAGTGTATTCAGAAGCAGAGGGTCACAGGTTCAAGTCCCAGCTGTGGTTCCTGCCAACCCAGTCCCCATATTTTACCCATTACTACAACGTGCTAATACAGACAGCACCTTTAGTGCAGATGACGTAAACATGCCCAAGACACCTACATTTTACCCTACAGAGCACGGACACCATAAACATGCACATTACCTAGAGCAGAGTCTCCCAAATGCAGTCCTGGAGGGCCAAACACCATTCCGGTTCCATGCTGCCTCTGATAAAGATGCCTGTGCTGCATTTCTATGCACCACCCCCATGGTATGCAGATGTATCTCATTCATATTCATGAGGGAAAGCATGAAAACCCGAACAGGGTTAGGCACCGCAGGACTGGAGTTGGGAACCTCTGCCGTAAAGTAGCAGCCAACAGGGGCAGACACACGCGCACCCACAGGCCCCATTATCCAAAGCCTCCTGGAGAGGCAGGACTTTGGGCTCTGCATGCATCTCCCAATACTAGCACTTGCATACCTTAGTAATGCCACCCTAAACCTGGGAATATGGTACACATCTATCAAAAGGTTGCTATGATTACTGGCAGATAGCAATTCCTAGGTTAAGTACAATTTTCGGAGTGAGCTGCATCATAGCAACCTTTCTGATGTCTGTGGAGTGTGCTACAGGTCTTGTGTCAGACAGTGTTTACCAACCTGGGGAGTGACTCCTACAGTATTGCATACTATAGCCATGCCTGCACTGTGCCCAGGACTGGTGTGGTGGCCTGTGCTGCCCAACTCCTCTATAGTTGCACAATGCTGGCATAGGTGTGGGGAGTGTGTGTCTGTCTATCCAGTGTGTGGTGGCTGCCAACACCCTCCACAGCCCACACTGCTAGCACTGTTGCCAGTATTGGCCTGCCAATGTGCATAATGAGGAGCAAGGTACTGTGGGATTAGCCTGGATAGGGTGGCCTGGCCTGGCCGCATCTGCACAGGGCATAGGGCAATGGTTCGGACATTGTAGTGCCCGGTACTACCTGCACGGACAGGGTGGCCATAGCATGCCCTGCTGGGAGGTCACTCTCACCCTGACTGAGCAGTGACCATGGCATGGCTAGGTTCCCTCATAGTGCTATATAGCATTTTTCTCATGTGAAATATATGGGTTTCCTTTTGGGGCCCAATCACTGATTTATCTGCTTGGTGTGTATGCTGACATCCCCATTCTGGGTACATGCATCTCCTCCAGGACCATGCACTATGGACTAGCTGGCAGACTGTCTGCAGCTAGTATGTGTCTTGCTGGAGCACCTTGCAGGGTGCAGCGGCAGGAGGCTTGCTGCTGGGGAATGTCAGATAATGGTGGGGGGCAGCTGAGTATTTCCAGGCCTGCCGTCTGTCTGCTATTGCGTTACGGATGTGTACTGCTCTATCTGTTCCCCAGCAGGACTGGGGTTGATGGTCCTCTCTACTGCTACCATTGCAGGGAGGTAGACTGTGGATCTATTGGTGGATGATCCTGTTTCCCACCCTGAGCCCCAGAGGGTGGGTTGTGTGGTGGTACATGACCTGCCCATGGGTCCATACACCCCCACCCTTCACCTACAGCAGGTAACCATGGCACCAACACAGGATATGCACTATACTTGGTGCATCATTGCCCATAAGGACTAGACATGACCGAGACATACAGCAGGGCACAGATGTTTCCTAGGTGTGTCTAACGGAACTACCTATCACACACTGATGGGGACCTGCAGCATGGCATATTTCAGCCATGAAAGGTGCTGTGGACCTGGTGCTGGGCGCCCCACCTCAACCTCAGGGTGGGCACAGTACCCGCACAATGTGATTGTCTGTGGCAGTACCACACATGGTCTGTTCCCCCTACCTGGCCGAGGTGCTGTGGGGGTGCATACCCAATCTTGTGCCCATCTCTCGACTGCTGATTTGCATGTGCAGTGCATCATGGGTACGGGTGGGTTAACCCTATCCTGGTAACCACAGCAGCCAGTTTGTGTGGTCATGTGCAGTCCTTCTGCAGCCAGCCAGGGCTTTGTTGACAGCCTTATAAGGTGTCCTATAGGGGACATTATAGGGTACCTTGGCGGACAGTACACTTTATAATGTGCCCTATGGGGTGCCTTATGCAGCACCTTAGGTTATGCCACTGTGAGGGTGTGTTTGCTGGCAGCACAATTTAAAATACATGTCAAATGCCTCAACAATCACTACTTAAATGTAAAGGGTGCTGCCTCAGTCAGCCTTATATATTAGGCCCACTGGGGAATCGAACCCATGACTCCTGTACCATCAGTCAGTGTTGTAACCATTGTGCTACAGCTCTGTTGCTGTGACTGTATGCTTGCGCGCCTTCTTAAGATTAACGCGTGGTAATGTGCCCTGTAGTGCTTGTTCATTTATGGCGCCTTGTAGCGTGCGTTCTCGGCGCGTTCTCGGCAACGATATACCGCCCATGTCCTTATTTGGGGTTTCTGTCTCTACCGCGGCTCCTAACGCGAATCGCACTAACACAGTTTAGTAAACATACCCCTAAGAAAGCTAATGCACCCTGCAGCTACAAGCATCCTAAAATATTTTATCATGCACATATTTTTACCTCATTCGCCTTTATTCAGTCTCCCACGCAGCCTTGGCACAATCTTTGAATTACCTATCTTCGGATTCGCCATCATAGCTAAACAGCCCTCTGTCTCAGCCAGCCTCCTTTCTACTCTTAACATGGGTAGGTCGACCCCCAATGACATTTATAAAAGATTGGTTTATGAGATGTAGCCATATAGCAGACATTCCTCTAGTAAATGTTTAGATATAATTGCTCTCTGACTCAAACAACCCTGTATTACTATGTAAGTTGACTTCATACTTTATTAAGAATTAATAGGTGGCCAAGAACTAGACTCATACACTGTCAGAGTTCATTACTGGTCTTTTTCTATTTTCCCAGTGCCTTTTGCACTGTCCATCTTGCTACATGTCAGAAACCAATATTAAGATAGTTGTCATGGCAATGAAAAGATTTGCATGTAGGTTCTCTATTTAAATGCCTTCTTTTGGTTTAAAACTGCACTCCAATCCTGTTCATTGCTAATTTAGATCCAGCCTAGGATGCCTGAGGTCAATGATACCATCAAAAGCATGTTGTCTAAACAACTGTGAAGTCACTGTCCATGGTGTAATTGTTTAATGAAAACCAAAAAGCACAACGGTGACACAAGGCTTGCAATCTGATTGAGCTACGTTAGTCTCCATGCAGAGAATTTTTAATCAAGCTTTCTCAGAGGAGATTTACACTTACAGACTGCATTTGACAATTGTCTCAAGACCAGATTTCTGCCTTCCTTCCTAATTATTTTAATTCTATCTCAATATGTATAACAAGTTAAGATAATTTGATAATGGTTTGGAAATTAGACAAAGGTTATCATTGGCATGTTTATTTCAGTCATAAGTTTGCATATACATTCACCTAAGTTTGCATATCCTTTTCTCTGCAGCTCATTTCAGACCCAAGAGATTCATAGAAATACTGGGTACACAGTAGTACATGGAAACCAGATTATTATAGTATCAAGGCACCATGTGTACAAAATTTACATCATGAAAATAGCATAAAAATATGAGACTACTCTATACAGAAAACCTTGCTTGTTTATATGGACATTTTCTGTTATACTTTAAACATATTTGGAAGCTGCATGTGAAAACAGCCCTTTTTGGGGTCGATTCCGAGTAGTGTTTAGTGGGGCTGGACATTCGATCCAGACATCCAGCTCCACTAAACGCCAGGTTCGCAATTCACAGAACAGAGCTCCCCGCATGTAGATTGGAGTTGTGCATGGAACTCTGTTCATGGGCGGGAGGGGTGGGCCAGAGATGAAGTGAGGGTAGGCAATGGGCAGCACCATGACCCTAGACATACAGGGTCGATTCTGAGGTTGGTCCTGTATGTCTGGGGTCGGCCATGAAGGGTCGGAGTTGCTGCAGCCAGGAAAGTGAGGTGAGGGGGTGCCCCACAGCCTGATCCTGGGCACGGTAGGCCCGATTGGGGGTTGGGCTGTGGAGAAAGCAAATTATCAGGGCTTGCCGGGAATCGTGTCAAGGCAACAGGATGCTACAGCACTGGGGCTCCATGCAGGAGCCTGGCTGGACTAGCCAGGGAGTTTGTTGGACATCGGGGTGCCCAGAATTGGTGCACAGCCTGCATGTCTAGGCTGGTTGCACCCGATTCTGATTCCACAGACATGTCTAGCGCTCATGGGAACAGAATTGGGTGCAATCAGGGCATGCCCTGATTCTGGACACCCGGACAGGCGGGGGATGCCCAGAACAGAATTGGCCTCTTTGTGTCCTTCATTGTGTTATAAGTTCTGATGACATTAATTTGTTTCTGTTTTTCCATTGAAGCTAGCAAGGAAGAAAAGCACCTGCTATTGTTGCTTTTAACATGGTGATATATGTTGGAGAATGATGGGAAGGGAGGGATTGAATTAAAAGAGTGGAGTCCAATTCAGATGAGGACGTCAAGGTCTGCTGAAAGCATGCAAGATGTGGACATCCCACACGTAGACACGATGCTGTGCACATGCAAATCGACATCCACTGGTACACAGAATACAGACAAAAATGTACAAGCACATAAATGTCCTGCTTGCATGGGGCCGCCTACACAGGCTGCATGTACAAACACACAAGATGTGCAAAAGTGCTGTGCATACATGTATCCCCTTGCCACGTGCCCATGCACCCCAGCACCAGTGGGGACATGTAGGTCCGATGCCACATCCATGTGGATGGCTGAAAATGTCCACATCTGCACTGTGGCCCATGTACAATAGGAAACAGGATGGAGCAATGCAACCCCCCCCCCCCCCCACAGGTAAGCACAGAGCAGAGTGTGAAAATGACCACATGGCTGCCAAACTTCTCCAAGGCAGAGACAGACCTGCTCTGCAGGCTAGTGCTGGAGGAGGAGGCAACCCTGCTCCCCATGGGGCATAGGCCAGCCCATGCAGCTGCATGCAGGGACTGGGAGTGCATCAGATCCACCCTAACACAGTAAGTAGAGATTGCAGGAACAGGAGGGTGGGGCTGGGAAAGGATGGGAAGAATGCCTGTGCAGGGAGATGAACAGTGCACAGAGCCAGGCAAGCAGCCCCACTGAGTGAGGGTGTGGTGGGCCTACAAAGTGCATGCACAGTGAGACCATACCAGGTCATTTTGGATACACACAGTAGGGCCCACATGAAGGAAGGAAGGCATCACATAGGGAAAAGTAGGACACAGGCAACCAGAAATATTGTGCCACAGAGAATAGCAGGCAGGTGATGCAGGTACGAGGGACAGATAAGCCAATATTGAAAAATGCACAGACATACAAACACACACACAACAATGTCTCCATTGAATGTGCAATACTGAGGATGAGATACTACTCGAAGGTAAAGAACTGAATAAACCAAATAGATAGAACCCTAGGACACACACCAACATCCCACACATATGGAATAGTGTTGCAGCACCATGTGATCATGCCAGCCCAAGCTGTGCAACATGATAATGGATGAGCAAAGCCAACTATGCCAACATGAATCCACCACAGGCAATAGCAGACAAGGTGAAAGGTCAGCCCAAAGAAAACAGAGCGGGTGAGGACTGAACCCCCAGTCCCCAGACACAAAATCTGCTTGCATACCACCAAGTAAGAGACCCACCCCCACCGCAGTCACAGGCATATGATAAAGGGAGCCAAGACCCCCGAGACCCAGTCAAAGCAACAGCAAAACCCTCATTGCTGTGTGACCCCGCTGTGGCCAAAGAGAGGTAGGTGGGCCTCTGCCCCTACCAAGGTAACCTCCTGTCCAATGTATGTACTCTCAGATGTGTACTTCTGCCAATCCTGCCAATATGTGGGCCTGGTCTTCAACTGCATGGTGAATGTGAGGTGTTGTTGCCCTGACAAGGTGATGTAGGCATCTGTGTGGGTTGAATTGGCCAGTACCCAGATGGATGCGACCAACACCTGGACACAAGGCTATATGGTGGCTGATCCCCATGTCCTAGCAGCACTGAGAGGTAGGAGGGGTGTGGGTGAGCCAAGGGGCATGGGGCGAGATGTGAGTGAGGCAGTGGAGATGGGAGGGGATGGAAGGGAGCAGGTGAATGGTGTTGGGGATGGCAGTAGTCAGGTGGAGGGGGTGGGGATGTATGCAAGCAGGGAGGAAGGGCAGGTCAAGGAGCACACAGGTGGTGGAAGGGGCTATGGCCTGTGTGCAGGGTGAGATGGGAATGGATGGGGGTATGCAGGGGCAGAGGGTAGGGATGTGGGTGCACTGTGTGACTTGTGCCTTTGTACTGTGCTGTGCAATGAGCCCCAGGCTGCTGACATTGATCCCAGAACCCTGGAGCACACCACACACATGGGGGGCGATGCTGAGCAGGGACATCCTTACCATGCCAGTCCCCTGGAGCTCAGAACCTGCAGGGTATCCATGGGGACCTCCAGGCCCTCTCTCAGGAAGTTTAATGGCTCAGAGGCCCACACATTCCCATCAGGCCCACAAGGATGTGGGAGTGGTCTCCTGTAGGCCACAATGGATATGTGGGCTTCTTTTGGCCCAGATGTTTACCGTTGCTGGTACTGCCACCTGTGTGTGGCATTTTTGACTCATATTTTGCAATAAATACTGTTTACCTCTGGTCTCCTTGTCATCCATCACCATGGGCCACAATGGCCGCAACACAACACAGGGTGCAGCACCCTGGATATGCAGGTATGGGAGCCCAGATCACCATCACCATGTTCTGTATACCTATGGTGTTGGGTGGCACAATCCATGACCACCCTGTTGGCTGATGCTGGCGAGCCACAGGGGTGCCCTTGCCTGTGAACATAGTGCAGTGTGGGAGGGGACATGGGGGAAACAGGTGCACCCTGGCACTGTACGGGCTTAGGCATTGGCTGGGAAGGTCATGACGTGACTGGCAGCTGCAAGTGCAAGGGCAGCATGTACGGGCTGATGGGTATGGGGGACACTTATGACAGTATGGGTTGGGGTTTTGCGCTTGGAGACTGCAGAGACAGGTAGTTGCATGTATATGGGGGGGGGGGGGTGCGCGCCCTTAGAAGGAGCACAGGGATGGTGGACCACAGGGGAGGTCCAGGTAGATGGCTAACATAGGAAATGTGGTGGTAAGAGGTAGACAGCACAACAGGCAGGGACAGTGCCATGGTATGCAGACAGTGAGGTGAATGCAGGGGCTATGGCGGCAGGGGCAAGTCTGGCTGGCAGGTGGGTGAGGTGAATTCCATGCCTGCAAATCCCCTGCTGCAGTTTATGGACATCACGGTTGTCTGCACAGGGATGTGATGGCCCTGGGGGACTGTTTAGCACCCACAGCAGTGCACAGTTACCTGGTTGCAGGTCCCCCTCACAGACCAGTGAACACAACTGTGTCTGCCATGGGCTCATGTCAGGCATCTGTTGCCCACCCCAATGACGAATATGGGGTGCACTGCCTCCAGGGACCCAGACACGTATCCCTAGCATCAGGTGCCCACCTGCGATGGGTGCACAGCCCAGGTTACCCCTGCCTGCCTCCTGCCCATGCCCATTCTCCCCCTGGCACCAAGATGACAAGAACAGGACAGGTCTGCCTTAGGAAAAGTGTGTCTTTGGGAGGCCCAGGTATGCCGCAACACCCCTCCGGCATGCCATACCATGTGCCTGTGGTGGTGTTGGCATACTGTCATCATCTGTGTCCTCTAGCTCAGCCCAGGTACATCAGGCACTGGTTGCCTCTGGCATATTGCATAATTATATAGCATGCAGCAGGCCATGAACATACTGCACACTTTCTGTGGGTCATAGAAGAGCTCTCCACCAGACAGATACAAACATTGGAATCAGCTCTTCAGCAGGCCAAAGGTTCTTTCGATGATGCACCAGGTTGCCTGATGTACCCAGTTGAACCTCAATTCCCTAGATGTCTGTGGTCTGACAATCAGGGTGAGGAGTCAGTCCCTCAGTGGATACCCTCGGTCACCTGCATGGTTTGGGGGAGAAAGTAGAACAGTGTTGAGCAGTGGCCTACCTCAGGTGTGCACTGGCCCATGCAACACATCCATCCCCAGCACTGTGTGCCATACTGGTGCCAGGCTGCACATGCACATGCAGAGTGCTGTGGTGAGCCCCATCCCCCCAATCCGTTGGTGCTTGCATGCCATGACAATGTGCACCCACAGGCATGCCCCTGTGGGACAGGTATGCAGCCTCCACATGCAGGGATATGGCATTGGGAGTGTAACCAGTGCCCTAAGTCAGTGATATGTGTCCATCCCCATGCACCTCACTATGGTGGTAATGCCCTGTGGGCATGCTCATTGTGTCCTGTGTGCCTATGCTGCATAGTGTACCACATGCGTGTGTGCAACCCGCTGTGCATTCCAACTTACCCAGAGGCAGTCACTGGTGATGGTGCCACTCTCAGATGCCTCATGTATCTCAGACTGGGCCAGGATGTATGTGTCATGGCATGCCCTGGGGTAGTGTGCCAGAACATCAGTTATTTCCATCTCGGCATTGCAGATGATCTGCATATTGAGGGAGTGGTAGGCCTTCTGATTCTGGTATGTGGCCTCGTGGCAGTGTAATGGGTGGAGGGCCACATGCGTGCAAGCAATGGCACCCGACACAGATGGGAACCCTGCAGGTACATGGAATAGCTGCATGACCCGCTGCTGCTGGAGCTGGGTTCACATAAAGGTGATGTAGTGTACACAATGCTCTACAAAGGCATCCAGGAACGTGCTTATATAGCGAGACACCAGTTGGAAGGTGCCCATTCCAAAGAATGCCAAGTCCGTGGGCACCTTCATATGCATGGGAATTGCACCACCCTGGTTGCCACCAGTGCAGAGTCTGTCTGTAGCTCCAGGCACAGGTCGCATATCACAGCATGATCGAACCTGTAATGGGCCACACAGAGCTCATCACTGAGGCCCAGGTACTGGGAGCACAGTCTTGCGATCCTAGGAAATGGGTCACATCACCTGGCCCTCCGGCATTCACATTCTACTTGTGTTATTAGGGTTGTGACAAGCCATGCAGACATGATCTCTCATAACATCACAGGGTCTAACACCACAATGGCATGCACCTGTGGGAGGTGGAAAAAAGTCACGTCAGGTGCATTGTGCATCGGCCTGCATGTGGCCCGCAGAGGCCTCATGGAGCTATTGTGTATGTGGGGTGGGGTTCCAGTGTTACATACAGGCATGCATGTGCTGCTCATGTATGTCACTGGTGCATGCACGGCAGCTCCACAGGTGGGGTGGGTATGATGATGGTGAGGTGGCATCCAGAGTACAGGTGTAGCAGGCTGGACAGTGGGTTGGGGGTGGTCTTGGTGCATCTGTGGATGTCTTTGCATGAGACTCCTATGGGGTGCGATTACCAGTGCGGGACACATAACCTCACCAAGGGCACCTCTGTACGGGATGGTGAATGCAAGTGGTTGACAGACTGATCAGTGGCCTTCCATCATGCATACAGGTGGTAGGCCTGCGATACTCCCAACATATCCATCGTAGGGGGGTTGCATGTGGGAGGGGTGTGTGTGAGAGGTCTTTCTGGACCTCCATGGCACCCTTGCACTGCTGACAGGCCAGCAGCTTTGCATGGGTCACCTGGAGCAGGGACAGTCGATGGATGTGGAGGGGTTGAGCCCTGGGGTCCCCTGCAGAGGTTCACAGTGCCAAAGGGGTGGTTTCTGCCTGGAACAATCAACCAGTGTGGGTGGGGGGATTATGGACACGTCATGCATGCAAGGTGGCATGGAGCAGACACTACTGCTTATCCGAGAGGGACACCAGGACTGTGGTGCCCATTAGTGCAGGGATGGTCTGATGGCCAATGTGGTCCATCACTACTGCCATGCTGCTGTGTTTGCTACATGGTACAGCAGATGTGGTGCAGTGGCAACAGTGGCCTACGCCTCCCATTTCCATCAGCTGGTTGGGGCCTTTGCCCCCCTCCACCCTTTCACCTTACTTCGATAGCTTGCTTTGTTCCTATCTCCCTGCAGGTCACAGTCCTAGCAAAGCAGCTACCATGGCTCGGCTAAACCATGTACAACAGGCATAGGTGGTACCTATGTCCTTGGTGGCAGCTGGGATGTGGAATTGTAGGTATGCTCTTGGGGTTACGGATATCACCGTCACATAATCTGTAGCACCATCACCAATGGATCTGAATCATTGAAGGGCAAGGGCCATTTTGAGCACACTCTTTATGCGGCCGATGTCTAAGTTGCACATATACAAGGAAGCAGACTTTCAGACACGTGGCGTATTCCGAGCAACTATACATCTATGTCTCTTGACATCCAACAGGCATAAAATGTCCATCGTCCCACGGATATGACCCCATGGTTTGGATGTGTTCTGGTATGGGTGATTCCACTTTTGGGCCGTATTCATATCTACCTGTGTTTTTGCAATGGCTCCATGAAAGTCTGCATGGAAGCACAAATTCAGCGAGGGTGAAGCAGCCCTCTTCATAGAGGCCATTCTCAGTGACTATGTAGGCCTGATGGGCATAGAGGAGTGCAAGCTCAGTACCTATGAGCGGCAGTGATGGTGGCTGGCCATCTGTTGGCAAGTGAATGCCATCCACCACAACAAGGACATTGAGGACATGAAGGGGAAGTGGTGACAGGTTCTCTGAGAGGTGTGTGCTAAGGTGAGCAGTGAGGGTCCTGATGGTCAGGGAATGCAGCTGAGTGACCTGGAGCAGTGGGTCCTGGTGACCATCAATTCTGCTACACCGAAAGGTGTCAGTGACCTGGACACCTCAAGGCTGTCACAGGACCAGGGTACGAGCTTGATCTGTCTCATCCATACCCTCAGTAGCCAGTGTCCGTGTCCTGCATCATAGGGTTCAAGGCTCCATTCACCTCCCACCCACCTCTCAAATGCCATCCTTGGAGTGGGCATGGGGCACACATGGGCATGTTGCACAGCCACATTTCCCTTTAGGTCCCCATTGGGAGCTCTGTGGTTCTGGGCCTGCACTGTGGTACATAGCTTGATCTCTGCTGTGCCCACACATCTGCCATGTCAGTTCACCCCTGTCCATTTGCCCCATGTCCATTCGCCCCTGTCCATTCATCTACACATCTGCACATGTTGTGAATGTTGTGTATATCCATCACTTCTGGTTTGCTGACCCATACCTCTCCCAACAGGTGCAGCTGCAGTTGCGTGACCCAGCACTTCCCCCATGCAGCTCTTCTGCAAGCTGTTCCACCACTGCACCAGTTACCTGCTCCTGCTGCAATCTCTGTGACATCAGGGAAGGCAGGGGATTGCCTCTAGGGGGCCCACTGACATGGTGCCAGGACCAGATGCCACAATGGGGACAGAGGATGATGCATTGGAGGTGAAGGGGAACCAGCTCACACCATCACCAGAGCTGCCAGTGCCCCAGAAGGGGACCATTCACAGGGAGAAAACACGCCACTGCACATCTGCGCTGCTTGTGCAGTGCACACAAGCACTTGCTCGGACATCAGGAGGTACATGCAGAGCACATGCATGCAAAGATGGGTCTCTTTTGCAGGAGTGTCTCACTCCAGGAGAAGTAGATGGTGCTCTGGGAGAGACATCTTCCCCTCCAGGAACAGCAGCTGACTGTCACTGTCACTCTGGTTGCATCCTTAGACCGAATGGGCACCCAGCTTTGGACTGTGATCAGTCAGCTGGCCAGCTCTCAGGGAGACCTGAACCCACCCCGGCCCCCAATCTTCCATCTGCCGCTGCCAGGACTGAGTCATCACATCTGCCACCATCCACTGATTCTGCGGCACCTGCACGTGCTCCCGTGCTTACCACCATGCCTTCAACTCGCAGGGTATCAACATGCAGCAGTGCATGGCAGGTATCAGCTGGGGGGGGCATGGTTGGGGGACAGTCTAGGGTCTTGGGCTCCATGCTTCGGCATGTGGGGCCACCTATGGTGTTCCCACCATTCCATTGGGTGGGGGGGGGCAGTGTGGATAGAGGGGATAGCAGCAGCAGCAGCTCATCCTCAGAGGGAACATACACCTCCCATCAAATGCAGATCCCAGCACAGAGGACAAGCAAGGTGACCTCAGGGCAGGATAGGGCATGGGGGTAGTAGTTGATGTCTGGCAGCTGGGTCTGTCTACCAGGAATGTTGTGTTCCATGGTTGGGGGTTATGGTGAGTGGGTGGGGGTGGGGGTGGGGGTGGTCTGCCATGGGCTATGGAGGGCATGTGGGTGTGTGCTGTGCGCAGTGTGGTGTTCTGTGGAGCCACACAGGGAAGACATATGAGGGGTAGCAGGGGTCAGTTGGCCCCATGTCCATGGGGTGGACACTGTGTGTTTGTATCACCACTGGCTCCATCTGAGTGAATGGCATTAACCTGTCTCCTGTTGGTTTTTTTGTTTTTTTTCAATCTCTTGCCCTTATTCCATGTTTCTGGTGGTCTAGATTGCATGTGTAAGCTCTGGCAATCAGACGTACACACTCATGGTCAGAATATGACTTGGATGTCTATGCTGGTGTACACCCCCCATCCCCACCCCTCTTTTGAATGTACAGGGTTTCACATCCAGGACGGCTATACGTCCATATCATTTTGGTTGTGGAATATGTGCTTGCACATCGGCGCCCTTTGCACATGTACATGGCATATCCAGGCCCCTTATTCGTGGTTCAGAATGACCCTCATAGCTTGTTGAACTCCTTTCTGTCCATTCTACCCTTATAGCTTCCCCTCCTGGACAGGGCAGGACAGGACAAAGGGGGGAAATCTGGAGGTTAATAATAGGAGGGGAGGGGCTGAGTGTGCTTTGATTTGTTTGCTCCAATTTTTCTCCCACCCCATCCTTTTTTCTTCACAGAAGAAAATAAGTTAAAATGCTGAAGGAGAGGAGCTGACTAAGGGAGCCAAGGAGTTCTTTAGTGATGATGTGCAGGATTTTCTTTTGCTTTTTCTTTTGTTTCTATGCTCCCTAGCCAAAGAGCAGGTACTTGGTTGCCTTAACACAAAACTTGTATTTGTTTCTAATGTCTGGTCTGTCTGGACTATATTGTAAGCTCCAGGGAGCAGGGACTTTCAATTATACATTTTGGTTAAGTGCTACATACACCTAGTAGTGCTATACGAATGATAACAATAATAATTTGAGATACTGGTCTTAACATTTTGCCCTGCAGCCTTGTGTACCCATGCAAAAGGATGCCCCTGCTCTTCTCCCACAGCCCCATGCCACAATCGGCAAAAACAATAGAAAGAATTAAACCAAATCTTGGCAAAATGAAAGTGAAACAGCTTTGGAACAAACTGACATAAGGACCTAGGGAATGATTTTCATTTAGGCAGGCTATTTGCGCATTGGTGCATAGCCTGCCCACCGACCTCCTTAACTCGGATTTTCATTTCCACTGTGACGGAAATGAAAATCGGCATCACGCCGCACAGGCTGGCAGCAGCCGAGGCTAAGCAGGTAGCAGCAAGTTTTGATGCTGCCATTTAGCCCCAGCACCTTAGAGATAGGCAAGGGTTTTCCTCGTCTATCTTTAAGATGCAGAATGCTAAGTGGTCAGCATCGAAAATCTCTGCTGCTCACTCAGTGCCATTCCCAGCCTCCGCTCTGCCTCGGAATGCCCCAAACATGCCCCGGTGCTAAGCAGATATCATCTGAGCACATTAGGGACTTAACTGGGATTTTCCAAAGGCACTACCCGTGTAGGTGCCTTTGGAAAATCCTGGTTAAGGCATTTACATGGGTAACATGTTACCTGTGTAACTGCCGTCAAAAATCAGGACCCTAATGACTTGACATTATGTGTAATATCTGATGGTAAACAATATAAAACAACATAGAATATGTTGGTATTTTCATATCATTTTAAAATGACAACATAGGCCTAGACCACAGCTTTAGAAGTAATTTTATAAAGAGCCGTGTCAAACTATTTCCATCTATGAGTGTAAATCATAGTATTTTAATGATTTATGCATATCAATGGACATTTACACATGACCTCTATCCAGGCGTGATTTTGTAAGAACACATTAGCCTGATGGCATTTACTTTCACTTTGTGTGTTCATGGGTGGAGTTTGAGCAGAGCAGACAAGTACATGAGTAAATTATACAACACTATAATTTCTGCAAGTTCTAAGGCTAGTTTAAGTGATCACACCTTCAATTAAGGTACGCTTTCACCCATTTCCTTCCCTTTTACTTCATCTTTTCCTTTGACTATCACTGTGTCTCTTATTCTGTCCTATCTTATAGATGGCGTTCTTTTCTTATTTTCCGTAATTTTTAATACTGTATTGTAAACCGCTCTGATGTTTCGGCCTGAGCGGTATATCAAATGTAATAATAAACATAAACATAAACATTTATACCCTTATTTTATGAAGTCAAGTGCACAGGCAATTGACTTTATAAAATAGGTGTGAAATGCATGCATGAAAACATATATGCACTATGCCAGGCTTTATAAAATTACCTTCCACGTGTATAAAGGTTTTTTTTTTTTTTAATGAAAGGCTATTTCATAATATCTGGGGGCCAATTTGCCTAGCATTTTTTACATGCAAACATTTTCGACTCTAACTTACTCAAGCAAACTGACATCTAGGGAGCACACATGCTTTGTTGCACTGACAAGCAGATTTTATTCCTACTGATTTCCTTATAACATAGCTTAGAAGCCCTTTTATTAATGTGTGTTAATGAAGTTAACATGCATTAAGTGCCATTGCACTCATAGAAATAGAAGGGCTGTAGGAATTTAACACATGTTAACTTCATTAATGTACATTAAAATCTTTAGTAAAAGGGCCCCTTAGTACAACTCGGACAAACATACGTAGTCATTCATACTGACATAATTGCCTAATTCAATAATGTGTGTTGTGGCTTCCATAATGTAATAACAGCTATTTAGAGCATATTGTGATGATAGAATAAAGCTAGCAGCTGAGTCTATTAGGCATGCTAGTGCAAATCAGGCACTCATATAGCCAGGTATGTCTGGCAAATGATGCATGAGAACTAGGAGCAAATGTTTGGGCAGCGACCTTGCTCGTATTGCTAGCAATTTTGATTATTACAGAGATTTGTATTGTGGCATGGAAAAGATGGTGTTGAAAGAAACTAATGGCCTGATTTGCTAACAAGTGTTAACATGTGAACCTGTGGTAATATACATTAATGCAAGTTATGTGCTTAGAGCTAGATTTACTAAACAGTGTTACCTCGTTACTCGCACTAACTCACATTAATCTGCATTAATTACAGCAGGTCCCATTTTATGCGAGGAGCAGTTTTACTAATAACACATGTCAATGGCACTAAAGTTATTATTATTATTATTAATAATAATAATAAACATTTATGAAGCGCTATGAGTCATACGCAGCAATAAGGATAAAGACAGTCCCTACTCTTTAGAGCTTACAATCTAACAAGACAAAGGTGAGAAAGAGGATAGAATAGGGAAGGGTAGGAGACATAAGGAACAAGGGATCAGGATCCCAAGGCAGCCTTAAAGAGGTGAGCCTTTAGCTTTGATTTGAAAAGGGGCAGGGATGAAGCCTGATGCACAGACTCAGGGAGTTTGTTCCAGGCATAAGGAGCAGCGAAGTGAAAGGACCGGTCTGGAATTAGCCGAGGTAGAAAAGGGCAAAGAAAGGAGCAGTAGAAGAATGAAGTTCAGGAGAAGTTTGAATTGGATGTGAAAGTGGAAGGAAAGCCAATGAAGTGTTTTCAGAAGAGGGGCTATATGGGCAAAATGAGGCTGGTAAAAAATTAGACACACAGCAGAGGTTTGAACAGATTGAAGAGGGGAGAGAGATGGCTCAGAGGAAGACCATCAAGTAGGAATTTGCAATAATCAAGACGGGAAGTTATTAGAGTGGACAAGTGTTCTAACAGTGTTATCAGGGAGGAAGGGGTAAATCTTGTAAATGTTATAGAGAAAGAAGCGACAGATCTTGGCAATTTGTTGTATATGTGAAGAGAAGAAAAGGGAGGAATAAAAAATGATACCAAGGTTACGGGCTGATGAAACCGGAAATAGAAGGGTATTATCAACAGAGATAGAAAAAGGAAGAAGGGGAGAGGAGGATTTTGGGGAAAAATAAGTAGTTCAGTTTTATTTCTGTTAAGTTTCAACCAGTGGTGAATCATCCAGGTGGCAATGTCAAAGAGACAAGCAGTGATATGAGCCTGCAATGCCTGAGAAATATCAATAAAGATAGATCTGAGAATCATCAACATAAAAATGGTATTGAAATCCATGGGAGGCAATTAAAGAACTAAGGGACTGGGTGTGGAGAGAGAAAAGTAGAGGGCCCAACACAGACCCTTGGGTAACACCAACTGAGAGTGGAATAGGGGAAGAAGAGGAGCCATTAGAACAGACACTGAAAGAGTGATTGGAAAGATAAGATGAAAACCAGGATAGGTCATCTCTAATATCAAGAGATGACAAGGTATCAAGGAGAAGGTGGTGGTCAACAATATCAAAAGCAGCAGAGAGGTCAAGAAGGATAAGGGTGGAATAGAGTCCCTTAGATTTGGCCAGGAACAAATCACTAGAGACCTTGGCTAATGTCATTTCAGTTGAATGTAAGGAGAGAAAGCCAAACTGGAAAGGTTCCAGAAGAGCTTGAGAGGAAAAGAAAATCATGACAGCGATGGAGAACTGCGTGCTCAAGGAGTTTAGAAACAAAAGGAAGAAGGGAGATTGGACGATAATTAGAAGGAGAATTAAGATCCAGAGAAGGTTTCTTGAGCAGGAGTGTGACCACAGTGTGCTTGTAAGCTTTAGGGACAGTAGCAGTGGAAAGAGAGATGTTGAGAATATGTGAGGTGGAAGGGATGACAGCGGAGGAAATGGAAAGAAAGAGATGGGTGGGGATGGGATCAGAAGCTCAGGTTGTTGGTTTGGAGGAGCAAAGAAGATGAGACATTTCATTTCATCATTTTTAGAAACAAAAGGAAGAAAAGATAATAGAGTTTGATGGGAAAAGTTGGTATTGAGGGAGAGGAGGGAATGAGGTTGTTCTAGTGGTGAAGTGCAAGAAATCTCATGTATTTTGTTAAAGAAGAACTCATCTAGGGTTTGGGCAGAGAGAGAAAGGGGGATAGAAGGAGGAGGAAACCTTGAGAAGAGAATTAAGAGTGGAGAAGAGTCGATTTAGTAGCTAGAGAATTTGTCAGGCGGATATAGTAGTTTTGCTTAGCAAGAGCTAATGTAAACTTGAAGGATGAAAGCAAGAAGGAAATCAGAAAATAGGTGAGACTTAAGCCACATGTGCTTAAAAAATATGGCTGCCGCTGATTGGTCCTGTGTGGAACACTCTCCTGCTCCTGGCTGCTGCTCCGAACAGTCCGGCGATGAGCCCAAATGGCGATGATCTTGTGCTGCGTGATTTATCCTTAGCCAGGGCAATCTTATATCTCCCTTCTTTCTATTCTAAGTTGGCTAAGGATACATTTTGTAGGTAGTAACATTTTGTAACTGTGGTTAGGATTTATACTTAGCAGTGTGACTGGATAGGCCAGATAGTCTTTTGTGGGGTAATTTTAGAGAGGGTTTTCTGTTGATAAACCCCCTTTCACTTGCAGAAAAGGGTTTGTATGAAATTGCCCCATGGTATTTGCATGTATAAATATGTGTGGTGACAAGAAGGCACATACTTTTATGTGACTCAAGTGTAGGCCTTCTTGGGTGTATGTTTTGTGGGCAGAATCTTTTTTAAATGCCAGTTGCCACAGTTAAATTAAATCTGAATGTTCAGTGTTGGTATCTGGATAGTGGCTGGTGCTGAATATCTGGATTTGGCACTGACTGCCAGTGCTGGCATCAAGATCAGGTTATGGAAAAGGAATACTCTAGGCCGGTGTCTCTAGATAAGTTTTACTCCCATAATGGCCTCCATAGTTCTTATGCATTTTTCCCAGTAGTCATACAAAGCTTGGAAGTCCACCACATATGTAGGAATGTTCCCACTTGCCCCCACAGCTGCCAGCACTGGTCCCCCACTGTTTGAAATATCTGACACAGTTTATTGGGGGTTAAATACCAACAATAAGGCATCTCATGTAATATGTTGTTTTGTCATGTAAACCGCTTTGATTATAGGAGAAGGCCGTATAAAAAACCTATTAAATAACTAAAATAAATAAACCTCAAAGCCATTTTCAACCTACTTCATTGCCACAGAAATTTTCCTTACATTATGATAAATTTTTATTCCAGTTTATCTTTTCCCAAATCCTCCTAACATCCTTCTCCTACTTTCTCAGATATCTATTGTGTTTAGGGTGACTTCTCAACATTGCATTGGTTTTTGACATCTGACCTTTCCTCTCCATATCCCCATACACAGGGCTTCAAATGAAGTTTTAGCTCTTGCCAATCCCTCCCGATTATTCCCACAATAGATATCCTCACTTGAAGATAAACTAAAAGTATTTTTTTGATCCAAATGATACTTCCCTTTAGATCCTCAAATGACAAAACTTCTCCCTCTTCCATACACTGCTAAGCCCCTTGGCCTCCCAGTGCTGTAAAACCTGTGATTCTAAACATGGGAGAAATCACAATTCTCCCTGATTTGTGTTAACCTAGCTACACTTGGATGTCCCATTGTCTCATTCCTAGAATCATGCCATATTTTCAAAGTAAGCCTTGTGTAGGGGTTTTCAAGCCCTGCAAGTTTTTTCACCCCTTTTGGCACCCTCATAAGACCATCTAGTCTCCTCTCTCCAGCTAAATCCTTCTCGATGGTGACCCAGGCCTTTTTTGGGTCCCTGTGCATATCATGAACAGCTCCTATTTGTGCTGCCCTATAATAACACTTGAGATCTGGCACTGCCAGTCTGCTCTCCCGTTTTCAATGATACCAAATGTCCCAAGCTACTCTAGGGAACCTGAACCACCATGTGAATTTAAAGATCTTTCTCTGAATTGTTCTGAAAGTGTTCTCTGGGATTTCAATAGGGAGCATCTAAAAAAGATATAAAAATCCTAGCAATCCTACTTAGCCAAGGATGGTTCAGCTGAACCCATTGTTCCAAATCTCCATCCAGCTTTGTTATTATTTTCCCAAAGTTAGCCTTGTGTATTTGGGAGGAATCTGCTATTATTTGTACTCCCAGGTGCAATATTTAATGCTAGAAGTCACCCTTTTCCTTAAATGCATCTCCAAATCCTTGTTGAATTTGATTTTCAAAAATCTTGGACTATCCCATATTAATTGTAAAATCAGGCAGTCACCCATATTCCCTCATTTCCCATACCAGCATTGGCAAAACAATGTGTGGGTGGCTCACTATGAACAATAATCCATCTGCAAATAAGATAATCAGCTCCACCCACTGCAATGCTCCTCACATCCACACTAATTCTGACCCTAGAAGCCAATGATTCCATAGAAAGGGAAGAGGAAAATGCCAATAAAGGATAACCCTGTTGTGTGGGATGTCTCCAGAGCTGTTTGGTAAAATGGCTCCAGGAAAATCTCCATGCTTTCCACATCTGTGTACCCTATGTTGTCATTATAAATAGCCCACAAATATGCACCAACTTGCTTTGTCTAGGTGAATTGTTATAAAATTACCCTATATATGTTGTCATTTACAATATTACCATATTAGTTTGCTGTGATCAACTCATTACTTAAGTGCCAGAAAAAGGTCTAGTTTTCAGATCGCCACATTTTTCCATTGTTGAAACTTTGAAGACCTGTTTGAGACTCTTTAGGACTGGAGTTGGTCACCCCTACACTAATTAGAATAGAGTTGGGGGGGGGGGGCAATATTCAGTGGAATGGCCACCGCATAATGATATCCATATAAGTTACCCAGATACCTTTATGAAGTTATTTGCAAGAATTTCAGGCAGTTAGTCTTTCTGCAATAAAGAACCTATAATGACAGTGCAAATCTAAAATCAACACTGTCTGTCAGCCAGGAGTAAGTAGATACAACTGACTACCTTACTCTAGCATTCTCCACAGACAAGCAGAGGTAATGCAGGTACATTCCACTGGTGAAGTCTAACCTGAGCCAAATACCCCTGCTCTCCCCTCGCTCAGAGAAGTATTTTGGACTTCTTTGAACATGTATGCACCTCCCGTGTCAGCCAGCTCACGCTTTCCCTCTCAGTCTTCTCTAACTCAGTCAGAAGAACGTAAGATATGCCATACTGGGTCAGACCAAGGTCCATAAAGCCCAGTATCCTTTTTCCAACAGTGGCCAATCCAGGTCACAAGTATCTAGCAGTTTCCCCAAAAGACACAGGTTCCACAGTGCTTGTATTGGGTCAAGCAGTGATATCCCGAGTCCCTTTTAATAATGGTTTATGGACCTTTCCTCCCGGAACTTGTCCAAACCTTTTTTAAACCCAGCTACACCAACAGCTCTTACTACATCCCCCAGTAACAAATTCCAGAGTTTGATTACACGTTGAGTGAAAAAATATTTTCTCTTATTAGTTTTAAATAGGTTACCGTGTAGCTTTATTGCATGTCCCCTAGTCTTTTTATATTCTGATGACATAAACAATTGATCTACGTTTACCCGTTCCACTCCATTCATTAATTTATAGACCTCTATCATATCTCCCCTTAGCCGTCTCTTTTCCAGGTTGAAGAGCCCTAACCTTTTTAGCCTCTCTTCATAGGAGTAGTCTTCCATCCCCTTTACCATTTTGGTGGCTCTTCTCTGAACCTTTTCTAATAACACTATATCCTTTTTAAGATACAGTGACCAGAATTGCACGCAATATTCAAGGTGCGGTCACACCATGGAACAATACAGAGGCGTTATAATGTCCTTTGTTTTATTTTCCATTCATTTCCTTATGATACCTAGCATTCTATTTGCTCTCTTGGCCGCCACTGCACACTGGGCGGAAGGTTTTAACATGTTGTCCATGATGACGCCTAAATCTTTTTCCTGGGTGGTGGTTCCCAATGTGGAACCTTGCATTGTGTAACCATAGTTTAGGTTGTTCTTTTCTAGGTGCATAACTTTGCACTTGTCCACATTAAATTTCATCTGCCATTTGCATGTCCAGTCTTCCAATTTATCAAGATCCTCTTGCAATTCTCCACAATCTTCTTGGGTTTTAAGAACTTTAAATAGTTATCTCTACCACGGTCCACCCCTCCTCTTGCGATCATTGGATCATCCTTCAGAAAAAATAAAATAAACCAAACAAACCCAAAATTAAACTTTCTGATGGCAAGGGCTTAAAGAAAAAACAGGGCAGTAATTGCAGCAGCAATTCAGACCACATGGCAACACTGCAAGGTGCCTCAGACCTGATCCCATTGGGTCCAGACAAGGCCCGATTGAGGATACAGCAGGCAGCCTTGCGACCAGAGGCAAACGTCTTCCTGGCGTAGGCAGTAGGGCTAAGCGCACAGGGCCTGCAGACTGCAGCCAGCATTTCCACTCCATCTCTCCCGGACCCAGCCTCCTTCTCCATGCTGCCTCACAATCCCAGTGCGGCAGCTATTTTAACCACAGGGGGAGGAAAGGTCAAGTCAAAAGTCAAAACATAAAGTCCCAAGGGAGACAACTAAGCAGAAATCCCCTGCAGGAGCAAGAAATAGTGGGCTTCCTCTGTGTCACGGGGACCCTCTCAACTCTGCAGGTATACTACCACCCTGGTCAATGCTCCCACAGCTGGGACCCCAGAACAAAGCCCCCAGACTCTTAAGCTTGCCCTCATTGTCACCAGTTCTACCCGAACCTGCACCTCCAGAACTGAACTCTGTACTGCCCTTATTACTGCATAGATTCATTCAGGACAGTGCATGCCTATTCCAGACCCATTCTGGAGGTGGCCCAACTACAGTGACACCCACTATGACAAGTCTCCCTGACAGTGCAAGGGCTACACTTCCAACCTCTACTGCTGCACCCCTATCGCTGGAGCATGATTCCTGCTGTCTGCCCAGAGCTTCTCAGGCCTGGGACACAGCATCCACCATCTCGCAGGGTAACCAATCTCCCCACCACGGGATGCAGACTAACTATTCCTACCCTAAATTCCTGCAAAAGATCTTCCAGGCACTGGCAGTCAGTGAGTCCCAAACACCAGCTAACAAAAGAGATTTCCAATCCATCTTAAACTCCTGCACTACCCCTAAGGAGGCACCTGCCTTACCGGTCCACCAAATCCTTCAAGACCTACAGGCATGCATCTGGAAGACCCCGTCCTCTGTACACACCATCTCCCGGCATCTGTACCTCAACTACAAAGTCCTTTCAGCTCCAGGATTTGATCAACAACAACTACCACACCAGTCAGTGGTCATCAGAAGCGACATTGAAGGCCAACCTCTCCAAAGCCCAACTCCATACACCACTGGGTAAGAAGCATTGAGCTCTGGGCATCATGGGCAAGAAATCCTAACAGAGTACCCTCTTGGCCATGCGGGTCATGCCCACCAACTCCAAATGCTGCACTGCCAACATGACTTCCTCTCTCAACTTGATGACCCCTTTCAAGCCAAGGCAGTAGATCTTCCTCAATTCACAGAAAATCTACAGGTGTCCCCCTATCAATTCATCAGAGCCACCTACAATGCTTTTGACATGGGTGTACATGCTGCAGTGACAGCCATCACCTCCAGGCCTCTGCCTGGCTCAAAGTATTGGGTTTGAGGGACGATCTTCATGACAGACTGCTCAACACACCTTGTCTGGGGGACAGTTTCTTTGGGCCAAAGGTGGAATAAGCAGTTTCTGAGGTCAAGTGCCATTTTTCCACAGCATGAGAGCTAGCGGCTAAGCCCATCCTTGCAACACAGGAGACCTCAGTACCCACAGTATAAGCATGCATACCATTACTGATATGTCCAGCAGTTTTACCCACGTCGTTGCTATCAATCTTACAACTGACTACCACAATATAGTGATCCCAAGCCCCACCTACAGGCAATGGCACCCCCGTGAAAGGATTCAACAATCAACTGCACCTGGACCCACTCCCAAGCAGACCCCTAGTTTTTAACTACTTGCCGGTCAGGAGCAGGATCCAGCACTTAAGGGAGGCCTGGCAGTCCATAATGATAGATAGCTGAGTCCAAAACATCATACTAGATGGATACTGCATCAACTTCACTGTGACCCCCTCCCTGCCCACCAACCCTACATTCATGGATATCCCCACAACACGTGCCATCCTCTCACAAGAGATAACCAATCTCCTCTGCAGCGGAGTCATTGAACAGGTACCCTTCAACTAACAGGGCTAGGGGTTCTACTCAAAATTCTTCCTCATCCCAAAACAAAGCAAAGGACTCCATCTGCTCCTTGACCTTCACAACTTCAAAGTTCACATAAAATAAGGAAAAATCAAAATGAACTCCCTCAATACCATCCTGTTGCTACTGCGTCACAATGACTGGATGGTATTGGGAGGACTTACCCACATACCCATGCACCCTCATCAATGGAAATACCACTGGTTTACCTTCCAGAACCATCACTACCAGTACTGGGTGCTTCCATTTGGCTCTCATCTGTACTGCGGGTCTTTACCAAATGCCTGGCAGTTCTTGCCACCCACGTGCATCAACAAGGGCACTGTGCATGCCCCTACCTCAATTATTGGTTTGTTTCTGCTCCCTCCAAAGACGGAGCCGCTCGTAATTGGCTTCCACCATTCATCTTCTGCAGGATATAGGGTTCATCCTAAATCTTCAAAAGTCTGAGCTCATTCCCCAGCAATCGCTTGACTTCATTGAAGCCCACATAGACACCCATGCAGCCACAGCATTCTTGCCACAGGAAAAGTTTGATACCCTCCAAAGGTTCTGCCTTGGCCTGTCGTCCTCATCTTGGTCCACTGCCAGGATGATTCTTTCAGCTGCTGGGCCACATGGCAGAGGTGGTCCATGTTCTTCCACTCATACACCTCTTTTTGCGTCACAAGCTCCATTGGTGTCAACATTTGCATATGCTCTGTACCCAGATCCCTCTACCCAGACACCCCTTGGGACACCTACATCATTCCCTCAGGTGGTGGGTCACATCAGACAACTTGAAGAATGGAAGATCGTTCCAAGCTCTTCCACACAACCTCGTTCTCACAACTGACACCTCTTTACATCTGGGGAGTGCACATCATGCACCTAATGATGTAGGGACGGTAATCCCTTCAAGAACGCAAGCTGCACATCAGTGTCCTAGAGCTCATAGAAGTTTTCTGCATGTTCATGGTCTTCCAGACATGGGTATCTCGAAGAATTGTCCTGGTGCAAACCAACAACCAAGTCATCATGTTCTATATCAACACACAAGGCATGCATTTCTTCCCTTCCCTCTACTCTTCTGTGTCCTCATCAAGATAAGGAATGACCATGCTCAGGTAATCCTTATCATCCTCCAGTGGGCATGATAGGCTTGTGCTTCCTCACCATGGCGATGGAGCCACCAGTACCATTGGATCTGCAACCCTTTCTTCTCACTCAGGACAACAGTCACCTGTTGTACCCTGATCTCATCAGCCTCTCCCTTGCAACTTGAAATTTGAACACTGCCTAGCACTGGACACCTCAATTCTCACAGAGGTACAGACTGTCCTCTTAGCCTGCAGAAAACTTTCAACGCTCAGTTCCTATCGGTGGACGTGGACTTGTTTCACACAGTGTGCTTCAGTGCAAGGCAAGACCTCATATCCTGTCCACTTAGTCTTGTTCTCTTCTACCTCCTGCACCTGTCCAGCTCTGGTCTGCAAACTAACTCTATCCGCTACTACCTCTCTGCTATTGCAGCGTGTCACAATCTCATTGACAATAAGTCCATCTCTCTGCACCCTCTGGTGTCTTATTAATGAGGGGCCTCTTTTTAACATCTTTGTTAGTGATATTGCAGAAGGCTGTTGGGTAAAGTTTGCTTGTTTGAGGATGACACCAAAATCTGCAAATAGAGTAGACACCCAGGAAGGAGAGATGAGGAGGGATATAGCTAAGCTTGAAGAATGTTTCAGAATTTGGCAGCTGAAATTTAATGCTAAAAAACACAAGGCCATGTATTTGGGCTGCAAAATTCCAAAAGAGCAGTACAGTGTACAGAGTGAGGTACTTTTGTCCACAAAAGAAGAGTGGAACCAGGGCGTAATTTTGTCTGATGATCTGAAAGTAGCTAAACAGATAGGAAAGGCAACTGTGAAAGCCAGAAGGATGCTTGGGTGTACAGGGAAAGGAATGGTCAGCAGACAAAAGGAGGCGATAATGCTTCTGTATAAGTCTCTGGTACAACCTCATTTGGAGTATTGTGTGCAATTCTGGAGACCGAACCTTCAAAAAAAATATAAGTAGGATGGAGTTGGTACAGAGGATGGCTACTAAAATGGTTAGTGGTCCTCATTATTTAGCATATGAGGACAGACTTAAAGATCTTACTATGTATACTTTAGAGCTGGGGTCACCAACCTCCAGAGGGCCGCGGGCCACACAGCCGACTACCGGGAGTCTCGCGGGCTGCACCCCCCTTCTCCCTACCCCCGCGAAAAAAAACAACAAACGCAAAATTATGAAAACAATGGCTGATCACCTTCTCGTAGACCGCCTTCTTCTTAGGGCACACTTCGTCGGCGATGGCGAGTACACAGTCCTTTACGAATTCGCCGTCGGTGAAGGGCTTGAGACGAGCTGCGGCGAGGTAGGCAACGCGGTAGCTAGCTGTGGTGTTGCTGGTGGCTGCAGTCTGGGCGGCTGTCACGCTCTTCACAAAGAGAGCGGACTGGCGTTGGAGCGCAGACGACACGCGGGTAAACTCCTGCTTCTTCTTGACTGCATCCATCTTGGCGTACTCTGGGTGGACAGACTCGAAGTGGCGCTTCACATTGTAGTCCTTCAGCACGCCAACGGTCTTCTGATAGATGACACACAGCGCACGATCCTTGTGCAGCGTGAAGAAGAGCTTGTTCCACTCAGGGTTGAAGCCGCGGTTCTCATCGCTGAGCTTGCGCTTCTTCTTCGTGGGGGAAGCCATGGGGAAAAAAGAGAACAGGAAGTCTATCGATAGCTGCAAAAACAGAATCAAAGTTTAAGCCTTATTGCTGATTGGTCCTCTAATTTGCGCGCTGCTCTTGGGAAACCGGTCACGTGCCATTGAACCTGCCGAGCATGCCACGGGCCGCAGATACAATGGCGGGAATCCTTGGCGGGCCGCACATAATGTTAACCGGGGTAGAGCCTCGCGGGCCGCACGAAGGGACCTCGTGGGCCGCATGCGGCCCGCGGGCTGCAGGTTGGTGACCCCTGCTTTAGAGGAAAGGCGGGATGGGGCAATACGATAGAGACATTTAAATACCTTCATGGCATAAATGCACAGGAGGGTTTCTTTCAATTGAAGACAAGCTCTGCTATGAGGAGACATAGAATGGGAGTGAAAGAGGATAGACTCAGGAGTAATACACAGAAATATTTCTTTATGGAAAGAGTGATTGATGCGTGGAATAGTGTCCCAGTGGAGGTGGTGGATATAAGGATAGTATCTGAATTCAAAAAAGCATGGTACAAGCACAGAGGATCTCTAAAGGTAAAAAGGGGACTATTGTAGTTGATATGGAAGGGCAGACTAGATAGATTATGTGGTCTTTTTCTGCTGTCATGTTTCTATGAACACCATCTGCACAGTATTAGTGAGGGGTGCCCATGTATTCTGCTGTAATGTCAGTGCGCGGTATAGGATTGGAAAGAACTGTGCCCTGGTGGACCCAGCATCACCATGATGTGGGCCTCAAAAGGATGACTGAGCAGGGGTGATGGATATCATTCACAGGAGAGGTGTGAGTGATAGATCTGAATGTTGAAAATGTTTCTGTATGGGCCATGGTATAGCAGCTGGCAGGAGAATACATGACTATTCAAAATGTGCATATGCTGATGAATGGGTTGGAGGATAGTTGGCGGTAGATGAGAATGAGGGATGACCTTGCTTCCCCAATGTACCTGCAGAAATGCAGTTGTAGTAAGGGTTGAAAGAATAGTAGATGTGCTATGGGGAAGTTCCATATGGGCATGACATCTGTCTCATCTTTCTAACCACCATACAATTTCCCTGACACATGAATATAAAAACTGGCAAGTGTCTCTCATATTGGCCATATGGAGCAAGTAATGACATGTGATTATCCCTACAGGTGGCCATCCCAGGAGTGGGATGTGCCTGCATGTACTGCATATATGTGATGGATCCAAAGATGTTTAGTCACAGTCATGATGAAATAAATATTCCAAGCATGTACAACTTATGTGTCATACATCTGCAAGGTGAACATGTCCAACTCTTTGCAATGGGCTACAGCAGAGCCAATAAAGTCATGATGTCAGGTGGGCATGATTGCAGACCCAATGTAAGATCATAACGCATAAAAAAGTATAAGAATATGGGTCCCCCAGACAATGCAGATGCCAGACTGTTACTGGCAGCATATTGAAATGAGTTTCCCTACAGCAACAAAAAGAGCAAGTGGGATTCAAACCCTGGTCTGTTGTTTACTAAGCCACCATTCTGCACAGCAGTGTATAGAATCAAAGAGATTGCAGGTCCCTTACTGCAATGGCCAAAACCCAGGACATGAAACAACATGGTTGACACATTCTGAGAGAGTGGTACACCACACCTAGGGCCTGCCTACAGTGGTGCACATGCAGTACACACTGCACCGTACACACAGTATTACAACTGCAGAACAGACACACAGCTGCAGAATGCATGCCTTGTCCAAAGGACAAGCCACATGTGAGGTCAAGATGCCTGTCCCTCCACTGTATCGCCAATGAGCAGAGGAGTAGCCTAATGGTTAGAGCACTGGCAAGAGCACATGGAAGCATGGCAGGTTAGACATGGGGTTAGATGTTAGAACTGTTGCTAGTGACACATATGCCACCATACCCTGCCTCTTTGTACTCTAACAATATCCTTGTGACTGTCACACTCAGTGCCCATAGGGAGCCAGTGAGGCTATCATGCAGGCCCTCTGATGTAACACATGCAGACACTGAGTAGAACCTCATAGGTTCTGGCCATGTGAATATAGGCACATTCTGAACATGTATGGTACTGTTTCACATACCCGTACCCACACTCCAACATTCCCATATAGTTGCAAGAGATGCAGAGACCAACATGACATCCTGTTCCACATTTTGGCAGCTGAAAGTGTGCATCCACCAATCAGAGATCAGTGTCCCACTGTCACAATCAGGCACACAGGTGCATTTGGGGTAATGGGTAATGAACTGCTGGATGTTTTGGCCAATGATCAGCAGACAGCATTGAAGTGGTGTTCACTGTGTGCAAATTTGTATGATACATACCTCCCTATATGTTGTCGTGGGGAGCCCCGTCTACGCCATTAGAATTATGGGATGCTCCACGGCAAAGATTATTTTAGGTAGCCAAAGGGAATGTAAGGCTCATTTGACGTAGAAAACGTTCTTACTTATTCCAGCTTCCTAAGAGAACTCATTAACGAAACCAAGTGTAGGGAAACAAGGCTTTTATTCCCCATCAGTGCAAGGGTTCAAAATAAGACATTGATAAAAAAACAGAAAGTCCTTTGTTTCAAAAGGTACCAGCATTTAAATCAGCTGCTTAATTGTTAAACTTCACAATTAATGCCAGGCTTGATCAGAGGAATTCAGTTCATTCAATCATAAGAATTCTACAAGCTTCTTCAAGGTTACACAGTGTCTACAAACTCCTGACCCATGCACAAATCACAATCCATCTGTTCAGGTTGAGGAGTGAGAACAGTATTTATGCATTCTATTTCCATGGATTCATCACTATATTCATCACTGGAATAATCACTGTCCCTGTCTGATACAGGTCTGTGTGAAATGTCTCTAGGGTCTTGTCTCCAATACCACTGTGTTCTAAGTGCTTTAGGGATTTACTGAAACCACTCTGGTTTCTTCTTCTTTACAGAGTGAGCATTTGTTTTAACAGGGCCTTTAGGACTCAAGCATTTAGTATCATCAATAAAGCTTTCATACCTGGAGTCTGGCTGGTTTGAATCCCTGGAGTTTTCTCTTTCAGAAACTTTCCTCCTGTAGCAGGTTCTCTGCCTGTAAGCTTTAGGCAAGGCTGTGCTTTCTGGCGGTTTGGTAAAACCTGACGTGGATTCCCTTTTCTCCTTTAGTAAGAACTTAGCTTTCTCAGAAAGTGTTTTTCCTTTCTTGCCTGGTAAAACTTGGTTAGTATTTCCCAGAGACTGTAAGCTTTCCTCCAAACCATTCCCTCTGGTTCTTTGCTTACGTGTCTCTGCTCTTGAGTCAGGAACACTGTGAGAACAGGGAGTGGCACACACTCTAGCTTCAGTGTTTGCTCTAACAAACTCCCGTTGAACAGCTGCACGCTTAGCCTGACCCTTCTGAACCTCACCCTTGTGAACTCTGTTCCTTTGGGCTTGCTCACATAGGATTCTTTCACTTACTCCTTCTCTTGGAGTTGATCCTCTTAATAGAGCTGTTCCTCTTTGTGAAGACGTTCCTCTGTCTCTGTTCCTTTTCAGGTCCTTCTCTGCTCCTTTCTCTGTTCACTCCTCTGCCTTCTCTTCTGCCTTGCTGGCATTCAGCTCTGGCTTATAAAGGAATCTTTCCTTCAAGAGTTCTGGGGTCATTCCCAGGTGCAAATCATTAGCCCTCTTAGGCTCATTAACTCCTGCATGGTCATTCCTGCTCCCTCTAGCTGCACATCTAGATTCCTAAAAGAACAGGGTTTCTTTTCAAGTTCTCATCTTTATTGATACCCACATCATGACACATCCCCCCTCTTAAAATATTACGGGCTGAATGTTCATCATTATCACAGCACGTAATTCTAGACATCGCGTCGGCGTTGTAATGCAGCTTCCCTGCTCTATGTTGTACTTGAAATTCATATGGCTGCAACGCCATGTACCACCTAGTCAACCGGCTATTATTGTTGCGCATCTGGCTCAACCACTTGAGTGGGGCATGGTCCGTGATGAGGATAAACTTCCTTCCCATTAGATAGAACTTTAAGGCTTCCACTGCCCATTTTATTGCTAAACACTCTCGCTCAATGGTGGAGTACTTTTTTCAGCCTGTGAGAGTTTCCTGCTCAGGAACATGATGGGGTGTTCAGCCCCCTCCTGCATTTGGGAAAGGACGGCACCTAGGCCGACTTCCGATGCGTCTGTTTGGAGCAAAAATTGTTGTTGAAAATCCACCCCTCTTAGTATGGGAGCTCTACACAGCTTCTCTTTCAACACCTTGAAGGCAGCCTCCGCATCTGCCGTCCAGGATAAGGTGTTCGGGGCATTTTTCCGCAACATTTCCGTGAAGATAGCGCTTTCCTCCGCGAAGTATGGGATAAAACGTCTGTAATATCCAATGAGCCCTAAAAAGCTTCGTAGTTGCTTTTTATTCTGGGGTGCGGGAAAACTGCGGACACTTTCTATTTTATCTAATAAAGGGCGGACTGTACCGCGTCCTACTACATGTCCTAAGTATTTAACTTCGCAGGCAGAAAACAGGCATTTTCCTGGGTTTAAAGTTAAACCAGCCTGTCGCATTGTGCTCAAGACTGCTTTTACTTGGAGCAAATGCTGATTCCACGTAGCACTATGAATGACTATGTCATCCATATAAGCCGTGGCATAATTTTGATGCGGACGTAAGACTATGTCCATCAATCTTTGACATGTTGCGGCTGCTCCGTGCAAACCAAAAGGCATGCGGCGAAACTGAAACAGGTCGACTGGCTTAGTAAAGGCTGTTTTTGGTTGTGCCTCTCTGGTCAGGGGGACCTGCCAGTAGCCTTTTGTCATGTCTAAGGTGGTGAGATACTTAGCTTGACCTAGCCGGTCAAGGAGTTCTTCTATGCGCGGCATAGGATAGGCGTCAAAAGTGGATATGTCGTTGACCTGACGGAAGTCAATACAGAAACGCATCGTTCCATCTGACTTGGGGACCAGGACAATAGGGCTGGACCAAGGGCTCCGAGACTCCTCTATCACTCCCATGTTCATCATGTCCTGTACTTGCGCTATGACTTCTTGTCTTTTGGCTTCTGGCAAACGATACGGTCTTTTCCTGATAATTCTTCCAGGAGGAGTGATGATTTCATGTGCAACCAAGTTCGTTTCGCCAGGAACGGACGTCAATACATCCATAAACTTCTCCAGCATGCTGAACAGTTGTTGCCTCTGCACTACAGAGAGGTCCTCACCTACACGTAACTCCGGACTGGCTTTATAGTCGGACAACAGTGGGCCCAAATCTTCATCCACTTGCTTTTCTCCTACGGCTACAAAGCTCTTCATCTCAGTCTGCCTAGTGGAGCCAAATCCTCCGCTCCCTCAGCTGGTAGGGCTTATCATAGGTACTTCCTCCAAAGGCGGGAAGCCCACCCGCTCGCATATCAGCTGAGCTATTTGTTCTCCAGCTTTCACTTCAAAATTCTCATTCGCAAAATTGAATAGGAGGACCTTGATAATGCCCCTATAATCTGGGTCAATTACCCCAGCGCCTACATCGATGAAGTGTTTGAGAGCTAATCCTGAACGGGGTGCAATTCTACCGTAACATCCCGCTGGTATCTCTACTTGAATGTCGGTGCTAATCAAGGCTCTGCCGCATTTAGGGACTGTCTGACTTTCAGCACTGTATAGGTCATACCCGGTGGCCTGGGGCGTGGCTCGACAGGGACTTTGAGCTTTCTGTGAGGTTTTACAAAATTTTAAAACAAACCTCTTTTCCGCTTCCACCGGTATCTTGTGTTTGGGTTCCTTAACTTTCCCTAAAAGGGGATTGGGAACTATCCTTCCCTTGAAAGAGGTACCTTTGGACACGAGAACTTCTCGTGGGTTTAAACCTTCCTCTAGGCCTTTCTCAAATCGTGGCCAGTCCCTACCTAAGACTAGCTCTTTAGGTAATTTGGGCAATACCGCTATTGACATATTTTTTTCTATTCCCAAACCTCTGACCAGTAATTTGTACACAGGATAAAAGGTGGCAGCGCCATGCACACATTTTATCTTGACTCTGCCCTCTGGTTGACTTGGGACGGACACAGCTTGCTCTTAGATAATGGACCAAAACTTGCGCGAAATCATCGTCTGGTCCACACCAGAGTCAAGTAGAGCTTTGGCAGCTACTCCTTGTACAGTGACATCCAGTACAAATCCTTCTGATAATAGGTGTCTGTTCTCCCCCATGAGAGCAGTACGTACCCGGCACTCATTCATTACATGACCCAACTTTCCACAGCCAAAACATCTTATGGAATGACTTTTCTCTACATTCCTAGCATGTTTTACATTTTGTGTCTTAAACTGTGAGAGACTTCCTGATGGCTGCTTAAATGTTGCTACTGCCATCTTTGCTACCTCCCCAGTACACTGGGTAGCTAATTCAGCCTCTAAATACCTTTCGGTTAAGGCAATAGCCTCTGCAGTAGTGCGACAATTTTGTAGTATAAGGAAGCTCTGTATACTACTGGGTACAGCAATCATAAACTGCTCAAGGATTATCCTATCCATTAGCATTTCAATGGTTCTTTCATTAGGCCTTAGCCACTTTTCAGCTAAGCTCTTCAGCCTGTGACCTATGGTCTTCGGCGTTTCGCCTACTTCCAAACGCGCCGCACGTAGCTCATGGTTATAGACGAGAGAAGTCAGGCCGAGGCGTTCCCTGATGGCCTTCGTCACCTCACTATAATTGTTTGCTAATGAAGCGGGCATTGCCCTATAGGCTGACAGTGCCTCTCCAGTGAGTGAAACTGCCAATCTAATGGGCCACTGCTCTTCCGGCCAACCCACGGAAAGAGCTATTCTTTCAAAAGAGTCCAGGAAGTCATCTGGATCATCATTTACTCCTAACTTCCCCAAAGTTAGAGTCTCGTAGAGTCAGTTGCCCAGTCCTGAGCTCTGCTTCATAAGTCCAGTGGCTTCTTCCTATGTCTTCTGTTCCTGGCTTAGGCAGGTCTCCAGCATCTGCAGGACTGGCCTTTGTTGCTCATGCATTGCCAGGATTGCATGCTGCTGTGTTTGTGCAGCCAGTTCCGCTTGCCTGCTGAATTGTTCTGCCATCCAACTAAACATCTCTCGCTGCTCCATCGCGATGAGATAACCTAGAAAGGAAAGAGAAACAAAAAAAAAAAACAAGTGTGGCTGCACAAAAATCAGACCTACACTTCCCTTTTTTTTTTCAAATTTTCCCTTTAAACTTTTACTTGTATCCACACAAGTTATGCCCTTCTACCTGTTACCTGGTAGAAATGTAGACTGAAACTCTCAGCAAGGGTGGTACTGCTCTGCGTTGTAGCAGTTTCCAACGTAGTCAGCAACCTCGCCTTCCGTTCCAGATTCTCTACGGTCCGGTCCACGTTTTCTCCCTCCGATCTGGCTTTCTTCACTTCCGGTCCGGGTTTTCTTTCACCTCCAGTCTGGGTTTTCTTTCACTTCCGGTCCGGGTTTTCTTTTACCTCCAGTCCGGGTTTTCTTTTTTTTTTTTTTTTTTCAAGCTGAATACTGGTAATTTTTTATTTCTTCTCAGTATGTCTTAGGATTATATCCAAATCCAAACAACTATGCCATTAGAATTATGGGATGCTCCACGGCAAAGATTATTTTAGGTAGCCAAAGGGAATGTAAGGTTCATTTGACGTAGAAAACATTCTTACTTATTCCAGCTTCCTAAGAGAACTCATTAACGAAACCAAGTGTAGGGAAACAAGGCTTTTATTCCCCGTCAGTGCAAGGGTTCAAAATAAGACATTGATAAACAAACAGAAAGTCCTTTGTTTCAAAAGGTACCAGCATTTAAATCAGCTGCTTAATTGTTAAACTTCACAATTAATGCCAGGCTTGATCAGAGGAATTCAGTTCATTCAATCATAAGAATTCTACAAGCTTCTTCTGGGTTACACATTGTCTACAAACTCCTGACCCGAGGCCATGCACAAATCACAATCCATCTGTTCAGGTTGAGGAGTGGGAACAGTATTTATGCATTCTATTTCCATGGATTCATCACTATATTCATCATTGGAATAATCACTGTCCCTGTCTGATACAGGTCTGTGTGAAATGTCTCTAGGGTCTTGTCTCCAATACCACTGTGTTCTAAGTGCTTTAGGGATTTTCTGAAACCACGCTGGTTTCTTCTTCTTTACAGAGTGAGCATTTGTTTAAACAGGGCCTTTAGGACTCAAGCATTTAGTATCATCAATAAAGCTTTCATACCTGGAGTCTGGCTGGTTTGAATCCCTGGAGTTTTCTCTTTCAGAAACTTTCCTCCTGTAGCAGGTTCTCTGCCTGTAAGCTTTAGGCAAGGCTGTGCTTTCTGGCGGTTTGGTAAAACCTGACGTGGATTCCCTTTTCTCCTTTGGTAAGAACTTAGCTTTCTCAGAAAGTGCTTTTCCTTTCTTTCCTGGTAAAACTTGGTTAGTATTTCCCAGAGACTGTAAGCTTTCCTCCAAACCATTCCCTCTGGTTCTTTGCTTACGTCTCTCTGTTCTTGAGTCAGGAACACTGTGAGAACAGGGAGTGGCACACACTCTAGCTTCAGTGTTTGCTCTAACAAACTCCCGTTGAACAGCTGCACGCTTAGCCTGGCCCTTCTGAACTTCACCCTTGTGAACTCTGTTCCTTTGGGCTTGCTCACATAGGATTCTTTCACTTACTCCTTCTCTTAGAGCTGATCCTCTTAATAGAGCTATTCCTCCTTGTGAAGACGTTCCTCTGTCTCTGTTCCTTCTCAGGTCCTTCTCTGCTCCTTTCTCTGCTCGCTCCTCTGCCTTCTCTTCTGCCTTGCTGGCATTCAGCTCTGGCTTATAAAGGAACCTTTCCTTCAAGAGTTCCAGGGTCATTCCCAGGTGCAAATCTTAGGCTCATTAGCTCCTGCATGGTCATTCCTGCTCCCTCTAGCTGTGCCTGGAGGTAACTGCACATCTAGATTCCTAAAAGAAACAGGGTTTCTTTTCAAGTTCTCATCTTTATTGATACCCACATCATGACAATGTGCATACACTGCATGGAGCAAAGAGCCCCTCGCTTGTGAATGCAGCATGGGAAAAGAGCAAAGTGCATGCAGTTAAATTGCAAATTCCTGCCAGTGTCACCAATTAAGAGAATGGATTGGACATTCACAGGAGCCAGCCTTCCCCCTGATCCAAGTTTCCTATAAGCTGCAGCTGTGCCAGGTGGGCTGACACTGTTGCCACGGATACAGCTGTTATGGCAGTTGGCATTAATCTGGCCTCTCGCCTGTGCAAATTAGTGTGTCCTGAGGACTGAAGGCTGAGTCAGAGGTGTGGATTGCAACACACACCAACACACACATGTGTCCCCCCTGCTAACTCCAGTCAAAGCAGCAGTTGATTTGGGAGTTGCACAACAGTGTCATATTGGGAGGTAAGCGTAGGGGAAGGCTGTTAGGATGGGCCTTGATGATGGTGTAACTGGGAATGCATTACAGTGTCATAGCCACAAGTTGCAACTACTTACTGATTACTAACCTTCTACTTGTAAATGGTGTCTCACACAGTATGTGGGTTTGCTGTATAGCTGACCTGCAGCATGTAGTATGCACAGTCATAGAGCCTGGACACCTTATGCATGCCCGGTATATTGCTGAAGTTCATACTACTCCGGAGACACACACACATGAACCCGCTGTTCAAAAGGGTTGCAGGTCGGCATTTATTACCTGCCCCTTAGGCCTCCTTTGATGCTCTACCATGCCTGCTCAGTGTGCAGGCGCTATTAGCGCTCTCTGCAATGCTTGGGCGCTGTCAACGCCCACTCAGTGTGCAAGTGCTATTAGAGTGCTCTGTCATCCAGCCATGGGTGATACTGTTTCTCAGTGTGGCAGATGAGTGTGTGGACTCTTAGTGAAAGAAATGTTGAGGGTTGCACATGCTGATACAGTTCTGGAAGCATAGGATAAAGTTAACACACCTGGACATACAATTCTTGTCCACAGGCTTGATTTGAACCTATGATTCTTCTCTCATACCCACACTGGCCATGTGTTTGGAGACACAGAGCAGCCGTGTGGGTTCATTAATCCATGGGTATATATGTGGTCATTGTCAGGATGCATGCGGGTATGAGTTGGGGTATGGCTATGTCTGCTTAGATCTCTACAGGTTCTCTGCCATACATGACTGACAAGGTATGTTCAGCAGGTGTGGGAGAGGGACATCTTGTTAGGTCTGTATGTTGCACTGCCTTGCTATGCTGCTGGTTCAACTGACATTCATGTCTTACAAATGGGATCTGTCCAGTCAAAGGGGAAGGCCATGATACATGAACATACACATTGCAGACCATGGGTGTCCTAGCAGAATGACCTACGTACCTATTTCCTGGTGTGTGCTTGTGAGACAGTCATGAAATAATCTCATATTTTGCAGACCAACATACCTTATTTGGATTTACATGTGGCTCAGATGGTTGTAATTGACTGAGTACTTACTTATGGAGTGGTCACCGGTTCACACGCAGATTATGATTGCTATTTGGCAGGCAAGGGGGCAGGGTGGTCATTTCTCCTCTAACATAGGCTATTATCATATTGCATACTATTCCTTCCTCAGTGGCATATTTTTCCCACCACATGCACATGTCAACTCAATATGTGGAGGTGGGGGACATTCTAATCCCAGGACCAGCCCATTCACTTGGAAAACAAGCAAGGTGCCAGGGTCCAACAATTATGGTGGACAGCATGCCGGCCAATCCCTCCCTTCCTGCTATCATGGCACAGATGCTGCTTCAGTGCTGCAGGTGGCCTTATTGAAATTTCATACATGCAGCGAGACACATCTTGATGCTCTTGCCCCCCTCCACCGTGAGATATGGGCATGTATCCTGCTGTCCTAGACCTCGGTAGAGAGGGATCACCATGTGTTCTGCTGTACCTGCTGCTGACATGTTTGCCATCCCATTGACAAAGGCAACTGCAGCTTCGCACCTGACACACAGGGCCGCCACCCTTATACTATGCTGACATGGCAGCATGGTGGCAGTGGGGATGGCATGATTTCTTTTTGATTGCAGCAGCATGTATGTGTGCTGGCACTGGCAAAGTGGAGTCATACCAGACATCACAGATAAACATGCTAGGCTGCAGCCTTGTTAACCTAGTAGACCAGCCATCCCCACTGCACACCCACATGACACCTTCTTTGCCATTTGGCACCAACAACATAGTGCCCTTTCTTAATAGAAAGATAGAGCAAATTGCATACATTAAATATGCTCTCTCCTCTAAGAAATAGCCATTACTGTGAGCTTTCAATTGGCATTAGCGTTCCCAGCATCGGGAGCTCTAACGCATGGTAACACAACCTGGTATTAAAGGAACACACACTATCCCTCCACGCTCTCTGTCCCATTAACACCTCCTTTCATCTTAACGCTATGGGCCCAGCTTCTGCACATTAATTCAGTGTTATCAGCACTTTCTGTGGCGTTAAACACTCACGGGTGCTGATAACGTGCATTAACAGCACACTTGCTCTCTTACTGTTCTTTAGTAAACATAACCCTATGTGTTCTAGTCCTGTAAGGGAAGTAACATTCATTTTAATTTCTTGAGTTGCATCATGATTCTCTGTCATGAGTATTTTTTGAGATTTACATCTCCTTCATGATGAGTATACGAGGAGGTTTCAGTTTTGATTTCCTTGTCAGCTGTCATTCTTTATACTCAGGAAATGTCCTGTGTTGATATTTCAACTCTTTGTAACACCACAAAAGGTCTCTACCATTGTGGATAATTTAACACTGACCATGACAATTACCTCTTAGAATAAGTATGTGGAAACAAAAACAATTTATTTACAAGATTACTGATCTTTTATTTGTTCCTCAGAAAGCAGATTGCCTAATGGTCCTTAGCAAGCTCACTAGCATCCTCCAATGTTAACATGTTCATACTGTACATTTTTTCTGGTGCAACACAAACCGCTTATACAAAAGGTCTCGTTGCCACAGGTAGATTTCTGATAACTCTCAATGACTTATCAACTGTGAACTGTTTGTCAGCAATCTAAAGAGAAATTTCCACAGCAGATCCTGAAGTCTGAATCTAAAAACATGAAATTTCAATGACTTATTCAACTAACATTTTGCACTAGGTCTTTACTATAAACATATAGATATTTTTTTTTTAAATAAAGCAAATAAAATCACCCACTCATAATTTCTGCAATTGAGTAAACTAGAAAGTTCAAGTCAAGCATCGTTTTCTGGGTGCTTTTCATAATGGATTTCATGGCAGATGACCTGACAGCTAATCTCATGATCTGAACTGTGCTGTGCAGTATACCCACAAACAAAGCACTGTCAATACTCAAAGGATCACATTGCGTTCACATGACATGTCTGCAAGTTAGTGCTGCAAATGTCCAGAGGTCCAGACTGACCTCTTCACCTCCCGTCTGGGAAACATTCCTACTCAAGTCAGCTCATTCTTGACAACTCACAGAGCAAGACCATTGGGCATAGTCTTGAAAAGGGGAAACGAGAATAGCCATGAATGGAGCATGTCTGCTACAACAATGACAGATGATAACTATGAATATGTCTGGAAACTGTGCCCTTGTTAAAATGGAATGGGAGCATCTTTATTTTCTTCCCCATTCCTGTTTTCAATATATTTTCTTCAGTCACAAGTACATTTTTCCCTTCAGTTGTGTCTCAAATAGCAAACTAATTACAGAGAATGTTTAATTTTGCATTAGAAACAAACTGTCTATTTTCACATTTAGATATGAAGCCACTGAATTTCACAAGTTATCTTTCTTCTCCTGCCGAGCAATCTGAATATATCCTAGCCCAGCATATACTATGTATAAAATTCCTGTTAATTGAATTCGACAATGTATTGCATTATAAAAAATATTCTGTATATAATGTTTCCTCTGAAGCGGCAATATTTTCTTTCATAGCTAAAGATTGATAAGTGCCTGATTTAACAAGGTTTTTTTTTCCCTTCAGACACAGAATGGGGGAAGAGCCTTAGTGAATCAAGGCCTAAATAATATTCATTTTCAGTTTTTACATTTGACTTTAAAATAACTTGGTCTATCATTAATTCTATAGTATTACAGTCTCTCCCGTTAAAGACTTTTCACTGACTCTGGAATTTCAAAAGAAGCAGGACTGTGATCAGCAAACATGCATCTTATCTTGAAGCTGATTTGAACATAATGGTGCTATAAACAGGTAAAAAAACCTTATAAATAAACAGAGGATGGATAACTTTGTACAAATCGTTCATGTAGTTCCAGTCACCTAAAAATATTCAGGTATTACATAAAAGAATCAATGAATGTAGAGTCTTTTAAAAGAAATGTGTAGTAAAAAGAAAACTACATCAAAAGTGAAAATTTACAAAGACAACCAAATGTAATCTGGGACATCCAAGCCAGACTATCTGAAAAAACAAAACAAAACATGCACGTCCAGGGCTGGCGCAAGGAGATGAGCTGCCCTGGGTGAACTTCATCCTTTGCACTATCCCCCTCCACGGCACCCTTTGCTGCTGCATGTCGCCCCTCTTGGGTCCTGCAGCGGTAATGGCAATGGCTACCTCTATCGTATCTCCCCTCAGCTATCTCTTTTCCAGGTTGAAGAGCACTAACCATTTTAGCATCTCTTCATAGGAGTATCCTTTCATCCCCTTTATCATTTTGGTGGCTGTTCTCTATACCTTTTCTAATAACACTATATCCTTTTTAATATACGGCAACCAGAACTGCACACAATACTCAAGGTGCGGTTGCACCATGAAATGATACGGAGGCATTATAATATCCTTTGTTTATTTTCCATTCCTTTCCTTATGATACCTAGCATTCTATTTGCTCTCTTGGCCGCCACTGCACACTGGGCCGAGGGTTTTAACATGTTATCCACAATGACGCCTAAAATCTTTTTCCTGGGTGGTGGTCCCTAATGTGGAACCTTACATTGTGTAACCATAGTTTGGGTTGTTCTTTCCTAGGTGCATAACTTTGCACTTGTCCACATTAAATTTCATCTGCCATTTGGATGCCCAGTCTTTCAATTTATCAAGATCCTCTTGCAATTCTCCACAATTCTCATGGGTTTTAACAACTTTAAATAGTTTTGTGTCATCTGCAAATCTGATAACCTCACTCGTTATTCCCTTTTCCAGGTCATTTATGAATATGTCTAAAAGCAGTGGACCCAGCACACATCCCTGGGGTACCCACTATTCACTTTTCTCCATTGCGAAAATTGGCCATCTAGTGCCAACCTCTGCTTTCTTTCTAACTAGTCCCTGATCCACAATAGTTCACTGCCTCCTATCCCATGACTTTTTAGTTTTGCCAAAAGTCTCTGATGAGGGATCTTGTCAAAGGCTTTCTGAAAGTCCATATACACTATATCAACTGACTCACCTTTGTCTACTTATTTATTCACACCTTCAAAAAAACATAACAGATTAGTAAGACAAGATCTTCCTTGTCTAAAGCCATGTTGGCTGTCTCCCATTAAGCCATGACTATCTACATGTTCAGTAATTTTGTTCTTTATGATGATTTCTACCATTTTTCCTGGTACTGACATCAGGTGCATCGATAAGTAGTTTCTCCAGGAAGTCAGTCCTCACATATGGGTGATGTCGGCGCCGACAGAGCCCTCGTGCGGAGCAATTCCCCACATTTCAAAGAAAGCATTTGGGATTGCATCGTGCATGCATGGTCCCCTTCCCGCCCAAGGATGCCATCTTGCTCAGTCTCCCTTTTTCCACGGAGCCCAATGGACATTGTCCCTAATTCCTTGTGGAAAAAGTGCATCAAAACTTGGAAAACCTTTTTCGGATCTTCGACCGGTTCGACGCCGGTTCCCCTTCCCGCCTTCGGCTCGCTACACTGGTATCAAGTCCAGTCAATTTTTGCGTTTTTATCCTTAGAGACTAGTGTTCTTGCTCTTTTTTATTTTTCACTGGCAGCCCAGTCCTTCGACCTTGCAGAGACACTTTTTCCCTCGATGGCTGCCAGCAGGTTTAAAAAGTGTGATCGGTGTAAGAAGTTAATGTCCCTCACCGACACCCATGACTGCTGTCTCCGATGCCTCGGGCCTGACCATGACCCGAAGGTTTGTGTCCCATGTGGGAAGATGTCCTCTAAGGCACTTCGAAGTAGGCAGCAGCAGCGTGAGAGGATTTTCTCGGAGTCTGCATCCCCCAGGATACAGATCTCATCAGAAGCCTCGATGTCTCAGGAGCTGTCTGAACCCGAGCAGCGTCGGGGGTCTTCTGAACGGAGATCTCCCTCCTGGGAACACTGGAAGAAGAAGAAGCCCATGAGGGTGGCATCGTTGGATGCCTCCGATCGCCCTGGGCCCTTGAGAGCCAGGTCGCGGAGTCCTAACCACTGCCCCGGGTTCTCAGAGTTGGAGCGGCCTGCGAAGGTACCTTGCATGGAACTGGAGACACCGAGGCAGGTAAGTGCTGTTGTCCTCGTGGACTCCCCTCTGGGGGAGCCGGCATCGGGCCCGATGATGTCAGGGCCCGAGCCAGAGGCTGCGGAGTCTTCTGAGCTTGGTCTCAGGATGACGGCCCCGGAGCACAGTATGTCTGCTTTCATGGAGCAGCAGCGGGCGCTAATAGCCGGTCTCACTGGTCCATCCGCCCCGACCACCAGGACCTCGACATCCAAATCGACCCCGGAGACTGAGCCAATCCTCGAGACTCTTCAGACTCGAGTCAATCCTCGGCCAAGGTCTCCTTTGACCTCCCGCTCGGGACCGAGGTTGTTGACGTCGGGGCAGTCGGGGCCAAAGCCCTCATGGCCGGAGCCTCTCGATTCCTCCTCGGAGGGATCAGCATGGGAGATGGAAGATAAGGAGTCCCCAGACAATCATCGGACCCGGTATCTCCCATCGGACTCACCGGGTTTGGAGCCTCGGAGAAGACCCCCTCTGTAGGGACATGGCCAAGACTTTGGCATTTCTGGCGGATACCAAGGAGGAGCCTCGAGCTGAAGAGCCTCCAGTATGACTTCCCCCCGAGGAAAGCCCTTACTGTACCGGTTCCTCCAATGCTGGAATGGCTGATGCTCCGTATGTGGGAATCACCGGCTTCAATGCCGGTTCTCAGCAAGCGGGTGGATTCCATCTATCGAGTCCGCAAGGGCCCTGGGTTCCAAAAGGCACAGCTGCCGCACAACTCCATGGTTGTGGAATCGGTCATGCATAGGCTCAAGAGCCAGAAAACGCACTCTTCGGTGCCTCCTGGCCGGGAAGCCCGGAACCTGGATGCCCTCAGCAGAAAAAGCTTCCAGGTCTCAATGCTTTCATGCCATGTCCAAACCTACCAGCTATACATGGGCATGTACTTGAGGGACCTGTCAAAGGAGATTGCCGGGTTCTCAGCTGGCCTCTCCGAGGCACCCTTGCAGAGCTTCAATGCCTTGTCCACCAGGATTCGGTAGTGCTTGAAGTTCATATCTCGAGCGGCCTATCATGGCTTCGAGGCTTCGGCCTGAGTAGCCACTGCCGGCATCGGTGCACGCCGCCAGGCCTGGCTAATGTCATCAGATCTGGAGCCATGAATTCAGTACAAGTTGGTCGATGTCCCTTGCTGAGGTGACAACCTCTTTAGCAAACCCATGACTGAGAAAGCTGCTGAGCTCGAGTCCGAGTACTTGACCCAGACAAGACTCTCAAAGAAGACTTCTGCCCCTTCTAAGATGAAGGGCTCGGGTAACAAGCCCTTTTTCCCGAGGAAGGGTACTGCTTACTGCAACTACCCCACTTACCAGGCCACACCAGCTCCCCAACATGGGCAGCAGGCCAAGGGACAGGGGCATGGCCTGCATAAGCAGAAGGCCCCCAAGCCCCAGGCCCCGGCTCCTACCCAGCCGGGTGGGGGTTTTTGACTCCCAATGTATAGTCTCTCTTCCGCTAGTGGTAAGGTCATGCACAGGGGGCAGGCTAACCCAGTACGCTCACAGGTGGCCAGCCATCACCTCGGATATCTGGGTCCTGCAAATAGTCCATAAGGGCTATTTGCTTCACTTCAGCCAGTTACCACCCCATTCTTTTCAGGGGAGCCTCTCAGACCACCAGGACCTCCTCTTGCAGGAGCTGGCAGGTCTTCTAGAGGATCAGGCAGTGGAACCGGTGCCCCACCACCTGGAGGGCAAGGGCTTCTACTCCAGGTATTTCCTCATACCAAAGAGAACAGGAGGCCTCAGACCCATCCTCGACCTAAGAAACTTAAACAAGTTCCTGGTAAGGGAAAAGTTCAAGATGCTTTCCCTTAAAATGTTGCTGCCTTACCTCCACCAGGGAGATTGGCTATGCTCCTTAGACCTGAAGGATGCCTATACACATATCCTCATACATCCAGACCACAGACAATATCTGAGATTTGTAGTGGAAGGAAAACATTTCCAATAAAAGGTTCTACCCTCTGGCCTAGCCTCTGCTCCCAGAGTGTTTACAAAATGCCTGGCTGTAGTGGCGGCCTTCCTCAGAAGTCAGGGAATTTTTGTCTTCCCTTACCTGGACGACTGGCTCATCAGGGGCCAGTCACCTCAGGAGGCCCAACAGGCCACTTCTCGCACTATCAACCTGTTGCAACATCTAGGCTTTGTCATAAACCACACAAAGGGGTATGTTTACTAAAATGTGTTAGTGTGATTCGCGTTAGGATCCGCGGTACAGGCAGAAATCCCAAATAAGGACATGGGCGGTACATCGTTATCGATAACGCGCGTTACCAGGTGCCATAGCCTAACGAGCGTTAGAAAACATCATGTAGAGCGCCGCGCAACGCGCGCCCATAAGGCGTCTGATAATGTGTCTAGCAAGGCATCCAGAACAGTAGCACAATGGTTAATACACTGACCAATAGTGCAAGGGAAATGAGTTCAATCCCCTTGTGGGTCTAATGAGTAAAGCTGGCTGAGGCATCACTTTTTACTCAAAAGCAGTGCTGTATGAAGCAGTTTGTTTGTTAATTTTAATTCGTGCTGCCAGCAAACACAGCCTCACAGGGCCGTAACTTAAGGTGCCGCATAAGGCACCCTATAAGGCACCCCAGAGGGCACATCATAAAGTGCACTGTCTGCCAAGGCACCCTAGAATGTGCCCTATGGGCCACCCCACAGGGCGCAGTATAGGGTCCTGCATCAGGCACTGTATAGGGCGCCTGATGAGGCAATGTAAGGAGACAGCACTATGAGGGTGTCATGCTGGCAGCACCAATTGAAATTAAAAAAAGAAAATGCTACAGACAGCGCTAACAAATATCCCCACTGTGGGATCAAACCCATGACCCCTGGCTCCATAGGCAGTGAAGTAACTAGTGGGCCACATTGCTAGTGCTACTAACACAGCCCTGTCTGGCAAATGAAGGACGTCAGGTCACCACACAAACTGTCTGCTGTGGTGGCCAGGATTTGGGTTAACCCACTCATACTCATGGTGCACTGCACATGCAGATCAGCAGTCTACAGAGGGTCCCATGTTGCGGGGTGCACCCCCCCCCCCCCCAGCACCTCGGCCTGGTTGTGTGTCCTGACCATGTGCAACCCCACAGCACCTCAGCCTGGTGGGGGTTCTGACCATGTGTGTTACTGCCACAGAGTGGCTACCGTCCATCACAGTGGACGGGTCCCGTGTTCACCCTGAGGGTGAGGTGGGGTGCCCAGCACCATTTCCACTGCACCTGGCATTTCTGCGATGGCCTATGCTACAGGTCCCCCTCGGTGCCTCTGTGTGATAGGTGGCCCCTGCAGATACCCTTTGCATTGGCCTGTGTCCATCTGTACATCACGTCTTGCCTATATGGACTGTGATACACCCTGAATGGTTCATACACTGTGTGGGTGCCCTGGTCACATGATTTCAGATCCATGGGAGGCGGGGGGGGGGGGGGTTGGGCCCATAGGCGGTTTAAGTACCAACACCCAACCCACCTTCTGTGGTCAGGGTAGGAAACATGGTTTCCAACGAACACGTCTACATTTTATTCCCCTACACTGGTGACAGTAGAGGGTACCTTCACCCCAGTCCTGCCAGGGATTGAACACCCCACCAGGGCAGTCTATACAGATCTGTATGCCTCACTACATTGGCACAGCTGCCCCACAGAACTATATGACATCCTCCTGCAGCAGACAGAGTGAGTCAACAGCCACTACACCCTGCCAGGTGCTCCAGCCACACACATACAAACTGCAGTCAGCTTGCCTGCCTGCTAGTCCATAATGCATGTTCCTGGAGGTGCTGGGTGCAGCCACACTGGGATGTGCACACACTCACCAAACAGATAGGTCAGTGATAGGGCTCCAGAGGATGGAGCCCACATATCTCACTTCAGAAGGACACTGTGTCGCACAATGGGGGAACCCAGCTAAGCCATGGTCACTGCACAGTCAGGGTGTGCATGATCATACAGCAGGACATGCCGTGGCCACCCTGTCCGTGTAGGTGGTGTGCAAGCCCTAAAATGTCCCAGCCATTGCCCTGGGCCCTGTACAGGTGCATCCTTGCCAGGCCGAACTCTCCAGCTATACCCACAGTACCTTGCTCCTCATTATGCACATTGCCAGGCCAATACTAGCGACAGTGATAGTGGTGTGTGCTGCAGAGGGTGTTAGCAAACGCAACACACTGGATAGACTGACGCACACCCCCACACATATGCCAGTATAGGCTTTTTCCAGCCCAGGACACCTCACCAGTCCTGGGCACAGTGCAGGTGTGGCTATGGTATGCTGTACTGTTGGGGTCTCTCCCCAAGGTGGTGGACACTGTCTGGTTCCAGACGTGACACACACTCCACAGACATCTCAGAGGTTGGTATGGTACAGCACACTGGGCCGCTTGTGCTAACATTAGGGATTGCTATGTGCCAGTTATCATGGCAGACATTTACTATCTGTGTACCGTATTCCCTGGTCTTGGGTGTCACTGCTAGGATATACATGTGCTAGTATTGGGGGATGCACACAGGGCCCAACATCCTCCCTCTCCAGGATGCAGTGGCTAATGGGGCCGGTGGGTGTGGGTGTTTCCACCCCTGTGGATCATTGCTCTTGGACAGGGGTTCCCAAACGCAGTCCTGGTGGGCCGCACCATGTTCGGATTTTCATGATATTACAGATGACTATGCATGAAATACATCCAGATGCCATGGGGGCCGCGCATCGACATACAGCACAGGCATCTTTATTGCAGACAGCATGGCACCGGAATGTTGATTGGACCTCCATGACTGCCTTTGGGGGATTCTGCTCTCGATACTGCGCCAGTTTGTGGTGTCTGTGGTCTGTGCATTAAATTGTAGGTGTTGGAAGCATGCTTGTTCTATCAGCACTACAAGGTTCCATCTTACCGGTTTGTTACTGGTAAAACATATAGGGGCGGAGTTGGCAGGGACCACAGGTTGGGATTGAACCAGTGACCTTCAGCTCCTGAGCACACTGGCTGTGCTTACTGCGCCACAGGGGCAGATCGTTCTCCAGGAGGTACCGTGACTGTTTGTCCTTCTGAGCCTATCAGTTGCAGTGCACGGCACCCACCTGGACCGGGCTGGGCCATGGTCTGCTGCAGCCAGGTGCCACTGCCCCCTCCACCATCTTTACGCCCTCCGCCACCATGCTAACATGTCCTTCTGCTGGTGGTGCTGGTGGTGGGCAGGCTCGGGCCATCCAGTGTGCGTGTCGGCAGCTGCCTATAGTATGGGTGGTGGGGTAGGGGTGCCTAGATGGACACCCACACTTCCCCCCAGCACTGCAGGGGACACACTCATGCCCATGTTGGGCTCTCAGCAGATGCAGTTTGGCTCTACTGTTTATGCATTCCTATGGGCCACACTGAGCATCACCCTGGTCCCCACTGTGGTCCAGCTGCACCACAGCATGTGCCTCCTGCAGCCCTCTGTAACCCCTTTTCCAGCGTCTGCCCAGTTGCCCGTTCCACCATGCCCACCCTGCTGTTGCCGGACATGTGCACACCATGGGGAACCTGTTCAGTAACAAGGGGATGCCCTGATCTGCACTATTTCACTGTGGCATCATTCACCGTCTATGGTGACAGGGCATACACCCTTCCACAGTTGATATCTTTTTCTGAGGCTTTCTCAGTGGTATTTTTGGCTGTTTCCCATTGCTATCACTATTGGCTAGCTTGATAATGTTATTTTCCTCGTTTGTTATGGTCATTTTCACTGCTTATTTGCCCTTTTGTTCCGTGCACATGTATCACACTTATCACGTTTTGTGGGTTTCCCTGCCTATGCTGTACATTGCTGACGCTGAAATGGTTTCCCTCCCTGCAGATTTGCATCTACCGGCAGGTTTTCAATCGCGGTAGGATTCAGCCCTTGAGTTCACCGCATTGGGGTGCCTGGTGCCTCTCCCCACCCACAATACGCCCATTGACCCCTTCTCTCCGCCCTCTCTCCACCCTCTGCGGTGTTTTACCACGCCGCGGACCCTTACGATCGTTAACTACTGTTTACGCGCGTTATGAGACGTCAACGATCGTTAACATCTCATAACGCGCGTTGACAGTGGTTAATGATCGTTAACGTTACATAACGCGCATTATGTAATGTTAACGCATTTTAGTAAACATGCCCCAAATTCTACTCTGCTCCCCACTCAAAACTTAGCATTCATAGGAGCAAGATTGGACACCCTTCAGGCGAAGGCTTACCTGCCAGAGGACAGGGCACAGAGGCTGCTCGCACTGACACATCAGTTCAGACACAGGTCTCGGGTCTCAGCGAGACACTTCTTATGCCTCCTGGGCCACATGGCCTCCATGGTGCATGTGATACCAAATGCCCATCTCCACATGAGAACAGCTCAGTGGTGCCTCAGAGATTGGTGGACACAAGCCACCAGCAGCCTCAGAGACAGGATAACAGTATCCAGATGACAGTTGAAGTCATTGCTGTGGTGGAGTCAACCACCCAATCTGCTCAAGGGTGTGTCTTTTCAGATTCCCTCACCCACAAGAGTGCTAATGACAGATGCCTCCTTGCTGGGCTGGGGAGCCCATTGCCAAGGATCATGCACTCAAGAATTATGGTCTCCTCAGGAGTCTGCACACCAAATCAACCTCTTAGAGCTGTGGGTGATTTACCTAGCTCTTCAAGCCTTTTGTCATGTCCTCTCACATCAGTCTGTATTGATACAGATGGACAACCAGGTAGCAATGTTCTATGTGAACAAGCAGGGAGGTACGGGGTCTCATGTCCTATGTCAGGAGACACTGGACCTCTGCTCCTTTGCCATCAGGCAGGGTATCTCTCTCAAGGCAGTGTACCTGCCTGGTCAGGAGAACTGCCTAGCAGACAAACTAAGCAGGATTCTCCAACCTCACGAATGGCAACTGGATCCGGTGGTGGCACAGCAGATTTTCCACCCCTGGGACATCTGTCCATAGATTTATTTGCCAGTCTGCAAAATCACCAGCTGCCCAGATTTTGCACAAGACAGCCACATCCTCTGAGGGTGGCTGCAAATGCTTTCCTTATCTCCTGGTCAGGGGGCCTCATGGCTGTGTTTCCTTCCACGCCTCTGGTGGCCCAGACTCTGTTCAAAATCCTTCAGGGCAAAGCCTCTGTCATTCTGGTAGCCCCCAGATGGCCAAGACAGCCTTGGTTTCCGCTTCTCCTCCAGCTGGCAGTGCAAACCCCACTTCCACTGGGGATGCAGCCCGACCTCCTATCACAGGAGCAGGGCTCTCTCTTGCACCCCAACCTCAGGGCACTCAACTTGATGGCATGACTGCTGAAAGGGTAGTGCTGGCTCCTCTCCTCCTACCTCGGAATGTAGAAGAAGTATTACTGGCCTCCAGGAGGCAGTCCACTAGGAAATCCTATGCTTTCAAGTGGCATAGATTTGAGGTGTGGTGTAACCAGCACAATGAAAACCCTTTCTCTTGCCTTGTACCAATGGTGCTGCAGTACCTGCTTCACCTCTCAGAATTAGGTATCAAGTCTAACTCTGTCAGGGTCCACCTGAGTGCTTTGTCAGCAAACCACTCACCAGTGGAGGGGCAACCTCTTTTGGCTCACCCCCTGGTGTCCAGATTCCTCAGAGGTCTGCTTCTGCTGAAGCCCCCAGTTCATCCTCCGGCAACTGAGTAGGATTTGAATGTGGTCTTGCAGCAGCTTACTCACCCACCTTTTGAGCTGATGTCCTCTTGTCATCTGCGCTTCCTCTCTAGGAAGGTGCTCTTCTTGGTGGCACTCACATCAGCCAGACATGTGAGTGAGCTGCAAGCTCTCGTAACTGATAAACCATACACAAGGTTTTATAGAAATAGGGTGGTCCTCCGCACTCACCTGAAGTTCCTTCCAAAGGTGGTCTCTCCTTTCCATCTCAACCAGGAGGTGGTTCTTCCAACCTTATTTCCCAGGCTGCATTCCAGCTGGACAGACACAATCCTGCATACCCTGGATTGTAAGAGGGTGTTGTCCTTCTACCTGGAGCGTACGAAGGGACATCGAAGGGCTACTCAGCTCTTCATCTCGTATGACCCCAGTAAGCTGGAGTTACCTGTTTCCAAGCATATGCTGTCCACCTGGGTGGCAGACTGTATTGCCTGGGCATACATGGTGGCCAATCTCCCATAGCAGGGTCGAGTTATGGCACACCGCGTCAGGGCTAAAGCCGCATCAGTGGCTCACTTCCGCTCTGTTCCGTTGGCAGATATCTGCCGGGCTGCAACTTGGTCTTCAAGCCAGGCTTTTGCAGCCCATTACTGCCTGGATAGGGAGTCCTGATGGGACAGTGCTTTCGGCCAGGCAGTTCTCCGGAACCTATTTGAGGTTTAGGCAACTCTGACCCTCCGACACTGTGGTATCAGGCTAACGGGGGGGGGGGGGGGGGGGGGGGGTTTTTCTTACGCGGCTGAATTCCTATTGCAGCTGCTGCGGCTCTTCTAGAGGGAGACATTTTTCAGCTATGGGTTCTCGGTAGCCTATAGCTAGGGAGTCCCATATGTGAGGACTGACTTCCTGCTTGTTCCTGGAGAAAGCATAGTTACTCACCTGTAACAGGTGTTCTCCAGGGACAGCAGGAATCATTCCTCATGACCCTCCCTCCTCCCCTGGAGTTGCAGTCCTATTATTGGTTTTTATTCCTTTTGCCGTCTTTTTGGCTATGTCATTTGACTGACCAAGATGGCACCCTTGGGCGGGAAGGGGACCACGCATGCACGATGCAATCCCAAAGGCTTTCTTTGAAAGCTGGGGAATTGCTCCGCATGAGGGCTCCATCGGCACCAATGTCACCCATATGTGAGGACTGATTCCTGCTGTCCCTGGAAAATACCTGTTACAGGTGAGTAATTACGCTTTCCCTGATCACCCCTGGAACCCTTTTTAAAAATTGGCATTACATTGGCCATCCTCCAATCTTCAGGTATTACAGATGATTTTAATGATAGTTCACAGATTGCTAATGGCAGGTCTGCAATCTCATATTTCAGTTCTTTCAACACCCTTGGATGTATACCATCCAGTCCAGGTGATTTGCTACTCTTCAGTTTATCAAACAGTTGTAATACATCTTCCCGGTGTATCGATATTACTTTCAATTCTTCCGCAGTATCACCTTTAAATGCCACTTCAGTCATGGGTAGCATCCCTACATCTTTCTTAGTAAAGACTGAAGCAAAGTATTCATTCAGTCTCTCCGCTATGGCCTTATCCCCTCTTAGTGCCCCTTTAACCCCTGTATAATCTAATGGTCCAACTGACTCTCATAGGATTTTAGCTACAAATATATTTGAAAAAGTCTTTATTATGCATTTTTGCTTCCAAGCAAGTTTCTTCCCAAATTTTCTCTTTGCCTGCCTTATCAATGCCTTGCATTTAACTTGCCAGTGCTTGTGCTGTTTCAAGTTTTCATTTGGCTCTTTTTTCCATTTCCTGAAAGATGCTTTTTAGCAACAACAGCCTCTCTGACCTCACCTTAAAACCATGCTGTTCAAATCAAACTGCTGCTATAATTGTGTTTGTGCAGGGTACTGGGGATGGTGGAATCCCATCTTCTCCATACCCTCTGGATGTTTTACACCCAAAACAAGCAATATACAATGCATATTCCTGCCTAAAAATATTTAAAGTAAAACAAAATAACATTATTGATACGCAGAAACGTGGAAAAGTAAGTGTACCTTATAAAATTACTCCCTAAGGAGGTCATTCCAGAACATGAATTAGGGGTTTGTATATGTGGTGGGGACGTTTATGTGCTGAAAATGTCCCAGACCATATTCTGAAACACTGCTGTTGTGCACATCCATGGTGCTAGCTCGGGGATCTCAGAACATACCCAAAAGGGGCAGAATGGGGGTGTGCTCAGCAGCAAAAATATGCATAGCTTATTTTGGAAAGGTACATATACATTCTGCAATATCCCCATTGACATCTCTGTTATTCCAGCTGAAACGTGGATAGAGGTCAGGATTGTAATATTCTGCTGTGCTCTGCAATCCATCTCATATTGAAGAATGGTTGTGACAAGTATGTGCTGAACTGGTGAGACCGCAGTCTGGAAAAACACAAGATGCAGTTATAAAGAACAGAAAGCAGAGGTGAGGGAATGTTGTAAGGTAAAGAAACATTAATAAACACCCTTACAGAAATATTAAGAAGAGCAATAGTGTTTATCCTGGCTATGCTGAAATGTGTTGTTTGTGCCAAAAGAGCTAATCCAGGGGACCCTAACAAATCATGTATTCTGAAAACTGGGACTATTGATGTAAGAATAGTATATGAGTGATTCTGGAAACAAATCATGTTGGAATGAGAACGGCAAGGCCGCGGAGCCATGTGCTCGCGGCCACCTTTAACCGGGGGGGCGGCCGCGTGCTTCACCCCTGGCGGTAGCGTGGCGGTTACGAGCCCGGGGGGTGGAGCGAAGGGATGATGCCTTCCCATTGGCGGCAGCGTGTGACGGCTCGGCACTGCGGCCAATGGGAGGAAGGACCCTGGGAGCAGGAGCGGGGACGCGGCGTGGCTCCGGCCTCTTTCGGGTGGATGCCGGAGCCGCCGGACGTGTTGGGAGCTGCGGAGGGCCAGGTATTTGAAGAAGCATTGGGGCACATGGAGCGGGCGCGTAGCGGCATCAGGCAGAGTTGTGTAGACGCTCTGCTGCTGTGTACCGGCAGTCCCGTTCGGGAGGGAGCGACCGCTTGTAGCCCCCTTAGCGCTGCGTCTCCCGTCCACGCGGCAAGGCAGAGCCTAACAGGCGGCCCGACCCAGGGAGACCCGAGGAGGTCTAACAAGGGCAGCAGGGGTATTTAAAGGGTCCCGGTGGGGCTTGGGCACTCGAGGGGGGGTCTCTGGGGCTAACAGTTCAAAAAAAAAAAAAAAAGAAAAACCAAGGAGAAACAGAAAAGAAGAGGGTAGTAGGTTACTTAAAAGATGCCCCAGAGCAAATCAGGGGGCAAGCAGGCTGCTAAAAGCAGTGAGGCAAGGGGGATGGGAGGCAGGGCAGGGATAACTCCAGGGGAGGGGCGGAGGGAGTCCGGGGCCCGCACGTGGCGTTTGGCTAGAGGAGCACGTGGTTCAGCGGGGCCGGGGAAGGCAGCGCGGGGGGGGGGGGGCAAAGGGTAGAACTCCATGAACTGATGGGTCGGTTCAGGGCAGGGGGCAGCCAGCGGGGGAGTCCGTCAGGGGAAATAGGGGGCGGGGAGGCAGAGGGGGGGCTGGAGGACCCTCGCGGAGGGGGAGGGAAGAGGAGGGGGGGCGGCAGGGGCGGTTGGGGAGCTGGGGGTCCCTCGGGGTGGTCAGGTTGGAGGGAATGGGGAGCCCGGGGGGGGGGATGCTGGGACCCAGCTCAGCCGGGCCACCGGAGTGCCGGCAAGATGGGGTCCGCCACCCCTGGACGGTACGGATAGGTGGGGGTTTGCGGGCATGTGGGGGTGGCCACAGGAGGCAGGGGGCGGTCCGTCCCCGTCGTGGGAGCGTTGGCAGGGCGGAGGACAGGGATCCTCGAGGGCGGAGTGGCTTGGGGCGTGGCAGTCTCCCTGGGGTAGGGCGGGTGTCTCGTCGCCTCTCCCTGTGTTCTCTCCACAGGTACCTCCGGCGTGGCAGTGTGCGGTGAACCCTTGGTGGAGCGGGTTACGGCCCAGTGACGGCATTAGCGGGCAGGTGGACGGCGGTCCGTCTGTGGAGACGGAGGCAGCGGTCTCGACATCAGCGGAGCGTCCCAAGCTCGGTGTACCGGCTGGAGCGGCTGCGAGTGCTGCGGGTGAGTTGGCAGTTGACCACGGGGAAGAGTCTGGGCGGGGAACGGAGAAAGCGGGTGGGGATCGGGGCAAGAGAAGTCGAAAGCGACGGCGGGTATGTCATAGGCACCGGCGATCGGATTCGTCGTTCACATCGTCCACGGACTCGTCGTCTAGCTCGACCTCGCGGGAGGGGAGGAAGGATCCTGCATCGGGGAGGGGGGCCAGCGAACGCGCCACTATCGGCGCACTTCCCACAGTAGCCGCGTTCTCTGAGTTGTGGGAAAGCGTACCGAAGAAATTGAGGAAAAAAATACAGAAGCGGCACTATATAGACATTTTCAGGTTGCTGGAGGGTAGGAAACGGTCGGGGGATAGTAGACGGAAGAGGAAAGAAGATGAAAAAGCCAGTCGGGCGCAGAGAGTCGCACGGAATGTAGTGAATTGGACGAGGGCCTTTCTCCGGCTGGCCAGTGTTTGGGGGTGCGTGCATCCGGAGCAGTATGGGATGTTGTTGGCCTACGCGGACTCCATCTTAGAAGCATCTCAAACTCATGACAGTTGGGCCTGGCTCAACTACGATGAAAAGTTTAGGGACAAGATGGAGGAGAACCAGTTGTTATCGTGGGGTACCCAAGATATCAACCTGTGGCTGACGCAGATGGCGGTCAAAACGGGAGGGGGGAGTGTGGGCAGGGGAGGCTTGGTCAGCGCGGCGGGGTCCGGGAAGCCCTTTCGCGGGGGCATGCCCCCGTCAGTGCAGAGACCGGCGGGGGGAGGGGGCACGAGCGACATCTGTTGGCGTTTCAACAAGTCGTCCTGCCCCTTCCCGGACTGTAAATTCCGGCACGCCTGCTCTGTCTGCGGAGGAAATCACTCCGCCCTCAAATGTGTTAAACGTGGCCCTACTGGTGCCACCGCCCCCATCGCAAAACAATAGGTCTGCGATGTGCCTCGCGCCTACTCCCATTCGGGTTCAGGCTCTTCGCCCATGGTTGGATCGGTACCCCCGGAGGGCGGATGGTTGCATTTTGGGAAAGGGATTCGAGGGGGGGTTTCGGATTCCTATTGTTGGGAGGGTGGCCGCGGGAGTAACGAGGAATTCCCCGTCGGTGCGTCGTTTTGCTAGTATAGTGAGGGACAAGCTGGCCGGGGAAATTTCGCTGGGGCGGGTAGCGGGCCCTTTTCGGGAACATCCCTTCGCGGACTTTGTGGTTTCCCCCTTGGGCATAATCCCGAAGAAAGAGCGAGGTAAATATAGACTGATTCACAATCTTTCCTTCCCGGAGGGTGCTTCGGTGAATGATCATATCCCGAAGGATTTGTGCTCGGTGCGTTACGCATCGTTCGATGAGGCGGTGTCATTAGTAAGGGATTGTGGGCCCGGGTGTTTGCTGGCTAAGGCCGATATCGAGTCAGCCTTCCGTTTGCTGCCGGTGCACCCTTCGGCGTTTCATTTGTTGGGTTTTCGCTTTGAGGAGCACTTTTACTTCAACAAATGCATGCCTATGGGTTGCGCAATCTCCTGCTCGTATTTTGAGCGGTTTAGTTCGTTCCTGCACTGGGCCGTGGTTCAGCGTTCGGGTTGTAGGCAAATTGTTCACTACTTGGATGATTTCCTTTTTGTAGGGTCGGCTCAGACCAGGCAGTGCCGGGATTTATTGGAGGATTTCCAACAATTGGCTCAGGAATGGGGAGTACCGTTGGCAGTGGGGAAGACGGAGGGGCCTGCTACGCGGCTTACTTTTCTGGGGTGGAATTAGATTCGCTTCTCATGGTAGCGAGATTACCGGTAGACAAGGTCGCGAAGCTGCGGGTTTTGATAGCGAACGCGATGTTAGCCACAAAGCTGTCCCTGCGGGATATGCAGGCGCTTATAGGCTCACTCAATTTCGCATGTCGGGTCATTCCCATGGGACGGGTCTTCCTACGCCGACTATCGTTGGCTACGGTGGGGGTGCGTAAACCACATCATCGGGTGAGGGTTTCCTGTAGCATAAGAGCGGACTTGGGGGTTTGGGAGGAGTTTCTGCGGGAATTTAACGGTGTCTCGGTGTTGCAGGAGCCGGTCGTGTCGAGTGAGGAGTTGCATTTATATACAGATGCTGCTGGAGGGGCGGGTCTGGGGATTTACTTTGGGGGCTCTTGGTGTGCGGCGGAATGGCCTCCGTCCTGGCGCGAAGCCGGCCTTACCAGTAATATCACCTTCCTGGAGTTGTTCCCGATCTTGGTGGTGTTGTCCCTATGGCCGGAGAGGCTGCGGAATCGACAGATATTATGGAGGTGCGACAACGAGGCAGTGGTGAGTGTGGTGAATAATTATACCCCAAGGTGCAGGCAGGTTGCAGAATTGATGCGGCGGGTAGTCTTATCCTGTTTACGTTTGAACGTGGTTCTTAAGGCTCGCCACATTCCGGGGAGTATTAACACTATTGCCGATGCTCTTTCCCGTTTCAAGTGGGAGCTGTTTCGGACATTGGCGTTGGCAGCCGAAGAGCGGGGGGCCGCGGTCCCGGAGACCTTATGGCAGATTGGCCTGCAGGCATGATCGAATTGCTGAAGAACTCTGTGTCGGCAGCAACGTGGGAGGCCTACCACAGAGGCTGCAGCAGTGTGAGGTCCTTCCTGTCGGAGCGGGGATGGAGAAGGGGCCCAGCATCGGATTGGCTACTGGGTCAGTATGTTCTGGCAGCGAAGGAGTCGGGCTTGTCGCGTTCTACGGTTAGGAAGAATTTGGCCGGATTTTCCTTTTTCATGAAAGCGGTGGGATGGGGCGCGTTGCGGGGGGGGGGGGGGGTTTGACGTCCCGGCTGTTGCAAGGATGGGAGCGTGCGGCGCCGTCGGTCGGGGATACCAGGCAGCCGATAACGCATGCCATGTTGGAGCAGCTGTGCGGGGTGTTGCCTCAGGTGGTCTCGTCCAGTTACGAGTGTTGCTTATTTAGGGCGGTTTTTACCGTGGCGTTTTTTGGGGCCTTTCGAGTGGGCGAATTAGTGGCAGAGTCGGGTAGAAGCGCGGTGGTCGGGGGTTTGCAATTGCACCACGTACAGGTGGTACCGGGTCAAGTTCGCATTCACGTCGCGCGTTCAAAAACAGATCAGCGGGGTAAAGGTGTTTGGGTAATCTTGAAGCAGGTGTTCGGGTCCCTGACTTGCCCGGTCGGGTTGTTACAGGCGTACTTGGGGGTTCGGCCCGCGGGTGAGGGTCAGTTATTCGTCCATGCCGACGCACGGGTTCTGACGCGCTTTCAGTTTACAGCGGTTCTGCGGATGTCGCTGCGGGCGATAGGGGTGGACGCTGGTCGGTTTGCTCCTCATTCATTCCGGATCGGGGCGGCTACCAGCGCGGCAGCGGAGGGATTGCCGGAGAGGGATATCAAGCGTATCGGGCGCTGGAAGTCGCAGGCTTTCCAAACCTATGTGAGGTTGTAGGGGTGGTGGGGGGGTGGGGGGGTGTCTAACTTATCTTCTTTTTGTTGCAGATGTGGGCTATGGCCGATGTCGCTGTTGGGTGGCCGGCCATTCGTTCGTTTACTGGGCTGGTCAGCGAGCAGCAACACGACCTATTGGCGCGAATCTTGGACTGGACGTCTCTGCGGTGTCCGTCACATGGCTGGGTGAGCGCGGACTGCGGTGGATTCAGCTCCTGCCTTTGCTGCGGCACCACGGAAGTCGGATGGAGAAGCCTACTGTGCTGTTGATTCACTTGGGAGGCAACGACTTGACGTCCTGGACTTGTCGCCAGTTGATTTGAGCGGTGCATAAGGACTTGGGGGTGGTTTTAGGGATGTTCCCTGGGGTGGTTTTGGTGTGGTCGGATATACTTCCAAGGCCTGCTTGCAGGGTTCAGCGGCGCTGGTCCAGGGGGCTGGCAAAAATTAATCGCCAAATAGGCAGATGGGTCATCGAGAATGGGGGGCGCCAAATTTTGCACCCATGGGTGGACGTGGACTGTGCAGGGTTGTTCAGGCCGGACGGGGTGCATTTATCCCCGATCGGGTTGGACTTGCTGCTTAACGATTGGCAGGAGGCCTTGGAAGTAGTTATGCTTGGGAGACGGGCTGGTCGCAGCTTTTTGTAGGGGGGGGCGGCTCAGGACGGTGGTGTCCAGAGCCGGTGGCGGGATCCCGGAGGTTTCCAGGGTCTGGAGCCGGATGCAAGCAGTACGGCGGGGGTGGTGTACCCCCGCCGGGACAATCCCTCGGCTTTTGCTAATAATATGGCGAAGCCGGATGAGGGAGGACGAGGCAATTTTGCCGGGACCTGTACCTGGGGGAAGCGGCAGCGGCGGCACCTTGCTAATAACATGGCGGGTGTTGGCTCGCGCTGCTGGTGGGGGGGGGGGGGAGATGTTAATTTGTTAATTGGAAAGTTATATTTGTTGTAAGTTAATAAAGCTGTGACCAGTTCAATTCCAAATGATGTGTAATGGTTTTCTTTGAAGGTTTAAGTGTGTCGCTTATAAGCAAGGGGAAAAGGGGGGGTGGGGGGGGAATCTGGGGGGAGGCAGCCGGTTCGCCTTACCCGGTTACGGCAAGGCCGCGGAGCCATGTGCTCGCGGCCACCTTTAACCGGGGGGGCGGCCGCGTGCTTCACCCCCGGCGGTAGCGTGGCGGTTACGAGCCCGGGGGGGTGGAGCGAAGGGATGATGCCTTCCCATTGGCGGCAGCGTGTGACGGCTCGGCGCTGCGGCCAATGGGAGGAAGGACCCTGGGAGCAGGAGCGGGGACGCGGCGTGGCTCCGGCCTCTTTCGGGTGGATGCCGGAGCCGCCGGATGCCCACCCGCCCTCCCTGGTTTCAAGCGGGTCTTGGTGGGTTGTTGTTGGGGTGTTGCAGCTGGAAGGGGTTGGCGGGATCCCGGAGGTTTCCGGGATCCGGAGCCGGATGCAAGCAGTACGGCGGGGGTGGGGTACCCCCGCCCGGACAATCCCTCGGCTTTTGCTAATAATATGGCGAAGCCGGATGAGGGAGGACGAGGCAATTTTGCTGGGACCTGTACCCGGGGGAAGCGGCAGCGGCGGCACCTTGCTAATAACATGGCGGGTGTTGGCTCGTGCTGCTGGTGGGGGGTGGGGGGAGATGTTAATTTGTTAATTGGAAAGTTATATTTGTTGTAAGTTAATAAAGCTGCGACCAGTTCAATTCCAAATGATGTGTAATGGTTTTCTTTGAAGGTTTAAGTGTGCCGCTTATAAGCAAGGGGAAAAGGGAGGGTGGGGGGGGGAATCTGGGGGGAGGCAGCCGGTTCGCCTTACCCGGTTAAGGGAGATCTTATGTGTAGTCCAGGGATGCTAACCTATTATGGTATAGAAGCTGTTAGTTATATGTTTGGTTTCGCAGAATGATGTGTTTTGTGACTGCAAGTAGAGTGTGTAGTTTGTGGGTAGCACAGGAGGATCTGGTATGCTGATATGCAATTCAGGGCAGTCATGAATGTCTGGCTGGTACCTGGACCATATGGATGACTGCAGTGTGATAGGGCAGCCATACATCAGCTGTGCCAGACACAGGGAGGTATGACTGATGTTGTGCCAGCATCCCCCAGATTGTGTCATGAGGCCTATATCCTTCCCCAGTCCAGAATCTATGCAAACTGCAAGAGAAGTGATATATCTGGAGGCTAGCTACCTGGATATGATGGCAAAGGTATTCCCCCCCCCCCCCATGCTCACATAGGCTTGACCAGGGAAGCCGTGCCACAATGCAGACTGTGGGAAGGCAGATAGTGGATATATATAGACTGACATACACCATGATGGAACAGGTGTAGCTGCTATGAGAAATGGGTCCACAAGAGAACACACACTCTCTCGCAAACAACAAGAAGCAAAAAAGAAGCGAGAAGTTCAATCAGCGATTCTTTATTAGATACCCCAACACAGACACATTTTGGCAATGCTTTTGTCAGGAGAAACCTCAAAGACAACACCCACAACTGAGTTTGAACAGCTAGAATAAGCGAACAAGTGTCAAGCAGAAAAGTCATATTGTTGAAGAAACCACAGACCAGAATACAATAACTTAATGAAAAAAATGAAAAAAGGAAGGATAGTTATGAAAGCCCATGTAGGAATAAGGCATGAACTATTAAGAAATACACACAATGTATCACAAGTCCCGCCATGTCGGTCTTGTTAAGTTCCACTGCTTGTAGTGCTTTCATCTCACTGCTCTCTCGCAATATTGGTAACGTTCTCTGATGATATTGGTGGTGGTCCTCCTCTATGTTTATATTTAAAACATTTACTTACTCTAGCTGTACAAAGTCAGTTGTGGGTGCTCGCCTGTCATGTTAGTCCATGATAATTTTACTTTCATTCACATATTGTTACCAGACAATAAAAAGTTTCATGTGAGCTCTCCGTTTATACTTTTCTTTGTGTCTCTAGATTATGCTTCATTTTGCATCTGGTCTCAGTTTTGATTTTTATCCTTTCTGCTCACATCATACAGAGTAGTGCCTATATTCCCATCATTAACAATTACCAACGATACTGTTTTCCCGATGTTTATAATTTCTCTATGGCTACATTTTAGCCTCCCTCCATCCAGCGTTCATGGTGCTGTTTCACTATCATTTGGGTTTACAAGTTGGTGTGGGTTTTAAACCCCATTTTCTTTTCACTCTTTGGTGTAGCTGTGGTTTTTCTCCACTGTACAGCTGGACTACTGTAATCTCCTCTTCAAGGGTCTGCCAAAATATGTGCTTCATCCCCTTCAATTGGCCCAAAACACAGTCACACATAACCTCTGCAATTCTTCAAGATCTGACCACATAACCCCAATACTCAAGCTGCTGCACTGGTTGCCCATCACAAAGCTAATAAAATATAAAGTCTTCCTCACAATATTCAAAGTTGCTCATGGCCTCTCGTCCATTTACCTCCAATTGCTAATACAAAAAAAACAACAACAGATCCAAAAGGACAAACTCCCTAAACACATTCACTATACCCGCCATAAATACAAAAAGCAACCAGACAGCGTCCAATAGATCCTTTTCACTATATGTCCCAACCTCAAAGAATGCATTCCTCCTACGTGCCATAAATGATTTAGCTGACTTCCGAAGGAAACCAAAAACACGTTTCTTCTTGGGGCACGTCACCAATGAGACATAACTGCAATACCCCACAAGGAACTGCATGACTTTATTATGTATCAACATACCCCCGGCTACCTTATCTTCCTGCCTTCCTACCACTACCCCATGTTATAGTTACAAAGTTAAATTTGTCTGTTATGTAGTTTAATTATCAACTCTATTTAACCAATGCATGCTTAATATAGTAAATTGTTACACTGTAATTATTAACGGTTTTGGTGAAAGGCAGGATAGAAAGCTAGCTAAATAAATAAATTATGTTCAATGTAAAGCTGTATTGAGCCTTTGTGGTTCTTTATGTAAACTGCTTTGACTTGCAGATACAGTGATATATAAGAATAGCTAAATGAAACAAACAAATACATAAATATATGGTCTTTATCTGCCATTGTTTTCTATGTTTCTGTGACATAAATAAATTACAAGACATTTTATTTCTACTACTACTACTACTACTATTACAGTTATCATTTATATTGCAGTACAAGGTGTGTGCACTGCTGAACATATGCACATAAGAAACAGTCCCTGCTCTTCATTCACAGCTTACAATCTAATCAAGACTGACGATACAACAAATGGGGACTAGGATAAGTCTAGGTGAATGGTAAAGATACACATAGGTGGTAAACAGTAAAATAAGAGGATCAGGATGCAAAAGAAACCTTGAAGAGGTAAGCTTTTAGCCTGCATTTTAATAGGGCCAGAGATGGAGCCCGACCTATGGACTTGGGTAGTTTGTTCAACGCATACTGTGTGGAGCAACAAGGTGGAATGAACAAAGTCCGGAGTTGGCAGTTGCAGAGAAGGGTACAGTTAAAAGGGATCTGCCAGAAGAGCGGAGTTCCCGAGGAGAAGTGTAGGGAGAGATAACAGAGGAAAGGTAGTGAGGAGCCACAGAATGAATGGGGTTTTGGTAAAACATTGCTATGTTCCTCCTTTGTAATATACAGTATTTATGATTTCTAATAAAAAAGAATATCCAACTGGCCACAACTATGTTAGGCTATATGTATTTCCCTCTTTTACCCAGGTTTCAGTAATAAATGTGTTCATTTTGGGAACTTTGCTCATCTTGGGGGCTGAGGTATAGGCATGCACATAGTTTAATTTGGTCCTCATCCCATTAATAAAAGATAGCCATTTCCTATCATGCTCCAGCTTTCCTCTTGATTGAGTGAAATAGAGCTTGTTAGTACCACATCCACTACTCAGTACTTTCTCTCTTTTTTGGATAAGCAAGAGCAAGAGTGTGTAGTATTTACAAATTTTATTATAAGTTTAAAGAGATCCATCAACATGGGCATCTTATTTAGCATTGGAATCAGGATGCACAGAGGTAGACCTGATTCCAATCCCGCGGGGGCTAGATGTGCCCCGCGGGATTGGAATCAGGTCTAGGATCTGTACGTTGTGATGAAGCTGAAGCCATTGAAGCTATAGACTTAGGAAAAAACACTGTTTATTATAAAGCAACTGACTCACAGAAGGTGCAGTTACCTAAACGTGCAGCTAGAGGGAGCAGGCACGAGGCTGCAGAAGCTAAGCTGACACACCCAGGTTTTGAGAAGGCAGGAGCTAATCAGGTACACCTGAGTAGAGAGCCAGGAAGCTCAGTGGAGAAACGGCTTTACAAACAGTGCTCAGAAGGAAGAAAGCAGAGAGGATCTCGAGCTGAGAGAGGAACTGGGGGAGGATCTCGAGCTCAGAGAGGAACTGAGAGAGGATCTCGAGCTGAGAGAGGAACTGGGAGAGGAACACAAGTTCAGAGAGGAACTGAGAGGGGACCTGAGAGTGGAACCTCACATACTGAAAGGCAGAGAAGCTTGGAGTACTTACAAGGAAGAGCTAAGTTCCAGGGAGGACAAGCCCGTTCCAGAAAGCTCCAGGAGCCAGTCTTCAGGGAAGACGGTGATAGAAGGAGACTGCCGGGTAGAGCAAGTACCAGCAGAGCATGTCTCAAAAATCCAAGGTACAGTTATATTTCCTTTCCAAGATGTGAGCCAGCTCCTAGAAAAGCTTATAACCCAGAGAACCGTACTGATAGGAAACAAAGCTGGGAAAGGTTTGTGAAACCTTTACAGAGAGGCATAGTAAAAAGCCATAATAGTTATTTGCCAACCCAAGACCAGCATGGCTGGGGAATATGGGAGAAATCTACTGAACTACAACCTGCCTTATCCAGGGAAAGCTCAGGACTAGCTGACAATACGGCTGAACAGGAACCTATGCAAATAGAAGTGATAGAACCAGAGCCGTTGCAGTTAGAGCACCCGATGGACTGCTCACTCTGTGTTTCCAAGAGTCTAGAGTCTCTCACAGAATTGTGACTGGCAGGACATGCTTTAACATATCCTTTTGCTTTTGCTAAGCTGAAAGAAGAAGTTTTGTATTTGTTTTTCCTCTTGGTGTTGAAGACCTGTTTGAATGCAAAGAACTGTGAAGCGCCTGTAACAGTTACTGACTTTGTAAATATTTTGGCATAAACCCTGAAGTAAAGTACATTCTGTTTTTGTCTTCCTGGAGAACCTTTGCGCAACAAAGGGAATAAAAACCATTTAAGTTTAACCCTGCACAAGGCTCACAACTATTTCTTTATGAAGTGGGACTACAAAGACCATGATGCACCTGGTCTAGAAAAGTTTTTCCTTCTTCAACCAACAATAAGTGTCCGCCCTCTCCTTTCTGCATGCTGCCACTAGGAGGGGCTGTGACAACGTGCAGACTGGGACCAGATTCCAATCAGCCTGCATGTACAGACCAATGCCTGGCTAATTCAGTCAGGTTCTTGAATGGAGCCGCAGTTCTGTTTCCATGGCACCATGGCTCCATTCAGGAGACGCCATCCCTGGCCACCAACCACACTTTCCTTTCCCTACAGCCCGACCCCCGATCTGGTCTTCCATGGCCAGGATAGGACTGCAGGGAACCCCCTTCTCCCCCTCACCTCACTGGCACTTCCCGAACCTGCCGTTCCTCGTCCAGTCTGCCGACTCTGGATGTACAGGGCCGACTTCATAATCGGCCCAGTACATCCAGAATTGTGAACTACCCATGCCCCACCCTCGCTCCACCTTTGTATTGCCCCCTCCCACCCCCAACTAAGCCTGTCCATACAGAATCTTTGTTCGGGGAAGCTTCTGCCAGGGACGGAAGGGGGTGAATAGCGGGGATGCACGCATTACAGAATAGACCCCATAAGCAGTGGATTAAGATGAGCTACGGGGGCCATGGTCCCATCAAAATTTTGCCCAAAAGAGGATCAGCAACTAGAGAGCTGGAGATTTATTTATTTATTATTTTATTTGTGATGCTTTTCTATATTGCCCCTTCCCAAAATCAATGAATGAACAATTTACATCAAACAAGGTATAGAACAATGATAATAATGGGGGAATTATTTACATACAAAAGCTATTTACAGATTATGTAGTTTGTGAGTTTTTGGTACAAGTGGATGTGAGTTAAGGGTAAAGGAGAGGAGTGTCAATTCTACATGGGAGGTTGGTTTTGTAGGAGAGAGTGTTGTTTCAGAAGGATGTTTTTATGTTGGGTATATTTCATTCTTGCTATGGTTACTGCCATAATACTCAATAAATAGGAATGTCTTGATTTGTTTTCTGAATGTTTGGAGATCTTTCATGGATCTCAAAGTGTCAGGTAGCACATTCCATAGATTAGGGGCGACATAGGAAAATGTTCTATTGCCTGTGGCTTGTTTAGTTTTGTGAAAGTCTGCTGGGGTTTAATGGTGTTCTGGGAACATCCTCTTTTGGCTCTTGTGTCTGTCGATGGAAGAATTAAAGTTGATAGAAATGAGGGTGGTATGTTATTGAGTAGTTTGAATGTGGTTATCAGTAATTTCAATTTTATTCTGCTTGCAATGGGGAGCCAGTGGAGCATGTGGAGATTGATCTGTTTTTCACCTCCAGTCAAAATGGTATTCTGCTGCCCCTGTTTAGATATCCAGACTTTTAAATACATTGGGGCTGATTCATAAAACTTTACACATTTTTCTTCATTGAGGAAACACAAAATCTTTTTGAAGGTAATTGGATAAAAGTATATGTAGGCTTTCATGGCACATAAAGCATATCTTGTGCCTATTTTATAAAGACGTACAAATCAACACCCCCCCCCCCCACCCATGTGTCTGGAGATATGTGTGTTTGTGTGTGTGTGTGTATGTGTATGCAAACATACACTGTTAGCCTTATAAAACAAAATCCAATCTGTTTGTGTTTTACCATTTTCGGTGAATATCGCAAATCTGCAAGCAACTGCATTAAAATATGGGGATGTCCTAAGTGTCTATCCTGAATCTTAAATGTTTCCACTAGTTGTGCAGAACGCCTGAGGTATCTTTGTTCATTCAGCTTTTAGATCTAGTGATATACCTCTGTGTGTACAGCGAGGATGTTATATCCCTATGGGCATTGTTCTGTATGTCCCCAGTCTTTCTCAGGTGACAGGTTTCCTTTGCTAAATAGAAGAAATATCAGGCTTACATCTAGTAGCACATGTTCAAGCAGTGGAGTCGTATATATAATCAGAGGCCATGTAATCTACTCTATATGGGGAAAACAAACTGTGCTGTTAAAGCGCAGATGATAGAACATCAGGAACATATATAAGCAGAGACTATCGATGCATCTTTGTTTAATCGCTGTAGTGATAAACATGATTTCTCCTCATCCAATTTTGCAGTTATCGAGGTTGTTCTACTATTATGGCATGGGGGAAATGGCACAGTAAAACAATGGTAAATATGCAGATTGGATACTCTGTTACCATAAGCATAGTGGTCTATCTTTTTGTGATTTTCTTGTGATATATAGGCATTAACAGACATCGTATAATAGATAAACGAGCGCTGAAGGCGGGGAAAGGCTCCCGGAGTGCGGAGGAAGGCTCCCCAGGGGCGGAGAGAAGGGGTCAATGGGTGGAGAGTGGGAGGGGAGAGGCTCCCCGCACACTAACGATGTGAAATTCGAGGCCAAAACTAACGCAAGTGAAAACCTCATGTTAGAGCTGATTTAAAGGGAAAAGAAACCATTTCTGTCAGCAATGTACAGCAAAATCAGAGAAACCTACAAAAAGTGATAAGTGTGATACATGTGCACGGAACAAAAGTGCAAATACACATTGAAAATGACCCCAACAAAATAAAAAAAAATCATAATCAAGCTGGGCAATAGTGATAGTAATGGGAAACATCAAAAAATACTCCCAAGAAAGCCCCAAAAATTAAATATGAATTTTGGAAGGGTCTACGTTCTGTCCCCATACACGGTGAATGATCCCACAGTGAAATAGCACTGATCAGGGTTTCCCTCTCCATTGGAAAGGTTACCTATGGCATGCACATGTTCCACAACAGCAGGGCGGGCATGTCGGAATGGGCAATTGGACAGATGCTGGGAAAGGGGATACAGAGGGCTGCAGGTGGCACATGCTGTGATGCAGCTGGGGCACAGTGCGGACTAGGCAGATGCCTAGGTGGCACCTAGGAATGCTGAAACTGAACAGCAGCCAGACAGCAACTGATGAGGGCCCAACATGGGCACAAGAGTGTTTATCACAGTGTCACAGGGGATAGTACCCAGCAGGTACCCCCAAGGGCACAGAACATTGGCAGGCGGTGTTGGGGGGAAGTGTGGACGCCCATGCAGGCACCCCTACCCCAGAACACGCACCATAGGCAGCCGCCTACCTGCACACTGGATGGCTTGAGACTGCACACCACCAGCACCACCAGCAGAAGGGCATGTCAGCATGGTGGCACAGGGGTACTGGAGGTGGAGGGGGGCAGTGGCTGCTGCCCAGAGCCGACCATGGCCTAGCCCTGTGTAGGTGGTTGCCATGCACTGCAACAGACAGGCTCTGTCTGACAAACAACCATGGTATCTCCAGGGACTGCACTGTCTCTGTGAGCACAGTGTGGTGCAGTGAACACAGCCCGTGTGTTCAGGAGCAGAAGGTCACAAGTGCAAGTCCCAGCTGGGGCTACTGCCAATCCAGTCCCCATATTTTACCCGCTACTAAACAGTGATAGTAAGGACAAACCTTTATTGCAGAGAACATACGCATGGTTCAAACGCCTATATTTTACCCCACCGAGCACAGACACCAGAAACATGCGCATTACCTAGAGCAGAGTCCCCCAAATGCAGTCCTGGAGGGCCACAAATCATTCAGGTTTTATGCTGTCTCCAATATAAGGTCATGTCAGCATGGTGGCGGAGGGGTACTGGTGGTGGAGGGGGCAGTGGCAGCTGCCCAGAGCAGACCACGGCCTAGCCCTGTGTAGGTGGGTGCCATGCACTGCAACAGACAGGCTCTGTCTGACAAACAACCATGGTATCTCCAGGGACTGCACCATTTCTGTCACAACAGTGTGGTGCGGTGAGCACAGCCAGTGTGTTCAGGCGCAGAAGGTCACAGGTTCAAGTCCCAGCTATGGTTCCTGCCAACCCAGTCCCCATATTTTACCCACAACTAAAAAGTGCTACTACAGACAGAACCTTTATTGCAGATGACGTAAACAGGCCCAAAACACCTACGTTTTACCCAACAGAGCACAGACACCAGAAACAGGTGCATTACCTAGAGCAGAGTTTCTCAAATGCAGTCCTGGAGGGCCAAACACCATTCAGGTTTTATACTGCCTCTAATAAAGATGCCTGTGCTGCATTTCTATGCGCCGCCCCCATGGTATGCAAATGTATTCCATGCATATTCATGAGGGACAGCATGAAAACCCGAACAGTGTTGCGCACACCAGGACCGGGGTTGGGAACCTCTGCCGTAAAGCAGCAGCCAACAGGGCCAGACAAACCTGCACCCACAGGTTCCATTATCCAATGCCTCCTGAAGAGGCAGGACATTGGGCCCTGCGTGCATCTCCCAATACTAGCACCTGCATACCTTAGCAATGCCACCCTAAACCAGGGAATACAGTACACAGCTATAAAAAGGTTGCTATGATAACCGGCAGATAGCAATTCCGAGGTTAAGTACAATTATCTGATTGAGCTGCATCATGGCAACCTTTCTGATGTCTGTGGAGTGTGCTACAGGTCTTGTGTCTGACAGTGTTTACCACCTCGGGGAGTGACCCCAACAGTATTGCGTGCCATGGCCATGCCTGCACTGTGCCCAGGACTGGAGCGGTGGCCAGGTCTGCCAAACACCCCTATAGTTCTACAATGCTGGCATAGGTGTGGGAGTGTGTATCTGCTATCCAGTGTGTGGTGTTGCAAACACCCCCCACAGCCCACACTGCCAGCACTATTGCCAGTATTGGCCTCCAAAGGCACAGAGCAGTGGCAGAAGGTGCTGGGGGGGAAGCGTGGACGTCTATGCAGGCACCCCTACCCCAGAACCCGCACCATAGGCAGTCGCCTACCCGCACACTGGATGGCCTGAGACTGCGCACCACCAGCACCACCAGCAGAAGGGCATGTCAGCATAGTGGCAGAGGGGCACTGGTGTTGGAGGGGGCAGTGGCAGCTGCCCACAGCAGTCCAGGCCCAGTCCTGTGTAGGTGGGTGCCGTCCACTGCAACAGACAGGCTCTGTCGGATGTACAGTCATGGACTCCCCAGGGAATATACCATGTCTGTGGCAACACAGTGGTGCAGTGCACACAGACAGTGTGCTCAAAAGCAGAAGGTCACAGGTTCAAGTCCCAGCTGTGGCTCCTGCCAACCCAGTCCCCTTATTTTACTCATGAAGAAAACATGGTAGTAAAGACTGAACCTGTATTGCTGAGAATAGAAACATGCGTGCACAAGAGCGTGCGCGCTAATGCCATTTTGTTACTTTAAACTGAAACGCCCACTCCTTATATGGCATCCTGCACACTAACGCGGCGCGCACGTTAAGAAAGTTTAGTAAACATGCCCCTAAGACATGTAAGGAAAAAGAAAGGGAAACTACCCATACATGTTACACCTTACAAACTCCAGAAGGAAGCTCTCTTTGGCACAATGCAAGTGCTACGCCAAGCATTAGCAGTACATTTGAGAGACTGAGATCATACTCCACATACCTTGACTGAGAAGTGAGATTCATGGCTGTCATTGTATGCATAAAACTACCAATTTGGAGAAACTGCCCCGAAGAAAACCAAATCATAGAATGAATGGGGAAGGACATCTACCTGTGATGGAAGCGAAGGCCCCGCTTTACAAATATACATGTAGCAAAAATTGATAGGGGAAATCCACAATTCACATGTGTAAATACCTGCATTTCACTATGCATGCATATAAAAGCCAGCACTCACATGTGTATCCGAGCCATTTTGAAAATTTGGTCATGCATCTGCTCTCAATCAATGTTTACCTCAGTTCAGTTTGGATGAGGAAATATACATTTGGGGATTAAAGGGGATATTCCTCTTAAACCCTACAGTAGAGGGCTGGCCAAAATGAACACTTTATAAATGCCTGTTTGTGTCAAGGAACATGTATAAATCCAGATGTGGTTGATTTTGGCCTTAAACATGCATCCCCTTTATGAAATAGAGGATAGATGTGTGTCTTTTTTTCCCCTCATGTCATGTTCCCACTGCACTGCTACATACCACTATGTAGCTTGGACATGACCGGGGCAGTCATGTGAAAAATTGGGGCCTTCTAAAAGGACTATTTGAATGTGGATTTAGTTTGTACATGTATGTAGTTTGTATGTGTGTGTGCGTGCACCAGTATATCCACATGCAAAACATATATAAGGATTTAAAAATAACCCCCTCAATTTCACATATTTGTTTTAACTAGGAATTTTTAGTGTGTACTAAATTGATTTAAGACACACAAACTGATGAATTAAGGTGCATTAAGTTGATCAGTATGCCTTAAATCAATGCATACACTCTAACAAAGTCACACTCCTGCTCTGCCTATTCTTCATCCTAGGAACTCAGACATGTATATCATATAAAACTTGGCATTATTGGACCAAGTTTCAAAGGGAGTTATGTGTTGGCCAGTAGGTGGTGAATTAACTGACTCTCTTAAAACATCTATGGATGATTTATCTCTGCAAAATGATTGTTTGGAAGCTTGTTCAAATTCCTTTGTGAAAGATGCTAATAAGGGAATGTTGGATTGCATAAGGGAAGAGGATAAGAGACAGGGTGGCTACTAGACCACTTGAGAGGAAAGGTTCTTGGCTATAAATGGGATGCTAGACTGTGGAACAGAGAGAGACAAGGGAGATACTGAACTAGAGTAGAGGATTGAGGAGAATGGAAAGACAACAGGGAGATCCTGAATCATGGGGATGGAGGAGAAAGGAGAGGAGGTAGGAAGATGTTGGGCTTAAAGGAGGAAGAGAGAGTGAAAATGATAGATGGGAGAAGAGGGGAATGACTGAGGTCGAGAGAGATAATAGGGAGATGTTGAACTATGGAGGTAGAGGCAAAGGGAGAGGCAGAATGAGAGATGCTAGACTAAGAAAGGGAGGAGATTCAGGGCATAGTGTAACCATGAGGGAGAGGCCAAGGGGTTTAGTATGGAGATGGAATAAAACTGGAGATGTGGTAAAAGGGGAATTGTTGGAGAGTCTGTGAGGATAAGAGTTAGAAAAAAGAGACTGGAGAGGATGACCAACAGAGAAGGAACTGAGGCATCTGAGAGGATGAGAGCTGGTGGAAAGTAAATGAGAGCTGTGGTAGTGGTGAGTTTAGATAGTTGAAATGGGGTCATAGGGGATAGTTAAAAGAAGGAATTTAGAGGCTGAGGAAGGAATGAAACAGGGGAAATGGGAGGCTTAGAGAACAGATGACCTCTCATTTAGGGTCCTAGATTTCAAATCAGCAGACTTCAAGAGAATAAATAATTATATAAAACCTTGACAGGGTTAGGGCATCTCAAAGTAATGGAGACGCTATGAACAGCAATAAAAAGAAGCTTCTGATATTTCTATACCATACCATTACCTGTACCAGCTTCACTAATTACAAAAACTGAGCTAAGTTGTATATTTTTTCAGGTTTATCAGATTTAAAATAGTCTTTGCACTACAGTACAATGCTATGATTCTAAAATGTTTGGAGAGTCTGAGAGGCCTGCACATTAAAATTTGTGGAAGGAGTTAAGGGACACCCATAAACACTTTGTACAATACATGAAATCCAAAATAATTCCAAGGAGACTGAGGATACAAAAGGCACCAAAACCGTTTGTGGCGGAAGAAGATTTTTTACAGAAATCGAAAAGCATATTCAACAAGTATGCCTTGGATCTAACGGCCCTCTTTGTTGAGCAAACATCTTTGGAAGAAGAAAGAATTCTATTGTATAAAACCAAGTTGTCACCTATTTGCTGTTATACAAGCAGTGACAGAAATCACATCTTAAATGAAAGTGTGGATAAACACAGGTACACTACCAAAAAACTGCCTCCAGTTTTGCAACTGATTCCTATAGATTCTGGGGTGCTGAATCCAGGAAAAATAGTCAAAATGTTCCATCACATCACGTTTTCTTGCAAAATTAGATTTCTTACCCATATAAGGAATGTTCACATAATTTCTTTTTAGCCGACTGCAGTTTATTTTCTTGGCCCAAAATAGAGGTTGTAATGGTTAACTAACTAGAAACACTCCCTCATGATATTTTAGAGTGTTTTGTATTCATTTTATACATTAACAGGACAATTGGGAGGCGGGGGACTAAATCCAGTACTCGCGCTGGCGCATGTTCTTTCCTGTTCGCCTCGCCTCGTTCGCTCGCGCGCACGCTCAAACACGGTGGGTGTGACATGAACGTTCCTGTCAAATTTCAGTTTCTTGCAAGTTCATTATTACCTTTTGTTTGCTCAGTCATAATCCAGCTTTATTCCGAAGTGGTTCACTACAGTTGTAGTTTGCAGTGCTGTGTATTTGTGATGGCTCACAGAGCCAGAGGTTGCGTCAACTCTCCGGACAGTTTTTGTTTTATTTGTGGGGAATATACCGTGCAAAAGCGGCAGAGGAACATTTCTGCATTTATTAAAAAAGTATATTTCGCCTATTTCGGTTTAAAGTTAGGCGATCAAGACAAACCGTGGGCTCCTCACAAAGTGTGCAAGACATGTGAGGAAGATCTACGCTTATGGATGAAAGGTAAAAAACAAGCATTTCGTTTCGGAATACCTATGATGTGGCGTGAACAAAGAGACCACAGCAGTGCCAAAGCAGGTAGGAAATAGAATGTTTGGGTACATTAATAGAGCTATCATTAAAAGTGAAAGGGAAATAACATTACCTCTAGAGATCACTGGTGAGACCACATCTTGAGTATTACGTTTACTTCTGGGAGATCATATCTGCGGAAGGACATTGATGCAGTAGAGGTGATTCAAAGGACGGCCACCAAAATGCTACAAGGGCTGCACTGCAGGTCTTATATGAACATATTGAGGGAGCTAACACATACTCTCTGGAAAGAAGATGGGAAAGAGAATATATGATACAAACATTCAAATGTCTAGTAGGCTTCAATAAAGCATCCAAAAATAGCTTTTTCCATCAAATGGAAAGTTCAAAAACCAGTGGTAAGTAGCATCCATCAATAGTCTAAAAAAGATAGTAGCAGCCCTTCCCGAGTTACAAGCATGCATGCATATATATATATATGCCTAAGCATTATTTTCTACATATAGATACATATTCAATATATTTCTAAAATTCCCCCTCTTTTTTCTGAAAAAAAGTTAATTCAACCTCTTATCTTCCCAGGATTGAGAAGACTGCAATAGAGGGATATGCAGGAGAAACAATGGCCTTTGTCTCTGTCCCCCCAGAAATCAGGGACAGGAGATGTTATAGTCCATGGAATTAGGGATACTACCTCAAAACTGAGGACAATCGCTGAAAATCGAGGACATCTGGCAACCTTATCCAAAACTCTGGCAAAATTCAACCCTGCATGAGATAGACACAGGAACCTCAGTGGCAGAGTGAGAGGTATGACAACAGGGCAGATTAGAAGGGCTAAAACCTGCATTTTCTCTTTCTATGGATATTTCTAATAGACAAGCAGGAGGTTGTTATTCAGGTAGGCATACTAAGAAAGAATAATGGGCCCGATATTCAGCGGTGGTGGCTAGCCTTTGTAAAGCGCCTAGTAATCACTGCTGAAGGTTAAACCCTGATATTCAATGCCAGGGTCATATCCGGCCACCGGAATTGAATATCTGGGTAAACTGGATCGCAGCAAACATAATCGGGCAGTGGCGATATTCAGCACTGCCAGATTAGCTTCAGCGGCAAAAATTAGGACAGCTTTTATGGTGCCTATCTTTCGCCACTGAGGGAAAGCCGGGCAGCTCCGCCCTGCCCCCGGGATGCCCCGATGCCAGTTAGCTAGCATCGGGGCATTTAGTGGCAGCATCTGGATCATGGCTAGTGCCGCTGAATATCCTGGTCACCGTGATTAACGCTTTGAATATCGAGCCTCATGACTCTAAAGAGAGAGAGAAGCAAAAACAGCAAATTTCCTCCTATTCATCACTTGTGTTCAATATACGTCTGCATATGTGTGTATATGTGTGTGAGTGTACAACATACACTACAATTTTCGGGAAGATGTCATGTTTACCTTTGTATTATAGAGGTTGTATCAGCTTCTGTTCACCTAGGTATTCATTGAAACATATAGCTTGACCACCAGAGGTGCCTATATTTTTGCATACAATTGTACATTTATGTTTTTAACCCCACATGTGCATATCTTAGGTTTTTTCCTAGGGTATAGCTGCGGCCTGACAGGCAGGATAGGTTGTCGAGCAGGGACCGTCTCTATCTATGTTTCTAGAGCGCTGCGTACTCCTTGTAGCGGTTTATAAATGATTAGTAGTAGTAGTTGGCATTCTGAAGCTCGGCTGCTCTCACACAGAAAAACAGTCTTTTATGGATATGAAGAAACATGGCGTAGCAATGCCAGTGAATTAATGCTGAAGAGACACCACACCATACCATGATTTGCTTCAAATGAAATAGCATAGTCTCATCTCTGGACAATCAGCAGGAGTAATAAGAAAAGTTAGTCATTATGTTGCAGGGATTGTGACCAGCAAGTGAATGATGCTGTGTTTAAGTCTGATGAAATATGCCATATAAACTGTGGAGTAAATGCAGGCAAGTGTTTAACACTCCACAGGCTCTCCACCTTTCCCACAGAACTAACCCCTGTGAGTGTAAGGGAGTGATAGGGATGAATAACAAAGTACAGCAGAAAAGTACAGCCTGACCCAGCCATGACCCTGCTTCAGCCAGGTGCAGGGACACAGAGTCTGACGCATTCTTTTTCTTTTGCTTTTTTTCTTCTGTAAAAACAGACAGGATTCTGTAAAACCCTAATACCTTCAAGCAGAGAGAAGGAAATAATTTTCAATGATTCTGACAGCAGGATTAACTGTAAATGTTCAATAGTGTATTTTCTGCAAATAAGCATGTCTGCCTTTCCCTCACGCCCTTTATGTTTCACCCTAACTTACATTCTGCAAGGCGGAGATCTGATAGTCATATTGGTCTTGAAAAGAACTGTGTTTTTTTAAACAAGCAGAACTAGAGGAAAAGACATACGTGAGTTTGAGGAAAGCCTAGGCTACTTCTGCAAAGCATCTATACATACACCAACTTTGCGTAATTCTTACATTTATCCAATTAAAGGTACCACAGTCTTCAAAAAATCCACTGGCTTACGGGCTGAATGGTGGTCAGCCTTGTATATTTTTCAGTTTAGCAACAGTTTACTGCATGCCTCCAATTTTCATGGATTGTCCCCTAATCCATAGGATGTAACTACTTCTTGTCCCCAATTTCAGTGAGTACAGAGACAAATAATATTGTTTCTCCTGCATAACCCCCTTATGCAGTCTTTTCAATTCTGGTAGGAGAAATATGGAAAATTCACTTCTTTTCTGGAAGAAAGAGAAGGAATTTTAGAAATATATAGAATATGTATCTATATGTATGTTTGTGCACGTGTAACTCGAGAAGGGCTGCTACTGTATTTTTTTTTAATTTTTGATAATTTCTGAATGCTATTTAAATCAGTCATTTTGATATATATGGGAAAAAGATGTCCGAGAAGGGAGGACCCCCTGCCCCTGCCAGACCAGCTCAGCCCTGCCCAGGTGTCCCAGATTTGCTCTCCGAAAATCCGGCAACCTTTGCTTGGCATCATTTTTAACTTAAATGCTTAATGGCAGAAAAACATTTATGACTAGAACCCTAACGTAAAAGACCTATATATAGAAGCTGAGATGGGTATGAACGTGCATGAAGCAGAGAGTCTTCAGACAGTAAAGGGGAACATCTGTGTATAACAGTTGCTTTAAATCCTTCAGTTTTTCCCTGCATTCCTAAAAATTATTTATAACATCACTCCCATTTTAATTCAATCCATATTGCTAGAAGTGGATAAGGAGAAGATCTGTACGTTTCAACAGCGTTTTTCATTTCAGGAATCTGATGAAGGTCTGCATGCAGCTGGAAAAATTAAAGTATCACATTATGTCTGTGATGCAGGTCACTAAAATGCCCTAGTGATGTGATTTATATGTTACCATTAGTAACTCAGGGTCTGATGGCATAATGTATTTCATGCCACAAGCTCTGGCAGTCGTATACTACCTAATATGGGAGGTGATATGCAGATAGCTTCCGCCTTTGGAAGGCTATAGGAGGAGATTAGATGATGTCATAAAATAATATAAAAGTCGATAGAAGGGAGGGAAAATTGCCTTTTTGCCTTATTTCCACCAAGCACTCAAGAGGGAACATAGGGGTATGTTTAGTAAGCCTTGCAACAATAACGTGTCTCTGTGCCGTTTTATTAGTGCAGGGCTCTGTGCTAACAGGAGGGAGGGTTACCACAGGTCACCGCGGTAAACCAGCCATGGGAGCAACTAATACCACCCTTTGAGGTGGCACTAGTTGAATTTGTGCTACTTGGTGCTAAGCGCTACTTGCACCGCAGCAGGAATGGTCCATCTGCCCAGTCTCCACCCAGATGCATGCTACCTAGGCAGCATGCGATTTTTAGTGTGAGGGCCCATACTATTTTTTAAGATAGTGACCAAAGTGCCCACTAAACCCCATGCTATTCAATATCATGCTTTAGTAAACATGCCCCATAGGTCTTTCTCTTAAGAGGTTAGGCACTGGGTGCTTGCCTAATCCCTGGACAAAGAAAGAGGAATGATGTGGGGAGAGGAGGTGTTGACTGGTTGCCTTCATCCTACCAATTTAAGGCAGACAGAGAGCTCAAGAAATCTAGAGCTCCGGACCTCGAAGGACTGGGCCCTGGAATCAAAACTGTTAGTAGAAAAGTGGAATTAATTTATCTTTGGAAGTATGGTCTAGAGGAAAGAAATCCCAAGATTTGGGAGGGGATCATTCCCGTTTTTGCAGATCCACTTGAGTGGCATCAACATGCAAGGGATGGAGTGGCTGAACCATCCAAGCTCAGGGTTCTGGAAGTCTAGTGTCCTGCAAGATGTTTAGGACTTGCTATACAAAACCACTTATCCGGAGAGCAGATGCTGCTGTGTAGAGAAGTGATGCTGATGGGGCCATCCTCAATTTGTGTAGAGAAGTGATGCTGATGGGGCCATCCTCAATGGCACTTTCCAGATAACACCACGGAAAATCTCCCTGACAGCTTCATCACTATCCGGATGGGTAGAGTGAGAACAGAGCTGGCAGATATCCAGATAGCTGCTGTTCCAACTTTATACATATAACTATCTGGATATATTGCTGCTTTCCAAAAAGCATCACCAGTCACCACATTATATGGATATTCATCACTGATACATTAACTAAAAACAAGAATAAAGAAAAGAAACCTTGTAAGAAAGTGTAGGTTTGTAAACTACCATCTCCCTCAATGGCATTTAACATAATCTGGTCATTATTCAAAAGCATTTAGTGGGTTTTTTTTTATTCAAGACCCTTTAATGGATAGCTTTTGCTATTAAATTGCTAAATGGTCCTAGTTATTTGCTTAAAAATTAGACATGGTTAGGAGTGTTCTAGGGAAAAGCCAAAAACATATCCATCTAAGTGGCAATATTCAGCCATTAAACAGATGTTTCAGAGGCATCACTTGTATGGGCAGAGATTTTGAAAATCTGTATCACTTTAAAAGAATAACATATTGATTATGGCTTGATTTTATAACAGGGTGTTAATATGATAAGTCCAAGAAAGCACCTATTTTAACTCTTAGCCTATTTACCAAGGCAACATAGGTGACAACTTGCCTTTATAAAGCAGGATCCCAGAATCAGCCCTAATTGTGCACAATGCCAAAGCGCTAATTTACGCCTTAGGTATAAAGCATAGGTATACGTGCACTCTCTGTCCCATCCTTGCCCCACTCTCCCAAGCTGTCCCCCAGGAATGCCTCCATGATAAAGGGGTACAATGACTGTATGTGAATACTAAACATGGAAGCACAGAAAAGATCGCTGATAAAAATCATACGGCCTATCCAGTCTGCCCAGCTACACCAACTACTAAGCTCTACAATTCCATCCTCTCCTTCAGAGATTTATGTAGTTATTTAAGTGTATTTTATACTGCCCTATTGTGTATGTGTAATCAGGGCAGTTTACATTATAAATAACAGTTTTACATTATAACATGGTAGACATATACAAGTAACAGGTGTGAATTTATTAAATCATAGGTATTTACATGATGAGGCAATAATTCTTTTACACAATTTATTTACATGATCACGTGTCCTAGAATCTTAGTGAGTATATATTTAAATATTTTCTTGATTTAACTGCAATCTTACTTTAGGGTTACTTTCCATTTACTGTATGAGGTGTCTTGCAAGTTGTTTGTGTAATGATTATTTTGTTCCTATTGGCTTATGTTGAAAAGTCTTCTGGATTTTAAGATGGGATCATGGTTTATATTTTCCCCATTAATGCCAAAATGCTCAATGACAAGGTATGTTTTGAGTTTGGTCTGTAAGGTAGACAAATCAGCTATAGATCTTAGTTTATCTAGCAGAGGATTCTACAGTGATGGGGCTATGTATTCAAAAGCCCTCTTACTGGTGTGTTGTTTGGTTTTGCAGTAATCAGCTGGTATTGCTAATGTATTTATCATTCACCCTCTTTATTGGCGATTATTAGGTGTTATCCTAATGGGATGAGGGTGAAGGGAGATAGATTAAGGAGTGATATGCGGAAATATTTCTTTACGGAAAGAGTAGTGGATCCATGGAATAGTCTCCCAGTGGAGGTGGTAGAGATGAGGACAGTAACTGAATTCAAAAAAGCATGTGACCAACACAGAGGATCTCTAAAGGTAAAAAGTGGACTGTTGTAGTTGTTGATATGGAAGGACAAACTAGATAGGCCATGTGGTCTTTTTCTGTCATCATGTTTCTATGTTTCTAATTAGGTGAGTTAGTGTGGAAGGGGCTATGTTTCTGAAAAGTTTAAAAGTGGTCATAATTATCTTATATTTTATTCTGCTGTGGATTGGTAACCAGTGAAGCACATATAGTATTGGTGTCATGTGTTCTGAGTGGTGTGCATTATAGGTGATGCGTGCAGTCATATGTTGGGCCATTTGGAGATTGTGTAGGGTTTGTTTAGGTAATCCGTACAGTAGATTATTGCAATAGTCCATGTGTGGGAATATCATAGCCTGTAGTACAGTTCTGAATTCATTACTTGGCAGTAAAGATTTCAGGCATTGAATCAATCTACAGTAAGTTATAAACAGCTCTAGTAGTGAGTTTGATATGGGTTTTGAAATTGAGGGTTTTGTCAGTTGTGACACCCAGGTATTTTACCTCTTCTTTTACTTCAAGGGGTATGTTTACTAAGCGGCAGTAATGTAGCATGTGTAATGTTAGCACACGCTAGCGTTACATCGGTAACATTACTGTGTGCTACAGGGCACGCTAACATTACACTCGGCATTAAGCACACTATGGGCGAAGAGGAGGTGGAGAGAAGGGGTCAATGGGTGGGGAGTGGGTGTGAATCAGGCCCTGCTACATTACCGCCGGCATTTTAACACCAGGAACATTACCGCCATTCAAAACCTGGTGGTAAGGGTGCACAATGAGGAGAAAGAGCCTATTTAAACGTATGCAATGTGCTGTACAGACAGGTGGGCCCAAGAAAGTGATAGTAGTGCACCATCTGCAACAACAGCACAGTGGCCAGGTATGAAAGGGCACTTTCTTGATGGTGCAAATGGTGCATAGGAGGGTGCAGCTGGAACATGCAGTGGGGGCTGCGGTGGCACAGGGCAGACCAGGTAGCTGCCTAGGTGGCACATACGAACAGAAGACCACAAAATATGCAAGACTGCGTCTGACCAAGGTCCATCATGCCCTGTATCCTGTGACCAACAGTGTATGAACTATGGCACAGGTGCCTCATAGATACCCCCCCAAAAAAGCAGATACACAATGCTTGCAATGGGCCATGCAGTGCAAAGCTGTGACCCTCACCAGGGACCCTCCCCAGGAACATGCCAGAAAACTGCAGGAAAACCATGACACTGGCAGCCTGTACTACATACTCAGGTAATGGAGTGCAGGGTGTGACGATGGGTGGAAAGGCAACATATGTTCACAGAGTGGTCCAGAAAGGCCAACATAGCAGCCACAGTGCATGCCCCCTAATCCCACAACAGTCAGATGCTATAGACGACTCAACATTGAATACCTCAGCCACTGCAGACAACATTCCCAATACCCCAAACCCAATACCACACAGCTGTGCCATCCCCAGGTCAAGGAGAGATAACACTGCCATGTGGTGATAGGGACCCTGGAGAGGCTGATTGGTGGGGGGATGGCACATGATCACGTCAGCATGGTGTGGGGGTAATGCGGGAGGGAGTGTCACTGTGTGCAGCTGACAACAGCTTTGCCGATGTCCAGTGCACCATGTGCAATACAATAGCTGCCAAAGTTCATCTGATGGAAGGCATGCAATCAGCATGGGTGTTTGTAGCACTATGGTAGCACTGTGGTGCACCCCATACAGTCGCTGTATAGAGAGGTAGAAGGTTGTATATTTGTGTCCTGGCAGTGGACCTCCTTTTTTTACCATGTCCCTGTGGCAACATGATAGCCCAAAGTGCATGTACAACACCAACCTGTTGAGATCACAAACTATTTGGCCATTTCTAGTGCAGCATGTGCAATTCAATATCTACCAAGTTTCTTCTGATAGTAATCATGCAATTAGCATGGATGGTTGTGGCAATGTGGTGCACCCCACACAGTTGTTGAATCAAGAAGGAGAGGGTTGTGGGTTTGTGTCCTGCCAGTGGATTTTGTCCCCATGGCTACATTTTGTACCACAGTGCAGGTATAATACCAGCATGTGCAAGCATCAAAGATTTTCCCAACAAGGGCACACCCACCCACACAAACAAGCAGCACTATACACATCTACATCAGCACAGTGAGCAGCTGTCAACAGCACAACACACAACCTGCTCCCACACCAGCAGTGGGACTGGTTCCATATGCCTCTCATTCCATGGCAACACAGTCTTGTGGTAGGGAGAAACCAGGATGGCTGAACAAAGGCATAGTTGCTGGTGTCTTGCTCACCTCCACATGCAGAGTAGGGCCACACAGCATCTGGGAATGTGGAAGAAGTAGATTTTCTGTGATGCACCATGCATCTGCAGCATGAATGAGGCACATCACCCAGTCCACTATGCACCTATGTCCCACAGCACTGTCCCACAGTAGAATGTGATGCAAATGAAGGGGAGAGGATGCTGGGAAATACATGAAACAGCATCATTGCCACAGACTGCACATGTGTGGGAGGGAATGTACATGGAATAGATGGGTTAACACGTCAGAACCATCAGCTTGACCAGGGTCAAAAAGCAGGGAATGTTGATAGGCCACCATCACCTCAATGTTGTGTGACCCTGGACTGGCTATGCAGTCACATTGTGTAATATCTTGATCAAAGATACAGTTGTTTATCTGATAGCTCATGTCTTGCTCCTGTTGTCTCAGGTCGGTGAGAGTGTTTCACAGACATTCACTGAACTGCAATGCACATGAGTATTCTGTGTGCAACAGTAGCCTTGTGACAGCTGTGGCATGCATGCACCAAATGTCCCTGGGCATGGTGATGCATGCAGCCTGATGGCTCCACACAGCTTTCTCTGATTGGTCCTGTGGAATGGTGATAGTCCAAACTACAGTAATGACTGTGAACTGAATGTGCAGCAAAACCATCCACCACATGAGCAGTGATGGCAGTGTCCACTGCTGCTGTGTGTGGCTGAACCATGTTACTCATCATGTGGGCCCCCACATCTTTTGTTGACCATCCTTTTATGACAAGCCACACCATATCAGAGCCTCTTGCTGGAACACAGCTGTCCATATTGGGATAGCTGCCATTGTCCAAGAACCAGGGGGAAAAGGGCCCACCTGCCAGAAAGGGCAGGACATGCCAACACAGTCCCATTGCACACACGAGCATGTAATACAGATCATACATGCAGCCCAATAGGTGCAATGTAGATCTGTGTCTGAACCAGAGTTGTACATCATTGCACCACTGATCTTATGGACCAGGTGTCCAGTGACCCACTTCCCATTCATGATGACCTCCACAACAGCTAGCTAATGTTCCCTGATGCTGTATGTGTCCTGAAGGCCATGTGTGCCTGTAAACTCCTGCCCTCATGTGAAGGTACAGAGCATCTTCTGGGCATGGAGAATATGCATACAGTATGTTTGACTGTGCAATGCATCATGGGGTATGGTGGGATGAATGAATAACAGAACATAGAGCATCACGAATGGCAGAAAGGAAGGAGGGGACAACAGGGCCTGTCCCTAAAAAAGAATCATCAGCTAGGATGATGGAAAATGCATGCATGGTACATCATGGAAGTCTAGGTTGGTGAGCGAATGACCATATGCTGCCCAAAGGCTGTCTGAGGAGGAAACAGTGAAGACTGATATGGTAAGGCACAGAGGTACCATCTGCCCCAAATAGCTGTGTTGTTATATAAACAGACATGCAGTAAACACAAAACATATTCTATACACACAGGCCTGTCATAGAAGGCAAAGGAGTATAATATGATGCGGTGATTGCATTTGAAACCATGATCCTCTGTGTACTAGATAACTGCAGTAACCATTGAGCCAACCCTCCAGACCATATATCATCAAGTCTATGCACAGGTACACACACACACACCTGTGTGTGGGCCTAGGAAGGCATATATATATGTATAGCTATATAGCTAGATAGGCTGTGGAGTGTTTAGCCCAGTGGTTAGGGATAGCAGCCACACATCTAACACATCATGTGTTCAATTTCCACTGACATGCCACCTGATGCAAAGCACATGATGTTGTCCCCTCAGAAGATGCATGTAGATACTTTTCTATTGTGAACGTGTGCCGTGCTACATAACGTGCCTTGCATGCAATGCGCTGCCACACAAGGCATCATGTGTGCCGTCAATGCGTAAGGCAGCAGTTATAGCACTTAGCGCGTACATGACACGCATGGTGCATTGCACCATGCATGAGGTGTGTTGCATAACGCATATGCACTATGTGCGTGGCATTAGGCATCGTGCGTGTTCTTACGCTCTGTGTGCCTTACATTCCACCTTAGGCAGACCCATTGCGTGATGGCGTATAATACCCCATGCCTTGCATGCCGCATCCGCATAAGGTCGGCACGTACAGCATCCAGCGTGGATGAGGCATGTATGGCGCTTAACATCCTGCGTGTTGCGCGAACGAAATGTGCCTCACACACGTGCCATATGCCCCGTGTGTCGTGTATGCACTGAGCACTATATGAGCTGCTTTACGTGGACACGGCATGCAAGGAACAGTCCATTAGGTGCCATCTGCTATGCACCTTGTGGGCTGCACAAGGTGCCATGAGCCAAAGTACTGCGCACTGATGCAAAGTTGCGGTAGGGTGCATTATGGCGCTTCCGCGAGACCACCGTGTCATGATGTCATTCAATAAAAACACCAGACAAAATGGTTTCCCGATCAAGGAAGCCACCCTTTACAGAAGGGGATCTTGACCTGCTTGGACGGTTCATCTGTTGCAAGCAGAGGCGCCTCTTCCCGTCCTCAAGCATCAGGCAGGACCTTTTTCGGATGAAACGTTACTGCCACCGGGTCCAGAGGTGCCTCAGTGCCCGGTCGGACTACCCACGAGAGGTAAGTGCATGGGGCAGGTACCACAAACAAAGGAGCTCAACATAGCAGGTCATAGGCAACATACATCATCTACCGGTCACACCATGGACAAATAGGGTCCAGTCTTAGGTCTGTGAGATGAGCATCTGTGCGTAAGAGTGTGTTGTGACCTCAGGTGAGGGGTGATTGTTACCTTCACATGAGCTTGCAATAGTAAAGGGGATAGTTGCATGTGTAGTATCCCCCATTGCTATGACCTAGGAGGGGCAAGGTTCCCATAACTTTGTAAGTTCCGTAGATGCATGTATCTGCACTGTAGGCCAAAAAAAACCCCTGTATGCATGTGTATTTACTTTTGACGCTCATGAGTTTGTTGCGGCAAACACTGATGTGCTGCGAGATGCAATTCTGATGGTGTATGTTCCCATCAGGCCACCACATACAACCTCTGGCTTTTTAAGACTGATCCCTGGGAATGTAGCTTTCAGTGAGTCACATGGCAGTGTGTTGTATGTGGAGGATTTCTGTGGCCTGGTGCACACCATCAGAGGTTATATACAATGTGATATTGAAGTGTTATGAAATGGATGTGTAGCATCACTGTACCAATGGAAGGTGAACCACTAGCCAACTCCTAAGCCTCGGGCAGGGTGAGATAGATTAGTGACATATACAGTGTACTGAAAATGTAAGCATCCCTGCTGTCTCACTGCTGTTGTGAGACATATGACATATGTGTACAACATATGACACAAAATGTGGTTCTGGAGGTTAGTACCATGTGAGACACACTACATGCCTAACAATCAAAGGGTACATAACATCCCTTATTGGGAAACTAACAATATATATGTATGTGCACACCAACGTCTGGGGATGGTAGGACCACCTGTTGCTTAAATTTTCAGCTGCATGTCTCATGGGGGCTGTGACCATCAGCCTACACATGTAGCCACTGTGAGCACCATCCATTCTCCACGCCAAACTGACCAAGTACCCTCAGGTGTGATGTGGTGCCTTCGTGTGCAGCAATTCACAGCTAATGGCACACATTAGATATTGGATTGTGTGCAGTGTTGTAACTAGGCAACTCCAAGACATATACCTGTGAGCCTGTAAACAACCCCAGTGTACCTAGAGCTATATGCATAGGGTCAAGTTAAGGGGCCTTTCATTACCTGGAACCACACATAGGTCACAAGGAACTGAGCATGTGAAACATACCACACTTAGGGGGAGTGTAAACATAGCAATATGTTGATTGTGTGGCCAACTGTATGGACCTGACTGTACATAGGGGTGACAATGTGAGAGGGATGGGGACCTTTGGTTGTGTCACTGTTTCCCACTGCAATCTGTGAATGTGCCATACAAGGCGTCTATGGCATGGTAACATAGTAATATAGCAGGTGATAGAAGCTATGTGTCTGGCTGGTCCATTTAGTGTGCCCAGCAAGATGCCAAATGTAGGTGTGCTTGCTGATCTATGCAGGTCAGCCCTACCCATGTGCCACCTGAGGGCCCTACCCACTGCTCCATGCCACATCTAGGTGGCAAATGTAGGTACGCCTGCTGATGTGTGCAGGTCAGCCCTACCCATGCCCTACATCAGGGCTATACACAGTGTTGGTGGCTCAGCAAGTTGTCAAATGTGGAGGCACCTGCTGATGTGTGCAGGTCAGCCCTACCCATGCCCTGTGTCAAGGCTATACACAGTGCTTGGTGGCTCAGCAAGTTGTCAAATGTGGAGGAGCCTGCTGATATGTGCAGCTCACCCCTACCCATGACCTGCCTCAGGGCCCTACACATTGCTTGGTAGCTCAGAAATTTGCCAAAATGTAGGTGCCCCTGCTAATCTTTGCAGGTCAGGCCAACCCATGCCCTGTCCCAGGGCTATACACGGTGCTTGGTGTCTCAGCAAATTGGCAAATGTGGAGGTGCCTGCTGATCCATGCAGGTCAGCCCTACCCATGTGCTGCCCCAAGGCTCTGCCTACTGCTCCATGGCCCATCAAGGTGGCAAATGTAGGCGCACCTGCTGATCTGTGCAGGTCAGCCCTACCCATGTCCAGCCTCAGGGGTGTACCCAGTCCACCTTGTACGTTACCACAACTTACACAGATAGAAGAAATGGTACTGTTATGTTTGATAACATGCTGTTGCCAGACAGGGATGCACTGGGTTGCTCACATGACATTGTTGGTTTGTTCAATGACGTACACCCACAACTTCCATTGGGAGGCCAGTCCAATCTTTCAATACCCCTTCCCTGAGAAGGAAGGTCCATACGTTGATTGTGGTTTACACCCATGTATCTACATGCAATATGTCCTTCTCGACAGGAATCTTCCCATCAAGCCTCAAACAGACGTCCATCCAGCCCCTTCTAAAGAACAACAAACTGAACCCCCAGAAGGTGGAATCCTATCGATCAATCTCAAGCATCCCCCTGCTAGCCAAGATAATTGTGAGGGTCGTCCAACGTCAAATCCAGCACCACATTGACACCACTGCCCCCCTAGACCCATGCCAGCATGGCTTTAGAGAATCTCATGGCGTTGAGATGCTACTCACCACACTAATCAATACTTTAATCACAGGGATTGACAACATCAGAAGAGGGTACACTCTTATCTTCTTGGACATCACCTCTGTGTTCGACTCCTTCAACCATGAGCAACTCCTGATGTGTCTCCATGAGAAGGGAATCCAGGGCTCGGCCTGGAGCTGGTGCAAGTCATACCAAACAGACAGATGGCAGCAGGTAAGAACAGGCTCCAAGACTTCCAATCCTTTTCAACAAAGTCAAGGTGTGCCCCAAGGCTCCTCACTCTCTGCCCTCCTGTTCAATATATATATGCAGCCCATATGTGCAATCATCTGCTCATTCAATATCTCCTGCCTGATATATAAGGACGATGTACTGTTTTTCACCCCCATTGCTTTTCATTCGCCATTGACCAACCTGTCTTCTCGATATTAGTTAAATGCTTTGATGTTGTCACTGACTTGCTCCACTCACAGAATCTCAGGATCAACTGCAACAAGACAGATGTATTATTCATCACAAGAAATAAAGCCCTTTCCCCTCCTGCATCAATAAAAGTGAGAGACGCCGAGCTCGCAAGCAGACCCACCATCTGCTACCTGGGCATCATGCTAGACCGGCACCTCGACATGAAAGCGCACATAAGCAACACCATCAAGGCAATCTACCACAAAATACGAACAATTCAGCATCTCCGACCCTTGCTGCAGCCAGATGACTTTTGAACTATTTTCCAGGCACTTGTAACCCCCCACTTTGACTACGCCAATGCTATCCTGCACAGACTCCCCAAGAACCCACTGAACCCACTAAAGCTGGCAATGAACGCTGCTGCCCACTTCCTACATGGGGCCTCCAGAAGAAACCACATAACACCAATCTTAAAAGACCTACACTGGCTGCCGATCAACTGCCGGCTCATCTACAAAGTAGTACTTCTGACCTTCAAGGCCATCAACAAAATATCCTCCACTTCCCTAATGGACCTTCTCCACCCCACTCCTCCAAACAGATCCAGAAGGACTTTCACTACCAACACACTAGTAATCCCCAAGGAAATAACAAAATGCTCTCAGGCAACAAAGAACAGAGCCTTTGTGTTCTACGCACCTACTTGCTTGAATGACCTCCCAACAACTATCCCAGCGATCACTGACCTCACCCAATTCAGGAAGGCATTAAAGCACCATCTTTTTCTTCTACATTACTCAAACTCCAATGATACAACTCCACCCACCATGCCCCCACCCAACTTGACAACACCACCTACACACCCTAATCAGGTTGAGGCAACCGAACTTACCAGCCCAACCATCTAAATTGTAAATAACTGTCAACCCTGCACATAGTTATTTGAGCATGCCATGTCTCTACAACAGCTCAGTGAGACATTGCTCAGATTATATATAGTTACCCCAGTTCTAAATCCAAGTTGCAATACCTGTTCAATGTAAGTACAAAGTAGGCCCTCCCTGCTTTGTACAAAGAAGTATTACTTGTAAACCACACTGATTTTAAAGAGTGCGGTATAGAAAAGCTTTAAATAAATAAATGAATAAATAAATAAATGCCACACATTTATGGCTCCCATGTCCTGGGAGTGGTATGAATCCTCATCAATATCCAAGAAATATATGCCCCCATCCGTCTTATATGGAACACCCTGTAGCTTCATTGCATGTCCCCTAGTCGCACTATATTGTGATGACATAAACAATCAAACTAGGTTTACTTGTCCCACTCCATTCATCTATTCATAGACCTGCATCATATATCCCCTCAGCCATATCTTTTCCTGGTTGAGGAGCCCTATCCTTTTGCACATCTCTTCATAGTGGGATCCCCCTATCCCTTCTACAATATCTTGTGTGTCCTCTCTACGTTTATAATAATGCTATATCCTTTTTAACATATGGTAGCCAGAATTTAACATAATATTCAAGGTGTGGTCGCACCATGGAGCGATACAGAGGCAGTGCAGTATCCTTTGTGTTATGTAACATTCCTTCCCTTAGGATACCTAGCATTCTATTTGCTCTCCTGGCCGCTGCTGCACACTGGGTGGAGGGTTATTACATGTTATCCATGATGACACCTAAATCCTTTACCTGGGTGGTGGCTCCTAATGTGGAACCTTGCATTGTGTAACCATAGTTTGGGCCTTTATTTCCTAGGTACCTAATGTTGCATTTGTTCACATCACATCTCATGTGCCATTTGGATGGCCAGTCCTCTGAGTTAGCAGGATACACTGGTCATTATCAACAATCCTCATGGCTCTGAACTCCGTTAAAGAGTACTGTGCCATCGGCACATTTGTGAACCTCACTTGTTATTCTCATTTCATGCTCATGTAGGAATCTGTCAAACAGCAGTGGATCAAGTAGAGATTCCTGTGGTACGCACCCAGTCACCTCTCACCATTGAGAATATTGCACATTTAGTCCTACCCACTGCATTATATCCTGTAACCAGTTCCTGATCTACAATATTAGACTGCCTCATATCCCATGATGTGTTCATTTGGCCAGAGGTATCTCATGAGGGACCCTGACTAGGGCTGTCTGAATCTACATATACACCATATCAGCGGACTTACCTTTGTCTAGCTGTATTCTCACACCATCATAAAAACAGATTAGTAAGACAAGATCTTCCGTGTACAAAGGCATGTTGCCTGTCTCCTGTTAAAACATGACTATCTACATGTTTGTTGAGTTATATCAATATGATGTCCCCTAAAATTATTCCCGCTACCGACGTAGGGCTCTCTGGTGTGTAGTTTCACAGATCACCCCTGGACCCCTATTTTAACATTGGTGTTACATTGGCCATCCTCCAATCCTCAGGTATCACAGATGATAGTCATCATAGTTCACAGATGACCAAGAACAGGCCTGCAATCGCACATCTTTTTTTACATCCTCAACCTTGGATATATACTATCTGGTCAATGGGATTTGCCACGCCTCACTATATCAAATAATTGTAACACATTGTCCTGGTGTCTTAATATTTCCTTCAAGTCCCCCACAGTATCACCTTTCCAAACCACATCATTTGGGGGGTAACATCCCTACATTTTCCTCAGTAAAGGCCCAAACAACTAAGTCATGAGGTCTACCCCCAATGGGCCTGTCCCCTTGTAGTGCCCCATTTACCTCTCTGTCATCCGGCATCTGTCAGTCCACCAATATGTGATTCTGTCCATCATCCTGGGACACATCCCCAGGATGTGTTCATAATTATAAGGCCCCCATGAGGTACTGTAGCATAGAAATGGCTGATTACTGTACAGTACCATTGGGCCCATTCAGGGGTATCACAATGATCCTGCAATCATAACACAGGTTGGATGTGCATAGCAGCAGAGGACAAATCCAGGGAGGAGGATGAGCCTGACAAGGTACTGTACCCATCTCCATGTCAGACAACCACAGACCGTGACTATGAGCAGAAGACTGCATGTGCAGATAGTGACCCACAACACAATGCAAGAATGCTGACCAGGTGTAGCCACAGGCTGGAAGTCACTACCTATGATCCCTAGCCTTGTCCCAAAAGGCACCAACATCTGTCTCATATAGCTATCAGCCATATAATGTCTGTAATGGGAGCCTGTATCCACATGCATATTTGCTGGCAGTGCATACATGCACCCACATTTGTTGGTATGTTCTGGCAGAGTGACACACATTGCTGTGAAATAGCACAGACCATTCATCTAACCAATTACATCACATGGTGAGCACTCAAACACCTCACCTGAACAAAAACACAGGGCTGACACAGGTAGTGGCCATGGATGTCCGTCACAGAACATATAAGGTTGCTCTGTGTAAACAGCACACACATGTGCACACGATTCATTGGAAAGGTACTGTAGGACATGGTTGAGGTGTGCAAGCACTGCTGTGGGTCATGTAGGCCATATAAAGGCTCCAAGTTGCCACATGGCCCACATCATGTGCCATGTGACAACCTCACAGTGATCAGTGACAGGACACCGCACAATACAAAGGTAGGTCCCACAGCTGGTGCACAAATGTGGCAGCATGGGCATCTCTATCATATGCCAGTGTGATGACATGGAGACTTTGTCCAGCAGGTGGTGGTAATGTGCACACATAAAGGGGCCGGCTAGCTGTTGCGTGCAACAAGAGAATCATGACACTACACCTAACCATGAGTGGTGTGCTGTAGAGTTGTCACAGGTATGTTTGGAACATAACAAATGACATATATCCCTGTTACCCCAGGTGGAGGATCTGCGGAAAAAAGGCCGCGAGATTTGGAGGAGGCAGCCTGACGTCCTCCGGAGGCTTGAAGAGGAGATAATGGCCACTGAGTATGGTGAGTGATGCAGAATATGTGTAAACAACAGCATGTATGATGTAGAGGCTATGGCCAAAAGATCCTGTTGCACTGCACTAGCAGGCATTTGACCAAGCGCCGTGCATCAAACAGGATATTACCTGCACATTTAGCCATATCTGTGCTGGCACGCCTGGCATGGATGAATGGGGCACTGTGCAGATTATATCAGAGCACACAATAACATTCAGGGACTGATATCCTGTCTCAGATTAGATTATGGACCATGTTGGCCACCAGACAGACCACACACAAAGCCATGTGGTTATGCTACATGTGCATACCTGTTGTGGCCATGCATCAAATGCACACCCCAGAGATGGTGATGGCACAGCAGATATGTACTGTATGGCATCACACCCTTCCCAGGGTTAATATCACACATACATCTGAATGTCACTGGATCATGCATATAGAGGACACATTTGGACAGCAGGTGCCTGGTATCACATTTACCAATGATGACAACCCCTGTTCTGTGGAAACACCAGTTATCTTACAGTTCCTGTCACATCCCTAGCTGTAACATTAGATGGCAGACAGGGACCATGTTGTCCGTGAGTACGTAGGACCCGCATGTGTCTCATCTGCATCCACCCATGGACCCATCAGGCATGTGTGTGTTGGTCAACCTCTGCTCTATGCACATGCCAAACTGATGTGTCGCATGGGTGTTGTGTGTCCAGGCCAGCCCCCAATGCACGCATATCCCATGTGCACATACACCTTTATAGGGCCCTGGGTCATTGCACTGTGCTGCTGGCTCCATGTCCTATCTTGCTATGTCAGTACATACATCCTACTGCATCCTATGCACCTTGCCTGGCCACATTCCATTGCTGCTGGGATGTATACATGCTGCCTGAAACAGAACATAGCTGTGACCTCATACTGTATCTCCACACCACCTACCACTGTGTCCCCATCCCTCCTCATCTCTCCAATATGCCAACATGCCCATATCACTGCTCGACCATCAGCAGTCTAACATACATCCAACTGTCACCCTTGACCTGCCTATCATGTCACAGTGACACACAAAGCTGCCACACATAACACCACAAGCACACCAGTAGGGCACCTATTTTTACAGTGGACACATAGACAAGTGAAAACATGCTTCCATCCCCTCAGTGCTGTACACCACCTGTGTTCCAGCTGTCACCCCAATGGTCTGGTCAAACCCCAGATGCGTCAGTCACCTCTGCTGTGTCCAGCACAATGGTAGCACACCTTGGCCAGGTCACCTCACAGTCCCTATAGACATCAACAGAGGCTGTCAGACATTACCTTCTGATGTATGGAAACATGCACACTGAAGGCCACACACCCAACCTCCATGCCCATACCATACACATGCATCTGGGGACCCCACAGTGCTGGTGTGCAAACACTGTCTCCCCCCCCTCCCGGTCTGTGCATGTGCCACAGGGGACCCTGGGTGGCATTGCTTTGGGGGGCTGACATCTGTAGTGTCAAGGAAGGTGGGCACCTATGCACTAACACACCAGCAGGGCCCCAGATCTCCCTGAATCAACCAACACTGCCATCTCTGTTCCCAGCCCCTTGGATGCATGTGTGTGCAGCTTATATTCTGTCAGTTCTGGAGTCACTGCATGCCCTGGTGTGCATGGTTGATCTGCTTTGTGGTCGATTTGCCACCAGTTATGTACCATGCTTGCAGGCATTATGGCTGTTGCTAGTTGCCCTGGGAGCAATGAACATGTGGCTGATGCAACATTCTCTGTTTCCATTCACAGAGCCCGCAGATGGAGGAGCAGAGCCCCAGTAGGCTCCTGAGACAAAGGCAGAAGAGGAGGTGGAGGAGGCGGAGGAGGAGGAGGCAGCAGTGGAGGAGGAGGAGAAGGAGGAGGTTGGAGAGGGTGAGGTTGAGGTGGGTGAGGTTGTGGAGTTGGTGGAGGAGGAGATGGGTGAGGGGGAGGGATAGGTAGGGGAGTGGGTGAGGGAGTGGGAGGGGTGTGGTGGGGAGAGGAGGGAGGTGGAGGGTGAGGGGGAGGTGGAGGGAGAGCGGGAGGTAGGGTCTGGAGATGATGTAGAGGGGGAGGGTGTGAGGCAGGATGCCCCCTTGGTGGTATGGGATGTGGAGCGGGGAGAGGAGGTATGGTGCCAGGGAGGCCACATTCCCACACCACCAGGGGGTCCTCCTGCACCACTGACCCGGTTGTGGCCAGCCACCTGGCACACATGAATGCAGAGGGCCCTGGGGGTCTCTGCCACCTGCCCCTTGGCCCTGAGGCTGTGTTACGGGCAGCTGAAGGGGTGGCAAGCAGCGCTGCAGACAGGGGGCAGGCAGATGCCTCAACCCAGACCCCTTACACATGGGATCTGGGGGGCGAACATGACCACACTCTGTCTGCAGCACTGGTTACCATCTCTCTGGGCCAGCGTGCCCAGACCAGGACCATGGAGCAGGTGGTGGAAGCTGTGGTCCAGATAGCTCTTGAGCTGCGGAGGCTTAGGGAAGTGGTTTGATACATGGCAAACATATGTATTCAGACAGACCAAATGGGGAGGTGGTCGCACCCTTGCCCTCTGCATTCTTGTGTCCCAGATCCTGCCACAACCACAGGGCTCAGGGAATTGGGGGTTGAGATCCCACTGCCACCAATGTTGGCACTGTGTGCCATGTGTTATTTTAAAATTGTATTTTTTTTCTGTACAAATATGTATGCAGCCAGTGGCCTATATAGATTTTATTTTTATATAAATACCATTATGTCTTTTAATTTTTGTAAATATATATATTTTTAATCATTTTGTAACAATGGACTGGTCATGTGCGTTTTTTTTTAGTTCATGCACTTGCGCATTGTTATACACATAGCAACATTTCCCTGTGTTGCCGAAAGACACACATGTGTCACATACATGGTGCAGTCCACACAGCTTGCAGTGGGGGATGGGTATGTGCAGTGCTGAATGCAACCTCATGGGTCCCCCCAGGTGGTGCATCCTTCACTGCCACAGCAGGGGACCTGTTGGTTTCTATGTTCTGTACACTGGACCCACATGCCTGGAGCCCAGGACATGCCTTTGAGTGCGCACATGGAAAAGTGGACAGGAAATTAGCAGAGTCATGATAGAGCTGTGGAATAGGGGAACATATGATGTGGTAGAGGAAGGTGTGGTTCGATGAGTAGATCCACTGCTGTGGTGGGGGTCTTGAAGGACTAGAACAGGGAACTGTTACTTCTGGAGAGAGATCTGCAATTGTGAGTATATACTTCTGGGAATTTTCTGAAGGGAATTCTTTCTATTAAAGCTATTTAATCTGTGAACCCACTATTTTTTGTTAAATCAGTCAGGACCTAGTAGCAGCAGTTTAAGTTTAAATTTAAAACACAGAAGAGAGCTTTCTGGTTAAATTTGGAACCCAGCAGAAAGCTGTAGTTTAAATTTAATAGTCACTCAGGGCCTAGCATCAGCAAAGTACTTTTAGTTTAAATTTAAAACACAGAAGAGAGCTTTCTGGTTAAATTTAGAACCTAGCAGAGAGCTTGTAGTTTAAATTTCATAATAAGTTAGAGCCCAGCAGTAGCAAAGAGCTATAATTTAACCAAATAAGAATATAGATTACCACAAAAGGCAAAGCAGGATCAGTACTCTTTGAGCAGCAAATAAAGTTTTCTAGAGACCTTTACAAAGAGGCCTTCTACCTAGGGGGCAAGAGACCTGTGAAACGTTTTCAATAGGTGTCAACACCAGGTGGCAGTTCAAAAGGCCATTTTGAAAGACTCTTTCTATCCAAGCAAGGACTGTTTATTGTCCAGGAAGTTGGTCACAGCTTACCTCAGCAACACAGGCATAAATAGCTCAACCAGAGCTCTGTGATCCTCAGTCTTGAAGGACTAGAACAGGGGACTGTTACTTCTGGAGAGAGATCTGCAATTGTGAGTATATACTTCTGGGAATTTTCTGAAGGGAATTCTTTCTATTAAAGCTAATTAATCTGTGAACCCTCTATTTTTTGTTAAATCAGTCAGGGCCTAGCAGCAGCAGTTTAAGTTTAAATTTAAAACACAGAAGAGAGCTTTCTGGTTAAATTTGGAACCCAGCAGAGAGCTGTAGTTTAAATTTAATAGTCACTCAGGGCCTAGCATCAGCAAAGTACTTTTAGTTTAAATTTAAAACACAGAAGAGAGCTTTCTGGTTAAATTTAGAACCTAGCAGAGAGCTTGTAGTTTAAATTTCATAATAAGTTAGAGCCTAGCAGCAGCAAAGAGCTATAATTTTAATCAAATACGAATATAGCTTACCTCAGCAGCACAGGACAGGGTACTGTGTAGCAGCCCACTTTTAATAAGTGTTATTTACCTCCCACCCACCCACCCCTGGGATAATCGTAGCTTTATAGGTACTTACACATCCTTTTATTTTATTTATTTTATTTATTTAGACAGTTTTGTATACCACCTTATCCTTCAATCAAAGTGGTCACAACACAATTTTGGGATACATTTAACACGCAGGGATATGAGACACATACACTAATACTTACAGGGAACATGGGCAATGGAGGGTTAAGTGGCTTGCCCAAGACCACAAGGAGCATCTGTGGGACTAGAAACCCCAGTCCTTCCGGCCCAAGGTTGCTGTCCTCTAATGGGATTTGAACCCCCGACCTTCTGGCCTGAAGTACCTTGCCTCAACCACTAGGCTACTCCTCCCTCCATCTTAAAAGACAGGAGGAGCTCTCAGGTGAAGCTCGTTATCCAAATCAGTCATACACTAAGGACATGAGATTAATTAAGCTTCAGGTGAACAAGGTATATTAAACGTATTAGGTACAGTTTGAGGATGTAGTAAAGGCTGTTAGCGTAGCTGGGTTTAAAAAAGGTTTGGACAAATTCCTGGAGGAAAGGTCTATAAACCATTATTAAGAAGGGACCCAGGATATCAATGCTTGACCCAGTACAAGCATTGCGGAACCTGTGTCTTTTGGGGAAACTGCTAGGTATAAATATCCATAGCAACCCTTAGTAAGTAAAGAACTTAAAGTTCTAAACAAAAACTTAAAACTAAGATGCAGGCAGCAGTCCAGCAGCGAGATAGGGGCTTTCCAGTCTTTTGCTTTGAGTGTCACATGTATGATTTTCTCCCGGTTGGTGAGAGGTCTTACGTGTGCACTAGGTGCAAGGAGCTCTTTGCTCTCAGGGAACGAGTCCATTCTCTAGAGGCTAGAGTAGCAGACTTGGAAAACATAAGAAAGACAGAGAGGTACATAGACGAGACCTACAGGGATATAGTCCTGAAGTCCCACCTCCAGTCTGGCAGCATCCCTGTTGCCAAGGAGGAGAGAGGTCACGTGACAGGAGATCATCACCCTGGTGTGGCAGGAAGTGATCCTGTAACTAAGACCTGTCCTCCAGGTGATGTAAAACCCTCTCGCACCAAGGAAGTTTCTCCAGCGCCATGTGCCCATGAGGGAAGGGTTAGGACAGCCGTTATAGTTGGTGATTCGATCATTAGGCATGTAGATAGCTGGGTGGCTGGTGGATGTGAGGATCGCCTGGTAACATGCCTGCCTGGTGCGAAGGTAGCCGACCTCACGCACCACCTAGATAAGGTCTTAGATAGTGCTGGGGAGGAGTCTGCTGTCTTGGTACATGTCGGTACCAATGACATAGGAAAATGTGGTAGGGAGGTTCTGGAGGCTAAATTTAGGCTTTTGGGTAGGAAGTTGAAATCCAGAACTTCCAGGGTAGCATTCTCCGAAATGTTTCCTGTTCCACGTGCGGGACCCAAAAGGCAGGCAGAGCTCCGGAGTCTTAATGCGTGGATGAGACAGTGGTGCAGAGATGAGGGTTTTGGATTTGTTAGGAACTGGGGAACATTCTGGGGAAAGGAGGGGCTCTTCGGAAGGGATGGGCTTCACCTTAACCGGGATAGAACCAGACTGCTGGCATTAACCTTTAAAAAGGAGATAGAGCAGCTTTTAAACTAGATAATAGGGGAAAGCCGACAGTCGCCCAAGAGCGGATAGTTCAGAAGAATGTATCCTTGAAGGATACTACCAAAAGCAGAGAGGTTCCAAAAAAGAGTAAAGTAGCCCAAATGCCCTTGAGTATGGAGCAGACAGAGCTTAAAGATACCAAATTACCCATGTCTACCAATAGCCAAATTAATATGAATAAAATACAGTTTCTAAAATGCTTGTATGCAAATGCTAGAAGTCTAAAAAATAAGATGGGAGAGTTAGAATATATAGCACTAAATGAGAGGTTAGATATGATTGGAATATCAGAGACATGGTGGAAGGAGGACAACCAGTGGGACACTGTGATACCTGGGTACAAACTATATCGTAATGATAGAGCTGATCAAATTGGTGGAGGGGTTGCGCTCTATGTTAGAGAGGGCATTGAGTCAGAAAGGATTAAAGTTTTGCAGGAAGCAAAATTTGCTGTAGAATCTCTATGGATTGAAATTCCATGTAAAAAGGGGAAGGCGATGGCAGTGGGGGTGTACTATCGACCGCCTGGCCAGAATGAACAAATGGATGATGAAATGCTCAAAGAAATCAAGGAAGCTAACAAAAGTTACAGCTCGGTAATAATAATGGGTGATTTCAATTACCCCAGTATCGACTGGGTCAGTGTCACGGCAGGACATGCTAGGGAGATAAAGTTCCTAGATGACATAAATGACTGCTTCTTGGAGCAGCTGGTTCATGAACCAACCAGAGGGGAAGCCATATTAGACCTAGTCCTTAGTGGAACACCAGATCTATTGCAAGAGATAAGGGTTTTGGGGCCACTTGGCAATAGTGATCATAGCATGATCGCCTTTGATTTAATTAGTGGAGGAGGGATAGTAAGGAAATCCACAGTACTACCTTTTAACGTTCGAAAGGGAGACTGTGATAAAATGAGGAAAATAGTTAAGAAAAAACTAAAAGGAGCAGCTGCAAAGGTTAAAGACTTACATCAAGCTTGGGTGTTGTTGAAAAATACTATCTTGGAAGCCCAGACCAGCTGTATTCCATGCTTTAAGAAAAGTGGAAGGAAGTCCAAAAAACTGCCAGCATGGTTTAAAGGTGAGGTCATAGAGGCTGTTGTTGCCAAAAAAGCATCTTTCAGGAAATGGAAAAAAGAGCCAAATGACGAAACCTGGAAACAGCACAAGCACTGGCAGGTCAAATGCAAGGCATTGATAAAGAAGGCAAAGGGAGAATTTGAGAAGAAGCTGCTGTGGAAGCAAAAACGCGAAGTAAAGATTTTTTCAAGTACATTTGTAGCAAAAAACCTGTGAGAGAGTCAGTTGGACCATTAGATGATAGAGGAGTTAAAGGGGAACTAAGAGGTGACAAGGCGATAGCGGAGAGACTGAATGAATTCTTTGCTTCGGTCTTTACTGAGGAAGATGTAGGGATGTTACCCATGACTGAAGTGGTATTTAAAGGTGCGGAAGAATTGAAGGAAATATCGATACATCGGGAAGATGTATTACAACTATTAGATAAACTGAAGAGTAGCAAATCACCTGGGCCGGATGGTATACATCCAAGAGTGTTGAAAGAACTGAAATATGAGATTGCAGACCTGCTATTAGTAATCTGTGAACTATCATTAAAATCATCTCTAATACCTGAAGATTGGAGGATCGCCAATGTAACACCTATTTTTAAAAAGGGTTCCAGGGGTGATCCGGGAAACTACAGACCGGTGAGCCTCACGTCAGTACCAGGAAAAATGGTAGAAACCATCATAAATAATAAAATTACTCAGCATGTAGATAGTCATGGCCTAATGGGAGACAGCCAACATGGCTTTAGACAAGGAAGTTCTTGTCTTACTAATCTGTTATGTTTTTTTGAAAGTGTGAATAAACAGGTGGACAAAGGTGAGTCGGTTGATATAGTGTATCTGGACTTTCAGAAAGCCTTTGACAAGGTCCCTCATCAGAGACTTTTGGCAAAACTAAAGAGTCATGGGATAGGAGGCAGTGTACTACTGTGGATCTGGAACTGGTTAAAATATAGAAAGCAGAGGGTTGGGCTAAATGGCCAGTTTTCCCAATGGAGAAAGGTGAATAGTGGTGTCCACCAGGTATCTGTGCTGGGTCCGCTGCTTTTTGACATATTCATAAATGACCTGGAAAGTGGAATAACTAATGAGGTTATCAAATTTGCAGATGACACAAAACTATTTAAAGTTGTTAAAACCCAAGAGGATTGTGGAAAATTGCAAGAGGATCTTGATAAATTGGAAGACTGGACATCAAAATGGCAGATGAAATTTAATGTGGACAAGTGCAAAGTTATGCACCTAGGGAAGAACAACCCAAACTATGGTTACACAATGCAAGTTTCCACATTAGGAACCACCACCCAGGAAAAAGATTTAGACGTCATTGTGGATAACATGTTAAAACCCTCGGCCCAGTGTGCAGCGGCAGCCAAGAGAGCAAATAGAATGCTAGGTATCATAAGGAAAGGAATGGAAAATAAAACAAAATATATTATAATGCCTCTATACCGTTCCATGGTGAGACCGCACCTTGAATATTGTGTGCAATTCTGGTCGCCGTATCTTAAAAAGGATATAGCATTATTAGAAAAGGTTCAGAGAAGAGCTGCCAAAATGGTAAAGGGGATGGAAGGATACTCCTATGAAGAAAGGCTAAAAAGGTTAGGGCTCTTTAACCTGGAAAAGAGACAGCTGAGGGGAGAGAGGGAGGAGTAGCCTAGTGGTTTGGGCAAGGTACTTCAGGCCAGAAAGTCAGGGGTTCAAATCCCACTAGAGGACAGCAACCTTGGGCCGGAAGGACTGGGGTTTCTAGTCCCACAGATGCTCCTTGTGGTCTTGGGCAAGCCACTTAACCCTCCATTGCCCATGTTCCCTGTAAGTATTAGTGTATGTGTCTCATATCCCTGCGTGTTAAATGTATCCCCCAATTGTGTTGTGACCACTTTGATTGAAGGATAAGGCGGTATACAAAACTGTCTAAATAAATAAATAAAATAAATAAATGATAGAAGTCTATAAATTAATGAACAGAGTGGAATGGGTAAACATAGATCGATTGTTTACATTATCAGAATATAGAAAGACTAGGGGACATGCAATGAAGCTACAGGGTAAACTATTTAAGACTAATAAAAGAAAATATTCTTTCACTCAACGTGTAATCAAACTCTGGAATTTGTTACCTGAGGATGTAGTAAAGGCTGTTAGCGTAGCTGGGTTTAAAAAAGATTTGGACAAATTCCTGGAGGAAAGGTCTATAAACCATTATTAAGAAGGGACCCAGGATATCAATGCTTGACCCAGTACAAGCATTGCGGAACCTGTGTCTTTTGGGGAAACTGCTAGGTACGTATGACCTAGATTGGCCACTGTTGGAAACAGGATACTGGGCTTGATGGACCTTGGTCTGACCCAGTATGGCATATCTTATGTTCTTATGTTCTTATGGTCACTCATTGGGTACAGGTGTGCAGCAATGGGCCTGCAGCACCGATCTATGTATGTTCCTGGGGGGACAGTTGGGCCAAAAACATATCAAGCCTACTCCACAGTCCACAATTAGGGTTCACATTGTAAGGGAGGGAGACTCCCACAGGAGCAGGTGCTTGCATGTACATGTATGGTGCGCTACCTATGCCACTGTAAGCATGTTCCCTGGGTATATGGAGGTGATACCTGTGTTTTGCCATGATAACAATGGCCTGCATGTCCATGTCACTTACAATGGGTGGGGAGGAGCCATGGGACACATATGTGAGGGACAGGTGGGGATGTGCTGTTGCACATCTGATGGGAGGGCACACATGACATGTATACCTAGGTGCATGTACACCCAGGCCCACAGCAGGTAGGGGCATGTGCACATACCTTGCCATGGTCCTGACAGACACAGACACACATGGCATACTACTACCCCTACTGCTACTACTGAGCATGTCTATCGCACTACAGGATGTGTGTGGCACTGAACACACATGTGTGAAACATACCCTGCTCTTCAGATCCTAAAAATCTAGTAAAGACTGACAGCACAGATGGCATAGACACAGATAAAACATGGGGGGCTGTTAAATAAAACCAGGAGAAAATGAAAGGCAGGAACCAAAAGCTGCAGCAAAGATGTGAATGCTCAGACAGGATATGAACAGGGTCAGATAAGGGGCCTGGCGTGCAGACACAGGCATCTTGTAGCACGCCAAAGGTGCATCAAGGTAAATGAGGCAAAGTCAGGTTGTAGCAATAGAACAGAAGGGCACAAATAGAGTCTATATGACCAAAGGGCGCAATCCCCAAAGGGTTAGGGATTATGGAGATTAATAAGAGGAAAGGTAGTGAGGAGGTGCTGTGTAAATGCAAGTCAAGGTCACCAGGTGCCCCTCAAAATGGATGCAGAAATAGATATGGAGCCACTAAGGTGACATGAAAAGGGGGTGAGACAGGCACGACATTTCTTGTGGGAGACATGTCGCACAGAGGAGAGTTGTACATATCTAAGGGGAGAGAGATGATACCCAGGGAGACCATCAGGGAATTGATTACAGGAGTATGCATGAGATGTGAGTAAGGAGTGGATATGTGACTTTGTGGTGTCTTCATAGAGGTCGGGCCATAACCTGTCACTGTCAGAGAACAACAAATGACACGTCCAAGCTATCAAATGGATGTTGTGGAGAAGGAGTGAGTTGGCCAGGACAAGACCAGGATTGTGACTATGGAAACAGTGAGGAGACATCACTTACCCACAGAGACTGGGAATGGAGGAAGGGGACCAGGGTTACCAGAGGGAGAAACACAGGGGCTCTGTCCTGGCTTTGTTCACCTTCAATGTGAGACAGACATCCAAGCAGCAATGTCAGAAAGGCAGATAGTGAGCCAGGTATGGTTTGATGCAGCGATCTCAGGTGTGGAGAGGTAGATTTGGGAGTCATTGGCAACAAGTTGGTAATGTGAGCCATGGGAAGGGATGCACACACCAAGGGAATGGGTATGGAGCTAGAACAGGAGTGGAGCCAGGACAGATCCCTGGGGTACCCCAACTGAAAGTGGGATAGGAAGAGAGGATGAGCCACCACAACTACCACTGAAAGAACAGTAGGAGAGTTAGGGTGAGAAGCAGGTTGGCACAGAGTCTCTAAACCCACAATGGGCATGGCATCAAGAAGGGGCTTGTGGGTAACAGTTCCCAAAGTAGCAGTGAGGTCATGAGAGATGTGGACATAGGTACAGCCCCTGGATGTCACCAGGCACAGGTCACTGGGGTCTGTGTCAGGAGCTTATGCAATAGGGCGTAATGGATGCCAGACAGATTGTAATGGGTCCAGTGGGGCATGTGAGAAGCGGAGGGAAAGGCATCAGCAGTCAATTGTGCGTTCCTGTCATTTACAAACATAGGGGTGGAGGGAGAGGAGTGGATAATCCAAGGGGCAGGTGGGTCCAGGTAAGGGTATCCCGAGAGGGTGTGTACCTACATCACGGTTGATGCCTGCCGGGACAGTTGCAATGGAGTGCGATAGGTTGTTGTTCTGAGAGTTGTGAGGGAGAACATTGGAGGTAGTATGGATATGGATGGGTTTTGAGGAGCAGGTGGTAACCCAGGAGGAGTAAAGGAGGTATGCAGTATCCTCTTTGGTGATTTATCAAAAGGACAGGAGGGTATCAGAGGTCAAGAGGGACGGTGGTATGTAAAGAGGGTGCAACGGTGAAGGTGGGGAGAGAGCTGAGCTTGTGGGGAATTGGGTGTTGATCCTCTGATCTTTGTTATGGACATTGTCAGCCAGTGTCTGGCCACAAAGGGAAGGTGGGGTTGGAGGCTGTGCCACTTTGATGATAGAGTACAGATCAATAAGGCAATGGTGAGGGTCAGAGGCAAAAGAGTTTGTCTGATGGACATGCTAGTTCTGTTTGGCAGGAGCTATGGCAGACTGGACAAACACATGCATTAACTGGAGATATGGAATGTCTGTTGGGGAGTAGGATAAGAGCCAGGCACGCTGAGATGAACAGGCGCAGGAACGTAGGGAACAAGTACTAGCTGGAAGGCAGGACTGGGGTGCAGTCAGCCTCACCAGATATGTCATGTGTGGAGCAGGAGCATTCAGGCCAGAGAGGAGTACGGTGCCAACAAAATCTACTGCCATGGTACATAGCACAAAGAATCAGGATCATAGCTACTTACTCAATAGCAGACATGAAGTAGAAATTTACAAACCACCTTCTTCAGAAAATGGGGTGTAAATTTAAAATCTTTGAAAGCTCTGTCCTGTTGTATATTTTTTTCTTTTCCACTTAGTCTCTTTAATTAGTCCCTTTGTTTTTGATTCCAGGCATTTGGATTCTCTCTTTCATTCCTTCCTTTGTCCTGTCATATCTGCAGTCCCATTCCTGCTGACCTGTTGACCCTTATGGCCTTGTGTATGACCATGTGCTCAGGCCTTTGTCAGATTATTCCCTGTTATCTGACCCTTTTCCCACTTATTCAACATTCCACCTGTGATGTCTTTCCATCCCTTATTTGCATGAAATATATAATATATATAGTTTGTTAGTTCTCTGATCTTCTGACAGTTTCCACACTAGGCCTCAGGAGGCCCCCATGCCAAACTGCCATAACCAAGCTAATGATAACTTCTCTCTCCTGTGCTCTGTAAATAAGTTTGTTTTTTCTCACATTTCTTCCATCTGATATAACTTAATATTCCTAGCATCCCACGACGCATATGCAGTACAAATGCCAGCAATTTGGACACATGTTAGATGTTCTTTGTGTTAACCCCTTCCCTTCTGGCTTTCACAATACCAAACCCACTCCCCCACCAATGGTGACTGTACCCTATCACACCATGTACCACAACATGCCACATTATGGTTTGTCACCCACCTGCAAGGTCTGCATGGGGTGTGTCTGTGTAATGATACAACTCCTGCATCATCTCCCTCATCAGACTTTGGGAACTGGCGGCCTCAGATGACCCTGGGGCAGGGCATGGTCCACTCCCCAGATGTGTGTCTGTTGTCTGGGTGCTTCTCCCCTCATCAGAGCTGCTGCTGCCTGTGAGGTGTAGATGTATGTCATCTTCCTTCTCCTCAGACACATCCCTCTGTTTGTTCCTCTGCAGCAGCTACAGGCATCTCAGCACCTGTGTCAGCAGCCAATGGTGTTGTGACAAGGGCACCATCACCCCCTGTTGGGATGTCAGTATGGTACACCTCCACCATGGCACCATCATCATGGTCTTCAACTTCCAACTGCTGTGTGTCACCTGGGGAAAGACAACATACACTGTTCATATCCTGCTACATGCCCATATCAAGACAGTTTCACAATGTAATGTGCTATGCTGTCCCAGGGACCACTCAGGACAGGTCAGAAACAAGATGGATATACACTTTGGTTGTCATTGAGGGAGATATACAGGTCCATGCATGCAGCAGTCTCACAGGCCATAGGGTCACACATGTAGCTAGGTGCATACATGGTATATGTGTGGCCATATGGGTATCCATATCTACAGGATGTGTCAGCTGCTTGCAGAGGACAGCATGTGTGCTTAACAGGGTTGCATTTTCCACATGAGTCCCATGTGTATGTTAATCTCTGTTGTTATGTTTATTAGGACTCTAGCTATACTGTGTCATCATTACACCAGGCTAAAGAACAGCATACAATGGGTGAATGGACAAAGATCAATATTGGGAATGTAATGAAATATCAAATAGGGCAGCAGCAGAACAGGCTACAGGCGACATGTAATGAGAAGGAAAGGCACGTGCATATAGCTATTAGGTACATGGTGGGCATTCACATTTCAACACTTACCTGCACGTGGGTGGGCTGTACCCAGCTATGGGGGCAGTACATGGATATAGATGGGCCCCAGTGTCTCTGTCAGTGGTTTCTCAAGGACAGAAAGCTGTGTCCCACTGGGTCTGCCACCACCTGTGCCCATTGCATGCTGGTGCTCTGCTGTGAGGTGTGCTTGGACACCACATTTTATGTCATTATAAATCTTTCTGAAGCTCTAAATGTCCCTGGGTGGTCCACTGGCCTCACCAACAGCTTCCCGGATCTCCTCCTAGATCATGTTTCTTGTGCTCAGAGGTGTTTGTGTACTGAGGCGCCCATAGAGCACATCATAATTTTCCAAAACATTCGCCAGGAGGATGTCATTTTCCTGCTGGGTGAACCACATTGGCCTCTTGCGCACCTCTACAGGGACACACTTCCTTTTTCTTTTGCTGGTTAGGGGCTTGGCAGGCTGCTACTGTGGTTGCTGGACCACCCCAGATGGGCCAACTTGTTCCTCTTCTGGGGCCTGGACCCCAGACTTCTCAGGGGGCTGTTCTTCATATGTTTCAGTACCTTGGTTAGTTGGTATCTCCTCTAACTGCATGTTTTCTGTAGTTAACAGCAGTAGCACATCTCCGGACAAAACACTGACTTGCATTGCATGTCACACCTACACTACACCCTACACAATTTGCACATGAGCAGTGTGCCTCATGCACGTGCAGGGCACTGTGCACATATGCAGGGTGCATTACGCACATGGAGGGCATCCTGCGCATTTGCAAGGCACCCTGCCTTGTGCACGTGGTGGGTGCACTGCACTTGCTCATGGTGCCCTGCACATGCATTATGCACATTGTGCATTTCCATGGTGCCTTCCATGTGCACAGGGCACCATGCGCATCCGCATACACAATTAGGTGTGACACAATTAGGCGTGTTATAAGTGTGATACACTTTTAGGCGTGTTATAAGTGTGACTATGCATGTCCGCACATGTGCCAGTACTCCTAACTATTCCAAATATGCTGCGAGAGGAACACATTAACAGCAGGCCCATGATCAGTCACGAGGTGCACTGTGCCCGTGGAGGGCACGGCCCGCATGTACAGGGTGCCTCATGCACGTGCAGTGCACCTTGCTCATCTGCAGGATGCCCTGCACATGCGTAGGGCGCTTCACGCACCTGCAGGGTGCCCTGCACAGGTGTATAATGCATAACACATGTACAGTGCGTCTTGCACATGGACGTGATGCCATGCACTTATGCAAATGGGGTTAGTCATGTTTTATGTGTAGCACACGCTGCAAACCCTATTTATGTCCAGACACGTACTTGTGCTATTAAGTACTGCAAAGATGCTGGGAGAGAGAAATCCAGGCAACAGTATGAACACATGAACAGCAACCCCGTGAGCAGTTGCAAGTCACCGTGCAACTTGGGAAGGCGCGGAACACATGTGCAGGGCACCTTGCGCATGCATTCCACTCATTCTACATCCTCAGTGTGTCTTGTGTGTGTGTGCCTTCCACATGCACAAGGCATGTTCCACCTGTGCTCCACTCCTTCCGCATGCGCAGGGTGCAGGGGAGCCATCATAGCATCCAATTAGCGCCACTGTTCGTGTGCAGTGCATAATGTACAGGTGTGTAGTGTTTGTTATCATAATTTGCCCATCCCCTCCCTATTTGAGGCAGTGTGCATTTTCTGAAGCTGTCGTCCATGATGGCTCACTTTTTCTTTGCTGCAAGTGCTGTGCAGTGGTTGCATGGTGAGGGAGAACTGTGGTTGCCTGAGGAGGGAGATGGTATCCAAGGGAGAGTGGTAATGGGCAGGGGTCCAGTCCCGCAGAAACACAGCCCTGAAGCTGTGGAGGATCCACAGGCCGGGGATGGGGCACCACAGCACCATAGACATGCAGAGGTCTGCCCCAGACAGCCTCACCTCTACAGACCCAGGGTCATGCTCCAGGGCATGCATGAGGACCAGGTCATTTCCCTCTATCATCTAAGCATAGGAGCTATTAGAGAGCTCTATGAGGATCTAAGATCTGACCTCGAGCCTCAGACTAGCCAGTCTCATGCCATACCAGGGTTGGTCAAGATCCTCACTGCCCTACATCTCTTTGCCTCTGGCTGTTTCCAGACATCAGTGGCTGCTGTAGGTGGAATGAGCCAGTCCACCTTCTCACGCTTTCTCCACCAGGTACTGCAAGCCATGATCAGCTGGGTAAGGAATTACATTGTATTTCCTAACAGTAGGACACAGTGGGGGGCCCTGAACAAGGCATTTGAGCAAATTGCAGGGATACCACACATGATGGGAGCTATTGATTGCACCCATATTGCCCTGGTCCCACTCAGAGACAGGGAGACAGTGTTCTTCAACCACAAACACTACAATTCTCTGAATGTGCAGGTTGTAAGTGATGCAAATATGTATATTCTGAATGTGGTTCCTAGGTTTCCAGGGTCCACCCATGACTCCTATATCCTGCATCACTCAGCACTATTCCAACAGTTTGAAAGTGGACAGTATGAGGACTGTGTCCTGCTGGGTGGGTATTTTTTTCTGTACTATGCACATACTGTTAGGGTGATCTGGGGTGCATGACCACTATCACAGATGGGCCAGGGTCACAGGTGGTTTTGCGTCACACCGTTATGCAAACAGCACATGGTTGCAGGAGCACTTCTGTTTTCTATGACATTCTATACACTGGTGTTTCTGCTATGGCATATCACAGCACAGCCATAGCATCCATGCCTTTCTGTGGCTGGGCAGCAAATGCACATAGTACCCTCCTTGTTCTCTTCGTTAATTTTGGGTGGTGGGAATCTGTGATGTCTGGTACCTGTGGCTACTATCTCAGCATGTCACTGTCTCCAGACTAATGTTCACATCCCTTTTTGTGTTTTCACAATGACATCTGTCTGGCATTTGTTTTGACTATGTTATTTGTGGGACCATGTAGCCATGAGGTTTAGATTGAAATTCCAGACTGCTGCTCTATTTGACAGTCATTTTAGCCTCTGCAGATATCTGCACATGTGATGTGCTCATCATGTGCTATTCGGCAGCATGTTCTAGGCAGCACATCTGCTGGTTACACCTCTCTTGACCTGGATACCCACATGCACATCTGCCAGCCTTGGTGGTATCTCCCTATTTGTGTCTCTTGCCAATCAATGCCTGTACAGTGACTTGGTGAGCTTGAACTCCATTTAATAGGTGTTTGATGCCTGGTTCGGTATGTATGTGCATTCACCTCTCAACATTTTGCCCTACTTTCATTGTTGTCTGTCAGTTTGAACATTCAGATCCCTAATTTATTTGTTTGCTGATGGTCTATGATTAGCATCTTTAACAGACCATAGGTGACAGTGGCACTTGTTCTATTTCACAGTGGCACTTGTTCTATTTCACGAGTAGGGTTTTTTTTAATGTTTTCAGAGAGGTGTATATTTAAGATTGGCAGAGATATGTTATGCTAAGAATGTTTCAGTCCTTCATAACTGGTGTCACTGCATTTTGTGTATGGCAGGTTATTAATGTGTTGGAGATGGCCATGGATATGTGTGCTACCATCATGACTTATTATCACTGGTATGTGTTACATTCTTCTGAAAGCCAACAGCTAAGGGACACATGCTGTCAAAAGCTACTATGTGTTTATGTCATTACTGAATATGTTTGATGTTACAGCTACATAATTTGTGTGTGTGTGATGGGGAAGGGCAAGCTGCAAAGGAGAGGCACCGGCATGTACATCCAGAAACTGTATATATACATATGTTACTTGTTCGAATTTCTACTTTTCTTTCTGCAGGTGATACTGGATATGGGTGTTGGGCCTGGTTGCTGACCCCTGTGCATTTTCCATGGTCACCTGCAGAGATGAGGTACAATAATGCCTTTGCCTCCATCCGCTCTGTCATTGAGCACACCTTTGGTGTGTTAAAGAGTAGCTTCAGGTGTCTGGATAAGACCTGCGGGGCCTTACAATACTGAACCATGACTGTAGCACAGATAATTCTGGCCTGTTGCATCCTGCACAACATTACTCTCAGGCACAAAATCTCAGTCGACATTAATCTGGATCCTGTGTGCCCTCCTGTACGTGGCCATGGAAACGCACGTGTAGACATAGAAATCACCAACATCTGATTGCGCAGCTCTTCTCATGTAAGTGCTGTGTACGTGGAGAGATGCATATGTGTCCAAATGTGCATGCTATCCTGTGTGCTTCAGGTCTACATCCTACCATATGTGTGCCTGCTGTGTTTGTGACTATACAGAATCTGATTGCCAGGCTGTCACTCCTGCTGGTGTGGTGAGGTAACTACTTTGGGCAAGTGGATCTACATGCAGCCGACTGTGTTACAGCTCCATACAGATGACAACATGGCAGTTACTTGTGACTGGTACATCATACATGGTGGCATCAGAGGTATACATTTTACATAACATACATGCATAGGTTACACAAACATAACTGCCTTCTGTGCTGATGCTGTTGTGTCACTTGCCCTGCATACACTGCGGCCACAGGACAACATTTGGCATGTGTGATGTTCCCTTGTAGTCCTAACTATATTGCTCTAATCTTATCTTGCATGCAGACATATACCCCATGTCTATGATTTAACATTTATATGGTCATCTTAATTTCAGCAGTTGGTAATTGGACACCATAGTTTTGCTGACATTACCAACTAAAATGTTTGTGTACAGAGCTGATAGGAGTTGGAGTGTCGAGCATTGCATTAATGTTTTTCCTAACATTGTGGAAGCAGCCAACATAAAAGTATCCTTGGATTCACTTATGGGATTTCTCCTACCGACCTAATATTTGTAACAGACAGGGACAATGCTACCAGGTGCACATGTGTTTTAATTACAGTGTGTGTGGATTGTGAGTCACATTATACTCTGTGAAGGCACATGTCCAGTATTTATTCCTGGGTTGAGGATTGATCAGCCCTTTACAGATGACCACAGTGCTTTTGGTACATTTCAGATGCTGCCTGACTTTGACTAATGTGATCATGTGATGCATTGTGTTCTGTGTTTAAAATGTCATACGTTTTGTCTGCCCTCACTTGGATTGCAGCTTGTCATGCTGTGAGGGCTTGTGTGCATCAGTGATGCTGAGGGCTAAGCTATCAGTAGTTTAACTACTGGTGGGGTCACCCAAGATGGACAGGTCTCAGCTGAGGTGCCAGACCAAGACAAACCACCCATCTGGGCAGCATCAGAATGGGACAGTGCTGATGGCGGCGGATCACATTTCTGTGACAATGGCAACAACACTAAAAAACTGTGCGGAGGAAAGGCCCGGCAAACTACTTCTATATCTTGCCATGAAAACCCGATGGATAGTCACAACAAAACAAATTGCACTATGGTGCTGGAAGATGAGACCCCCAGGTCGGAAGGCACTCAACTAGCTACTGGGGAAGAGCCAGAGACTTTCCAGAGTAAAGTCAGCATTTATGTGATGTGGCTGGATCCAATGTTCCCTCTAATTTTCTGTAGACTGTGTGCGCATAAAATGTCAGCTGTGCAGCTTTTGAAGGAAGGTTAAGTTTTTGTGCGCCACATAACGACACTCGGAATTATATACTTTAAAATTTGATTACACATCAGAATACAGTATGTACACCACATTGATTTTAATCAAATTAAATGAAAATAGACGATTACTAAATAAAGCAGAAAATTTCTAGTAATTACAATCACAACTTTTAAATTTTAAGATGTCTGTGTTGTTTTCTATCAGAATCAGAACCATAATTTTTGTGCGCTCTGTTGTAAAGTATGTGCGCTCGCTCAGCAAGGTGTGTGCACGCGCACACACGGGCACAGCTTAGAGGGAACAGTGGTTGGATCAAAGCCCTCGGGACGTCTGACTGCTGATGTAGCTGCACATGAAATGAGAGTCAGAAGCTGTAAAGATGTCTTGCATATTGGGACATGAAACATACAAAGCATGAACCAAGGAAAGTTGGAGGTGGTCAAGAATGAAATGGAACGTGTACAACTTGATCTGTTGGGTGTCAGCGAAATGAAATGGACTGGCATCAGGCACTTTGCATCAGATGATCACATGGTCTACTATGCTGGAAATGAAAGACAAAGAAGAATGGTATTGCATTTATAATAAAGAAGAAACTTGAACGAACTGTAATGGAATACAATGCAGTCAGTGAATGCTTAATCTCTATTAGTCTACGAGGAATGCCTATCAAAACAACTATAATTCAAGTATATGTCCCAACAAAAGCTGCAGAAGAGGATGAAATTGATGAGTTCTATGAACAAGTTCAAGCTGAAATTGACAGAACATGCAAACAGGATATCCTGATAGTCATGGGTGACTGGAACAAAAAAGTTGGCAACAAAGAAAAAGGCAAAGTGGCTGAAAAATATAGACTCGGCAACAGAAATGAAGCTGGAGAAAGACTGATAGAATTCTGCAAGACCAACGATCTATTCATCTCAAACACCTTCTTCCAGCAACACAAGCAGTGACTGTACACATGGACTTCACCCAATGGATTGTACAAAAATCAAATTGACTACATCTGTGGAACTCAGTGATGGAAAAGCTCTATAACATCAACAAAGACAAAACCTGGAGCTGACTGTGGTACAGATCATGAACTACTAGTATGCAAGCTCAAGCTAAAGTTGAAAAAGAGCAAGCCACTCATGAATGTAGTAAAATATGACCTTGAGAATATACCACTGGAATTTAAAGACTGCCTACAAAATTGATATGCTGCTTTAGATATAAATGACAGAGCTCCAGAAGAGTCATGGAATGACATCAAGAAGGTTGTGTTGGAAGAAAGCGAGAAGTCTCTACAAAAGGTGAAAAAGCAAAAATGGCCAAAATGGATGATGGAAGAAACTCTGAAAATTGCCCAGAAACACAGAAAAGCTAAAGCCAGAGGAGAAAGAATGACAATCACAGAACTCAACAGAGATTTCCAACGTGCAGCAAGACAGGACATGGAAAAGTACTACAATGACACATGCAAAAGAAAATAGAAGCAGAAACTATTAGAGGAAGAATAAAATCAGCTTTCCTAAAGCTATGAGAGTCAAAGAAAAAATTCCAGCCTCGAATTGGAATGTTACAAGATGCTCAGGGTTCTATGTTGAATGATGCTGAGAAGATCAAGAAAAGATTGAAAGAATATACAGAGTTTTTATATGATAAAGATCAAGTGGACCAACATTGGTTTCATCCTGTACCTTATGATCGGGAACCATTGGTGATGAAAGAAAAAGTTGAAGCAGCATTGAAAGCCTTATCAAAGAACTAAGCACCAGGCATTGATGGCATTTCCATAGAAGTATTACAGCAATCTGATGCAGCTGTTACCGTACTTACAAGGCTCTGCCAAGACATTTGGAAGACAACATCATGGCCAACTGACTGGAAAAGATCTGTTTATACCAATACTAAAGAAAGATGATCCAACTGACAGTGGAAATTATCGCACAATCACTCTGATCCAGCATGCCAGCAAGATTCTACTGAAGATTATTCAACAGAGACTACAACCATACCTGGAAAAAGAACTACCTGAAGTGCAAGCAGGGTTCAGGAAAGGGAGAGGAACGAGAGACATCATTGCGAATGTGAGATGGATCCGTGAAAAGACTAAAGAATATCAAAAGGATATCTATTTGTGCTTTATCAACTATAGCAAGCTTTTGACTGTGTAAACCAGGAGAATCTCTGGGCCACATTAAGAAGCATGGGTATACCAGAACACCCAATCATTCTCTTGCACAATCTGTACATTGATCAAGAAGCAACAGTTCGAACGAAACAAGGAGAAACACAATGGTTTAAAATAAGCAAAGGTGTAAGACAAGGCTACATACTTTCCCCCTACCTGTTTAATTTATATGCAGAACAAATCATCAGAGAAGCAGGATTGTATGACGACAACAGAGATGTGAAGATTAGTGGAAGACTCTTCAACAACCTTCGCTATACTGATGATAACACATTACTGGCTGAAAGTGAAGATGATCTGAAACATTTCCTTCTCACGATCAAAGAACATAGTCTTAAAATGGGCCTGCACCTTAATGTAAAGAAGATAAAGATCATGACAAATGGTAAAATCAACAAGTTCATCGTTGAAGGAGAAGAAATTGAAATCGTGGACAACTTTAACCTACTTGGATCAACTATCAATAAAGAAGCAACAAGCAGTCAAGAAATCTGACGACGCATTGCTCTTGGCAGAATGGCTATGAAAGACCTAGTCAAGTTTCTCAAGAGCAGAGATGTCTCTCTCCATACAAAGATTCAACTCGTTCAAGCCAAGGTATTTTCAATAACATCATATGGATGCGAAAGCTGGACAGTGAAAAAGATAGACAGGAAGAAAATTGATGCCTTTGAATTATGGTGTTGGCGGCAAATACTGCATATACCATGGACTGCCTGAAGAACAAACCAGTCAGTACTAGAGTAGATCAAGCCTAAGCTTTCTTTAGAAGCTCAGATGACAAGACTGACTTTCATACTTTGGACACATCATGTGAAGAGAGAAATCATTAGAGAAAGACATCATACTTGGCAAGATAGAAAGTCAACGCAAAAGAGGAAGGCCGGCAATGAGATGGATCAATACAATAACAGCAGCTATGGATACCAGTCTTTCAACTATGAGCCACCTGACTGAAGACCGAACACAATTTAAGACAACTATCCAGAGGGTCGCCATGAGTTGACACCAACTCAACGGCATTTAACAACAACAAATAGTTATATGCTGTTTGTACTTGCCATGTGTTTGCATCCCTGCTGTGACGTCATCAGCTATGGGATTTGCAGAAGTCAGACACAGGGATAGATTTCTCTGGCTGCCTATCAAGCATTTGAATCAGGATTGGCTGAAGTGCCTTGTACTGTCTGTTGATGATAGCTCTTTGACCTCCCCCTCCCAGATCGGCTCTAGTACATGTGCACTATGAAAATGAAGTTCAAAACTAGTGATTCAAGACCATTTTTCAAGCATGTGCACTCAGTTGACATTGAGACAAACTAAAAAATATGATGTTCATCAATTTTTTTTCCAGTTGGATGAAAATAAAAGCACATGCCTAGAATTCTATATAGTCGAAAATACCTTGCAGAGGAACCAGTGGAAAGTAGCATAACATCACCTGCAAAGGATGGCAAGACACCAGAAGAGAAATACCCAGTAATTACTGAAGAAGGCACGTGGAAGAACACCTGCTTCTTCTTCTCAAGGAAAATGCACATTACACTTCCTCTTCCTTCAATTTTTTTTAGAAAATACACTTTAAAGTTGCATAATACTGCACTGTCTTCCATACACAAAGGCATTTCTAATTATCTGCCATTGAGCCAAAGAAGCATGTCTATTCCTTACATATCTTTAGTGAAGCAAATAGATTCTGGGTGCACCCATACTCCATTCTCATGTCAATCATAGGATACCACTCCTATTTTTCAAGAACCAAACAAGAAAAAGGACAAAGGCTCAGAAGGGATAGGCTAACAAGCACTTAGTGGCATGTTTACTAAAGGTTAACGTGCGTTACATTCTGCATTGGCCCATTCTTTTCTATAAGCCACAGAAACACATAACACACGTTAACTTTCTTTAACACACATTAATCTTTAGTAAACATGCCCCTCACTCTCCGAAGATGCACTATAAAAACAAAACAAAGACAAATAGGAGAATACCTAAATAGGTCGTAAGGCATAGCAGACACAGAACTCAGGAATCACGAAAACCATTTCAATGCTCCTCTACTTTCTCATGCATCCCCACCTAATAACTAGACCAGTACGTGCTCATATCACAAAGTACTGACAATGTGCTCCCTACGGGATAGTGATGCTTTTTTGAAGTGGTCATGTCCAGAAATTATGAGTGAATTAGAAACTCCTATCCCAGTCTGTACCCTGTTTGCTAATGCCTTAAAGCCAATAAAACACAAGAATGTTTTAGCAGACTTTGTAGGGCAGAAGTTAATTTTACTTCTTTCAAACACTGAGGGCCCAATATTTGAAAGGCATTTGCATGGTTTACAGCCCAGCAAACCATGTGAATGCCTTAAATGGGTATATTCAACGGCATCTACACGGTCTATGTCCCCTATCCGATTAGCTTTGGGGTGTGTTGGGGCGTTCTAGGGTGGAGCAGAGGTGGAGAGTACCACTAACAGGGTAGCGGCAATATTGGATCACTTCCTGGTTAGCGATCTTGACTAAAACTAGGACGGCTTTTGGTTCACCTAGTTTTAGCCGCAGATGCTAACCGGGTAGCAGTCCAATATAGCTGCTACCCGGTTAGGCTCTTCGGTAGTTTTCTCTGGGCACAAAAACTGGATATTCAATGCCATCGCCTTGGCACTGAATATCCAGGGTTAAGGGTGAGCGGGCAGGGCTATGCACCATAGTGGCACATAGCTTGCCTACTTGAATATCAGGCCCTGAAATTTTACTGTTTTTTAAATACAATGGTAACATTTACGTCCCCTTAAGAGCAGAAGTAAAGTTTATCTCCTTTTTCTGCAATTCCAATTTAGTGCAGATTTTTTTCTTTTTACATCAATGCTCTATGTATCTCATCACTTTATTACATCCATAGTTAAATTAAAATTCAAAATAGAAGAAAAAATTATGTGCTAAAGATGCAATGTTGATTTTAAGTACATTCATATTACATTACCCGATAGTGCATAACTTTCTGTTCCACCTTAAGTCTATCAGAAGGTTCCAGACATAAATGGCCCAATTTACTCAGGTGTTTTTTTTTCCATTTATGTAACTGTGAAAAATGCTTACTACATCAGCTCTGCATATATCACCATGTCTAATTTGCAAGACAGAATAACATGGTACGATTTGGGGCATCGCTCTGGAATATCATCGTATCTTTAGTGTTTTTCCTGACATGAAGTAAGTGTTGCCTATAGTTAAGAATTATACATTCCAATTACTGTCTAAATTGAGCAACACTTTTCAAATTTCAGCACTGAGTTGTTAGTGTACGTCTGCTAAGGTGCATGAGGTGACCAAATGAAATTCTGCAGATAATTTTTACTCCACTTAAGCATAATATATGACAAGGTGTGCATTGTGACATAATTAGGAACACCTAGGCGCATTGTTACTGTGAGAGAGTATGAGCATATATGTGTGTGTGGGAATGTGTGTGCTCATAATGGCACTCTAAAGCAATGTGTGTAATTTCTTTCTGTGATTAAAAACTAGTTGGAATGAAATAGACAGAAATAAGAGAAACCAATACTTTGTAAGTTGTTAAACAATACAATTTATCACGTTGACCCTGCTTCAAAGCGCTTTCTTGACTTGATGTACATTTACCAAACAAATACGCAGTATTTTACCAGTTTTTACAAAAGACTAAAAAAATAAACTAGCCAAAGTCTACACATTAAGAAATTGCTGTTCCCGAACAATATGCAATGGTTTTTAGTCTTTATTCCATTTTCAAAAAAAAATTGTTCTTAAGAACATAAGATATGCCATACTGGGTCAGACCAAGGTCCATCAAGCCCAGTATTCTGTTTCCAACAGTGGCCAATCTAGGTCATATGTACCTAGCAGTTTCCCCAAGGGACACAGGTTCCACAATGCTTGACCTGTATAATATGAGCACGAAGAGAAGATATAGCATGAAATTAATTTAAAATGTAAGGGCCTGTTTACTAAAGCACTGTAAGCATTTACTGTGCGAAGAAAATAGCCCGCAGTCAGGTACCACATAGCCACAGCTCATACTGTGTGGTAAGGGTCCCTTTTACTAAAGTTTGTCATCTGCTGCATGTAAGGAGCAAATCCCAATGCATGGTAACTGCTAAAGCCATGCAACAGCTCTCAAGCTCTGTACCCTGCACTTATCACAGGGAAAAAAACCCCTCATTATGTATTAAAGTTATTGTCAAGTACCTACTGAAATAGTGTTAAATGCACCCATGCTAATAGCATCATTGACAGTTATCATGCAGTATGTATCATGTGCTAACTGCCAGATGCAGTCCATGCCCACTCTTCATTTATGACCAGGCCATTCCCCTCTCCATCGTACGATGAGCAGTTGATGCAGGAATTAGCACGCGATAACTACAATGGCAGAGCAGTAACAGTTACTGTGGTCCCATGTTCACCACTTACCATGTGTTGAAGCACATATTAAACTTTAGTAAAAGGGCCCTTCATTCACTCAGTAACTACATGCCATGGCAAGGGTGGAAAAGAGATAAGAAATGGGTAGACCATGGGCATGGACAGTGTTTGCAATTAGCACAAGGTAAGTTACTGTGCACACGGCTACAACTAGCACAGATGCACTAAACGCCTCCTGAAGACCAGTGATCTAGACAGATGTATAAGACAACTATAGCACTTTTAGATTTGCACCTTAAAAAACATTGCCCCGGCAAATGTTCCTGTTTTTTATGAATTGGGGCATTTAAATGAAGCTGCTATAGAGATCAAGACACTTTGTCATTGAATGTTATTGGTCTATGAGCATTGTAAGGCATATAGGAGATGTGACTTAACAGATTATATAATGGTCAGAATAAACTGTTAGTATGATAGCGAAGCGCAGATCATGCTGTAAGCTTATGAACTGAAATTGATTTTTTAGAAATAAGAACCCCCAAAGAAGGCTGTTTGATGCCGAAACAGTAATTTATTAGGTTATGACTGAAACTTTATTGCCATTGTCAAGCAGCATAAGAAGATCCTTTAGGGTAAGTACGATGATTTGTAATGATACCCTTCGCTTTAATAGCATAAGGGTTGATTTGGAATATTAAGGAGCTGGAAATATTTCAAAAATGGAAGTTAACTAACAATGCAAGTTTTATTAAAACAAATTAAGATTGCCACTGTGACACATGTTAATGTTTTTCACAAGTGATAGTTTAAATGACAAATAAAAGAGTTTTGCAATAAATTATGATCTGTGTGTAGAACAAGGAGCCAGATGATAATTGTGGACATTTCTGCAATATTAAAAGTAACGTCAGACCTGATGGAGCCACAATTTTGATGTCTCTTAGTTCTTATTTAATCATTTAATAAAGGTACGGGTGTTGGATAAAAATGAAAAGCTATATATATAAAATAAAAAATTCAAATAGCTTTTTTCTCACCTCAGAGACTGGCCTAAAATGAGTGACAATTGAGTTAGAAGGAAGGCATCTTACAGAAAACACTATTATGTCTCCATGGGGTGGGGGGCTGGCTCTAGCTAGCCTGCTTTTAACTCTTCATCATCCTCACTTCTCCCATCATCTTGTCATCTACCCTATCATCAGCTCTTGAATGTCACCATTTTCTCTCTCTCATTCAGCCATCTCCTCTCACTCTGAAACAACCTCATCCTTGTTACTGCCATGCTGTCTTCTCTCTGCCCCACACTCTTCTGCTTCTTCTCCTTCTGTCATCTAAAGATATCAGTCCCAACCTTGGCCTCTCTAGTCTTTTGTCATACTCCCAGGATAGGTCCATTCGCAACTCCTCAAATCGTATTCATATCCATCTCCTTTCCCCCTCTTCTCTCCCTTTCTTTTGTGCCTTTTGGAATGCACACTCCATCTTGAATAAGCTTTTCTTTATTCATGATCTCTTTATCTCTAATACTCTCCATCTTCTTGCTCTAATTGAGACCCGACCCCTCCAAGAAGACTCAGCGTCAGTTGCTGATCTCTGTCAGGGTAGTTACCAGTTCTCCTACATGCCTCGACCCACTGGCCATGGTGGTGATGTTGAGTTTCTACTCTCTCATTCCTGACAATTTCAACTGCACCTTCTGCCTCAGTCCCACTCTTTTCCCTTCTTTGAAGTTTACTCCATCCACATTTTTACTCTACTACCTCTCTGGATAGCTGTTATTTATCAACCCCTGACAAGTCCACCTCTACCTTTTTCACTGATTTTGACTTGTGGCTTTCCTTCTTTCTGGATTCATGTTCCCCCTTATTCTCAGGGATTTTAACATTCATGTGATAACCCCTCTGACCCTTTTAGTTTAAAGCTCCTTTCTCTTATGTCCTCATTCAAATTCCAGCTTTGCTCTACTGGCCTCAGACACTAGCACAGCCATTGCCTCAAACTTGTCTTCTTCTCTAACTGCTTACCCTCAAACTTCTGTACCTCATTTATTCCCTTATCTAATCATCACCTACTAAACTTCACTCTTCATCAACCCTCCCTCATTCTTCCCCAATCTCTTTAAAAATCTTCATGCTATTGACCCATCGGCTCTTTCTACTACTGTCTCATCACCTCTTTCCTCCACTATGTCATCAAAGTCTGTTGATGAGGCAGTAGCTTCCTGTAATACTGCACTCTCACCTGCTCTGGATGGGCTTGCTCCTCCCATGCCATTTCCTGTGAGACGTACTGCACCTCAGCCCTGCCTTATACTACCCGCTATCTATGTTTGTGTGCCCGCTCAGCTGTGTGCACTTGGCTCAAATCCCACACATTTGCGGGCTTTCTACACTTCAAATTCATGCCTGCCTCTTTCCAGTCAGCCACAGCACTCACCAAACAAGACTATTGTGTCCACCAGATTAATTCTCTTGCCTCTGACCCTCACTGTTTTTTTATACTTCTCAACTCTCTCCTCCAGGTGCCTCCACCTCCGAACCCCTCTTTCCCTCTTTGCCCAAACTTTGGTCAACTATTTCCATGACAAAGTTCACAAGATTACACTGCAATTCCTCTCTTCCCCCTCCTCACCTCCAACTCTCCTCCTCAACATCTGCCACCCTTTCTTCCTTTTCTAAGATCTCTGAGGAGGAAATCATACATCTTCTTTCCTCTTCCAAACTCACTGCCTGCTCCTCTGATCCTATTCCCACCCATCTCCTAAGCTCCATCTCCTCTACTGTCATCCCTTCCACCTCTCATGTTCTCGACCTCTCACTCTCCACTGCAACTGTTCCTGCAGCCTTCAAGCATGCTGTGGTCACACATAAAAACATAGAAATATGATGACAGAAAAAGACCACATGGCCTATCTAATCTGTCCTTCCATATCAACAACTACAACAATCCCCTTTTTTCCTTTAGAGATCCTCTGTGTTTGTCCCATGCTTTTTTGAATTCAGATACTGTCCTCATCTCTACCACTTCCACTGGGAGACTATTCCATGGATCCACCACTCTTTCCATAAAGAAATATTTCCGCATATCACTCCTGAATCTATCCCCCTTCACCCTCATCCCATTTCCCATCGTAGCAGAACTAGCTTTCACTTGAAAGAGGCTCTCCCCCTGTACATTTATGCCAAGGAGGTATTTAAACATCTCAATCATATCACCTCTATCCCGCCTTTCCTTTAAGGTGTACATATTAAGATCCTTAAGTCTGTCCTCATATGCTTTATAATGAAGACCACTAATCATTTTAGTAGCCACCCTCTGTACTGACTCCATCCTGTTTATATCCCTTTGAATGTGCGGTCTCCGGAATTCCACACTGTACTCCAAATGAGGTCGCACCAAAGACTTATACAGAGGCACTATCACCTCCTTTTTCTGATAGCCATTCCTCTCTGTATGCACCCAAGCATCCTTCTAGCTTTTGCCATTGCCTTTTCTACCTGTTTAGCTACTTTAAGATCATCAGACACAACCACGCCTAGGTCCTGCTCTTCTTTAGTGGACAAAAGTACTTTACCCCTGCGCAATAAATTTGAGGGTGCCTTACATTGGGGGGCAAACTGCTCTACACCGGTGGCTTTGGCAATGGTGGCTACAAAAACGGCTTCAGTAATGGCGGGAAGGGCGCCGGCAGCCTCGGTAATGGCGGCAACGGCAAGGGCGCCAATCACTGCTGCTGCTGCGACTTCTCTCACCTCGGTGGCACTGAAGATGAGTAGGAGACACGAGTGAGGGAGAACAGGAGACTTCCGCAGCGCCAGTTAAAAGGAAAAGCCAAACGAAACCTGTGAAAGAGGCTGGGAACTCCTTTTGCAGCAGCGCCCGAGGTAACACCTTCTACAGCACCCGTCCCCTCTGACATCACTTCCGCAACTTTGGCTACAAAAACAGCTTCAGTAACGGCAGGAAGGCGCTGGCAGCCTCGGTAATGGTGGCAATGGCAAGGGCAGCAACGGCAGGGGCGCCGATCGCTGCTGCTGCGACTTCTCTCATCTCGGTGGCGCTGAAGATGAGCAAGAGACATGAGTGAGGGAGAACAGGAGACTTCCGCAGTGCCGGTTAAAAGGAAAAGCCAAACAAAACCTGTGAGAGAGGCTGGGAACTCCTTCTGCAGCAGCACCTGAGGAAACACCTTCTGCAGCACCTGCCCCCTCTGACATCACTTCCTCGGGCGCTGCTGCAGAAGGAGTTCCCAGCCTCTCTCACAGCGCTGCGAAAGTCTCCTCCATTGCCGAAGCCACTGGGCCGGTGTAGAGCAGTTTGCCACCACCGTTGCTGCTGCCATAGCCACCCTTGCCATTCCCGAAACTGCCTTTGCCACGCAAAACAGTACTAAGGGGGGTGTTTGGGGGGGCGAAGCAGCACTAAGGGGGGGTCAGGGTGCAAAGCAGCACTAAGGGGGGGAGTGCAGGGAGCACAGCAGCACTAAGGGGGGTGCGCAATTCGATCGCCAGCAAACATTTTTTTAATTTTCAAGCCGTTCACAATAGGGGTGCGCATTACATTTGATGGCGCATTAGACTCGAGTAAATACAGTATATTGCTCCTTTGGATTGCTGCAGTCCAAATGCATGACCTTACATTTTTTAACTTTAAATCCCAGCAGCCAAATTCTAGACCATTCTTCAAGCTTAGCTAGATTCCTCCTCATATTATCTACACCTTCCTGGGTGTCTACTCTATTGCAGATTTTGGTATCATCCACAAAGAGGCAAACCTTACCCGACAGCCCTTCTGCTATATCACTAACAAAGATGTTAAAAAGAATTGGACCAAGGACAGATCCCTGAGGCACACCACTGGTAACATCCTTCTCCTCAGAGTGAGCTCCATTTATCTGTACTCTTTGTCGCCTCCCACCCAACCAATTTAAAACCCAAGCAGTAACTTTAGGGTCCATCTCTAGGGTGCTCAGTTTGTTTATAAGTCGCCTGTGAGGAACAGTGTCAAAGGTTTTACTGAAATCTAAATACACTACATCTAGGGCTCTCTCTCGGTCCAACTCCCTGGTCACCCAGTCAAAGAAATCAATCAGATTCGTCTGACAAGACCTGCCTCTGGTGAATCCATGCTGCCTCGGATCCTGTAATCCGCTGGACTCCAGAAACCTCACTATTTTCTCTTTCAGCAGCGTTTCCAATAATTGACTTACCACATCCTTACTTCTGCTTTTGCTTAAAGGTACCACATGAGCCTCTCTCCAGTCCTTTGACACCAGTCCCGACTCCAACGAGACATTGAAAAGGTCAGTCAGTGGAGCTACTAGAATGTCCCCAAGTCCCTCAGTATTTTAGGATGTATCCCATCCGGTCCCATCGCTTTGTCTACTTTAAGTTGAGCTAGTTTTTCACAAACACAAACACAAACACAGTCTTCTGAAAATTGTTCAAGATGTCCCTCGCTTCTGTTCCTGTTTGTGGGTGTTTTCTGAGGTCCTGCTCCTGGTTCTTCATCTGTGAACACAGAATAGAAATATTTGTTAAGCAATTCCGCTTTATCCTCATCAGCTTCTACATATTCCTCCCCTTCACCCTTGAGTCTGACAATATCACTTTTGCCCTTCCTCTTCTCACTAACATATCTGAAAAATGTCTTATCCCCACATTTTATTGCATTGGCTATTTCCTCCTCTTTTTGAATCTTTGTTTTCCTGACTACTTTGCTAGCTTCTATAAGTTTTTCCAAATATAGATGCCTGTCTTCCTCTCTCTGTGATCTCTTGTATTTCATGAAGGCCTCCCTCATTTTCTTCACCTTTTCAGCTACTTCTTTCGAAAGCCATAGTGGTCTCCTTTTCCTTTTCCTTTTATTTACCATTTTAACAAAAAGGTTGGTTGCCCTTAAAATATCCCCTTTCTTTTTTTCCCACTGTTTTTCTACATCCCCCAGCTGTTCCCATCCCCCTAATGACTCCCTGAGGTATTGGCCCATCTTGGCAAAATTAGTCTTCCTAAAGGCTAAGACCCTCACCTTTGAATGGATTCTCACAGCCCTAGTCCTAATACTGAACCACACCATCTGGTGATCGCTGGATGCAAAATGATCTCCCACTATAACATCAGAAACACTTTCACCATTGGTAAGCACCAAGTACAGTATGGCTCCTTCATGTGTGGGGTCTGTTACCAATTGCCTGAATAATTCTCCCTGTAGAGAATCCAGGATCTCTTTACTTCTAGATGATACTGCAGCAGGAATGTGCCAATCAACATCTGACATATTGAAATCCCCTATCAGTAGCACTTCCCCTTTCCTAGCAATGCTGCGTATGTCTTCAATTAACTCTCTGTCCACCTCTTCCTCTTGTGAGGGAGGTCTGTACATCACGCCAATGCAAATAGATTTCTCTTTCCCTCTTTCTGGTTTAACCCATAATGTATCCTCTCTCCCTTTTAAGCTCTGTTATTCCAAAGCTTTAATAGTATTTTTAATATATATAGTGCCATTCCTCCTCACCTTCTTCCTACCCTGTCCTTTCTTAATAAAGTATAGCCAGGTATAGTTACATCCTAGTCATGGTTTTCTGTGAACCTCTCCTCAAGAACCCTTCTCTTGACCCTACCTGTCCTTTTAATTATTGACCCATCTCCCTCCTCCCCTTTGTTTCTAAGCTACTTGAATGTGCAGTTCATTGCCATTGCCTTGACCTTCTCTCCTCTCAAGCCCTTCTGGATCCACTGTAATCTTTCATCCTTTACATTCTACTGAAACGACTCTTGCCAAAGTCTCAGTGACCTATTATTGGCAAAATCCAAGGGCTTTTATTTGATCCCCACCCTTCTTGACTTCTCTGCTGCTTTTGACACTGTTGATCATCACCTTTTCCTCGATACCTTGTCCTCGCTTGGTTTCAAGAACTCTGTGCTATCCTCATACTCTTCTTATCTCTCCCATCACATTTTCAACATTCGGGCTGATAGATCCTCCTCCACTACTATCCTGCTGTCAGTTGGTGTACCCCAAGAGTCTGTCTTGGGCCCACTCCTTTTCTCCTTCTATACCCAGTATCTTGGTGCACTCATCTCATCCCATGGTTTCAGTACCATCTTTATGCTGATGACTCTCAAATCTATCTCTCTACACCTGAAATCTCTCTGGCAATCCAGGCTTGGATCTCCATCTGCCTATCTGACATTGCCATCTAGATGTCTTACCACCATTTGAAATTGAATGTGGCCAAAACCGAGCTTCTTATTTTGTCCCTAAACCCACTTACCCCCTTCCTCCTTTCTCAATCTCTGTGGATAACACTCTAATACTCCCCTGTTTCCTTGGCTCACAACATTAGTGGTCATCATTAACTCTTCCATCTCCTTCTCTACGCACATCCAACTGATAGCTAAAACCTGTTGCTTCTTTCTGTATAACATCAGCAAAATTCACCTCTTCCTTCCTGAACACGTGGAGGAACATTCCATTGAGTGCATCCAGGCCTCTATGTGTCCGAGTGGAATCAGGATGTCCAGGGGTAGACCTGATTCTGATCCTTTGGGGGCTAGATGTGCCCCATGAGATCAGAATCATGTCTAGGGCCTCTTCTATAGTTCCTATTGTCCTTCACGTACAGCCACCTGCCCGGCTACCTCAGACAGGCTCCTGAATGAAGTCGTGGTGCCATGGCGTCCCGTTGCCATGGCACCGTGGCTCCATTCAGGAGCTGCAGTCCCTGGCCACCAACCAAAATCTTTTTTCCCCACAGCCCAACAACCGATCTGGCCTTCCATGGCCAGGGTCAGGAAGCAGAGAATCCCCTGAACCCTGTCATCTTTCTGATACTGCCAGGGCCTGCCATACCCTGATGTCCAGGGGGACTTATTCAACCTCCCAAGTGGAATAAATCCCCCATCCAATTTGCCGACCCCAGATGTACAGGGCAGACACCAATGCCCTGCCCTCGCTCCACCTCAGAATTCTCCCTTCTGCCCCTGTCTAAGCCTCCCCATACAAATGCCTTGTTCGTATGGGTACGCTTCTGATGGGGATGGCAGGGCAGTGAATAGTGGGACCTAATAGACCCCCACTATTAAGACACTTATTGGCTCTTTAGTCACCTCCCTTCTAGACTATTGCAACTCCTCCTTGCTGGTCTCCCTCTGAATCATCTCTCTCCCCTTCAATCTGTTCAAAACTCAGCTGTGCGGCTAATCTTCCGCCAGCCCCAATATGTTCATATAACCCCTCAAGTCACTTCATTGATTCCCTATCCAATTCTGTATCCAGTTCAAACTTCTATTGACCTATAAGTGTACTCATTCTGCTGCTCCTCACTACCTTTCCTCTCTTATCTCTCTCTACACCTCTCCTCTGGATCTCCGCTCTTCTGGCAAATCTCTTCTGTCAGTGCCCTTCTCTTTTACTGCCAACTCCAGATTTTGATCCTTTTTTAAAAATCTTTATTTAAGTTTCATCATAAAGTAAAATCATTACAGATAGAAACATTAACATTAGGAAGGGGGCGGAGCCTGATGTCCAGCGGGATGGTCGCATAACGCTGAGGCTCCCGAGAGGCCTACTCAGAATCCTGAATTAACACCGTACATACTTGGAACTTCTACTCTGATCTTGCCGGGGCACATTGGTGAGATGGCGGGGACCAAACCCACGCGCCTGGAATTTGGATCTCCAGCGGCTTCTCACGGCAAACGTTCCAAAACTGAACCTCCGTCCCCGCAGAAGGGGCTGGCCTTGCGCGAGGGCCCCGAAATGCAGCAGGAAATCCTCGCAGAGATTAGAGGGGTCAAAAACCTCGTGCAGTCAAACGGTGAAGCACTCCGAGCGCTGCGGGAAGATTTTGGTGTGCTGCAAAGCAAGCTAGAAGGGCTTTCTTCGCGTCAGGACAACATGGAGAGCATATTGGACTCCCATGCGGCCCGGTTGTCCAAACTCGACAAAGTTGAACGTCAGGTGCGGGCCTTGCAGAAAGAAGTGGAAGATGGCAATAATAGAGCACGCCGCAACAACATACGACTCGTGGGCATACCGGAGGGAGCGGAATCGGGAGACATGAAAGAGTTTTTATGCAAAATCCTCCCTTCCCTGCTCCAAATCACCTTTACCAAAGATTTGGAGATCGATCGCGCTCATCGTGTACCCACAAGCATAACGCTCAACAGGAAGACCCCGCGGCCTATCATTTTTCGACTTTTGAGATATCAACACGTTGAGCAAATTCTAAATGCCTCTCGGGCAAAGGGCCATATGGAGTTTGAGAGCCACAAGATCTCCTTCTATCCCGACTTGGCTAAACCCACGGTCGACCGCCGAAAGCGCTTTCTGGAATTCCGGCCGAGGCTTCAACAACTACAAGCACGCTATGGCCTGATATACCCGGCCAAGCTCCGAGTCACACTTCACAATCAGACAAGAACATTTGAGGACCCTGATCTACTAGCGGAGTTTTTGGATTCCAAAGAAGCCGACTTGATGCGCTGACTTCCAGAATATTCCTGCCAGTATTCTCATACCCGCGGTACCTGCCATATTGGATCTGCCGCAGCCCAGCAAAGAGTCTGGTGAGGGCAGTTTGTTGCCTTACTTTTGATGCTATCTGTGACCCGACTCCATCTACCCACAGTAGCCTCGATGAGTATCAGAGTCAGTGTTAATTATGGACTCTGGTGTTTCTTTTTTTTTTTTTTTTCCATGTCTTTCTATTTCCTCTCTAGGGCCTCCTCCTGCAGACATATGGTCGCCATATTCTTTGGGGGTTTTGCTTCTTCTCTAAGATACTTTGGTACATACTTTTCAATATGGGGTGTATTAGCCAGAATACTCGGTGATTATGTCATTGTTGCACAGATTCTGATTATGTTGTATGTTTTCACGCGCCCTTACCTAAAATGTCTATTACTGATTGATGGCACCATGTAAGATTTTCTCATTGAACGTAAAAGGAATCAATAATCCGATAAAACGGAAGAAAATCCTAAGCTACCTAAGTCAGGAAGCTGCGGATCTGATTTTTCTCCAAGAAACGCATTTAAATTCGAAGGAAACTCTTAAACTCAATATTAAACCTTACATGGTGGCCGCCTATTCCCCAGCCGTTTCTAAGAAATGTGGGGTTGCCATACTGGTTAGGAAATCTTTGCATGCTACTATTATTGCGACTAGCTCAGATACAGAAGGTAGATGGTCCAGAGTTCACCTCAAGATAGGTAGCCTTGAAGTTACATGTATATGCCTTTACGCTCCTAATGTGGATGACCCTGCCTTTTTTGCTACCATTGCTCAGGTTGCGCAGGCCTCTGCTAATACTTCATTGATAATTGGGGGGGATTTCAATCTAGTCCTTGATCCCCTGATTGACAAACAGCCGCCTAGGACAAGTGGTCCCCCCAAGAGTCACACCACGCTTACCTCCCTGATCAAAGATCTTGCTTTAGTTGATCTATGGAGGTTACTACACCCCAATGAGCTTGACTTCACCTTCTTCTCTTCCCCTCATAAATCCCAGTCTTGCATAGACTTCTTTCTAATATCAAAACTGTTAGTTCCTCAGGTGGACACTGCAAAGATTCACTAGCAAAATATTTCAGATCATGCTGCCATTTCCTTTCAATTACACACTACTGCACCCCAAGGGAATTCGGGGGCCTGGTTCTTTGATAGAGCCCTGTTAACTCAGCCAGAGTTCCAGTTAGAAATTCGAGCAGCCATACAGGATTACTTCCATTTTAATCTACCCCAGGATACTGCGAATTGGGCTTGGTGGGAGGGCTTCAAAGCGGCCATTCGAGCAACGATCACTAGCTATCAAATCCGCCTGCGAAAACAACGCAAACAGCAGCTACTCATACTAGATCAACAAATAAAAGCAGGCGAACGAGTTCTAACTTCACGTACTGATCCATGTGTATTAATTCGATTACAGCGTCTCCGTTTTCAATATAATTCAATCCTCTCAACTGCAGCTTCTAAGAGTATTGAGCTTCAGCGAGGGACATATTATCGTGAAAATAACCGAGCCGGTCGACTCTTAGCCAACGCCTTGAAAGGTCAAAAAGAAGCCAAACGCGTAGCGGCCCTTCGAGCTCCACAGGGAGGGGGCATAGTGACCATAGACTCCGACATTGTAGAGCTCCTTCGGGATTTCTATACCCGCCTATATCAATCTGAATGTGAGTTCTCGTCAGAGACATTCGAGCGATTGCTTTCTGGCGTTCAGCGGCCGACCCTCTCTGAAGATGATAGGGATGCGATGGATGAACCCTTCTCTACTTCGGAGATCCAATCTGCCCTAAAACGAACAGCCTCGGGCCGTGCCGCAGGGCCCGATGGTCTCCCGACCGAATTCTACAGAACGTTCAGTGCAGATTTAGCTCCTTATTTAAAACTCTATTTTACTGCCCTTGCGGTAGATACATCCTCTTTGGGATCCTTTTCTGCAGCTAATGTGGTAGTATTTGAGAAAGAAGGCAGAGACCCGCTACTAACCGCCAACTACCGTCCAATCTCCCTACTTAATGCCGATTATAAGATCTTCGCAACGATCTTGGCCACCCGGCTATCTGACAGGATGGCCACCCTAATTCACCCCGACCAATGCGGTTTTATACCTGGCAGATCAACTGCTGACAATGCTCGGACCTTGTGCCATGTGCTATCCAGTGCTGCCAATCTAGATCATCCATGGGTGGGTCTTTCCCTGGATGCCGAAAAAGCCTTTGACCGCCTAGAATGGCCCTTCTTATTTGCAGTTCTCAGATGGTATGGCTTTGGGGAGGGCTTCCTCCGATATCTCCAAGTCATGTATACTCAACCCGTCGCCAGTATTTGTGTAAATGCCATCAAGTCTCAGCCATTTAATCTCCAAAGAGGCACGCGTCAAGGTTGCCCCCTATCACCAATGCTCTTTGATCTAGCTCTTGAACCCCTAGCCCTCCTTATTAGACAGTCCGCACGTATTCGAGGTGTCCCCTTCAGTCATAGGGAGATTAAACTCTCTGCATATGCAGATGACCTTATGCTTTTCGTATCCCTCGATTCGGTTCCAGCTGTCTTGGATCTGATTGACGGATACTCACAATTATCGGGCTATAAAATTAACTGGACCAAATCTGTAGCATTCCCACTGAACCGCTGGGTACATGAGGCTGACATGCAGGCCTTTCCCTTCCTTTGGCAATCCCGCATGGTGAAGTATCTCGGGGTCCATTACTGTTCTCCTTTAGAAGACACTATCAGTTTTAATGCCAAAGAGGTAGTCTCCAAAGTCCGTGAGCTCACGAATCGTTGGTCTCCCTTATCTCTTACATGGTGGGGCCGCTTAGAAACTGTGAAAATGATGATAGTCCCCAAAGTGAACTACATTTTAGAAATGCTGCCATGCTTACTCCCGCTACATACTTATAAAGATATTGAGGGCCTTCTTGTCCGTTATCTCTGGCAGGGCAAGCCACCAAGGATAGCTAAACAAAAACTACAGTCTGCAAAGGAAAGAGGGGGTACCAGATTTCCTGATTTTCTTAGATATCATCAAGCCTTCCTACTTAAGCAAGGTGCCCGATGGCTAGATGCCTCAACAGACAGCAGACCAGTTTGGCTTGACATAGAAGAGGAGCTTAGTAGTCCAATTCCGTTGACCCATCTCCCCGGTATGTCCTATCAAGTAGACACCCGCCATCCACCAATGATTGTCGATACTCTTGCGGCCTTTAACACTCTCATTCTATCACTGGGCCCGAACGTATGTCCTCAGGACGGACTCCCGCTATGGAATAACCCCAGAATTCAAGTCCTAAATAGAACGATAGCATGGAAACCCTGGTACTCAAGGGGGATCTGGACACCCCAACAGCTTTTCTCTGCAGCTCGTTGGAAAACCTTTTCTGATTTACAAAAGGAATTTGCGTTGCCAGCGAAACACTACTTTCAATTGATGCAGCTTCAACACTGCCTCAAAAGTGCTCGAATCATGCCGCCCTCTGCCCCTACTGAGGACGGGCTATTAGAGATAGTTCACTCTATTAGTAGTACACATGGGGTAGCCTCTAACTTTTATAAAATATTATGTCAGGGTACAGACACGGCCACTTTTAGAGCCCAACAAGCCTGGGAGCGCGAACTGCAAACCACTTTAACCCCTGTGCAATGGAGCGTTTTCTGGAGCAAAGTAGTGCGGGTTTCCCGATCTGCCTCTGTTACCCAAACTCTCTTCTTTTTTGCACACAGATGCTTTTATACCCCAGAAAAAATAGCCAAATGGAACACAAATGCTAGGGACCAGTGTTGGTCTTGCCATACTGCTGTGGGAACCTTCGCTCATGTTATTTATGAATGTCCTCAACTACAGGTTTATTGGGGGCGGGTCTGGGGTTGTATTCAATTTATCCTACACCTTCACGAACCTCTCTCTTGGAAGATCGTGGGACTCCGCTCTGTGGCGGAGGTCCCCTCTCTTCCTAAGAAGGGTCGCTTTCTCCTTGATTTCATGCTGGGTATAGCCATATGCTTAATCACGAGGAATTGGAAGGATAGCTCTCGACTTACTGTCAATGAATGGTGGAACCTCGTCTGCTTATATAGTAAATATGAGCAGATACCTCGGAGAGCTATTCCCCATGCCCAACCTCACTCTCGCTTGTCTAAATGGCAGATGCTTAATGATTATGTACAATCTGCTCATTGCTCCAACATGCCTGTATAATGTGCACTCATCATGTTTCAGATCACCGTTAGGTTTTGTAACACAATAATGTAAGTACACGCCCGCTTCGGGAATGATTAGTTTTCTAGAGAAGAAGCAGGGGGGAGGGGGGTGGCAGGGGTTTACTTTGGTGTATGTATTACATTTTATGTATCTGTCTTTTAGCTGTATGTCTTCCTTTTCCTTTGTTGTTATAAAACGAAAATAAAGAATTAAAAAAAAAAAAACAAACATTAGGAACACTAGACAGTCCCCCTCCCCCCACTCCCCCAGCTCCAATTGCAATGACAAAATAAAAAGGAAAGGAGAAATATCTCCATAAAGCAGACACTTAAGCCTATAAGACCATCTTCTGAGTGTGTAGAGGTGCACATAATATAGTCATATAATGCTTTCCATCATAATCTCTAATGTATGGCGAGATGATGTGCAGTCCAGTAAGCTGCCTTGTATTTATGGTAGAGGTGCATCAGGTTCCACCAATGATGCCACTCCAGTGTATGGGATTCTTTCCAGTGGTCAATCATATGTTTCAGTGTGACACTCACTAGCATGTCGAAGAGGTACTTATCTGAAGTAGGAAGTTGTGCCAGAGGTAGGAGTGAGCGAAAGATTACGTTATCATAGGAGAGGTCCCTTTGGAGTCAAGGAATGTCTGAGATCTTTTCCCATACATCGTGCCAATAATCTCAGAGGTTGGACCAATCAAAGAGCATATGAGCTAGAGTACCTGGATGTGTATGATATGACCAACACCGATCAGTCTGAGAATGCTGCCACTTAGAGTTGAGCCAGAGTGATAAATGCTCTGTGTGCCAGAAAATAAAGCAAATGAGTCAAGGAGGCTGATTGGGATATTCTCAAAGCTGGCCTTCAAAAAAAGGCTCCATAGCTGTTGGGAGCGGGAGGCTCACATGTCTCAGTACCAGGCCATCTCTGTACCTTCACAACACCGCTTTGCATTGTCTCAAAGTAGAATATCAAACTTGGATGTTATATTGGGAGAGTCAGCTAGGGACTGCATATAGCACAGAAGCTTCCATTCCTGGGAGAGCTGGAGCAAGACAGCATCCGCCTTTTGGAGACAGTGATTTAACAGAAGACATTGGAAGTATGTTTCAGCGGCCATAATCAGGCCAGAGGGTAGAAGAGTCCTTGAGACTTGGAAACTGGGATAGTTGATCCAGTCCAAATACCTCATTCTTGCCATTCTTTCCAGTTGATGATACTCTTCTATAGTTTAAATGATGGGTTACGCCATATGGGCGGTTGTCCGGAAAAAGTATTTCCTGGATTAAGCAGTCACTTGAGGGCAAAACAAGCAGCCTAGGTGTTCCCTACATCATACCTATAAGGAGATGCAGCAGGGTGGGATGGGCCAGCCGTCGCTCTAGATCAAGCCATACTGGACAGTGATAACCTTCATAATCAGATATTCAAAGCATTCCTTGTTTAAGAAGGAAGGCATGATGATCCTTCTTGAAGTCCGAGGGATGCTGCCCTCTTCCTTATGGAGTTTGATTTTCCAGGCTGAAATCTGTGGTGTCTTCTGTCCCCACAGGCAAGCTAGCATAGGGGCTCCAATTTACGATAAAATACATCTGAAAAGATAATAGGTAGCATACTTAAGGTGTAGTTAATTTTGGGAGTGAGAGTCATCTTCACCATCTCTAAGTGGCCCCACCAAGAGAGGGCCAGTGGTTAACAATTGAACAAGTTCCCACAAGTAAGTAGCAGCTTGGTCACTGGTTTCCTCAAGCATAGGGCTGAAGGATATTCTAAGATACTTAAAGGAGGATCTTGACCATTGGAAGGGACATGCTGCCAGATCTACCCACGATGCATAGTTATTCAGAGGGGAACTGGTAGATTTAGTCAAATTGATCTTGCAACCTGAGAGGGCCGAATACTGCTTGATGGAAGATAACACTGAAGGCATCGAGGAAGGAGCCACAAATACAAGAAGGTCATTGACATATGCAGAGAGTTTGACATGGATGTCTTAGATCCGGAGGCCACATATCTCAGTGGACTATTGCAGTCATAGAGTTAGGGTTTCCAGCACCAGGTGGACTAGCAGAGGCAAGAGTGGGCACCCCTGAGGGGTGCCACACTGGAGAGAGAAGGGCTACAATAGCATAACATTGATGAGGATTTGCACTGTAGGGTTGCTATACAATAGCTGAATCATGCTGAGAAATTTGGGACCAATACCAAACCAAGATAAAGCCTAAAAAAGGAAGGGCCATTTGAGACAATTGAATGCCTTTCGGCATCGAGGGAGAGCCCCACAAGTGGCTCCAAGATGGTCTTGGCAAGGGCTAGGACATGCCACTGGAGTCAGTTATTATCTGTTGTAGAATGTCCAGCTATAAAGCCACACTGGTCAGGATGTATAAGATGGGCCAGAAGTGGAGCTAAGTGGTTGGCAAGGACCTTGGCATAAATTTTATAGTCAGATTTAATAGTGATATTGGTCAATAACTAGCCACTTTCTGAGAATCTTTACCAGGTTTTCCATGAACAATCACCAAGGCAGCTGCTAGTCAACCCACCACTGGGGATTGTGAGTTACGTAGACCAAAATATGTCAATAGGTGGGGAACAGGTTATGTCCAAAAAGCCTGGTAGAATTCAGCATGTAGTCCATTAGGGCTTGCGGCCTTGCCCACCAGCCAATGCTTCATTGCTAGGGGGACCTCTTCCAGTTGTAATTCTTGATCCAGAGGTTGTGCTTGTTTATTTGTGAGAGTTGGGTGTTGTTTCCCTTGGGTAAATTGCATAAACCCTTCGGGGTTGGAAGGTACCTCCGCCGTGTATAGGTCAATGTAAAATTTTTGAAAGCAATCCAGTATCTGTGTATCCATCATAAGTGGATGGCCAGAGTCATTTGTGTGACCTTTTTGTGCGAAGACCACTTGAGCAGCTATGCTGTTCAGAATCTTATTATATCTATAGCTTAGATGTTGGAGGAATAACAAGGCCATGGAGTTTGAAAGGCGTATCAAGAGATTGCTCGCCTTCTTGTATTTGGCTTTCGAGATCTGGAAGTTCTGCCTTCCGTTGTTTTGCTGTACCAATGGCATGTCTGGTGATGACAGCTCTTATGGTGGCCTTAAAGGCTTCCCATCATGCCCAACCTGTGGTTTCCATGGGTTTATTTGCAGCAAAGTGTGTAGAAATTGCCTCCTGAATTTTAACTTGAAATGCATCATCATTCAAAAGCGTTTTATTAAAATGCCATGACGGCAGAATAGATTGGCAATGGTCTAACTGGAGCATCAAGGTTATAGCAGCATGGTCCAATAGCATCGTACCCTTGATAGCGGTAACAAGAAGATCAGGAAGGAGGGATTTCAAGAGCAAGAAAAAAATCTATTTGGGAATGCATTCCATGGGAAAGTGAATATAAGGTAAAGTCCTTGCCAGTAGGGTGGGTCAGTCTCCATGAATCCAGCAAACCGATGTTATCCATTGCAGCCTGGACTACTCGCATGTATCTGGTGATATGAAGTTGCCTAGGTGATTGTTTGTCTATCAGCAGATCTAGGACCAGATTAAAATCTCTGCCACAAATGACCGGTATAGACTTCCATACAGAATACCAGGCAATGATACTACCGCACTTTGACTTTGGCAACACCATCCTGCAAGGCCTCTCAAAAAACTCCTTAAATCCGCTTCACATCACGCAACATACAGCTGCACGAATTCTGATACACTCACCTCAAACTAACCACATCACGCCTATTCTAAAGGAGCTGCATTGGTTACCTCTCCTGAGTCGCATTAATTATAAAACTCTCATGAGAACCTTCAAGGTAATCCATCAACTATCCCCTAGATGTTTACAGTCAATGATAACAAGAACCCTGAAAATCGCCTAAGAAGAAGCAATGCATCAAACCTCTCTATCCTACCTCTAGCACTAACTAAAGGTAATTAATCAGTCGACTCGCTCTAGTGCATTTTCTCTGCATGCCCATGCCTATGGAATGCTTTACCACCACAAATTAGAGACACCCCTGACCTTGCAACCTTCCCGAAACTGCTTAAAACACACTTATTCAAAGAACATTTTGACGGGATAACATAACCCCCTCTCATCTAGCTGCCCCTTATATCATCAGATGTAAGCAACCCTCTAACTGTATATAGTCCCTCCAAGTTGTAAGCAGTTCTCTAACTGTATATACAATAGTTATTGTTTTGTGTTATACAAAATGTTTGATGCATGTACCATTTATAACTGTTAACCGTTCCATGTAAATTTGTTCCATGTCATGTTTAGTTATGTTCCCTGTAAACTGCACCGATCTTTGGAAATTCGGTTTATAAAAATAAATAAATGGTGTCTTACATAGTTTGTGGAGTTGCTGGATAACTGACCATGCAGCATGTTGTATGCAGAGCCATAAAGCCTGGGCATCACATGCATTGCTGCAGCTCACAGTGCTGTGAGGACACACACACACACACACACAAATGATCCCACTATCCAAAACGAGTGTCAGTTGGCATTCTTACTTGGCCCTTAGCTCTCCTTTAATGCTTGGACATTGCCAATGCTCACTAGTAGCACGCTCTGCCATCCAGCCAGTGTTGATGCAGCTTCTCAGTGTGGCAGCAGAGCATGAGGACTCATGCTGGACCAGATGGGGAGGGTTGCATATTCTGATACAGCTCTGGAAATGTAGAATAAAGTTAACACACCAGGACTTATTTTTCCTGATCTACAGGTTGGTCTTGAACACACAATCTTTCTTACTTATACACAGTGGCTATGTGTTTGGAGCACAGAGCAGCCATGTAAGAGTGTGGATGTGTAACTTCACATGTGTATAAGTGGTAATTGTCAGGATGAATGAGGACATGCTATGTTTGCATCACTCTCTGCAGGCTCTTTTTATTTGACAAGATATGTGGGAGAGGGAAATCTTGTTAGGTTTGTATGTAGAACTGCATTGATATGCTGCTGATAAAACTGACATTCATGTCTTACATATGTACTCTGTCCTGCCAGAGGGGCGGGACAGGGCATTTATATATAAACACACACATACAAGACCCTGGGTGACCTAGCAGAGTGATCAACGTAACAATTTCATGGAGTGTGCGTGTGGGCCAGTTATGGAATAATCTCATGTTTAGCAGGCCACTCTATGTAATTTAGACTTTCATGTGGCACAGCTGGATGTGGCATTTAAATCTTTATCTTTATCTTTATTTTACACTTGATATACTGCTCACGTTGAAACATTAGGGAGGTTTACAATAAAACATGTCAATGCCTATAGAAAGGAAAAGAACGCCAATAAAACAAAGGAAAGAAGTAGAAATTAATAGTGACAGGCCAGAGAAGAAACAGGCAATTAGGTAGAGGCATCATAGGGGAGGTTGAAAGCCTGTTGGAATAAATGGGTCTTCACTACATTTTTAAATTGTGAATAGGAGGGTTCCAAGCGGAAGGAAGATGACAGGGCATTCCAAAGTGAGGGGCCATGAAAGAAAAATGCAGCATGATGAGTTTGTTTGAGATGGGCCTGAAAGGGTGAGGGCAAAGAAAGATGAATAGCATGTAATGACCGAAGTTGACGATACGGAGTATGAAGTGAAATAAGGTTAGACAAATAAAGTGGTGTAGATGTGTAAAGAGCTTTGTAGATCAAATTGTTAAAACCCAAGTTGTTAAAATCCAAGAGGATTATGGAAACTTGCAAGAGGATCTTGATAAACTGGAAGATTGGGCATCAAAATGGCAGATGAAATTTAATGTGGACAAGTGCAAAGCTATGCACCTAGGGAAGAACAACCCAAACTATGCTTAAACGATGCAAGGTTCCACATTAGGAACCACCACCCAGGAAAAATATTTAGGCGTCATTGTGGATAACATGTTAAAACCCTCGGCCCAGTGTGCAGCGGCGGCCAAGAGAGCTAATAGAATGCTAGGTATCTTAAGGAAAGGAATGGATAATAAAACAAAATATATTAGAATGCCTCTATATCGTTCCATGGTGAGACTTCACCTTGAATATTGTGTGCAATTCTGGTCGCCGTATCTTAAAATGGATATAGTGTTATTAGAAAAGGTTCAGAGAAGAGCCACCAAAATGATAAAGGGGTTGGAAGGATACTCCTATGAAGAAAGGCTAAAAAGATTAGGGCTCTTTAACCTGGAAAAGAGACGGCTGAGGGGAGATATGATAGAAGTCTATAAATTAATGAATGGAGTGGAACAGGTAAACGTAGATTGACAGTTTACATTATCAGAATATAGAAAGACTAGGGGACATGCAATGAAGCTACAGGGTAAACTATTTAAGACTAATAAAAGAAAATATTTTTTCACTCAACGTGTAATCAAACTCTGGAATTTGTTACCGGAGGATGTAGTAAAGGCTGTTAGTGTAGCTGGGTTTAAAAAGGTTTGGACAAGTTCCTGGAGGAAAGGTCCATAAACCATTATTAAGAAGGGACCCAGGATATCAATGCTTGACCCAGTACAAGCATTGTGGGACCTGTGTCTTTTGGCAAAACTGCTAGGTACATATGACCTAGTTTGCCACTGTTGAAAACAGGATACTGGGCTTGATGGACCTTGGTCTGACCCAGTATGGCATATCTTATGTTCTTATGTTCTTATAATTAGTAACTTGTAATGAAATCTGTAGCGAAGGGGTAGCCAGTGGAGGCGGTAAAGGATAGGAGTGATATGATCAAACCGACTGGCAGATGAAATGAGCCGAGCTGCTGTGTTTTGCAGTAGCTGTAGGCGCTGAAGTTGATAAGCGGGTAAATTAGCGAAAAGCCACATTGCAGTAGTCTAGGCGGCTCATAACCAAAGCCAGTACCAAAGTGGTGAGAGAGGAGGGAGGCAGCAGGGACCGGACTGCTCTAATTTGTCGCAGAGCATAGAAAGACCTACAAATGAGAGTGGAAATATGGTCATGAAAGGAAAGGGATGAATCAAGGATCACACCCAAACAGCGAAAAGAAGATGTGCTTACTCATGAAAAGGTTCCAGTTCATACACAGGCCCTGGGCAACATTTGGCAAATGAGAAAGCAGTGTGGGTATTTTTCCTCTGAGATGGGGGTTATCATATTGCCTAATCTTCCAGCCTTACTGGCATATTTTTCCCCCCACATGCACATATCCACTCAATATGTACATGTAAGGGGGGGTGCATCTTGATCCAACCCTCCCCTGTTGAAATGCTTTGACACAGATGATTGCTGCAGGCTGTAGGGGTCATGGGTGGACACAGGCAACCTGTGCACTGCTTTGGGACTGATGATGTATCCAGGAGACACCACATGCACAATCAGGGCAAGAAGGCGATAGCAGTTTGCAGACACCACTTCCCAGTCTCTGGGTGTTGCAGGTGCCACATGTGTGCTGTGCAGAGGTGCCATTAATTGTGCTTGCTCATGCAATCTCTCACACTGTAGGTTATGGGTCACATACTGCTGTCTTTCATTAGGAAATGCATGGTCAGTCCTAACTCAGCAGCTCATGGTTCGCAGTATCCAAGGCCGACACATCTATTAAGCAAACTAGGCAGATGCTTAGGTCTACCGATTATAGTGGACATCAAGCCGGCTGATCCCTCCTTCCCTCCCTGCAAGCGTGGCACAGCCGCCGCTGTGGGCAGCTTAAAGCAGTGGTGCACATGCAGCTTGTCATGGCATGCTGACGTTAAGGTTCCCCATGCCTGTGCCTGTAACACAGATTAAGTGAACTGGCGTTAAGGGCACACATGCTGTCTCCACCTACACTCCATCCAGTTAATGCCCCTTCTCCACCCCTTTGTAACTTATCAGTCAGTAACAGGTTATCGGCTGTTAAGCCCACAGCGGTAACCGCTACCATGTGCCAGTAACGCTCACAGATGCCACCTTTGTGCCCTTAACGGTCCTTAGTAAACATACCCCTAAGTTTGTACCTTAGGCAATGGACAATTAAGTGACTTGCCCAAAACCACAAGTAGTGCCAACATCAACCTTGCAGCATTTTGGAAACTAGATTTTTCGCTGAAAATTCAGTGGGACCTTTGAGACACCTCTTCTTCAGCAAGATCTTCCACAAGGCAAAAGCTCTAGGATCTGAAAGGCCATATAGAGGGGTTGGTTTTGTTCGCAATACTCTAACAAGTGAACCGAGATGATCAGGTCCTTTCTCCCATTTTTCCCATTTTTGGTTCTAAAGACACACTGGAATTCAGGAATAGCGATGTGCGCTCATTTTGAAATGACATGAAAAAGACAGAACAGACTTGTTTCATTTAATTATATTTCAAAACCAAATAAAAGTAGAATGAAATGTGTTTTATATTTTTGCGGGGTTTCAGTTTTTAGCTCTTGTTATTCGCAGATTACATGTGCTATTTACAAATACCACACATTACAATGACTAATGTATGAAAATTGCCCAACGGAAAGCATTAAGTGCATTCTCATACCTGTTTAGTACAGACCCATGCGATTGCAATGTGCTTTTAGCATGGAGGACAGTGGCACACACCCACAAATATTAGCATGAGCCTTTAGTAAGCATGCCCCTGTGTGTGAGTATAGTTCATATATCATTATCAATAGTCAAAAATTATAACATCTCAATAAGAATGCCCTTATAATTACTGTTATTCATGTTCTGACAATATTCAGAAATGGTTCTGTTAAACCAGGAGCCATTTCTAAACTACATAGTCAGAGGCAGTGGGAGAAGCCATTTTACAAATAAGCACGTGGGAAAAACAGGCCGAGGAACACCAGCAACTTGCACATGTAAATTCTGACATTTCACAATGCACACATGTAAATATTAGGACTTGCACATGTATCTCAAGCATTTTGGAAACCTAGATGCCACTAATTGACTACAGAGGATTCTTTCTTCAACTCATTTCAATTTGGAGGGGGAAACAAACACTGAGAGGGTTAAGGGAGGATATATCCCTTAATCCTACCTTTAAAGGGCCAAAAGGAGCACTTTTGAAATACCTATTCTTGTCAGAGAGCAGGTTCAGCTTCAGATGTTTCATTTATTTAATCAATTTTCTATGTTGCATTATCTTTCAATCAAAGTGGTTTACATTATGTAACCATTACAAACAGGTAGTAGATATATTCCTTTGTCCTCAAAGGGCTCACAATCAACCTGAGGGCTAATTGGCTTGCCTAAGGCCACAAGGAGTACATCTAGGACTAGAAACCTCATTCCCTGTTGGGATATTTTGGCTTAGGGATAGTTCTGCTCAGCTCTGCTTCTTATGCCTTCTATGTTTACACTTCTGATGGCCTGCAACATTCATAAGCATCCTGTTTATGGCACCGAAGACAGCATATGGGCTACAAGAGAGTGTGAGTATATGCAGCCTACAGAGACAAGGGCCTGAGTCTGGGAAACCATGTTTTGTGCAGAAGTGTTCAGGATATGGGCCTAGCAGGACGAATTACAAGCCAAGCTGCAAACAAAAACTTCTCAGCCCTGAAGATGACGCATAGTGCCAAGGACAGAGTAACATGTACAAGATACTGGAGAGGCAGAGGAAGGGATGCGGCTGACTGCACAGAGATAAGCAGAGACCTTGAAGAACACCAAGCTGCAGGCCCCGATAATTATGGGAGGGTCCCAGAAAAAGAACATCACAGAAAGCTGCAAATGACATAAGAGTTTTATGCAGAACTTTCTGATACTTGCTAGAACTTTGGGCCAGAGAATCCATATAAGGAGGCAGCTACATAGCTCGGGGGTGACTTTCTCTCTCACCAATGAGGGGTAGGGAGAACGTCACCTGCTCTCAGGTCTCTCAGACAGACACTTGTATACTTGTGCTTACAGCTTTGCTGTTTGTATCAAATAAAGAGTTTTTACTGACAGGTGACTGTGATCTGAGTTCCTTTTGTTTTGTTTTTCTCCTGGTGTACAGCTCCCATGTACCCAGGCAATCTTGGTGATTATTAGGGATTCTTTGTAGGTAAGAACCCGCCTACATTCCTCCAGCCTGAGATTGCTGTCAGCCAGCTGGGACTTCTAGTTTGAGGTACCATATCCTAACCACTAGGCCACTCCTCTCTTAATGTGGATGATTTCTGACTTATACATGCATTGCCTGAATGAAATGGGTGATACACATGCAGATTTTGTCCTGCCCTCACCATGCCCTGAAACAGCCCCGGAATGCCTCCTAGATATACATTTATAGATGTATCCTGAGCAAAATACATGCACATTACGGCTTTCCAAAAATCACATTTTAGATGGATGCGGCATGCATGTTTTTCTGGCCCCATGTTCACATTTAAAATGCAAATAAGGCTTCTAAAATAGCCCCCTAAATCTTTTTTTTTTTTTTGTGCATAAAAGTTTTTATTGAAGTCACCACAGCATACAAACAAACAAACATCGGTTAACTCCCCCCAGCAGTGCACAACATACCACCACGGGAAACATTGTAATATCCCTTGAGCCTAATAGTGAGTAATTACAAACAGACTTTGGTACTTCTAGTACAGACAGTGAACACTAACAGCCCAGACCCAAAGGGAGGCAGAAAGCAGACAACAAGAAAGCGAATAAGAAAGATATAAGCAAGCAAGTGTAGAAGGTCTGTCCACCCCTGAGGACAATCCATAGCAACGCCCGATCCCAAAGTACCATCCAAACGCTAGACCCAAGCCCCCCATTAAGAGGAAAACCTCCCATCAAGAAGGGAGAAGATCAAGGGGTAGTAACTATCCTCCCAGGAACTAGGGACTTCCTTTACTCCCCCTCCCCCTCCCCCCTCCCAAGAAGAAAAAGACGAAGAAGAAGAAGAAGAAGCCCAATCCTACCCTCCCACCCCCTCACCACTATCTCTCTGAACAGCACCATACACTCTCACACAAGATCACAACAACACACTATCACAACAACGCTAACTTGCACCGCGCAAGGAGGTAAGGGGCAAGAAGTCAGAGGAAAAAACTCGAGAAACGCGAGGAACAAGATCACTCTGCGGTTCATCCCCAGCTACCAAACCTACGCCATCCAATCCCGTGCACTATAAATCCAAGCTTAGGCCCCTCCTACCCTCAGACCGACGCCACGAGCCTAGCCGTGGCCCTCACATCATGTCATTTAACCTAGCACTTTACCCACCGACTAGGAGAATATACATTAACCACCTCACAGGGGCAAGAATTTACTCCAGAGAGTATTCAGCTGACACTGCTTGCCACGTACTTCGGACGTCAGCTTCTCCATACGAAAAATATCCCAGACCTTAATTAACCACTCGGCTTGCGTGGGAACCTCGCGTCGCTTCCAAAAATGACTAACCACCGAACGAGCGGCCAACAACAGGCATTGAGCCAGGCGGATGAGCTCTCTGGACGGCAGGGCCACACGAACATACCCCAAAAGGCAGTGTTCTACTTCACAGGGGAGGGGAATCTCCAACTTTTGCGCAATCAGATCACAGACCTGCCTCCAAAAGAACTGAATCGCCGAACATTCCCACCACATATGTGCAAAGGTGCCCACCTTCCTGCATAACCACCAGCACAAGGGATCGGCCACCCTTTCCCACCGGTGGAGATCAACAGGGACTACTGACATCCGCCAGACAATCCGAAGCTGGGTATTAACTAGTGAAAGAGAAATCGAGCATTTTTGCGCATATTGAAACACCTCCTCACAGAAATTCTCCTCCGGGGGCTGTACCAGTTCCTCCCACCTCAAGCACCTCTGGGAGACTGGAGTGACCTGGGCCACCGCGAACTCCAGTGCTCGGTATAACTTAACGAGCATCCCTCTACCAGAACGAGCCAGGAAAAGAAGTCTCTCCCAAGACTCCGGAACTAAAGCCCCCTAAATCTTTTGATGTCAAAAATATCAGTCATCCACAGTATCCACTAAATCTTCCATTCCTCTGATGCTGAACTCCAATTCACTGCTGCTGTATTAGGGAGCTTTCATTTTTTTCTACACAGAGCCGTCCACTCTTCCAACCGTTGCATGGAATATTTACTATTGCTAGTAGATATACACAGAATATATTCCTCATGTGGTGGTTGGTTTATCTACAGTATATTCACAATATCTGTGATGCACTCAATGCATTGTCTCCATGTTAACAGTGTGGGGAGATGCTAGAAATGCCCCCCCCCCCAAAAAAAATGAACACAGAAGTGTTGCAATTATGCACAGAAATGTGGGCAGTTGTGGTACTGAGACTGCAAAACTTTGCTGTGCTTTAGCAACAGAGCCCCCAAAAGTGTTCATATAAAGTGGCATTTTAGAAAGGATATCCAAGACAAATCGGGGATGTCCAGGGCCAAATGTGAAGAAAAATGCTAGGGTCGTCTACATCTCTGGCCAAGTTTAGCAACATAGATGTCCCTGACATGGACATCCTGCCAGTGGCCACATAGACGTCCCCCTTAGAAAGCATGGGGCAGGGCCACCCATCTCATGCAAGCTTGCATAAGGGGACATCCAGCGGCATAGCAAAGTGAAAACATGAGTCCCCATTCCCCATCAGTGTTCATTGACATACTGTAAAATAAAGTGGGCACACCCTCCAGACATTTGCCTGACAAAATCACTGTTCATACCTGGAACAGGTATAATCTTGGACATGACTTCCGTTACCTAGGACATTTCTGAGATCAGGCGGGGATATCCATGTTCTTGGGAACACCTCAATCACGTCTCCACCATACCTCCATTCAAACTTTCTGGGAACGTCCACAGACCCGGTTTCTAAAATGGCTCTGGAGATGTCTCCATGGTTTTGAATAGGGTTTCTAAAGTAGCCCTCATAACTTTTTAGAAAACGTTAGGACAGCCTTTCAGTCTACCCAGTCTTACACAGTTAAGAGCAGTTGGAGAGCGCCAAAGAAGAACTGTACCCCAGGAAAGCCTCCTACTCTGTCTCAGTTTATTCTGGTACATTGTGTGCAAGCCAAGGTTTGCCTGCACAAAACGTACTCAGCGTGTGTGTGTGTGGTGGGGGTGGTTTGGGAAAAGGAGAGTGTGAATTTCAGCCTTGAAGATTCATCCAGCTACCTTTGAATATTAACCTTACAATGCTACCTTTTAGGAAGCTTCCTTGTGGCTCTACCATGGAATAGCAGCAATTCACCACAGTAGGCTGAAGCATATCTCTTTCTAACTCTAGATATAGACAAGGCTTTTTTGAGACATTTTGTGGTGGTATGGAGGGTTGTCACCTTTTTCATCACTTGCTAAAAATGACCCATGGTCCTCATGTATTAATGAAAGAGCCCTGTATATGAGTACCCGCACCTTTCTTTCTAGGAAAATGCACTGGATGTGGATAGTAATTATATGCATTTACTGTATGTATTTATATTTATACACACAGAGAACAATGACAGCATTAACTAGGTAAAAATGACTGTGAAAGTTAAGATTGTTTACCCCTATAAAGGTTACATCTCTCTTTTCATTTCTTTTATAGAATTTCAAGACCTGTTTTTCCCTTATAAACAACTGCCAACAAGGAGAGAGAAATGGTTTGTAGGAATGTACTGTAGCTTCCAGCTACCACTGACCTGCTTATTCCTGAACACAACAATGTGTAATTAATCTGAAATAACAGCACTGAGGAAAATAGCAAAACATATTTGCAAGAAATGCTGACATATATAAACTAAATAGGCTTAGACAATGTTTGAAGCACACTGAGATAAGCATGAAGCAGAATTGCCCAAAGAAGCAATAATACAGAAGACTAGATAGCATAATTAAAACAAACCGTACGTTTCCAGGAAAGATTACTTTCGTAGTACCTCTGGAAGGGAGGTTGCTTTTAAAGTCACAGTTCTGGTTCTTTGAAGATGCTTGCTCTCCAAGTTGTCATGTTAAAAAGAATTAAATTGTGTATTATAAATCAGAGCTGTGCTTAGGTTAAGGTGCTGTTTATCCCTCAGATATTTAGTCTGACCTTTGCTGGACTGTGTTGTTTGTCTGTCTGCAAGCCTTCAACTCTCAAACAGAGCAACCATATCTGCTGACCTAGATGTGGATGAAATATTAGCTTTTTCCTTATATGTACCCGCGCTTGCTTTGCAGCCTGTTGCAAAGCTGCATATTCCTATCAACACTTGCTTTTCAGGCTTCGGCTAAGAAGGCTCATTCTCAGTTCCACAGCATTTTCTACTCCCTTTGGAAACTTCGAAGCAGCATTCGATTTCCTGATGTATCACTTAGGAAGAAGCTTTCTTCACACTGAAGACTTTGAGTGTGAGCGGGTGAAAAGCATCAGAAAATTTTACCTGTCATAAAAACAGACCTTTGGACTGAAGAGAGAAAATGACTTTGTGACTGAAAGAGAAAAAAAGAATATGTCAAATATTTTGGAGAATCTTCTGCAAGATGGGTAGAGTGGGAGTTCTCTATTATTGCCCATTTCCTGCTGCTCTTACTGCTGCATTTCTTCCCTCCCCCTGAATAAGCTGAAAGGGATTAGTAACGAAAAGCAAGAATAAGCAGACATGGCATTCATGAATCTTTCCTTATCGCATCCCTCTTCATTTCAACCTCATATTCCATTGCTGATACATACAAAGGGGGTAATTTTCAAACTCTATGAGGATTATTTTGCAAGAGATGGATGTTGTTTGGACATCCAAAAAGAGCGAGGTGGATGTGTTCCCTGCCGGGATGTAGAAAACACGATCGCAGAAGCAGGCAGCTCTGGATGTCTTGGCCTGGACCTGCTATAATGCACACACAGGTAAGAGTCTTTGCAGTCCATGCTGACTGAGGATGCAATTGTGCTAGGAGGAGAGTCAAGGAGAGAGAAGAGGAGAGCATGAAGGAGAGGAAGAAAGAGGGGAGCCTGCCTGTTGTTGCTATCTGCTGTGTGCCATGCCCAGTGAACAGCTGTGTCACAAACCTGTACCCCGTCCGACACCCCCACACACACACACACGTTCACCCAGCCAGTTTCTGCACAGGGTTAAGCCATCACTGCAACTGTGTGTGCAGTGGTAGTGGGCATTTGTGTGCATATGTAGGAGAGGATGAGGGTGTGTGAATAACCATTTGCTGTGTGTCCCTTTGTGGGTGTCCATATTCGTTCTTGTCATCACTGCACACAACACATCTCACTGTGTGTTGGTGGTAGCACAGGCAGGTGGGGGCAGCAAGTGAACTGGCGGTTCACAGAAGCCATCAAGGAGGAGCTGCAGAGGGAGAGCAGGAGGGCGCATGGAGGGCACCCATACCAGAGAATGTAACGACTGAGAGGTCAGTTCATGGCTCACAGATGAACAGTATCTGATGTGATTCCATTTTGACAAAGCCCCATACAGCACCTGTGTCAGGAGCTAGAGAAAGACCTTAGTGCCAGCTTGCAGAGAGGCCACCCCGTACCTAAAGCAGTCAAGGATAGCACAGCCCTTGCATTCCTGGTGTCTGGCAGCTTCCAGTTTGTGCTTGCAGCCACAGCAGGCATCAGTCAGTTGTCCATGTTGCTGTGTCTCACTCAGTCCCTCGTAGTGTTCCTACCCAGGATAGCATCATACTTGTGCTTCCCTAACACAGTACAGCAGTGCCAACAGACCATAATGGACTTTCATCGGAGAGCAAACTTTCCTGCAGTGCTGCAGGATCAGAGGAGGAGGGGAGGATAGGACTTGTGAGGGAAGCAACCGACTGGAGTCACAAGTCCTATCATTCCATGAACATGCAGGCGGTATGCAATGGTGAGGATGAAATAAATGATGCCTTTCCACATTTCCCAGGGTCATGTCACGCTGCCTATATTCTATCGTAATTAGGTATTCAGGAGCACTTTAGCAGTGGGGAGATCACAGGCAGCTGGCTCTTTGGTAAGTCACAGCCTCCCAGGCCAAGGCCTAGCGCCATAGCTACAGCTAGTACCAGGAAGCAGGAGTAGGAAGCATGCATGCACACGGAACCAAAGACTGGGTTAGAATCAGTGAGAAGGCAAAAGAATGGTTGTGAGGAAGAACGCTATAACGTGTGGCAATGAACGTGACCCCAGTGGATAACAGGGTTATCCCAAAACCCCAACACCCTCTGATTCTCCCCCTTCATATTCCCTGATATAAGTGATCATGGCTACTCACTAAGGAGATGGCTGCTGACCCCTATTGTTCCCTCACACAATGAGACAGAGGAGTGCTACAGCCAGGCATACAGGGTAACCCATTCCATCATCAAGCACACATTTGTCCAGCTAAAAACACTTTCCATTGCCTGGACAGGGCATGGGGTGAGCTGCTGTACAGCCCACAAAATGTATGCCAGATCTTCATGGCCTGCTGCATGCTACACAACCTGGCCAAGAGGAAGAGGCTTCCCATACCCCCGGACAATACACCCGACAAGAACGACACTGAGGAGGGCTCTGACAGTGGCACAGATGTCACATGCCAGCCATACAGATTGGAAGTGAGCAAGATAGATACTGATACAGAACCATTTCACAGTCGTAAGAGCCCAATACTACACACGACCACAATGCACCACCACAATGCCAGCTCCTCCACAAGACAGGCCCCCATACTACCCAAGAGCATCGCACCCCCAGCAGCTACCTGATCACTCATCCCCTAACATGCATCCTGCCCAAACCTCCTGCTGCCATCACCCACACTGCCTCATTGCCCTATGACGGTCCCCTCCACCACAGCTGCTATGTGGATGCCTATGCTAGATGCTTCCCCCTGCCCTTGCAGCAACCCCATGCCCTGCACCTCCTCCTTTCTTCAGCATCTGTGACTGGCAATGCCACAATATGAACCCGTGGGTGAACCTGGATGCCATTTCTGGACTATAAGGAGCTAGAACCCTCCTCTGCTGACTCTGCAGCACCCTATACTATAGCAGAGTGGAAATCGGGGAACTTCATTGGGGCGCCTGTGCCCTGAGGATGTTGCAAATGGGTGGCTCATGTTGGGTGTGGGTACACTGACCAGTCACCCTCTTATCCACTGGGGTCACTTTCATTGCCATAGATAGAAACATAGAAACATGATGGCAGAAAAAGACCACATGGCCTATCTAGTCTGCCCTTCCATATCAATCACTACAACAGTCCCCTTTTTCTCTTTAGAGATCCTCTGTGTTTATCCCATGCTTTTTTAAATTCAGATATTGTCTCATCTCTACCACCTCTACTGGGAGACTATTCCACTCATCTGCCACTCTTTCCATAAAGAAGTATTTCCTCATATTATTCCTGAGTCTATCCCCTTTCATCCTTATCCTATGTCTCCCTCGTAGCAGAGCTTGCTTTCAATCGAAAAGGCTCTCTGTACATTTATGCCATGGAGGTAGTTAAACGTCTCAGTCATATCACCTCTATCCTGCCTTTCCTTCAAAGTATACATATTAAGCTCCTTCAGTCAGTCCTCATATGTTTTATAATGAAGACCACTAACCATTTTAGTAGCAATCCTCTGCACTGACTCCAGTCTGTTTATATCCTTTTGAAGGTGCAATCTCCAGAATTGCACACAATACTCCAAATGAGGTCGTGCCAAAGACTTATACAGAGGCACTATCACCTTATTTCGCTCCCTTGGATTGCTGCAGCCTAAATGCATGACTTTGCAATTTTTAACATTAAATCCCAGCTGCCAAATTCTAGACCCATTTTCAAGCTTAGCTAGATCCCTCCTCATGCTATCTACATCTTCCTGAATGTCTACTCTATTGCAGATTTTGGTATCATCTGCAAAGAGGCAAACCTTACCCAACAGCCCTTCTGCAATGTTTATGTTTATGTTTATTGAATTTGATATGATCGCCTTTCATTATAAAATCATGGAGATGATCTCATGAGGAATTGGAGTGAAATCTTGTGGACTTTGTCATGGAAGTAGTCAGCCAGCATTTGGACAGAAATGGAAGGAGGGGTAGGAGGCAGACACACCTTTAGGAAACAGTTGAAAGTTGCAAAGAGATGGCGAGCATCAGAGGCAAGAGAATTAGTCAGATAGATGTAATAGTTTTACTTGGTGAGTGCTAAGGCTAAAGTGAAGAAAGTCAGCAAGTGTGCGGGATTTGAGCCAAATGTGCTCAACTGAGTGGACACAGGAACATAGTTAATGGGCAGTCAAAGACAGCCAGGGCTGAGGTACAATGTGTCTCGCTGGCCGTGGCATGGGTGGAACAAGAGCATCCATAGTAGAGAAAAGTGCAGTGTTGTAGGAAGCTACTGCCTCATCAACAGACTTAGATGACACAGTGGAAGAAAGAAGAGATGAAACAATAGTGGAGAGAGCCAATGGGTTGATAGCATGAAGATTTCTAAAGAGATTGGAAGAAACTGGGTGAGACTGATGAGGGGAGTGATGAAGAGTTAAGCTTATCAGGTGATAATCAGATAAGGGAAGAACTGAGGTACAGAAATTAGAAGGTAAACAATTAGAGAAGAAAACAAGGTCAAGGCAATGACTGTACTGGTGAGTGGGGGCAGTAGAGCAAAGTTGGAGGTTGAATGAGGAGGTAATGGAAAGGAGCTTTAAAGTATAAGGGTCAGAGGGGTTATCAGCATGAATGTTAAAATCACTGAAAATAAGAGAGGAGGAAGATGAATCTAGAAAGAAGGAAAGCCTTGAGTCAGTCAGTGAGAAAGGTAGAGGTGGACTTGTGAGGTGGTCGATAAATAGCAGCTATCTGGAGAGGTAATGGATTAAAAATGTGGATGGACATCAAAGGAGGGAAAGGATTGAGACTGAGGCAGAAGGAGGGGTTGAAATTGGCAGGAATGAGAAAGAAGAAACCCAACACTACCACCACGGCAGGTGGAACAAGGCGTGTGGGAGAATTGGTAGCCACCATGACAGGGGGCAGCAACTGAAGCTGAGTCATCAGGGAAGAGCCAGGTCTCAGTTAGAGCCAGTTGATGAAAAGCATTAGAGATAAAGAGATCATGAGCAAATGCAAGTTTATTAGATATGGAGTGTGCATTCCACAAGGCACATGAGAAAAGGAGAGAGGAAGGGGAAAGGAGGGGGATACGAATGATATTGGAGCAGTTGCATGAGGAACTGTTCTGGGAGTGAGAGAAAAGTCTAGGGAGGTCAGGATTAGGATTAATATCTCCAGATGATAAAAGGAGAAGGAGCAGAAGAGCGTAGGGCAGAGAGGAGATGGCTCAGCAGAAACAAGGGTGAGGTTCTTTCAGAGAGAGAGGAGAGGGCTGAATGAGAGGAAGAAAAAGGTGAAGCTCAAGAGCTGATGAAAGGGTAGATGACAAGATGGGGTAAGAAATTAGGATGCTGGAGAGGTGGTGATAAAGAGGGGTTGGGGGTTGAAGAGGAAGATATGAGGGAAGAAGATTTGGGAGTGTCAATAGTAGGAAGAATAGTAGGATGTGGAGCCATAAGAAAAAGATGGAGAGAAGAGCAGAAGACAGAAGAAATAATTGAAGGAAGGTAGAAGAGAGATTGAGGGGAATAGGGTAGCTGGGAGTAATTGTAGTAAAAATCACACTTAAGAGGTGACTGTTTATGAGGGTGACGTGGCTGTGTAGGAGGATGAGGTTGTATCAGAGAGAGGAGAAGGTTGAAGGCAAAAGTTCAGCTAGTATGTAAACAAGTATCAATCTAAAATTCAGTTGAAAAATTGATAGACAAAAAACTCAATAAGAGCATGGCAAGATGTCTTAATTTGCTTAGAAAAGAAGGTACCTCAAAGGTACGGTCACCATAGGTTCTAATATAATTAATTATTATTATCAATTATTATTATTAATTATTATTTTCCTATTTATCTATTAAGTACTATAAATTTCTGTTCTCTGTAGGGCAAACTATTCTGCTCTTGTTTCAGTTTAGTTGCCTGTTACTCTATAAAATGGCGTCTTATGTTTTTCAAAATGGAGTAGGGGTTATACAGGTCCTCAGGGACGAGGGAGACAGAAGAAAGGTGAAGTTCTGATGATACCATAGTTTATCTCCTGAAGCACATGGAAGTTGCCCTCAAGAACACTGGTATGTGCCTGCTTCAGCTCCAGGAACTCCTTATTTTGGTATAATAAGCGCTCCTCACATCAAAGAGGTTGATGTCTGTGATGGCTGGCTGGAGGTTCCTCTTTCACTAAGCCTCATACTGCCTCCTCAGCAGTGGTGCTGTAGTTCGAAACCACTTGCACCTGCACTGTATCCTCCTTGTGCTCATCCTCTGCTCCTTCCTGCAAGTGTGACTGTAGTGGCTCACCCTCTGCCCTGTCTGCAGGTGAAATGGGGGTAGATCAGAGGTCTTGCTGGCTCAACAGTGCCTGCGTGAAGTCTCTCAGCTCTGCCCCGATGCCCTCCAGATGGCCCACCATGAGGTCCTAGGCCTTGCTGCACCTCTTGCCTTAGAGCCTGTATATGGAGTAGGATATCCTGTTTACTTGGGCATAGGGGGCCTCATAGTGGAGCATCACTGATGGCACATGTGGGAGCCTCCTGCCACTCATATCCATCCCTGCTTCTCTCTCCTTCATGTCATTGCCCTTACTCTCCCTCCTCTCTCACACTCACCATTCTCCCCTTCCTCCTCCCACAACCCCCCTCTAACCTCCACCAACCTGCTCTCCCTCCTCCCATATCTCCCCATCCCATGTCAGCTCCTCCCTGTTGCCCCGCTCCTCGGCTTCCAGCACAGTTGGTGTCTCTGCTACTATTACTACTACTACTACTACTACTACTACTGATCATTCGTATAGCACTACAAGGCACACACAGTGCTGTACAAACACATGTACAAGATGTTCCATGCTCATCAGAGCTTACAATTTAGTCAAGACAGACAACACAACAACTGAGGACAGGGATAAATCTAGAGAAATGGTAAGGAAACACATAGGAGACTGGCCAATCAGGATCCTACACCCCAATCCTGTGCCTTTCGGCTGTGTGGGCTAGCATGGCCAGCCCTCTTCACAGATCTGGGCCTCCAATATATCAGAGGCACCGCAGAATTGGCTCAATGGGGGGGGGCTGCAACTTATCTTCCTCCTCTCTTGATGTATCTATGAGCAGCCACTTACTGCTGCTGCTTGATGCCCCCTCCACATGGCTGTCTGCCACCTGGCCTTCCACTCCCTCTCTGCCGACCACTGTGAGCTCCTTGGGTACTGCTTCTTCCAGAGCAGGAGCATCTTGGGTTGCACATTGGAAGTTTCACAGAGTTGGAATAATTCTATATATTCCCACCTGCCTGCCGCCATGCCTCTCCACCCTGTGGCACTGCCATGCCATTGATAGCCATGCACCTGCCCCTTGGGTGGTCACCACTTGCACTATGTATCCTTACCTTGCTGTTTCTGTAGCTCATGCTGCAGTTTCTCCAACAGTTGTGGCCTCTTGTGCCTCACTGCTCTGAAGTTGCACTTAAGGGCCTCAATGGATCTCCAGATTCTATAGCACCTGCGGATGGATATATGAGGGTCAGTGCCTTTCTCACCAGCTATGTTTCCATTGCCCACTAGTGCCATCCATCTGTGCTCACTTCAGCCATTCCAACTGCTTTGCTGGCCCCATGCCACAGCTAGACATACTCTCTCATGCAATACCATGCCTTCACTTGTCCTCCCTGTGTGCCTTTCCAACCCCTACAGCCCTTTTATTTTATTTAGTTATTTATTACAATTTCTTCTATACCGCACTATTCAGCATCAGCACGATTTACATGGAACATAACAATCAGACAGAGTACATAAGTCTGAGTTTACAATTAACAGGAGAACCAACTTGGATAACAAAAAGTAACTATTTACACAACGGTGTCATATAAAGACATAGCAAGAGAGAGATTTAATGGTCAAGGACTCCTTGCATGGTGTGGTCGCCTGGCTGACAGGGTGTGGTGGAACAGTTGTACGTATTTGAATGGGGATGTGATTCATTGTTCTCTGGGAAGTATTTGAGGAAAAGGAAGTGTTTAAAGGCCTTCCTAAACTGGGTTAGGTTAGTGATTACCCTGATGTTTGTTGGTAATGAGTTCCAGGATCTTGGAGCGCAGAGTCTGAAGGCCCTGTTTGCAGTTGTCGAGGTGCATCTTGTTAATTCTCTCGGCATAGCTAGCATATTTATCGCTGTGGATCTTCTTGGTCTGTTAGGAGCTGTTGTTTGGATAAGGTCAGATAGTGAAGATGAAGAGAGCTTATTGACTGCTTTGAATGTCAGCAGCACTGTTTTGAAGAAGATCCTGGCTTGTTCAGGAAGCCAGTGTAACTGCTTTAGAAGGGGCATCACATGGTCTCTCTTAGAAGAACCCTGGAGAACCCTCGCCGCACTATTCATGGCAAGTTGTAAGGGGTTCAAGGTGGATTGGGGGAAACCTTGTAATATGGCATTGACATAATCAAAATGTGGTATTATCAGAGCCTGGTAAATTGTCCGAAAATCTTCTGGTTCAAGCAAGGGGCGTAGATGTCTGAGTGAACGGATCTTGAAATAGATTGCTCTTACCGTATTAGCTATGTGTGCCTTCATGTCAAGGTTTTGATCCAGTGTAACTCCCAGGTTGTGGGTTTTTCTTGTAGATCAGCTTCTTTCACTTTCAAGTATTGGGGTGGGCTGAAGTTCGTGTTCCTCGTAATGAAGAGCACCTCCATTTTCTTATGCTGAATTCAAAGGTTTTGTGACAAGAGACATTCAGATATGGCATTGAAGCAGTTGGTCAAAGGGGAGAGGTCAACTTGATCTATGGAGAACGGCATATAGAGCAGGACGTCATCAGCATATACCATACAACTGACATTGAAAGACCGGATGATATTGCAAATGGGTTGCATTTATATGTTGAACATCAAGGCTGATAGGGCGGATCCTTGGGGAACTCCATGACTTTGATGAAACGGTTCTGATATTGTTCCACCTGATCGTACATGCTGCCATCTACCGGACAAGTATGATTTGCACCATTCCAGTGCTGTTCCAGAGATGCCCTTCTCTTTTAGCCATCCTAGGAGAAGCTCATGATTTACTGAGTCGAAGGCTGCAGCAATGTCTAGGAAAATTAGTGCAAAACCTTGATGGATGCTGTCAATGCCGGTGATTATATTATTGAAAAGGGTGGTAAGGAGTGTTTCCACTCCGTGTGACTCCCTAAATCTATGTTGGCATGGGTCAAGTGGAGCAGCAGAGTCGATGTGGTCTTGTAACTGCCTTTGCACCTCTTTTTCGATTAACTTTGCGAGAAACGGTATACTTGAAATGGGTCTGTAGGAGTCTACCTTTTGGGGGTCTAGTTTACTATTTTTTAGCAGCGGTCTGATCGACATGTGCTTAAGGGCAGATGGGAAGTAACCACTTGTGAAAGATAGGTTCATTATTTTTGTTATTGAGATCACTGCTCAGTTCCTTTATCCAGAAAGCCGGACAAGGATCTGTTTGCGCAGTAGTGGTATTGAGGTGCATGATAGTATCTTCGATGCACTTCTTGGAAGGGGTCGAGAAAGACATTAAAGATGTTGCACATGTTGTACAACCTTGGTCTGTGAAGGAGACACCAATTGAAATTTTATTTGTCTGACATAACTTGGATTGTAGGTAAGTGGCAAACTCCTGTGGATGAATTTCACATTGGTGCTCGGGTGTTGGCTCCTTGGATAGAGACTTGACAAGGTTAAACAGATCGTGAGGTTTATTTAGCGAGCGTTTCAGGGTGTCTGTGTGGTACTGTTTCATTTTCTCTGTGATGGCTTCGTGGTGAGCGGCTAGCTGATTGATTTATTTAGACAGTTTTGTATACCACCTTATCCTTCAATCAAAGCGGTCACAACACAATTGGGGGATACATTTAACACACAGGGATATGAGACACTTACACTAATACTAACAGGGAACATGGGCAATGGAGGGTTAAGTGGCTTGTCCAAGACCACAAGGAGCATCTGTGGGAGTAGAAACCCCAGTCCTTCTGGCCAAAGGTTGCTGTCCTCTAGTGGGATTTGAAAACCCGACCTTCCGGCCTGAAGTACCTTGCCCCAACCACTAGGCTACTCCTCCCTGATGGATGTATGCTGTCTGGTCTCGAATGGAGTGTGACCTTCGCCAATGCTTCTCAAGCTTCTGTAGTAAGTTGAGTGATGCTTTTAGCTCAGCTGTGTATCATGGGGCTGTAGGTCTTTTCCTTGATGACTTGTTAGGTGGCAGACGAAGTGCCATCGCACTGAGGTTATTGTTCCAGCAAGTGATCAGCTCATCCAGGTCCAGGGTGGTCTCATTAAGGAGCGAACCCATTTCTGCCAGGATAAGATCTCTATTGAATGGGCGGCAACTTCTAGCAGGTAGTTTAAAGGGATTACTTGGAGCTCTGTTGATCTTCGATTGACTGTCGTGAGTGGGAATCCAGAAAATGATGAGTTTGTGATCTGACCATGGTACAGTAGTTATGGACAACACGGTGTCATGTAATTGGTCAGAAATTGTCTGTGGAGCAAATATGAGATCTAGTGTATTTCCCTTCACATGAGTGGGTTCATTTGCTAATTGCTTGTATCCTAGGATATCGAGGGCTTCAAGAAAGGTAGAAGAATGGTTATCCTGAAGTACTGGCAGGTTAAAATCACCTAGAATCCAATTTGATGTATTTGGATTCTGGATATTGGATGTGAGGTTTATAATAGTTGGGAGGTCCTCTGTGGAGGCTGAGGGAGCTCTATAAAGAAGATTTATAGAGCAGACCTTGTTGGAAATGAAGACTGTCTCCAAGTGGTTTGTATTAGTGGAGTCAACTAGCTGGAAATGGAGCTCTGTTCTGCTGAGGATGAGAACTCCACCTCCTCTTTTGTTTTGTCTATGGCTTGTATACGCTGAGAAATTAAAGGGGAGCAGCTGGTTGAGTATGACGTTATCTTCAGGGGATAGCCATGTTTCGGTGACCATGAGGATGATGAGATTATGGAGGGATATTATGTCTGCAATCACTGGCCACTTCTTACGGATTGAGCAGGCATTGATGAGGGCACATTTCAGATTTCGTGGGTAGGGGCTTTTGTCCTGTTTAGCTTTCATAGAGTGTTGGAGTGCAATGTGTAGCAGATGGGGATGATGCGATTGTGTGTCCCAATTTATATTATGATGAGATGTACCTGCCCATCTTCTCCCATGGCTATGTAGGATTGGGATCTGATTGTAAGAAGGAGTTAGGGTTCGAGAGCTTGGGAGCCAACTATTGAATAGGAAAAAGAGGCCAAATATGGCAGTGCTAGGGTGTTCCATCTTGGTGCACTAGGCGTTGTAAACAACTCACTAGAGGATTGTTGCTAGATCTAAATTGGGTAGGTAGTCTAGCACAGATAGCGTACAATAATGAACAAAAATGTAAGATAGCGTACAATAATGAACAAAAGTGTAAGAGTGAGATGGTGACAAACAGAATCTATTTGCATTGAGTACAGATCAGACAGGCAGCCTGTTAACAGGGTAGCTATCTGCTCAAACAGCAGGGAGTATGAGACAGGAATAGTATACTCAGGCTATCAGGCTAAATAGGAGAGTGCATGAGAGATAAACAAGCAACTTGCCTTCAGAAAGGCTAGCTAGAATAATGGTAGTAATAGCAGTATGAGACATTCCACAATATATGCAGTGTATTCACACTGATTGCATTAACATTGTAGTGCAGGGTATCTAAACATACTATTATATAGATACTTGACAAGAAGACCTTGAGACCGGAACGCCAAATCCTTCACGTTGACCTTCAAACAGCTTCCTGTTGTCTAGACCTGTGCTGAGGGGGCTGCTCGTGGTTGATGAGACTAGCTCCTTCAGGCTAGTTGATGGCAAGCCCGTGATGGGTTGGGGAGGCTGAATGTGTGAGCTGCAGTGACATCTGTTTCATAGGATTTTTCCGTGTGGTCATACCCAGAGCACGGAAGCTGTACTGGATAAGGGTTCAGTTTGATCCCCGCCCTGGTATGTTCTACTCAATGCTCCCATCTTTCTGAGATCTGTTGACCTGCCAACACTTTTGCATGCCCCGTGTTACCCTCTTGCACCTACTGATGCCCAAGTCCTGTCTCCTCTGCCACACTTACTGGTGGAGTGTCATGTGGATTACATGCCATGCCACTTGGACAGTCTGTCCATATGCCATGGGCAGGGTAGAGAAGGTCCTCACTGGCAAGCACAAGGCAGCACAGGGTTTTCATCTCCACATGGGAGAAGTTGGGGAGACAGTAAGATATACTGCCACCTTCTCCACTAGTCATTGTGTTCTGGCCCTGCGCAGCTGTGTGTGCTGGCACCTGGACGTTCTAGTGCTCTTCAAGCCTTGGATGCTTTTGTCACTGTATTATGTTTGGGCAGGATGTATGACTGCCTCATCTGACAGTGTGTCCATTTTGCCAGATGTCCACCCTTCCAATTTGAAACCAGCCTGTGCATCCCCAGGCCCAGTTCCATGATTACATACATTTTTTCCACATCCCCCTTTGGACTTCCAGGGGCTGCCCAGTAGATCCTATGTAAAATGTCCCTCTATGTGTTCAAAGTCCATGGGTACCAGTTGGGAAAGTGCATGCTCGTTCTCTTTTTGAAAACTGCCATGGGTGCAAACTACTACAAATTTTTGCACCTAATTAATTTGCGGATAATTTTTTTTTTATGGAAAATAATTTACAATTTAACAACACAATCTAAAAAGGTGCCAACTCCAAGGGCTTGGCAAGATTTTTTTACATTTCATATATCTCCTTCTGAAATGGCTACTTACCATGCCAGAAGTCCCTCCATTCTTCAACTTGGAGAGGAGTGGAGGAGTGGCCTAGTGGTTGGGCAAGGTACTTCAGGCTGGAAGGTCAGGGGTTCAAATCCCACTAGAGGACAGCAACCTTGGGTTGGAAGGACTGGGGTTTCTAGTCCCACATGTGATCCTCGTGGTCTTGGGCAAGCCACTTAACCCTCCATAGCCCATGTTCCCTGTGAAATAGTTATCTCCAAGTTATAATGCCCTGTTCAATGTAATTTCAGTTTGTTCAATGTAAACCACACTGATGGAGAAAAGCACAGTATATAAGAGAATGTAAATAAATAAACTTCAATGAAGGATTGCATACTGAAATCCTGAAAAATGTTTCATGTTTGCCAGCAGAAGGACTCTGCAGTGTCTTCAATCAGAAAGGAATGGAGGGCCTTTAGGAAACTTCAATCACATTACACCTACCTCATAAGGAAGAAGAGGCTATAGTAGGGGTTGGCACATAAAAAGGTTTTGGTTCAGTTTAGGGCCATTTGTTACTTCTTCTTCCTCCAGTCTTTGGTCATTTTTTGGTTCATTTCACACATTTGTTTGCATAGCAAAAATGTAATACTTGTCAACATACAGTAAGGGGCAGGTTTACTAAAGAGTGTGCTGGTAGGGTGTGTTTGGGCCATGAATCTAGCACGGAAGCATGAACCAACTTGAGGGACATGCGCGTCTGTTCCCTGTGTTAGTGCATTGCAAATTTGCAACAGCAGGCTAAGCGGCATGAAGGTACACATAATGCCATTCATGGAGGTGGTGTTACATGCATTCATGCTAATGGCAACATATGAGATTAGCATGAATCCAAAACATCTATGCTCAAAATGATGCAGCATCAATGCACACTTCTGCCGCTAACTGACCCAGTCCCTACCCACTCATGCATTACCCAGTTAGCGTGGGGGCCCATGCTAGCTTTTAGAATGTCATGCCTGCTATGTGCTTATCTCCATGCCAATGGTTAGTGAGGTTTAATAAACATGCCCCTTAAATGTTTAAGGTGCCCATGAACTGAATGCACACTAATAACTTCATAACCCTGGAAGATGGCTATGAGCCTACCGAATAATATATGGCATGTTTATTAAAATACATTAAGTTAGTGTGCATTAAGGCCCATTTTTGAGCATGGGGGCGGAACCGGACCTACACTAGCTTTAAAACACAGCTATTCTCGATGTCCACAACAAATACCAAAATCTGATTGTTCATTGAGTGAAAAATATTTTCTTCACTTTTTCTTAAATCTGATACCTGTTAGCTTTATGGAGTGTCATCTAGTCTTAGTACTATTTACTAGAAGTAAATGATAATTCCTTGCTAATCTATCACACCCCTTCATAATTTTATAAATGTCTATCATATCCCCCTTTCAGTTGTCTCTTCTCCCAGCAGAAAATCCTTAACTATTCTGACTTTTTTACATAGAGGAATCATTCCATCTTTTTTAGTATTTTTGCCACCCTTCTCTGTATCTTTTCTAGTGTCTATATATCTGTTTTTGAGTTGGGCTGACCAGAATAGCACACAAGACTCACATCTTGGACTGACATAGAGAGGTTATGATATTTTGAATTTCATTCTCCTTTCTTTTCCAAATAATTCCAAACTTTTTGTTTGCTTTTTTGACTACTGCCACATACTGTCCTAGATGGTGACTCCTAATTTGGAAATGAGCATTGTATAACTATAGTTAGGATTAGTTTTCCCTAAGTGCATGACTGTGCATTTGTTCACATTAAAATATATCTGCTATTTAGTGCCCAGTTCTCCTGTCTAGCAGTGTCTCTCCAGTCTAGCAGGGTCCTTCAGCAATGTGTAATGGTCTACATGTGTTTTAATGAATTTAAATATTTTTATCATCTGTGACTTTTCTTGTAGGTCTCTTTAGTCATTATTATATTTGGATTTAGCTTGCGCCTTTTTAGTAGCAGTCCAAGGACAGGTTAATTCAGATACAGCAGGTAGCTTCCTGTCCCTGGAGGGCTTACAATCTGAGGGGTTAATGCAGAAACCCTGTTCTAGAGCCCACCACTAAATCTCTAGCACAAGCTTTCCAAATGCAGGTGTAGCGCAGCCATACTGTGTGCAAAAAGGCTGTGCTAAACTGGGAGATCAAGCCAGGTATCTGCCACTCAGGGGTCTGCGTTAGCAGCGCTTATGTCTTGCACAAAAGAAAAATGCACTTGTGCACATGTGCTGGAATGTTATGTGGCACCTAAGAGCTAAATCATCCTACTCAGAAGTTCAGCTCAGAATAATATCAGTGTTTAGAACATCAATTTTATTCTGAGCAGAATGATATTGCTCTTATGTCGAAACACAAAACCCTGCAAATGGACAATTAACACTACTATCAAGAACTCAAATTACACCAACCCTCTCTATAGAAAATGAGCACTGCAAATATTCTAGAATACCAGTAACCCCAAAATGGAAAAGAGAACAAGCTGAACTACTAGCTTCCTAGAGAGAACCTACATGTTAACAGAATTCCTTACCTTGACTGCATATGGAATACACAGATTATCACCAATTAAAGATTAAAAAACTATAAAAGACAAATATTGAAATGGAAAACCCCCAAATCAGATACCAAGCTGTGAAACATCAAAGAAAGAGAAACAGAAATGCATCTCCTTCTGTAATGAGCTATAAGAAATGCACATTTTCAAAGCTGACATATTTTATTCTCTAAAAACTTGTACTGTTTTGAACCTTTCTTGTCTGATCATCTTATTTTTCCAGTTGGGTTTGTCCCAGTCTTTTTCTACTTTCTCTTGTTGGTTTTCTTCTAAGTCCTTTTTGAAGATCCAATTTTCATTTTCTCTTTCTTCACTCTTCCTATCTTCATCCCCTTCCTTAGCTACATCTCTCTGACATTGATCCTTCTATTTCTCTCATTTGCTTTTTACCTAACTATAGCTTCATTCCATTCCTCTTTCTCCTTCCTACAATCTTCAGTCTTCCTCTTGTCATCATTCACCTACTTACCAGCTTTCCATTTCCTAATCCTACTTCCCTAGTCCTTCCATTCCACTTCTGTCTCAGTCCTTTGCCAACATCTTACCCCCCTCCATCTTTCACCCACTTTCTAGTCTGCTATTTCGTCCCTCTATACTCATCTCTTCCCCAGTCCCATTTACCACCTTCTGCTTCTCATCCCCTTCCCTAACACTTAATATCTCTCCACCTCCAGGCCCTTTCAAATGTCTTACCCACATCCAGGCTTGCAGTTCCCATCTCTGCCTTCTTTCACCTGCTTCAAGGAAGACCTGTCCCTTCCTGAGGCTCTCATCCACTCCATAGTATCCTGGCCTTTTCAACTTCCCTTAACTCCTCCTCAAACCCTCCAGGTCCTTCGAACCTTCTCCCCTCCTCATATTTCTGCACTTGGTCTCACAGCCCTACTCATACCCCTCACCCAATCACATTGTCTCCACTGTCCTCTTAATATCTGATCAATTTCTTAGTCCCTATTATACCCCCCAAGCAACTGCAAGTTCCCACTCACAATCCCACCCAAGCCTCGAGTCCCCACTTAAACTTCCAATGCCCAGCCTATCTTAAAGTATTTCTTCTGTTTTCTCACCCAATCATAGAGTCTCCACCTGTCAGAGTCCCTGCTTTCCCACATCCTATGTCCCTAGTACCTGCCCTCCTTCATTCAACTTCTCTTCCCAGCACCCATGTATTTATTTCCTTCTCCATTAGTCATTAACCTTGTCTTTTGTCCTTCTTACTCCAGCATACATTCTTATATCTCTCCTTCTCAACCTTCTCTCCATTCACTTTGCTTATTCCCAACTCCCCACTATATCTGTCCTCCTCTATCTTCTCAATCCCCTTTCATCTCCCTCTTTTTCCTACTGCAACAATATAATCCCCCCCCCCCTTTCAATCCTAGGACTCCAGCACTAGAAATAGCTCTCTTCCAGTCCCAGCCCTTTCCGGTCCCATCTCCCCAGACCTAGTTTTAGACCATTTCCAGTCCTAATATCAGTCCATTTCTAGTACCAGTCCCCCAGTATTAGACAATTTCAGTCCTATTCCCCATTGCCAGTACCAGCCCATTATCAGTATCAGTCAACCCCCAGACCCTGCATCAGTCCATTTCCAGTCCCCCAGCCCCAATATCAGCTCATTTCCAGTAACAGCCCTAGTATCAGCCAGCCCCCCAGCCCAATATCAGCCTATTTCCAATCCCAGCCCCACATTCCAGTGTATCAATCCATTGCTAGGATTAGTCAGGCCCCCCCAGCCCCTGTATCAATTCATTTCTAGTGCCCCCCTGCCCAAGTATCAGCCCATTTCCAGTCCTAGCCCTCATTCCCAGTATCAGCCCATTGTCAGTATCAGCTCTCCCCCAACTCCTGCATCACCAGTCCCCCAGCCCCAATATCAGCCCATTTCCAGTACCAATCCCCAGCCTCAGCATCAGCAAACTCTCCATCCTCAGTATTAGCCCATTTCCAGTCCTGGCCTCCCATTCCCTGTATCAGCTCATTGCCACTATCAGCCTGCCCCCTCCCAGCCCCTGTATCAGCCAATTGCTAGTCCCTGCCCTCCCCCTCAGACCCAGTCCCCTGCATCAGCCTGTTTCCAGCCCCCAGCCCATATTATCCCCCCCCCCCCCCGCCAAAGCCAAGGGAACATTGGATTTTGCTCCCTTAGCTGTATTAATGTTTAATACAGCTACGGCTGGGGAGGAAGAAGGCAGGATGGAAGTGAGCAAGTGAGACAGGCTTCCTGCCCCTGGCCCCCTATTGTGGTGTGCCCTGAGCCAGTGCTTCACTGGCTAACCTCTTAAGTCGGCCCTGCTCCTAATGTGGAGCCTAGCATTGTGTAACTATAGTTTGGGTTATTCTTCCCTACATGTATTACTTTGCATTTGTCCACATTAAGTTTCATCTGCCATTTGGATACCCAGTCTCCCAGTCTCATGAGATCCTCCTGCAGTTTCTCACAATCCGCATGCAATTTAATAACTCTGAATAATTAATTGTCATCCCCTGGAGGGCAGGTCATGGCTACAGGATTATTTCCTGCCACATTAAGGTTATGTTCTCCTTCCAAGAGACCTCTCTTCTCCAAGACAGCTCAGAGGCTGCCAGCCTAGAGGTGGAACTTCTCTACTATGTTCCTGACAGTCTCTCTATGTACTTTTCTGTTTGCCTCAGCTCCTCCAAGTCTGTTACTCTAGACTCCAGAGTCTGGGCTCATTCCCTGAAAGCCAGATCTTTGCACTGAGGGCAAACATATGACTTCTCACCATCTGGGAGATAATCACACATGTGACATGCAGTGCAAAAAACTGGATAGCCTCATCTTTCTGCTGGACTGCTGCCTACATTGTGGTATTGAGTTATTTAATTGTTTAGAGTTGCTAAGGGAGTATGGATACCTAGACTAAAAAGAAAGTCTTCAGGATGTTTTGGTATATGATCTGCTAATATTATTTATTTTCTTCTCAGTGAACTGCTAATCTATTAAGGGTTAATCACTTGCTGATTAAAATATCCTGTGATAACAAATGTATCTCTTAATTGGGATAACTGACAATAAGTTATGGTATGTGCCTGGGAAAGGTGGGAGTTGGGAAGGGTGGGTGAAAAAAGTTTATCTACCTGTTTGTTTTAAAATTCTAAAAGGCCTAACTACAAACTAGGGCAAATACATTCTAAACCTCTGAGCTAAGCCAATAACTCATTTATGTTTTTAAATAATTTAAAATCCACTGTAAATTCTACAACAATTCCAATACATCTTGCTCCATGTAAACTCCTATAGTTTGATGTTAATTGTGTAATTTACTGTTAATTGTATAGTTTAATGTTAATTGTAAACTGCTTTGATTCCAAGATAGAGCAGTATATAAAATTGTCTAACTAACTAAAATAAAATAAAATAAATTTCAGACTAGAAACAGTGCTAATCAAAGAGCTTGTTACAAAGATATATAGAGGGGGAAATCTCAAGAGGGTTATCTGATCGCAGAAGAAGCCTCTGTGGGTAAGTGAGCAAAACATTGCTTGTAAATTTTGGCAAATAGAAGATTAGCACATAAGATTGCCCCTCTGTTCCTTGAGAGCAGATTGTTCTTCTGTTCCTTGAGAAAAGCAGTGCTTTCCAGGGCTCTCCCAAAAAGTGATTTTTGCTGAATTTGCTGCTAAACTGTGAGTTCTATCTGTCTGTCTGTTTGTCTCCACATATTTATCTATCTATTTGCCCTTCTTGGTGGGTTCCCTTACCTACTCCTTTGCTGTGTGCCCACTGTTCAGGAACAGCCTCCATTGCTGTAGAGTTTTAAACTATCTTTCTCTTAGTCTACCTGAGTGACTACCCCTGCCCCCTGCTGAGGCATTGTTGTAGACCTCCATTTCCTGTTGTGCATGTGGGCTTGCTCAGATTGACTTTCTGTTTCTTGAAAAGAGCAGTGCTTTCCAGGGCTCTCCCAAAAAGTGATTTTTGCTGAATTTGCTGCTAAACTGTGAGTTCTATCTGTCTGTCTGTCTCCACATATTTATCTATCTATTTGCCCTTCTTGGTGGGTTCCCTTACCTACTCCTTTGCTGTGTGCACACTGTTCAGGAACAGCCTCCATTGCTGTAGAGCTTTAAACTATCTTTCTCTTAGTCTACCTGAGTGACTACCCCTCTCCCCTGCTGAGGCATTGTTGTAGACCTCCATTTCCTGTTGTGCATGTGGGCTTGCTCAGATTGCCCTTCTGTTCCTTGAGAAGAGCAGTGCTTTCCAGGGCTCTCCCAAAAAGTGTTTTTTGCTGAATTTTCTGCTAAACTGTGAGTTCTATCTGTCTGTCTGTTTGTCTCCACATATTTATCTATCTATTTGCCCTTCTTGGTGGGTTCCCTTACCTACTCCTTTGCTGTGTGCCCACTGTTCAGGAACAGCCTCCATTGCTGTAGAGTTTTTAACTATCTTTCTCTTAGTCTACCTGAGTGACTACCCCTGCCCCCTGCTGAGGCATTGTTGTAGACCTCCATTTCCTGTTGTGCATGTGGGCTTGCTCAGATTGCCTTTCTGTTTCTTGAGAAGAGCAGTGCTTTCCAGGGCTCTCCCAAAAAGTGATTTTTGCTGAATTTGCTGCTAAACTGTGAGTTTTATCTGTCTGTCTGTCTCCACATATTTATCTATCTATTTGCCCTTCTTGGTGGGTTCCCTTACCTACTCCTTTGCTGTGTGCCCACTGTTCAGGAACAACCTCCATTGCTGTAGAGCTTTAAACTATCTTTCTCTTAGTCTACCTGAGTGACTACCCCTCTCCCCTGCTGAGGCATTGTTGTAGACCTCCATTTCCTGTTGTGCATGTGGGCTTGCTCAGATTGCCCTTCTGTTCCTTGAGAAGAGCAGTGCTTTCCAGGGCTCTCCCAAAAAGTGTTTTTTGCTGAATTTGCTGCTAAACTGTGAGATCTATCTGTCTGTCTGTTTGTCTCCACATATTTATCTATCTATTTGCCCTTCTTGGTGGGTTCCCTTACCTACTCCTTTGCTGTGTGCCCACTGTTCAGGAACAGCCTACTGGCCAGAGACACTTAGGTTCCCGCCACCCTACCCCTCACCCCACCCACCCCAGGGGCTTCATTGCCTATATAGTGGTCACATACGTGCCATCTGATGTTCCTAACTTGGGTAACGCCCACATCTTCAACTTTTCTTATTATTATTCTTCCTCTTCTGGGACTGCTTAATCAACATGTCGTGTATTCAGTGCAATAACTGTGGTACTTTCATTCAAAGAAGAATCATTTGGAGCCTAAGAGCTTGTCCTATATGCCTAAAGTCAGCTGCCATGCATGAAGAACTGTCTCTACTAAGGAAAGACCTAGCAGCCATGCATAAAGAAGTGTCTCTACTGAGGGAGGAACTGGCTGCAATGAAGCGCACCTCTTCTAGGATACAAACTGAACAAAGTCCACCACCGCTCCCACAAAGAATCAAACACCCCAGGAACAAATGGATCACAGTGGGTTCCAGAAGATTGCGACCTGTATTGCAGAGACATCCTACACATCAAGAGATATCCCTGCAAAATGCCTTCTCTGCCTTGGCTAATGAGGATGCCCAATCCAAAGAAACTGAAGGGCCCTTAAATGAGTCAGACAATGCCCAATCTCCTGCTAAAGCACCAAATATGAAGAAAACCTCACCAAACAGAAAACTATTACTACTTGGAGATTCCATCATCAGAGGCATCAACTTGGGAACACAGTTCAAAGGAGAGAAGATAGTCATTTACCTACCAGGCTCTTCAGCCAGCAGGAATACAAACCAAGTTGTTGAAATACTTAGCACAAAAAGTGAGCACTCCAAACCTGATGTTATTATCCACTTGGGCACAAATGACCTGGCTAGAAACAGTGCCTCTACAGCCCAAAAGGACTTCCAATCTCTGGGAGAGAAACTCAAGCCCATTGTTAACACTGTTGCATTCTCAGAAGTTCTACCTGTTCTTGGTAAGGGGACAAAAAGGCTGCATCGCATTAACAGCTTTAATACATGGCTCCAGACCTGGTGCAAACAAGAAGGATTCAGATTTATTGGCAAGTGGGGCAACAGATGGACCAACAAGAGACTATACTGTGCTGATGGACTACATCTCTCTGTCGCAGGGAAAAGAAACCTAAGTGAAAAATTCAGGCAGTATGTGGATATGCATTTAAACTAGGAAAAGGAGGTGACGGATGTGGAAGGTCAACATCTGCATGCCACCCCCTGCAAAAGCAGAACAACATCAGAAACAGCCACACTCTTAAACCACACATCAAAAACAAGTGGGAAGAAGTGGGCAGAATAAAATCAATGCAAAATACACACAAGCCAGATAAATGCTGGAAAGCAATGAGCACAAATGCTCGAAGCTTAGCCAAAAAAATTCCAGACCTTGAAGCTCTAATGGTGGAAACGGATTTGGACATTGTGACCATTACAGAAACATGGTTTAATGAATTGCATGATTGGGATATAGCCATAGCTGGCTATAATCTATTCAGAAGAGACAGAGAAAATGGAAAAGGAGGAGGAGTAGCTTTGTAAGTCAAAAGCAGTATTAAAGCTGCTGAAATGCAGGGAACATGGGGAAAAGAAGAAGCGCTCTGGATTGCGTTGGAAAGAGGAGATGGCACTGTCATCCATATTGCTGTAGTCTACAGACCTTCGACTCAAATTGAAGAGAGAGATAATGAATTGATTATAGATATTGCCAAGATAGCAACAAAGGGGGAAGCAATCATATTGGGTGACTTTAATCTACCTGATGTGGATTGGATTACTCCTTCTGCACATCTGGAAAGAAGAAAAAAAATTGTGGATGCTCTCCAAGATGCTTTACTTAGACAAATGGTGATGGAACCAACCAGGGAAAGCTCAACGCTGGATGTAGTGCTTACCAACAGTGATAACGTGTTGAATGTCTGCGTGAGTGCCCCTGTGAGCAACAGCGACCATCACATGGTGTGGTTTGAGATAAAATCCATGGTACAGGCCAATCATAGCAAGCTCAAAGTCCTAAACTTCAAAAACACTGACTTCAATAAAATGGCCGAGTACTTAAAGGAGGAGATGACGGGGTGGAAGGAGATAAGGGAAGTGGAATTGCAATGGACTAAACTAAAGGCAGCAATAAAAGGGGCAACAGATAAATATGTAAGAAAAATAAATAAAAACAAGAGGAGAAGGAAACCTATTTGGTTTTCCAAAGAGGTGGCTGCTCAAATAAAGGCAAAAAATACAGCTTTCGCAAAATTCAAAAGCTTGCAAACAGAAGAACACAGAAATGAATACAGGATCAAGCTCAAAGAGTCAAAAAGAGAAATAAGGATTTGCAAAATCAAAGGCAGAGGAAAAGATGGCTTAGGATGTTAAAAGTGGCGACAAAACTTTCTTCAGGTATATTCGGAAAGGAAGAAGATCAGAGTTGGAATTGCAGGACTCAGAAGTGCTGGGAAAGGACTCGTGGAAAGTGACACTGAAAAAGCAAAATTGCTAAACAAATACTTCTGCTCTGTTTTTACTAAAGAAGATCCTGGAGATGGACCAGCTGTGACTCCCAAATATAAAAATAGGAATGAAGTAGATACCACACCAATCACAGAATATGAGGTGTTAGAACAACTTGCTAAACTGAAAGTGGACAAAGCCATGGGACCAGATGGGATACATCCCAGGATGCTGAAAGAGCTCAGAGAGGTTCTTGCAGGACCGTTAAAGGATGTCTTCAACAGATCCTTGGAAACAGGAGTCATTCCTCAGGACTGGAGAATGGCTAATGTTGTACCTCTACACAAAAGTGGTGACAGGGAAGAAGTGTCAAATTACAGGCCCGTGAGCCTTACCTCGGTGGCAGGAAAAGTAATGGAGGCGCTCCTGAAAGAGCGAATAGTGAACTTTCTCAAAACCAACAGGTTGTAAGATCCAAGGCAACATGGTTTTACCGAAGGACGGTCTTGCCAAACAAATCTGATTGAGTTCTTTGATTGGGTGACCGAGGAACTACATCTGGGGCATGCAATGGAAGTCATCTATCTGGATTTCAGCAAAGCCTTTGATACTGTTCCTCATAGGAGGCTTGTCAACAAACTCAGTAGCTTGGGGATGGGTCCCAAGATAGTAAACTGGATTAGAAATTGGTTGACTGACAGACAACAGAAGGAGATGGTACATGGAGCTCACTCGGATGAGAGGAAGATGATTAGCGGAGTGCCTCAGGGTTCGGTCCTGGGCCCGGCACTGTTCAATATATTTGTGAGTGATATTGCTGAAGGACTGAATGGAAAAGTCTGTCTTTTTGCAGATGACACAAAAATTTGCAACAGAGTGGACTCCCCCGAGGGAGTGGTTAACATGAGGAAAGATCTACAAAAGCTGGAAGACTGGTCTAATGCTTGGCAACTACGATTTAATGTGAAAAAGTGCAGTGTCATGCACTTGGGTAGCAGAAATCCAAGGGAAAAGTACACGATAGGGGGTGAGAGGTTGGTATGCACAGTTCAGGAGAATGACCTTGGTGTGATTATCTCTGATGATCTCAAGGTGGCAAAACAGTGCGACAAGGCGGTGGCAAAAGCCAGGAGGATGTTGGGCTGCATACAAAGAGGGATTACCAGCAGAAAGGAAGAGGTACTTATGCCACTGTACAAGTCACTGGTGAGGCCTCACTTGGAATACTGTGTTCAGTTTTGGAGACCATATCTTGCAAAAGATGTAAAAAGTCTGGAAACTGTTCAGAGAAAGGTGACCAAAATGATTTGGAGCCTGTGTCAGAAGCCTTATGAGAAGAGACTTGAAGACCTAAATATGTACACTTTGGAGGAGAGGAGGGACAGGGGAGATATGATTCAGACCTTTAAATACTTAAAGAGAAATGATGAACAAACAAAGCTCTTCCAAAGACAGGGAAGCTGTAAAACTAGAGGGCATAACATGAAGCTGCAAGGTGGCAAATTGAAAGGCAATGTCAGGAAATATTTCTTCACTGAAAGGGTGGTGGATGCTTGGAATGCCCTCCCGATGGAAGTGGTGGGGGCAAACATGGTGATGGAATTCAAAACGGCATGTGACAAACACTGCGGATCCATTTACAGCAACAGGATAAAAGCAAAATAAACGGTACCATCTAACGTCTGAACTAACTAGCGTCTCAACAAATAAGGGTGTCCTACATGGAGTGGTGGGTTCACCCCTAAACAAAAACAAAAACATGGGGAGGGGTGGCCTGCACAGAGCGACAGGTGCACCTACTCTTGCCATTTTGCTGGGCAGACTATATGGACCCATGCTGGTCTTTATCTGCCGTCACTTACTATGTTACTATGTTACTATGTTACTATGTAAGAGATTGTGGACTTATTTGGAAAATTCTATATTTATAGAAGAGACTACAACTTAAATGAGTTAAATGGGGAATTAATTGTCTAGGTGTAAGAGTTTATATGTTGGCTGTGTGAAGTTTTTTCTCAAAGTGTTCCAGGAATAGATGAGTTTTGAGTTTTTATGAAATTATGAAAGTTCTGGATAACTCGTATGTTCTTGGGAAGTGCATTCCACATGGTGGTGTGTAGAGTAAGGAAATGTGGATGCAAGCAGCCTGGCTGCTTTTAGCTTTTAAAAATGGGATACATATTTTGTACATATTCTCCTGGGATTGTTGTTTGTATTTGTTGACTAACAAGGACTTCAAATAATCGAATGATATTTTTTGTGATACTTTGAATATTGTTAGTAAGACCTTGCATTTTATTTGTCTCAATACGGGGAGTCAGTGTAGCTGCTAGTAACTTTATAGCAATTCTACTTACCTAAGAATACCTAGGTAACAGATATTAATCTCAATATCAAACTTTTCTCACCCTTTTTCAAAGAAAACTGTCAGAATTATTTGCCAAGCTTACTCCAGATCTTTGTTGTTTAATTAGTGATCATCACAAAATGGATAACCTGGATCTAGGGTAGACTTGGTAAATGTCTCCGATAGTATACTCAGGTATATGTTTGCTAAGGGCCATTAAGGGTGCACTGTTCTACGTGTGCTAATGGCAGCATTAAAGCCGCTTCATGAGTTAAAGTCCAGGGCAGGGACTAGGTGTTCCAGCGCTAAGGACACTAGCGGCTGGTTAGCAGATGTTAACAGGACATCAGCGCCAAGCATGCATGTTAATGCTTGATCAGGACGGATGCATTAACACAGGATAAAGGAGCCTATCTGCAAGTCACATTTTAGGTGCTGAATGGTATGAAAGGGAATAGGTGACAGACATGTCACATCCGTATGTGCTCTATCTATTAGACTGTAAGTGGGAGGATAATGTGGGAGGCAGTTGGACTGTATCAGTGAGGGGTGCTCATGTATTCTGCTGTGATGTCAGTGGGTGGCATAGGATTGGGTAGAAGTGTGCCCTGGAGGAGCCAGCATGGCCACAATGTGAGCATCAAAAAGATGACTGGGAAGGAGTCATGACATGCACACCAGCCACAGGAGAGTTGTGAGTGATATGTCCTAATGATTAAAATGTTACCATGTGGGCCATGGTGTAGCAGCTGGCAGGAGAATACCTGAGTGGTCATGAATGATAGTTTGAGATGGACGGGTTGAGGGATGGATAGCTAGATGGCAGTGCTGTTATGTCCTTGTTGCCCCAATGTACCCCTGCTGCAAATATGCACCCACTATTGTGCAAATTGACATTTCAGTGCCACAATTAAATGTGTTCCTATATGGTACAGGAAGCATCGCACGTTTACAATATGCTTAACAGCGTCACAAAGCAAGCATGCAGCATAATGCAGTAGGCATGACTCTGACATGGAGCTCTGAACTTTGTGCCCTGAATCAAAGCAGGAGTAGGAAATGAAGAGTGTCATGGTAATGCCGTGGCCATGAGCACAGAAAGCATGTACAGTAATCATGGCCTCACAGATGCAGGAGGCCCAGATACAAAATGCAATGTTATCTTTGCACACTTGGCAAGTCTGTGAAAGGCTTGGTGACCACATTGGCACCAATGTGCCTGGAAGCAACTATGGTCCACAGAATTGATGCAGTCAAAACATGTGGGGGACTAGGAGCAATTGTAGTATGAATAGCTGTAGTAACCTCAGGGTCTGAGAAGCATTATGGTTAGGCAAAGGATGAAAGTATGTCACATAAGCGAACATAGCTTTTGTCACTGATAGTGCTGTGTTGGGACAAAGCACTGCACCTTCCTATGATTGGATGACAGCATCTGACAATTTGCTACACATCCCGCAAAGGCAGGAGCTAGTCTAGGGGTGGGGGGGGGGGGAGAGAAGCAGCCCTACTTGTCTGAACCAGTGCTGTACAGAAACATGGCTACATGCCAGCAATAGGGGAGGAAAGACCCAAAATAGTTTATGGGATGGGATGAGAGTATCATAAGACCATAAGAAATGTCATATTGGGTCAGACCAAAGTCTATCAAGCCCAGTATCCTGTTTCCAGCAGTAGCCAATCTAGGTTACAAGTACCTGGCAGGTTCCCAAAAAAGCACTCAGGTTCCACAGTGTTTGCCCCAGGGCAAGCAGTGGATTTCCCCTGTCCTCTTTAATAATGGTTTATGGACCTTTCATACAGGAACTCGTCCAAACCTTTTTTAAACTCAGGTACACTATCAGTTTTTGCTACATCCTCTGGTAATGAATTCCAGAGTTTGATTATGCATTGAGTGAAAAAATATTTTCTCTTTATTTGTCTTAAATGGGTTAGATTGTAGCTTCATTGCGTGTCCTCTACTCTTTCTACTTTTTGATGGTGTAAACAACTGATCTACGTTTACCCATTCCTTTCCATTCATTCATTTATAGACCTCTATCATATCTCCCTTCAGCTGTCTCTTTTATTTATTTATTTATTTATTTATTTAATTTATTTAACTGTATTTATATCCAGCTTTTCACCGGGTCAAAGCGGGATATAAGTTGAAAAGCCCTAACTTTTTAAGTCTTTCCTCATAGGGGTATCCTTCAATCCCATTTACCATTTTGATGGCTTTTCTCTGTACCTTTTCTAATTCTGCTATATTCTTTTTAAGATATGGTGACCAGAATTGCACACAATATTCAAGGTGCGGTTGCACTATGGAACAATAAAGAGGCATTTTAATATCCCTGGTTTTATTCTCCATTCCTTTCCTTATGATTCCTAGCATTCTATTTGTTTTCTTGACCGCTGCTGCCCACTGGGTGGAGGGTTTTGACATATTATCCACGATCACACCTAAATCTTTTTCCTGGGTGTGGTTCCTAATGTGGAATCTTACATAGTGTAACTGTAGTTTGGGCTGTTCTTTCCTAGGAGCATAACTTTGCACTTGTCCACATTAAATTTCATCTGCCATTTGAATGTCCAGTCTTCCAATTTATCAAGGTCCCCTTGTAATTTTTCATAATTCTCTTGGATTTAAATAGTTTTGAAAAATTTTGTGTCATCTCCAAATTTAATCACCTCACTCATTATTCCCATTTCCGGGTCATTTATGAATATTATTTATTTATTATATATTTATTTTTTTTAATTGTGTTTATTTACTACTGATCTAACTGGTTTACAGATAACAATTTAGCCACATTGACTTACATGGAACATATATAACGTAATGGGGTACATAGAACTAGTTTATATGTAAAAGTGATAACTTAGTAGAAACACTGAACTATATACATTGAAGAGTAGCTGGCATATAATAAATAAAGATAATAAGCTCACACCCATTAGGTATAATTATGTAGGAGTGGTGGGGGAGGGGGTGGGAAAGGTTGGGGGTTGATGGGATGGTTATGCTGGTGGTACAGTGGTTATGTATTCTGATTGGTGAAATGTTCAAGGAACAAATGAGCTTTTCTTTTTTTTTAAAATCTGTGTGGTCATTCAGAGCAAAGACTGAGACGGCTCTTTTGGATGTTATGGAATTGTTTTTCATGTTTAAGGATGGTATTTGGAGTATATTGGTAGAGTTTGTTATTCTGGATCTGTTATTAGGGGTTTTCTGTATTAATGTTTGTAGGTAGGTGGTAGAGAGTCCATGTAATAGCTTGAAGATTGTGTGGATGACCTTGTGTTTGTTTCTTTGATTGATGGGCAGCCACTGCCGTTGTTTAAGTACTGGGGTTATATGTTCAGTCCTTTGGGCATTGCAGAGGATGCGTGTAGCAGTATTCATGGCTAGTTGGAGTGGTTGAAGAGTAGATTTAGGCAGGCCTTGCAGGATGATGTTGCAGTAGCCAAAGTGATGGAATATGAGTGTTTGTAGAACTGTGGAAATCGCTTGGCTTGAGTGGTCTTAGGTATTGCACTGTCTTGAGTTTGTGGTAGATGGTTCTTGCAATGTTGGTTATATGAGGAGAAAGTATGAGACGTTGATCAAGGATGATCCCCATGCAGCGTACTTGTGGTTTGACTTGGAATTGGGTTCTGGCAATCGTTATGTGATTAAGTGGTGTGAAGTTGGTGTCCTTGAAGATATACAAGACTTCGGTTTTCTTGAAATTTATATTCAAGTTGTGTTTATTGAGCCATGTCGTAATGGAGGTGAAACCTTTCTTTACACGGGTGGTGGTGTTGATAGGTGCATAAAACACAATATCATCTGCATATATGTGGTAGAGTAAGTTGTGTATTTGTACTATGGTGCAGATTGGTTGGAGGAAGAGGTTGAATAACAGTGAGAATAGGGATGATCCTTGGGGAACTCCCTGCTGTTCTAAGGCTTTGAGGTTTCATTGCCCAATTTTACTCGGAGGTGGAGCTCTGTGAGGTATGAGATGAACCATTGGAACGTGGTGCCTTGAAGGCTGATTGCTTGTAAATGCTGGATGAACAGATTGTGTGGGATTGAGTCAAAGAAATATGAGGATATGAGTGGGCCTAGCACAGATCCCTGGGGTACTCCACTATTCACCTTTCTCCCCTGAGAAAATTGACCATTTTGCGCTACTCTCTGTTTTCTATCTTTTAACCAGTTCCTAATACATAATAGTACACTGCCTCCAATCCCATGACTTCTTAATTTGGCCAAGAGTCTCTCATGAAGGATGTTGTCAAAGTCTTTCTGAAAGTTCAGGTACACTATATCAACCGGCTCACTTTTGTCTACCTGTTTATTCACACCGTCAAAAAAAATATAACAGATTAGTAAGACAAAACTTTCCTTGGCTAAATCCATGTTTGATTTCTCCCATTAAACCATGACTATCTACATGTTCAGTAATTTTATTCTTTATAATGGTTTCTACCATTTTACCCGGTACTGACATCAGGCTCACAGGTCTGTAGTTTCCCGGATCACTTCTGAAATCCTTTTTTAAAATTGGTGTTACATAGATCATTCTCCAATCTTCAGGTACCATAGATGATTTTAATGATAGTTCACAGATCACTAATAGTAGGTCTGCAATCTCATCTTTCAGTTCTTTCAACATTCTAGGATGTATACCATTCTGTCCAAGTCATTTACTATTCTTCAGTTTATCAAATATCAGACAAACACATTGCAAATCAGTAATAAGGACAATGAAATGCACATCATAGAACCACTTTCTGAAGGCTGCAATCACTGGCTACTGCACAGAGCAGTTGTACATTCATGGCACATGTGTTGTGCCAAAGTCTGAAAGAACCCAAATGAGCCTACCTTGCACCCTGAACTCTGCTGAGTCAACCCAGGCCCTCCTCATGCTATCTAAAATGTTGCCCAGGCCCCACTAGGTGCTGCAGTGTCAGCACATATGTTAGTCATGTATCTTGCACTAACACAGTGCATTTCACAGCTTGTTCTGCTAATGCTGTGGCAATGTCAGTACCCCATATAGCTGCTAGTGTGAGTTCAAGAACCAACAATGGCAATGTCGCTTCTATATGTATATATGCAACAGATGTTCTGTTTGATGTGGTAATGGAATGGAAGCACACTGTCTCACTGCTGTGCATTGAGAAATGAAACTAAGAAGTACAAACCTCCCAAAAGTACAATATGATCAAATGACAGTGGATGTTGAAGAGAACATGTATATTTTGTTATTTATTTATCTCAATTCAGAGGCTGTACGAAGCTTTTTATAACCTCTTCAATTAATGAATGCCACTTGCACAGCTCCTGAGGAAATATGGCTGTGTAAAATTCCCAGACAAGGCAGAACTCAGGGCCCTTGGGAGACCATCTTTGCCTTGTTTAGATGTATGTGATGTGACCTCCCAAATGCAGATAACCTCAGTTGTAACATGTGTGAGAAATGGTAGCAGTGCTACAGGGAATGTCTCATACAAGCTGTTTGGGTTTCATACCTGACTCAGCTGCTGTTATCACCATACAGTCATCCTGATACATATGCATATAACTGGACAAGTAAGTATGATGAGAGGAGATAACTGCCACAAATCTGTACAAGCTGCATGCCAATGCAAAGTACTCCTGAACAGATAAGACTATGGGCACATTAAGGATGTTACTCTGACAGGTCTACTCTCATACTGTCTGGTGGGACACGGTCACTCGCATGATGTGACACACCAGTTGCCTCTCATGTTTCTGAAGTGATGTGTGTGTCATATTGGTCATATGGAGCAACCAAAGACATGTGATGATTTGTGCAGTTGGCCAGCCCAGGAGTGGGATGTTCCAACATATACTGCATATGCCATCACAGATATCATTAAAGTTTTGTGTTGTTTTGTAAGAACATAAGAACATAAGATATGCCATACTGGGTCAGACCGAGGTCCATCAAGCCCAGTATCCTGTTTCCAACAGTGGCCAATCTAGGTCATACGTACCTAGTAGTATCCCCAAAAGACACAGGTTCCACTATGCTTGTACTGGGTTAAGCATTGATTATCCTGGGTCCCTTTTTAATAATGGTTTATGGACCTTTCCTCCAGGAACTTGTCCAAACCTTTTTTAAACCCAGCTACGCTAACAGCCTTTACTACATCCTCCGGTAACAAATTCCAGAGTTTGATTACACGTTGAGTGAAAAAATATTTTCTCTTATTTGTCTTAAATAGTTTACCCTGTAGCTTCATTACATGTCCCCTAGTCTTTCTATATTCTGATAGCGTAAACAATTGATCTACGTTTACCTGTTCCACTCCATTCATTAATTTATAGACCTCTATCACATCTCCCCTCAGCCGTCTCTTTTCCAGGTTGAAGAGCCCTAACCTTTGTAGCCTCTCTTCATAGGAGTAGCCTTCCATCCCCTTTACTATTTTGGTGGCTCTTCTCTGTACTTTTTCTAATAACGCTATATCCTTTTTAAGATACGGCGACCAGAATTGCACACAATATTCAAGGTGCGGTCGTACCATGGAACAATACCAATTATGAAAAAATCCACTCTAATACTTTTTTTTAACTTTTTTCCTTTTTTCAACCCTAATGCTTCAAACTCTTCTCCACCGGTCTCAGATAAACGATAGTTTTCTTTTACACCTTACTAATGGGTATGGTGATTGACCCAATATGACCAGGATTATTTTCTTAAACAAAGTTTCCTTCTGCTTTCAAAATATTTCTAAGTTTTCTTATCAATTGAAAATTCATTTAGAACCAGAACCCCATTGTTCATCGCATGTCAGAGGGGCATTTGAACTAGCACCGTTCTGCCTCAGATAAGTAGAATGGTGTTGTGTTCTGGTTTTAAATGAATTTTCAATTGATAAGAAAACTTAGAAATATTTTGAAAGCAGAAGGAAACTTTGTTTAAGAAAATAATCCTGGTCATTGATGTAAACGAACACCATATTGGGTCAATCACCATACCCATTAGTAAGGTGTAAAAGAAAACTATCGTTTATCTGAGACCGGTGGAGAAGAGTTTGAAGCATTAGGGTTGAAAAAAGGAAAAAAGTTAAAAAAAAGTATTAGAGTGGATTTTTTCATAATTGGTATTGGATAAGTAGTTCACTCTTTCATTGGATCTGACCTTAGTATTTGTTTAGTACCATGGAACAATACAGAGGCATTATAATATCCTTTGATTTGTTCTCCATTCTTTTCCTTATGATACCTAGCATTCTATTTGCTTTCTTGGCTGCTGCTGCACACTGGGCGGAGGGTTTTGACATGTTATCCACAATGACGCCTAAATCTTTTTCCTGGGTGGTGGTTCCCAATGTGGAACCTTGCATCGTGTAACCATAGTGTGGGTTGTTCTTTCCTAGGTGCATAACTTTGCACTTGTCCACATTAAATTTCAATGGCCATTTGGATGCCCAGTCTTCCAATTTATCCAGATCCTCCTGAAGGTTCCCACAGTCCTCTTGGGTTTTAACAACTTTAAACAGTTTTGTATCGTCTGCAAATTTGATAACCTCACTAGTTATTCCCTTTTCTAGGTCATTTATGAATATGTCAAAAAGTAGCGGACCCAGTACAGATCCCTGGGGTACTCCACTATTCACCTCTTTCCATTGGGAATATTGGCCATTTAGCCATACCCTCTGCTTTCTATCTTTTAACCATTTCCCGATCCACAATAGTACACTGCCTCCTATCCCATGACTCTTTAGTTTTGCCAAAAGTCTCTGATGAGGGACCTTGTCAAAGGCTTTCTGAAAGTCCAGATACACTATATCAACCGACTCACCTTTGTCTACCTGTTTATTCACACCTTCAAAAAAACCATATCAGATTAGTAAGACAAGATCTTCCTTGTCTAAAGCCATGTTGGCTGTCTCCCATTAGGCCATGACTATCTACATGATCTGTAATTTTGTTCTTTATGATGGTTTCTACCATTTTCCCCGGTACTGACATCAGGCTCACCGGTCTGTAATTTCCCGGGTCACCCCTGGAACCCTTTTTAAAAATTGGTGTTACATTGGCGACCCTCCAATCTTCAGGTATTACAGATGATTTTAATGAAAATTCACAGATTACCAATAGCAGGTCTACAATCTCATATTTCAGTTCTTTCAACACTCTTGGATGTATACCATCCGGTCCAGGTGATTTGCTACTGTTCAGTTTATCATATAGTTGTAATACATCTTCCCGGTTAGTGATATTTCTCTCAATTTCTCTGCAGTATCACCTTTAAATACCACTTCAGTCTTGGGTAACATCCCTACATCTTCCTCAGTAAAGACCGAAGCAAAGAATTCATTCAGTCTCTCCGCTATAGCCTTGTCTCCTCTTACTGCCCCATTTAACCCTCTATCATCTAACAGTCCAATTGACTCTCTCACAGGCCTTTTGCTAAGAATGTACTTAAAAAAGTCTTTATTTCGTGTTTTTGCTTCCGTAGCAAGTTCCTTCTCAAATTCTCATTTCTAACTCATGTGTCATACATCTACAGAGTGAATTAGTATGACTGCTTGCAATGTGCTGCAGCAAACTCCAGAAATTTATGCTCTCTGATGGTTATGATTGCAATGTGCATGCTTGCAGACCCAGTGTGCTCTCCTAAGACATGTTCAACCCAAGAAAATACATCTATGTGTGCCCTCAGTTCAATGATGACTCCTGCTGATGCCGCAGCTCCTCACTTTTCCAGACAGTGTAACTGTTAAAGAATTGTCAGGCCTTTCTTCAAAGCCAATGGAGGGTTAATTGTTTTGTCCAAGGCCACAATGAGTGCTAGCGTGAATCAAAGCTGGGTCTCTTTCTTACCAAGCCTGTGCCGTAACCACCAGACTATTCTACCAAATCTGTGTGCTAGGTATATGCATTTTATTTTATTTTATTTATTTATTTAAAAGGATTTCTATACCGCCTTCTCCTTCAATCAAGGTGGTCTACACAGCAAACAATCAAGAAGAATGGGTTATGTGTGTTCATGCAGTGATACAGTGCGTGTGTGTGTGGTGGTGTACAGTAGATTCATGTTGAGCTATTTACAGCATGCGATATTATACATTCCTATGAACAAGGGGAAAGGGGGGGTTGGTCTGTGGTCTTGACTGGCAAATAGATCATGTGACATCCCCGTAGTATTCGATGAATAGTGTTGTCTTAAGCTGCTTCCGAAAGTCTTTGATGTTTGTTGTTAATCGTAGGTCATCTGGGAGGGCGTTCCAAATTGCTGGTGCAGCCAGAGAAAGGGCTCGGTCTGCGGTGTCCTTGCAGACCTTGGTGAGGTCTTTTGGTGTGTTAACATGGTTGGAGGTGCCCCTCCTCCTCGGTCATGTGCTTGTGTCAGATTGTATGATTGGTTGTAAGCTGAGAGCTGATGATTGTTGTTTGATTTTGAATATGTTTATGACTGTCTGATATTTGATGCGTGAACTGATTGGAAGCCAATGTAGATCTTTCAGGATGGGTGTGATGCATTCTTGTCTTGCTGTACCAGATATTATGCGTGCCGCTGTGTTTTGTGCCAGTTGCAGCGGTCTGAGTGTCTGTTTTGTGAGACCGAGTTAGATTGGGTTACAGAAGTCTAGAATTGGGGTTATTAGAGCCTGGCAGACTGTGCGGAAGTGCTCCTGGGAGAGGAGGGGTTTAAGGCGTCGGATTAGTCTCATCTTGTGGTATGCGTTTTTGGTGGTTCTGCTTATGTGTGATTGTAGGTTCAGTTCTTTTTCCAGAGTCACTCCGAGGTATTTTACTTCCGGTTTTATGGGTATGGTTGTGTTGTTTACCTTGATATTGAGTGGAGGGACAAATTTGGTGTTTCGGGTGATGATTAGTGCCTCGGTCTTGCTGTAGTTTATGGTCAGGTTGTTCTTTTTGAAACCAGCTGGTCATGTGTATGAGACAGTTTGTTATTTTGGAGTAGTCCAGGTTTTCGATTGTGATTGGTGTGTATATCATGATGTCATCAGCGTAAATTGTGTATTGTATCTCATGTTCTTTCATGATGTCGCATATTGGCTGAATGTAGAGGTTAAATAATAGTGCTGATAAGGCGGATCCTTGTGGTACTCCTTGCAGGATCTTTATGGGTCAGGATGTGTTGGGGCTGACCTTAACCTGTATCTGTCTGTCCGTTAGGTATGAGTTGAACCATTTCAGAGTGTAGCCCTGTAGTCCAATGTTCTGTAGTCTTTCCAGTAGAGTTCTGTGATCCACTGTGTCAAATGCTGATGAAATGTCAATGAAGATCATTAGTATTCCGTTCTTGCAGTTGTCTATGAGGCAGAGTATGTTATTGAATAGGTATAACAGGAGTGTTTCGACTCCGTGGTTGGGGCGGAAACCATGTTGGTTGATGTCTACTGGTGCATGGTTGTCAATGTGGTCTTGTAGCTGATGCTGTACTGCCTTCTCAATAATTTTTGCCAGTAGGGGTATGCTTGAGATTGATCTGTATGCTGCTGGATTGTTCTTATCGAGTGTGGATTTCTTCGGGATTCGTCTTATAGTGGCAAGCTTTAGTTGGTTTGGCATGGTTCCTTGGGTCAGAGAGCTGTGCACCATGTTGTATATAGTGTGGATGAAGTTTGACTTAGTGGCTTTGATCCATGCCACTGGGCATGGGTCTGTTGGCACCATGCTTGTATTGAGTGTGGTGATGATGTGTGAGAGCTGCTCTTTGGATAGGGTGCTGAATGTGCCCCTGGTTTTCAGGGGTGTGGTTGGTTTGGTGGTTGTGTTTGATTTTGGTTGTAAAGATGAATGGAATTTTTCTTGGATGTGGTCTGCAAATTTTTGCGGTTCTATTTGGACTTCACTTTCGGCCTTCTGTTCTTTGGTGAGGGTTTTCACAATTTTGAAGAGCTCTCTAGGTTTGTTGTTGGATTTGCGTATAATGTTTGTGTGGCATTCCCTCTTTGTTTGGTTGATGAGTTTGTTGTAGTTTTTTTGCTTTGTTAAATATAGTTCCTGAGTATTGGACGACTTGGTGTGTCTCCATCGCCATTCTAACTTTCTTAGTTCCCTCTTTTCGTTCCGTATGACTTTTGAGTACCATGGTTTCTGATGTAATTTGGTGCAGCGAGTTTTCTTGGGTCTATGCTCTGTGGCTTTGGCAGCATCATTGATGATGGTGTTCCAGTTTCTGATTTGAGCTTCTAGATCATCTGCTTCTGAGTTCAGGTGTGGTATAGTGTCCTGTAGAAATTGGTCCCTGTCAAAGCTCTTGAATCTTCTTTGTGTGTGTGTGGGGGGGGGGGGGTTGTCCAGTTTTTCGTCTTGTTTTCCTCCTTGTGGCATAATAATTATTTTAATTATGTGGTGGTCTGACCATGGTACAGGTGTGACAGTGGGGGATGAAATGAGTCCTCTGTCGAGTAGATAGTTGGGTGTGAATATGAGGCCTGGCGAGGATCCGTGTCTGTATGTCGGGGTGTTAATTATTTGGGTGTATTGAAAGGAGCTCATCGCTAGGAGGAAAGCTTCTGCGTCTTTGGTGGTGGTAGATTTGAGATTGAAGTCTCCTAGCAGTATCGTGGGTTTGTGGTTAGAGCTGATTGCGCAGACTTCTTCGAGTGTGGAGGCTAGTTCATCAGGTGGCGTATGGGGGGTCTCTGTAGGTGAGGCATAGGGCTATCCATTTGTTCTCAACAGTGATCTTGTTGCATTGTTGGGTATCTGTGGCACTTCGTGATTTGAGCTTTAGGCTGCTCTTTGTGATGATCAGGACCCCTCCTCCTCGCCGGTGAGCATGTGGGCAGTTGAATGCTGAGTATGTGTCAGGCACTAATTGATTGAGTAGTACATGGTCAGTGGGGGTGAGCCATGTTTCTGTGATGCAAAGTATGTCGAGTTGTTGATCATCTATGTGGTCTGCTATTGTGTTGATTTTGTTTCTTATGGATCTGGTGTTTATGAGCTCTATTGAGATTGTTGCTGGGGTGTTTGTTGTTCTGTGCGCTTCCTTTGGGTTTGTATGGGTGTCATCCTTGCACCTGGTTTGCCTTTTGTGCATGAGTGTCCTGTGTGTGTCCCCGTGATTATACTGTGGGCATGCGTATATCTGTGCTGTTGATATAAGCCATGGCGTGTTTGTGTATAGGTGGTGGTTGGGTGCATGCAGTGGAAGGAGTTGTGTGAGGAGGAGGCTGATGGGGAGAATCAGAGTTGCATGCATGTTGTCTTCTGGGCTGTCTCTGGTGTAATGTTTTGCTTACTTCACTTACTTTTTCACTGCTCTTGTTGTTTTTGGTTGTTTCTGGTGTTTTTTGTGTAGCTCCTGTGTGCCTTGTAGTTGTGCCTGTTCCGTTTTTCTGTGCGCGCCTCTGTGCCCCGCCTAAGGGCCACGCCAAAGGGCCCCTTTGGCGAGGCCCTCAGGCGCATAGAAATAAGAACTAGTAATGGTAATCAGATTATTGAAAATGTTGGGTAAGCCTTGATATCTAGATGTAATTTAACAACTACTCCAGCTGTGTTCCAATTGCTTCTTGAAAGAATGTTCGAAATCACTGTTTGTTGCCCTGACCCCATTTTCAATAAATGTGCTTTTTGAGAACTGACATCTAACTGTTTGGGCCTCATTATCAAAGAACCTTTTTTCATTCAGATGCATACATCAGTTGTAATAGAAGTAATTTGTAAGCAGTTGAGATTTTAGGAACACATGTGCTCCTATAGCTGTGTGGTATATATCTTTTGGTGTTGGGCTGCTGTCTATATGCCTTATGAATGCTGCTCTGATATAGGAGGGCATGTGCTGCAGTGTAATGTAGCACATGACCATACAGCATCTCATATTTTTTATATATGACATGCTCCTTTTTGATTATCATTACTGTGAGGATGCATTGCCCAAAGTGTTGCTGTGTGCATAAGGACCCAGCTTCTGGGCCACTGCGAGGGATGTCCCGCTGAACTATTGTGATAGTCTGCTACATATGACTATCTCTTGCAGAAAGGTCATGTGCCGGCTATGTGTCCACATGCAGGATAGCCATCACATATGGTTGCCATACAAATATTGGTCATGGACATAGTGCATAGTTATGAGTAAAGTGCCATGTCATGTACCTATGTCATGCTGCTCCATATGGTGTGAAAATATGTTCTGCAGGAGTCAATATTAGCACAACATGTGCAGGGCCAGTCTCATATATGTCACTCACTCCCACTGGAGTATGTCACCATACCTGCACTTGTATCACCGAGTATGCTGCAACTGCCAATATGCAGGCAGCTATCGCGAGGAATGTTGACAGGACACCTTGATGTGTGTGTGTGAAATGAGTACACATGTGTCTACCATAGACTTGCTGTCATGTTATAGAACCATTGACTCGACCTATACACAAATAAACACACATGTGAGGCCAAATCAAGAAACAATTATAAAACATATTTTCAAAACTGGGTCATCATCTTATGGGTGGGGGAGGGAAGGGAGGGCCCTGGCATATGCCATAGGACCCCTGGATGCAGAGGAGTCACCATGGAGACTGGGGCAAAAGCTGCTCACACTAGTGGGATGTCCACATATTGATGGGGACTGGAGGAGCTGACTGGCCACTCCAAGGTCCTTTGCAGCCAGGGGTCCTAGGAGGAAGCGGAAGCAGGAGGGGTCTGGTAGCAGCATCATGGGAGGTTCAGGGAGAGTTGTCATAGGGCTCCATGCCCATCTCCACATCCACCACCTCGGAGGTCTCAAAGGAGGTGGTGTCCCCCCCTCCCCCCCCCCCCGTGTCAATCTCGTTGCTGGACACTGCTCTGCTGCTCTCAGCATCAGGTGCTATAGAAGGCTCCATCTCGGTGCAACCAAAAAAACATGCTCAGCATTATCTTGATATGACCAAGGCCTTCAATATGTACCTTCAGAGTGCATTATAGGTGTCACTCCTATATGCAAATGACAGTAATGGGGTAACCCCATGGCAGTCATCTAAAATGTGCTCCATTCAAAGCAGATGATGTGCTCAGATGCCTAGGCACATATTCAGTGACCCAAAAAGCCATTCGAAAAGTGTCCTGTTGGTACATATGTGTCACATTGTCTCTCATGTCAATACATGCATCATGCTAATGCCTCCACAATGGTACCAGCACAACAGAAATGCTGACTCAATGAGGCCTGCTTCGGTCTGCCTGCCTAGTTGTACAGTTTTCATAATCCAGCATCCAGTCAAGGAAGCATCAGGAAGGTGTCCTGCAAAGTGAAAATGATTGTCTTCAGCATCATTTCTCAAACATTTATTTGACACCACTCTTGAGAGTTTGTTCTGTGCTCGGCTCACACAAACCTATATCTGCCTGCAGGGTTCCTGCAAGAGTAGTAGGTAGTAGGTGCCATAGTGAAACCTTCATATTTACATTCCCTTGGGTTGAACCTTTAGCCTTCCTATCACCCTACTAAGAATATGACTAGGTAAATCATTTGTTACCATCTCCACATCATCCTTCTCAGAATCATCCTAGGAAAACATCTATATTAATATCACATTACATAATGAACAGATTTGGTCAGTATATGCACAGTGAAGAAGATGTTACTGTGCAGTACTTCCCAATAGCAGAAATAGAGCAGACATATTAATCTGGGACTGGCTCCTTTTTGTGGTTTTAATCTTGCTAAGAAACATGTAATATGAGCAGCTCATGTAAGAAGGAACACTTCCATGCATTCAGGCAGCAAACAGAAGCCAGAAACGACAGAACCCTTATCAGAACCAAACAAATCAACACTCAAGAAGAACAGATTCTGATCTAGCCAGGCAAAAACTATTTAAATAGCAAACAGAAGCCAGCAGAGGAAGCACACAGGTAGGACTCCTTCATCTATCAGGGAGGAGTGGCCTGGTGGTTGGGGCAAGTTACCTCAGGCCAGAAGGTCAGGGGTTCAAATCCCACTAGAGGACAGCAACCTTGGGCAAGAAGGACTGGGGTTTATAGTCCCTCAGGTGCTCCTTGTGGTCTTAGGCAAGCCACCTAACCCTCCATTGCCCATGTTCCCTGTAAGCATTAGTGAATGTGTCTCATATCCCCTCATGTTAAATGTATCCCCCAATTGTGTCGTGACCACTTTGATTGAAGGATAAGGTGGTATACAAAACTTCTAAATAAAAATAAAATCTATCCTGCCTTAGAAGTGAGGTCCTTCATTGTTATAGTATGTGCAAATGTAATGCAGGAGGGAGGAGTGGTCTAGTGGTTAGGACAAGGTACTTCAGGCCGGAGGGCCGGGAGTTCAAGTCCCACCTGGGGACAGCAATCTCAGGCCGGAGGGACTGGAATTTCTAGTCCTATAGGCACTTCTTGTGGTCTTGGGCAAGCCACTTAACCCTCCATTGCCCATGTTCCCTGTAAGTATTAGCGTATGTGTCTCATATCCCCTCATGTTAAATGTATCCCCCAATTAACCGCTTTGACCCGGTGAAAAGCGGGATATAAATACAGCTAAATAAATAAATAAATTTGGACATATCTCCCCCAGCAGAAATGTGATTTCCTCACAATGGCAGGGCAGAGTGCTATTAGTAAATGAGCTGTAAACTTTGGTGGCGTGGAAGAAGGGGGTTCAGGGTACTATTTCCATTACAAATTTATGTCATCTACTCTCTAACTAGGTTGCTGAACTCTAGTAACCTCCTCAGTTTTGGGAACTGCTAAACACCTAATCAGGAGTTAGTGGGCCTGATTACCTGAGAGCAGCTGAGGCCTGCATAAAAGGCTCCAGTGCCCTGCCCTGTTGAGGCTTTCCTAACAAGGGCTCTACAGATCAACCAATAGTAAGGATTTGAGGGTTTATTTTATTATATTAAATTGCTAACTCTCTGACTGGGAGCTCTTAAAAGGGTTTTTTGTATATTTTTAAAGCAAGGTTACTTTCTTTTTGGTGCTTTAGTGGAACTTTCCTTGAGCACAGTAGGTTGCTGAACTCTAGTAACCTCCTCAGTTTTGGGAACTGCTAAACACCTAATCAGGAGTTAGTGGGCCTGATTACCTGAGAGCAGCTGAGGCCTGCATAAAAGGCTCCAGTGCCCTGCCCTGTTGAGGCTTTCCTAACAAGGGCTCTACAGATCAACCAACAGTAAGGATTTGAGGGTTTATTTTATTATATTAAATTGCTAGCTCTCTGACTGGGAGCTCTTAAAAGGGTTTTTTGTTTATTTTTAAAACATGGTTACTTTCTTTTTGGTGCTTTAGTGGAACTTTCCTTGAACACAGTAGGTTGCTGAACTCTAGTAACCACCTCAGTTTTGGGAACTGCTAACACCTAATCAGGTGTTAGTTCCCTCCCTACCCACCACCCGTAGTGAGCAGTCTTGCTTTATAGGGCATCTCCCCATTTAACAAATCACAGAGAATTGGACCAGCACATTTTGAATATAATTAAAGAGATTTAACTGCTTTTTCTCTGAAAGGACAGCTGGGAAACCGGCTGGTACTTGCTAGATCTCTCTCTTTTGCTTTAACAGATACCTAAGCTCCACGAACAGAACAATGGCTGGGAAAAATCATATCGCTAAATCTGTTGCCCCCATTACAGCTTCTGCCTCGGTCCAGACAGAGGTCCTAAAGCCAGTTGAAGGACCGGTTCCATGTGCAGGGTGCCTGCATGCTGAAGCTCTCAGGAAACAAGTGGAGGAACTCAGAGAGGAGGTGGTGAGGCTAAGGAGCATTCAAGACAGTAAGAAGTACATTAATGAGATGCTTCTTGCAGCAACCAAGTTCTCAAGCACAGGAGAAGATGGGTGCCAACAGAATGTTGATGGTTGGACACAAGTCACCAGGGCCTGCAAAATCACCAATCCAACTTCTCCAGCCCTTGAATTGAAGAACCATTATGCAGCCCTGGAAGTGGAGGAGGTGAAAGCATCTCTGGAAAGGGAAGAACCAGAGCTCAAGTACCCCAAAGTTGCAGAATCAGTGACCAGAAGGTGGTGGTTGGAGACTCTCTTCTGAGGGGTACTGAGGCGTCCATCCGCCAACCAGACTTGATGTCCAGAGAGGTATGCTGTCTGCCTGGTGCCAAAATCCAAGATGTTACGGAGAGTTTGCCGATACTCATCAAGCCCACTGACTATTACCCAATGTTGCTAATCCATGTTGGAACAAATGATACTGCCAGGTATACCTCGGAACGTATCAAAAGTGACTTCATGCGGGGGGCGGAGCCTGATGTCCAGCGGGATGGTCGCATAACGCTGAGGCTCCCGAGAGGCCTACTCAGAATCCTGAATTAACACCGTACATACTTGGAACTTCTACTCTGATCTTGCCGGGGCACATTGGTGAGATGACGGGGACCAAACCCATGCGCTTGGAATTTGGATCTCCAGCGGCTTCTCACGGCAAACGTTCCAAAACTGAACCTCCGTCCCCGCAGAAGGGGCTGGCCCTGTGCGAGGGCCCCGAAATGCAGCAGGAAATCCTCGCAGAGATTAGAGGGGTCAAAAACCTCGTGCAGTCAAACGGTGAAGCACTCCGAGCGCTGCGGGAAGATTTTGGTGTGCTGCAAAGCAAGCTAGAAGGGCTTTCTTCGCGTCAGGACAAAATGGAGAGCATATTGGACTCCCATGCGGCCCGGTTGTCCAAACTCGACAAAGTTGAACGTCAGGTGCGGGCCTTGCAGAAAGAAGTGGAAGATGGCAATAATCGAGCGCGCCGCAACAACATACGACTCGTGGGCATACCGGAGGGGGCGGAATCGGGAGACATGAAAGAGTTTTTATGCAAAATCCTCCCTTCCCTGCTCCAAATCACCTTTACCAAAGATTTGGAGATCGATCGCGCTCATCGTGTACCCACAAGCATAACGCTCAACAGGAAGACCCCGCGGCCTATCATTTTTCGACTTTTGAGATATCAACACGTGGAGCAAATTCTAAGTGCCTCTCGGGCAAAGGGCCATATGGAGTTTGAGAGCCACAAGATCTCCTTCTATCCCGACTTGGCTAAACCCACGGTCGACCGCCGAAAGCGCTTTCTGGAATTCCGGCCGAGGCTTCAACAACTACAAGCACGCTATGGCCTGATGTACCCGGCCAAGCTCCGAGTCACGCTTCACAATCAGACAAGAACATTTGAGGACCCTGATCTACTAGCGGAGTTTTTGGATTCCAAAGAAGCCGACTTGATGCGCTGACTTCCAGAATATTCCTGCAAGTATTCTCATATCCGCTGTACCTGCCATATTGGATCTGCCGCAGCCCAGCAAAGAGTCTGGCGAGGGCAGTTTGTTGCCTTACTTTTGATGATATCTGTGACCCGACTCCATCTACCCACAGTAGCCTCGATGAGTATCAGAGACAGTGTTAATTATGGACTCTGGTGTTTCTTTTCTTTTTTTTCATGTCTTTCTATTTCCTCTCTAGGGCCTCCTCCCGCAGACATATGGTCGCCATATTCTTTGGGGGTTTTGCTTCTTCTCTAAGATACTTTGGTACATACTTTTCAATATGGGGTGTATTAGCCAGAATACTCGGTGATTATGTCATTGTTGCACAGATTCTGATTATGTTGTATGTTTTCAAGTGCCCTTACCTAAAATGTCTATTACCGATTGATGGCACCATGTAAGATTTTCTCATTGAACGTAAAAGGAATCAATAATCCGATAAAACGGAAGAAAATCCTAAGCTACCTAAGTCAGGAAGCTGCGGATCTGATTTTTCTCCAAGAAACGCATTTAAATTCGAAGGAAACTCTTAAACTCAATATTAAACCTTACATGGTGGCCGCCTATTCCCCAGCCGTTTCTAAGAAATGTGGGGTTGCCATACTGGTTAGGAAATCTTTGCATGCTACTATTATTGCGACTAGCTCAGATACAGAAGGTAGATGGTCCAGAGTTCACCTCAAGATAGGTAGCCTTGAAGTTACATGTATATGCCTTTACGCTCCTAATGTGGATGACCCTGCCTTTTTTGCTACCATTGCTCAGGTTGCGCAGGACTCTGCTAATACTTCATTGATAATTGGGGGGGATTTCAATCTAGTCCTTGCTCCCCTGATTGACAAACAGCCGCCTAGGACAAGTGGTCCCCCCAAGAGTCACACCACGCTTACCTCCCTGATCAAAGATCTTGCTTTAGTTGATCTATGGAGGTTACTACACCCCAATGAGCTTGACTTCACCTTCTTCTCTTCCCCTCATAAATCCCAGTCTCGCATAGACTTCTTTCTAATATCAAAACTGTTAGTTCCTCAGGTGGACACTGCAAAGATTCACTCCCAACATATTTCAGATCATGCTGCCATTTCCTTTCAATTACACACTACTGCACCCCAAGGGAATTCGGGGGCCTGGTTCTTTGATAGAGCCCTGTTAACTCAGCCAGAGTTCCAGTTAGAAATTCGAGCAGCCATAAAGGATTACTTCCATTTTAATCTACCCCAGGATACTGCGAATTGGGCTTGGTGGGAGGGCTTCAAAGCGGCCATTCGAGCAACGATCACTAGCTATCAAATCCGCCTGCGGAAACAACGCAAACAGCAGCTACTCATACTAGACCAACAAATAAAAGCAGGCGAACGAGTTCTAACTTCACGCACTGATCCATGTGTATTAATTCGATTACAGCGTCTCCGTTTTCAATATAATTCAATCCTCTCAACTGCAGCTTCTAAGAGTATTGAGCTTCAGCGAGGGACATATTATCGTGTAAATAACCGAGCCGGTCGACTCTTAGCCAACGCCTTGAAAGGTCAAAAAGAAGCCAAACGCGTAGCGGCCCTTCGAGCTCCACAGGGAGGGGGCATAGTGACCACAGACTCCGACATTGTAGAGCTCTTTCGGGATTTCTATACCCGCCTATATCAATCTGAATGTGAGTTCTCGTCAGAGACATTCGAGCGATTGCTTTCTGGCATTCAGCGGCCGACCCTCTCTGAAGATGATAGGGATGCGATGGATGAACCCTTCTCTACTTCAGAGATCCAATCTGCCCTAAAACGAACAGCCTCGGGCCATGCCGCAGGGCCCGATGGTCTCCCGACCGAATTCTACAGAACGTTCAGTGCAGATTTAGTTCCCTATTTAAAACTCTATTTTACTGCCCTTGCGGTAGATACATCCTCTTTGGGATCCTTTTCTGCAGCTAATGTGGTAGTATTTGAGAAAGAAGGCAGAGACCCGCTACTAACCGCCAACTACCGTCCAATCTCCCTACTTAATGCCGATTATAAGATCTTCGCAACGATCTTGGCCACCCGGCTATCTGACAGGATGGCCACCCTAATTCACCCCGACCAATGCGGTTTTATACCCGGCAGATCAACTGCTGACAATGCTCGGACCTTGTGCCATGTGCTATCCAGTGCTGCCAATCTAGATCATCCATGGGTGGGTCTCTCCCTGGATGCCGAAAAAGCCTTTGATCGTCTAGAATGGCCCTTCTTATTTGCAGTTCTCCGATGGTATGGCTTTGGGGAGGGCTTCCTCCGATATCTCCAAGTCATGTATACTCAACCCATCGCCAGTATTTGTGTAAATGCCATCAAGTCTCAGCCATTTAATCTCCAAAGAGGCACGCGTCAAGGTTGCCCCCTATCACCAATGCTCTTTGATCTAGCTCTTGAACCCCTAGCCCTCCTTATTAGACAGTCCGCACGTATTCGAGGTGTCCCCTTCAGTCATCGGGAGATTAAACTCTCTGCATATGCAGATGACCTTATGCTTTTCGTATCCCTCGATTCGGTTCCAGCTGTCTTGGATCTGATTGACGGATACTCACAATTATCGGGCTATAAAATTAACTGGACCAAATCTGTAGCATTCCCACTGAACCGCTGGGTACATGAGGCTGACATGCTGGCCTTTCCCTTCCTTTGGCAATCCCGCATGGTGAAGTATCTCGGGGTCCATTACTGTTCTCCTTTAGAAGACACTATCAGTTTTAATGCCAAAGAGGTAGTCTCCAAAGTCCGTGAGCTCACAAATCGTTGGTCTCCCTTATCTCTTACATGGTGGGGCCGCTTAGAAACTGTGAAAATGATGATAGTCCCCAAAGTGAACTACATTTTAGAAATGCTGCCATGCTTACTCCCGCTACATACTTATAAAGATATTGAGGGCCTTCTCGTCCGTTATCTCTGGCAGGGCAAGCCACCAAGGATAGCTAAACAAAAACTACAATCTGCAAAGGAAAGAGGGGGTACCAGATTTCCTGATTTTCTTAGATATCATCAAGCCTTCCTACTTAAGCAAGGTGCCCGATGGCTAGATGCCTCCACAGACAGCAGACCAGTTTGGCTTGACATAGAAGTGGAGCTTAGTAGCCCAATTCCGTTGACCCATCTCCCCGGTATGTCCTACCAAGTAGACACCCGCCATCCACCAATGATTGTCGATACTCTTGCGGCCTTTAACACTCTCATTCTATCACTGGGCCCGAACGCATGTCCTCAGGACGGACTCCCGCTATGGAATAACCCCAGAATTCAAGTCCTAAATAGAACGGTAGCATGGAAACCCTGGTACTCAAGGGGGATCTGGACACCCCAACAGCTTTTCTCTGCAGCTCGTTGGAAAACCTTTTCTGATTTACAAAAGGAATTTGCGTTACCAGCGAAACACTACTTTCAATTGATGCAGCTTCAACACTGCCTCAAAAGTGCTCGAATCATGCCGCCCTCTGCCCCTACTGAGGACGGGCTATTAGAGATAGTTCACTCTATTAGTAGTACACATGGGGTAGCCTCTAACTTTTATAAAATATTATGTCAGGGTACAGACACGGCCACTTTTAGAGCCCAACAAGCCTGGGAGCGCGAACTGCAAACCACTTTAACCCCTGTGCAATGGAGCGTTTTCTGGAGCAAAGTAGTGCGGGTTTCCCGGTCTGCCTCTGTTACCCAAACTCTCTTCTTTTTTGCACACAGATGCTTTTATACCCCAGAAAAAATAGCCAAATGGAACACAAATGTTAGGGACCAGTGTTGGTCTTGCCATACTGCTGTGGGAACCTTCGCTCATGTTATTTATGAATGTCCTCAACTACAGGTCTATTGGGGGCGGGTCTGGGGTTGTATTCAATTTATCTTACACCTTCACGAACCTCTCTCTTGGAAGATCGTGGGACTCCGTTCTGTGGCGGAGGTCCCCTCTCTTCCTAAGAAGGGTCGCTTTCTCCTTGATTTCATGCTGGGTATAGCCATATGCTTAATCACGAGGAATTGGAAGGATAGCTCTCGACTTACTGTCAATGAATGGTGGAACCTCGTTTGCTTATATAGTAAATATGAGCAGATACCTCGGAGAGCTATTCCCCATGCCCAAACTCACTTTCGCTTGTCTAAATGGCAGATGCTTAATGATTATGTACAATCTGCTCATTGTTCCAACATGCCTGTATAATGTGCACTCATCATGTTTCAGATCACCGTTAGGTTTTGTAACACAATAATGTAAGTACACGCCCGCTTCGGGTATGATCAGTTTTCTAGAGAAGAAGCAGGGGGGAGGGGGGTGGCAGGGGTTTACTTTGGTGTATGTATTACACTTTATGTATCTGTCTTTTAGCTGTATGTCTTCCTTTTCCTTTGTTGTTATAAAACGAAAATAAAGAATTTAAAAAAAAAAAAGTGACTTCATGGCTCTGGGACAGAGGGTGAAGCAGTTAGGTGCACAGGTGGTGTTCTCTTAAATCCTCCCTGTTTGTGGGTAAAGGCCAAGGCAGAGAGGCTTGCATCCTGGAGATGAATGCATCGCTGCGTGGATGGTGTCATCTAGAGCATTTTGGTTTCCTAGACCATGGGATACTATTCCAAGGGTTGCAGAGCAGAGATGGCATCCATCTGTCCAAGAAAGGTCAACGCATCTTAGGTAGTAGACTGGCTAATCTACTGAAGAAGGCTTTAAATTAGATTCATTGGGGATGGGTGAAGAAAGCCCCCAGGTAGGTGATACATTAAATACCTTTATGGAAATGGGTGATAGTGGAAGGGGATGGATGTTGCCAATGGTCAGAAACTGTTTCAGGCCACTACATGTTGGGTGTGTGAACACTGTCCTTCTCAAGAGTGTGTGGAGGAATGGAACATCATACAAGCACATCGCCAGGGCTACAGACAGAACATGTAGAGGTTGAAGATGTGGACAAAATGTAGAACATCACAACTGCCTTCACTACCTCTTTGGCATACTGTAGAGCTGGATAGGTATAGGTAGAGCCTGGCTGTATGCATGATCCTAACCACACGACTTTGTGCATGGTACATATACATAACATTTGCATGAAGATGGGACAATAGTTTGCTAGATGAATATTGCTAGTAATGATTTCACAGCAGAGTTAGCTTTCTGTGTTTACATGCGTGTCATATTGACTCATCTTCTGACTGTGGCCTCGTCTCATTCAGTACCTGTCGGGCCTCTTGCGACGGAGTTCCTGCCCCTTCTTCAAATACTCAACCTGTCAAGGACATAGTGCAGACATGAGTTGCATGTTCCACACAGAGGTGACATAAATATAATGCATCAATACCATGAAAAAACATTCTAAATAGCTACAAAAGTGTGCAAGGGCACCAGACTGATGCAGATGTTTCATGCATATTATATTACAGCCACATTGGTGTATGCCTGCTATCACATAATAATGCTGCCCTGTGTCCCTTGGTGTCCTCCCTGCATCTCTAATGTGACTTATGTGTTCTCACATGTGCTCTGATGCTGTGTGTAGCCCTAACATATCTTATATTTACAAGCATGGCCACGTGTCCAGCAGAAACACTGTTAGGGCACCACATTCAGGAGAAAGTTGCACAGCAGAGGTGCCACAGCCAAGAATGCACACAAGCATATGGACAAAAATGAATGCAGATCATGCATGTCCAAATATCACTGTCATTGTAACGTCTGTATGTAAATCTTGTAGCTCAAATGGATAGATTGTCTGTTAGAGCCACTTGATGAGGACAGATGCAGTCCTCTCGCACAGCTCCCCATTTCAAGCCACATATTGTGTGCAATGTGAGTACCTCCCTTCTGCTGTCATGCCTCTCACACATTGAAATAAGTGCTGAGAGGTACCACTCAGCACCTGTACACAATCTCCAAAAGCTGGACTGTCTCACCAACCCACTCTTGGAATCTGGCCATTTGGGAAGCCTGCTACATACAGCTGGAACAATAAATGGTCTGCCATATCACTCCTCTGACAATGCACATATATGCCTCTCAGATACATGCCACAGATGAAGCTTACTCTGCACTTAATTCCTGTATTGTAAGCTCTGATGAGCAGGACTGTGTCTTTCATCTATATGTACAGTGCTTCATATGTCTTGTAGCTCCTTATGCCTGGAACAAACTAACTGAGTCTGCACAGTAGGCTTTATCTCTGGCCCTTTTCAAATCCAGGCTGGAAACTCACCTCTTTGAGGCTGCTTTTGGATCCTGATCTGCCTATGTGTTTCCTTACCACTCTCCTTGATGTATCCTTGTCCTCAGCTATTCTTCTGTCTGTCTTGACTAGATTGTAAGCTCCGATGAGCAGGAACCGTCTCTTACATGTGTCTGTACAGTGTTGCGTATGCCTTGTAGAACTATACAAATGATCAGTAATTGTAGTAATAGCACTATATAAATGATTAATAGTAGAATATAGGAGCTGCCAAAGGCTTCAAGGTCACCAGACCAAAGTCCTGCATGACCTGCCTTGCCCTCCATGGAATGCACTCTAAATGCATGTGTGACTGTGAATGATGGGAAAGAAGGCTTCTCTCACTTTCAACCTGATAATGTGGCACCTAGCTCTTACGTCCTAGCAATGTACCTTACATGAGTCTAGCTGGAACACACTAAGTACAGTTGGCCATCACACATGTGGAATGGTCACCATGTAACCACAACAGGTCCTAGGCAAAGTCAGCATCGAAGCAAGTATATGTGTCTGGATTTTTTCCTAAATCAATTGTAAGTGTGACACCCTCGGCAGATGTTGGTGTCGATATGCCTGCATTTACATGATGTTGCATGCTGTGGCTGATGTGAGATATGTGATTTAGCCCAACTTTGTAGTTAATGTGCAATGTCAAAATCATCACACATCCTGGACTGCCATAGAAAAACATTCCTGGATCAGGGTTACTTTGCAGCTGTGAACCAATCTATAGCATGAAATATGTGATCCATGGTGAGCAAGCATTAGATCTTTTGGGTATGTCTCCCACCCTGCCAATCAATGTCCCTTTGACTATCATACATCTGCCCTCACCCAATTTTTATATTGCTTTATCATTTTAGCCAAAGCAGTTTACATTGTAACTTAAACTTGGAAATGCACATTAAACAGGGACATTGATAACTTGGATTCTTCTGAAGCAATGGAGGGTTAAGTGACTTGCTGAAGAGCACTAGGAGTGCTAGTAGGAATTGAACCCTAGTCTCTTGGCTCCCAAGTCACTGCTCTAACCATTAGGCTACTCTTCCACTCCTGCAGATGTGGTGAGCACCATTGCTCCTGGCCACATTCTGGCATGCTGGGGTTGGACACTGTCACCCACTGCACAGATGTGCCAAGTGACTCGGTGTGTGGAGTGTGATAAGAACTCTGTCTGGATTTATTGACAATGTAAATCAGAAGTCTAAGTGGAAACTCAGTACTGATGCCCATAGGTAACAACTCAGAATACAAACAGCAGACAGCATCATGATGCACGATGATAACCAGACAGGGAAAACTATTTCTGTCCTGGAACTTGGTTACATGGCTAATCTGTATGTGCCTAACAGGTGTGACCAAGTCCTGGGTGGAATGCAGGGCACATCTATATCTAAAAATCACCTTGACAACAAGAACATTTCCAACCCCCATATGATCCTATTGAGGTGTTTAAATGTCATATTGCATGGCTGTCGGGTTTATCACCTCTAGGACTGGAATCTGTTGCAGTTTGGGACCAACAATCACATCACTATGCACCATCTTCTTTGTGGACTACATGCTTCAGGATGTGCCACTCATAAAAACTGCTGTGAGTAATCACACAAATCAAAATGCCAGTTTCAGAATGAGGAAAAAATAGTAAGTGCAACTATAGCTTCATTCCACTAACCACAAACAATTATCACAGGCACCTTTCAAAAAGGGGAGAAAAGGATCTTAGAATAGCATACAAACTATACTATAGGTAACGAATGTTTTCACCTTAGGTGTAAATCCTTTTCATCAAGGATCCTGAGAAACTCCCAACTACAGTAGTTTAGTTTTAAATTTAAACTTTTAAACTTTAATTTCAAAAACATGTAGAGGATCTTATAAAGCCTTCCATCCCAAAGAGCATCATGCTTGATTGACTACATAATCCTGCTGCATTCCCAGTTTCAGAATGTATGGCTCTACAACCAACACAGCAACTTAGGAGTATGTTTACTAAAGCGCGGTAATGTTACCATTGATAAGTGCTGCACTAATATTACGGATGCCCATATAAAGAAGTGGGCGGTGCGGCATTAAGGCAAGCCTGGACCGGTAACGCATGGTACAGAATGCCCTGGCAATGTAACGTGTGGTACAGGGCACCCTGGATTACCACGCGTTAACGTCACAGCCGACAAAAGCAGCAGCGTGTCCAAAGGGATTGCAATCAAAGGCGCACAGACAGTAGAAGACGCTCTGAGCAATGTGCAGACATGGTGCCACATAAGAAACGGAGCTATAGGTGTAAGGCCGTAGACCACAGGCAGCTGATATCACAGTCTATAAGTGGGACGTGAGCTACATAGAAATACATGCACAGACACCATGAAATGGTGTGCAGTGAAAACAGCATGCAGAAGAGTAAACATATTAAACTGAAAGGGCATCAGGGGCTGGTCTGAAGGAGCAGCTGTGTGGATGGTGTGTGTACAAGGGCAATATGGGGAAGTGATCCAAAAAGGAGTATGTGAGAATTGAACCGGTACACTGAAGAGTCCAAACACAGCTCACCAACACCAACACCAAAACACTGATCCAACTGCCCTCCCAGACAACCCAAAGAAAGGGACCATATGTAACAGCTAATCTGTGATGGATAGGCTGCATGGAGGGCACACTATATTGCACAGTGAAGAGAGGGAAGGGCATGTGGAGAAGTGACGAAGCAGCCTCCATTGTATGGTAAGGTGAGCAGAACAAAAGAAAAGAAAGGACAAGGAACTTGTGGGAATCATACCCACAACCTATGTTGGCTCCACGCATGTCTGCAACCACTATCTCACACAACCACAACAAGCACAATGGAAATATGTTCCACCAAGTGGCCATCGTGTCTGCTATATTATGATGCAGTATTGCGGCGTATGCATGTTGTGGTGTACGTGTGTTGTGGAGAACATGCATATGTCCGTATGCCGCAACGCGCGTTGCAGAGCTGCTGACGCACAGCATGCACAATAAAGCATGTGACATTACAGATGTTCTTACGTGCCTTATGAGATACATTTTGGTGCCTTAGGTTATGTTGGCAGGTTATGGCGCGTAACAACACATATTTCCAAACAAATGTCACACGCGTTATTGTGAGTGCTGTGCATCTGCGGCACTATAACATGCGTAGTGCCACAGTACTGCGTACCCTACAGTAGACAGGATGAGGCACCTTACTACCTGTCCATTTCCCTTCCTCTGTGCTCTCTCCAGTTTTAGAGTTACAGCTGTTCTTCTGCCTTCCAGCTCATGCCTGTCAGCCTGATGCATCATACAGTCCTTGGGGTACTTTAGACCTAAAGTGCCTTAGGTTGTGGATGTCATCAGGGGGTCAGAACAGACCTGGACCAGTTGCTAGGCCATTGGCAGACCAACAGTAGTACTAGGAGCCTCTGCAGCCCCCAACCATGGTCTGACATTCACCGGCAGCAGGCAGTCAGACTGTACCTGCTGCAACCCACCAGGTGTTCCAGCAATGCACAAATTAACTGCAGACAGTCTGCCAGCCAGTCTATATTGCATGCTCACAGAGGAACTATGCACACCCAGACCTGGGTTGTATGGCACAGACACTGGCAGGTGCCTCAGTGATTGGCCCCCCAGAAAAGGCGGCACACATAAATCACCTGAGACAAATGCTACGTATCACTATGTGGGAACATAGCCGTGCCATGGTCACTATTCGGTCAGTGTGAGAGTGTCCTAACAGCAAGATGTGCTGTAGTTACCTTGTCCATGCAGGTGGTGGTTGAGCACTCCAATGTCCCAGCCATTGCCCTACCACCACTGCAGTCGCATCCTGCCTGGTCCGCCCTCTCTAGGCCATACCCACAATGCCTTGCTCCTCAGTATGGAGATTTTCAGGCTTGTGCTGGCAACAGTGTACGTTTTGTGGGCCCAGTGCAGAGTAGGATGCCACACCACAATGGATAGTCATGCACTCACCCACTCCTATTGTGGCATTGTGCAAAGATAGGGGTGGTTGGCAAATCTGACCGCCACACTGGTCCCAATCACAGTGCAGGCATTTCTAAGGGGTGCAAGAGCTAGTTGTGGGCTCTGCTGATAACTGCTGCTCCAAGCCGGTGCAAACAGCCAGACTCTCCATGGAGTTTTGGTTAGTGGGGCCTGTGTGTGTGGATGTTTGTACTCCTGTTGGCTGATGCTTTTGGGATTGCACATGTTGATGTTGTATCTGCAATGTAGGTAAAATGTAGGGACATGCATTGCAAGATCCACAGCTGGGATGTGAATCTGTGACCCTCTGCTCCTAGACACACTGGCTATGTATACTGCACCACACTGTTACCACAGAGACAGTGCAGTCCCTGGGGCTACATTTTCTCTTTCTTAGACAGACCTTGTTCCTTGCACTGCACACAGCACACTGGGGCAGGTCATGACCGTGGTCCACTTCAGGCACCACCACTGCTGGCACCCCCCCTGCCATGCTGACATGCCCATATACTGTTGGTGCTTGTTGTGTGCAGTCCCAGGCCATGCACTGTGCAGGTAGGCAGATGTTAACTCAGCCAGAGTTCCAGTTAGAAATTCGAGCAGCCATAAAGGATTACTTCCATTTTAATCTACCCCAGGATACTGCGAATTGGGCTTGGTGGGAGGGCTTCAAAGCGGCCATTCGAGCAACGATCACTAGCTATCAAATCCGCCTGCGGAAACAACGCAAACAGCAGCTACTCATACTAGACCAACAAATAAAAGCAGGCGAACGAGTTCTAACTTCACGCACTGATCCATGTGTATTAATTCGATTACAGCGTCTCCGTTTTCAATATAATTCAATCCTCTCAACTGCAGCTTCTAAGAGTATTGAGCTTCAGCGAGGGACATATTATCGTGTAAATAACCGAGCCGGTCGACTCTTAGCCAACGCCTTGAAAGGTCAAAAAGAAGCCAAACGCGTAGCGGCCCTTCGAGCTCCACAGGGAGGGGGCATAGTGACCACAGACTCCGACATTGTAGAGCTCTTTCGGGATTTCTATACCCGCCTATATCAATCTGAATGTGAGTTCTCGTCAGAGACATTCGAGCGATTGCTTTCTGGCATTCAGCGGCCGACCCTCTCTGAAGATGATAGGGATGCGATGGATGAACCCTTCTCTACTTCAGAGATCCAATCTGCCCTAAAACGAACAGCCTCGGGCCATGCCGCAGGGCCCGATGGTCTCCCGACCGAATTCTACAGAACGTTCAGTGCAGATTTAGTTCCCTATTTAAAACTCTATTTTACTGCCCTTGCGGTAGATACATCCTCTTTGGGATCCTTTTCTGCAGCTAATGTGGTAGTATTTGAGAAAGAAGGCAGAGACCCGCTACTAACCGCCAACTACCGTCCAATCTCCCTACTTAATGCCGATTATAAGATCTTCGCAACGATCTTGGCCACCCGGCTATCTGACAGGATGGCCACCCTAATTCACCCCGACCAATGCGGTTTTATACCCGGCAGATCAACTGCTGACAATGCTCGGACCTTGTGCCATGTGCTATCCAGTGCTGCCAATCTAGATCATCCATGGGTGGGTCTCTCCCTGGATGCCGAAAAAGCCTTTGATCGTCTAGAATGGCCCTTCTTATTTGCAGTTCTCCGATGGTATGGCTTTGGGGAGGGCTTCCTCCGATATCTCCAAGTCATGTATACTCAACCCATCGCCAGTATTTGTGTAAATGCCATCAAGTCTCAGCCATTTAATCTCCAAAGAGGCACGCGTCAAGGTTGCCCCCTATCACCAATGCTCTTTGATCTAGCTCTTGAACCCCTAGCCCTCCTTATTAGACAGTCCGCACGTATTCGAGGTGTCCCCTTCAGTCATCGGGAGATTAAACTCTCTGCATATGCAGATGACCTTATGCTTTTCGTATCCCTCGATTCGGTTCCAGCTGTCTTGGATCTGATTGACGGATACTCACAATTATCGGGCTATAAAATTAACTGGACCAAATCTGTAGCATTCCCACTGAACCGCTGGGTACATGAGGCTGACATGCTGGCCTTTCCCTTCCTTTGGCAATCCCGCATGGTGAAGTATCTCGGGGTCCATTACTGTTCTCCTTTAGAAGACACTATCAGTTTTAATGCCAAAGAGGTAGTCTCCAAAGTCCGTGAGCTCACAAATCGTTGGTCTCCCTTATCTCTTACATGGTGGGGCCGCTTAGAAAACTGTGAAAATGATGATAGTCCCCAAAGTGAACTACATTTTAGAAATGCTGCCATGCTTACTCCCGCTACATACTTATAAAGATATTGAGGGCCTTCTCGTCCGTTATCTCTGGCAGGGCAAGCCACCAAGGATAGCTAAACAAAAACTACAATCTGCAAAGGAAAGAGGGGGTACCAGATTTCCTGATTTTCTTAGATATCATCAAGCCTTCCTACTTAAGCAAGGTGCCCGATGGCTAGATGCCTCCACAGACAGCAGACCAGTTTGGCTTGACATAGAAGTGGAGCTTAGTAGCCCAATTCCGTTGACCCATCTCCCCGGTATGTCCTACCAAGTAGACACCCGCCATCCACCAATGATTGTCGATACTCTTGCGGCCTTTAACACTCTCATTCTATCACTGGGCCCGAACGCATGTCCTCAGGACGGACTCCCGCTATGGAATAACCCCAGAATTCAAGTCCTAAATAGAACGGTAGCATGGAAACCCTGGTACTCAAGGGGGATCTGGACACCCCAACAGCTTTTCTCTGCAGCTCGTTGGAAAACCTTTTCTGATTTACAAAAGGAATTTGCGTTACCAGCGAAACACTACTTTCAATTGATGCAGCTTCAACACTGCCTCAAAAGTGCTCGAATCATGCCGCCCTCTGCCCCTACTGAGGACGGGCTATTAGAGATAGTTCACTCTATTAGTAGTACACATGGGGTAGCCTCTAACTTTTATAAAATATTATGTCAGGGTACAGACACGGCCACTTTTAGAGCCCAACAAGCCTGGGAGCGCGAACTGCAAACCACTTTAACCCCTGTGCAATGGAGCGTTTTCTGGAGCAAAGTAGTGCGGGTTTCCCGGTCTGCCTCTGTTACCCAAACTCTCTTCATTTTTGCACACAGATGCTTTTATACCCCAGAAAAAATAGCCAAATGGAACACAAATGTTAGGGACCAGTGTTGGTCTTGCCATACTGCTGTGGGAACCTTCGCTCATGTTATTTATGAATGTCCTCAACTACAGGTCTATTGGGGGCGGGTCTGGGGTTGTATTCAATTTATCTTACACCTTCACGAACCTCTCTCTTGGAAGATCGTGGGACTCCGTTCTGTGGCGGAGGTCCCCTCTCTTCCTAAGAAGGGTCGCTTTCTCCTTGATTTCATGCTGGGTATAGCCATATGCTTAATCACGAGGAATTGGAAGGATAGCTCTCGACTTACTGTCAATGAATGGTGGAACCTCGTTTGCTTATATAGTAAATATGAGCAGATACCTCGGAGAGCTATTCCCCATGCCCAAACTCACTTTCGCTTGTCTAAATGGCAGATGCTTAATGATTATGTACAATCTGCTCATTGTTCCAACATGCCTGTATAATGTGCACTCATCATGTTTCAGATCACCGTTAGGTTTTGTAACACAATAATGTAAGTACACGCCCGCTTCGGGTATGATCAGTTTTCTAGAGAAGAAGCAGGGGGGAGGGGGGTGGCAGGGGTTTACTTTGGTGTATGTATTACACTTTATGTATCTGTCTTTTAGCTGTATGTCTTCCTTTTCCTTTGTTGTTATAAAACGAAAATAAAGAATTTAAAAAAAAAAAAGTGACTTCATGGCTCTGGGACAGAGGGTGAAGCAGTTAGGTGCACAGGTGGTGTTCTCTTAAATCCTCCCTGTTTGTGGGTAAAGGCCAAGGCAGAGAGGCTTGCATCCTGGAGATGAATGCATCGCTGCGTGGATGGTGTCATCTAGAGCATTTTGGTTTCCTAGACCATGGGATACTATTCCAAGGGTTGCAGAGCAGAGATGGCATCCATCTGTCCAAGAAAGGTCAACGCATCTTAGGTAGTAGACTGGCTAATCTACTGAAGAAGGCTTTAAATTAGATTCATTGGGGATGGGTGAAGAAAGCCCCCAGGTAGGTGATACATTAAATACCTTTATGGAAATGGGTGATAGTGGAAGGGGATGGATGTTGCCAATGGTCAGAAACTGTTTCAGGCCACTACATGTTGGGTGTGTGAACACTGTCCTTCTCAAGAGTGTGTGGAGGAATGGAACATCATACAAGCACATCGCCAGGGCTACAGACAGAACATGTAGAGGTTGAAGATGTGGACAAAATGTAGAACATCACAACTGCCTTCACTACCTCTTTGGCATACTGTAGAGCTGGATAGGTATAGGTAGAGCCTGGCTGTATGCATGATCCTAACCACACGACTTTGTGCATGGTACATATACATAACATTTGCATGAAGATGGGACAATAGTTTGCTAGATGAATATTGCTAGTAATGATTTCACAGCAGAGTTAGCTTTCTGTGTTTACATGCGTGTCATATTGACTCATCTTCTGACTGTGGCCTCGTCTCATTCAGTACCTGTCGGGCCTCTTGCGACGGAGTTCCTGCCCCTTCTTCAAATACTCAACCTGTCAAGGACATAGTGCAGACATGAGTTGCATGTTCCACACAGAGGTGACATAAATATAATGCATCAATACCATGAAAAAACATTCTAAATAGCTACAAAAGTGTGCAAGGGCACCAGACTGATGCAGATGTTTCATGCATATTATATTACAGCCACATTGGTGTATGCCTGCTATCACATAATAATGCTGCCCTGTGTCCCTTGGTGTCCTCCCTGCATCTCTAATGTGACTTATGTGTTCTCACATGTGCTCTGATGCTGTGTGTAGCCCTAACATATCTTATATTTACAAGCATGGCCACGTGTCCAGCAGAAACACTGTTAGGGCACCACATTCAGGAGAAAGTTGCACAGCAGAGGTGCCACAGCCAAGAATGCACACAAGCATATGGACAAAAATGAATGCAGATCATGCATGTCCAAATATCACTGTCATTGTAACGTCTGTATGTAAATCTTGTAGCTCAAATGGATAGATTGTCTGTTAGAGCCACTTGATGAGGACAGATGCAGTCCTCTCGCACAGCTCCCCATTTCAAGCCACATATTGTGTGCAATGTGAGTACCTCCCTTCTGCTGTCATGCCTCTCACACATTGAAATAAGTGCTGAGAGGTACCACTCAGCACCTGTACACAATCTCCAAAAGCCTGGACTGTCTCACCAACCCACTCTTGGAATCTGGCCATTTGGGAAGCCTGCTACATACAGCTGGAACAATAAATGGTCTGCCATATCACTCCTCTGACAATGCACATATATGCCTCTCAGATACATGCCACAGATGAAGCTTACTCTGCACTTAATTCCTGTATTGTAAGCTCTGATGAGCAGGACTGTGTCTTTCATCTATATGTACAGTGCTTCATATGTCTTGTAGCTCCTTATGCCTGGAACAAACTAACTGAGTCTGCACAGTAGGCTTTATCTCTGGCCCTTTTCAAATCCAGGCTGGAAACTCACCTCTTTGAGGCTGCTTTTGGATCCTGATCTGCCTATGTGTTTCCTTACCACTCTCCTTGATGTATCCTTGTCCTCAGCTATTCTTCTGTCTGTCTTGACTAGATTGTAAGCTCCGATGAGCAGGAACCGTCTCTTACATGTGTCTGTACAGTGTTGCGTATGCCTTGTAGAAACTATACAAATGATCAGTAATTGTAGTAATAGCACTATATAAATGATTAATAGTAGAATATAGGAGCTGCCAAAGGCTTCAAGGTCACCAGACCAAAGTCCTGCATGACCTGCCTTGCCCTCCATGGAATGCACTCTAAATGCATGTGTGACTGTGAATGATGGGAAAGAAGGCTTCTCTCACTTTCAACCTGATAATGTGGCACCTAGCTCTTACGTCCTAGCAATGTACCTTACATGAGTCTAGCTGGAACACACTAAGTACAGTTGGCCATCACACATGTGGAATGGTCACCATGTAACCACAACAGGTCCTAGGCAAAGTCAGCATCGAAGCAAGTATATGTGTCTGGATTTTTTCCTAAATCAATTGTAAGTGTGACACCCCTCGGCAGATGTTGGTGTCGATATGCCTGCATTTACATGATGTTGCATGCTGTGGCTGATGTGAGATATGTGATTTAGCCCAACTTTGTAGTTAATGTGCAATGTCAAAATCATCACACATCCTGGACTGCCATAGAAAAACATTCCTGGATCAGGGTTACTTTGCAGCTGTGAACCAATCTATAGCATGAAATATGTGATCCATGGTGAGCAAGCATTAGATCTTTTGGGTATGTCTCCCACCCTGCCAATCAATGTCCCTTTGACTATCATACATCTGCCCTCACCCAATTTTTATATTGCTTTATCATTTTAGCCAAAGCAGTTTACATTGTAACTTAAACTTGGAAATGCACATTAAACAGGGACATTGATAACTTGGATTCTTCTGAAGCAATGGAGGGTTAAGTGACTTGCTGAAGAGCACTAGGAGTGCTAGTAGGAATTGAACCCTAGTCTCTTGGCTCCCAAGTCACTGCTCTAACCATTAGGCTACTCTTCCACTCCTGCAGATGTGGTGAGCACCATTGCTCCTGGCCACATTCTGGCATGCTGGGGTTGGACACTGTCACCCACTGCACAGATGTGCCAAGTGACTCGGTGTGTGGAGTGTGATAAGAACTCTGTCTGGATTTATTGACAATGTAAATCAGAAGTCTAAGTGGAAACTCAGTACTGATGCCCATAGGTAACAACTCAGAATACAAACAGCAGACAGCATCATGATGCACGATGATAACCAGACAGGGAAAACTATTTCTGTCCTGGAACTTGGTTACATGGCTAATCTGTATGTGCCTAACAGGTGTGACCAAGTCCTGGGTGGAATGCAGGGCACATCTATATCTAAAAATCACCTTGACAACAAGAACATTTCCAACCCCCATATGATCCTATTGAGGTGTTTAAATGTCATATTGCATGGCTGTCGGGTTTATCACCTCTAGGACTGGAATCTGTTGCAGTTTGGGACCAACAATCACATCACTATGCACCATCTTCTTTGTGGACTACATGCTTCAGGATGTGCCACTCATAAAAACTGCTGTGAGTAATCACACAAATCAAAATGCCAGTTTCAGAATGAGGAAAAAATAGTAAGTGCAACTATAGCTTCATTCCACTAACCACAAACAATTATCACAGGCACCTTTCAAAAAGGGGAGAAAAGGATCTTAGAATAGCATACAAACTATACTATAGGTAACGAATGTTTTCACCTTAGGTGTAAATCCTTTTCATCAAGGATCCTGAGAAAACTCCCAACTACAGTAGTTTAGTTTTAAATTTAAACTTTTAAACTTTAATTTCAAAAACATGTAGAGGATCTTATAAAGCCTTCCATCCCAAAGAGCATCATGCTTGATTGACTACATAATCCTGCTGCATTCCCAGTTTCAGAATGTATGGCTCTACAACCAACACAGCAACTTAGGAGTATGTTTACTAAAGCGCGGTAATGTTACCATTGATAAGTGCTGCACTAATATTACGGATGCCCATATAAAGAAGTGGGCGGTGCGGCATTAAGGCAAGCCTGGACCGGTAACGCATGGTACAGAATGCCCTGGCAATGTAACGTGTGGTACAGGGCACCCTGGATTACCACGCGTTAACGTCACAGCCGACAAAAGCAGCAGCAGCGTGTCCAAAGGGATTGCAATCAAAGGCGCACAGACAGTAGAAGACGCTCTGAGCAATGTGCAGACATGGTGCCACATAAGAAACGGAGCTATAGGTGTAAGGCCGTAGACCACAGGCAGCTGATATCACAGTCTATAAGTGGGACGTGAGCTACATAGAAATACATGCACAGACACCATGAAATGGTGTGCAGTGAAAACAGCATGCAGAAGAGTAAACATATTAAACTGAAAGGGCATCAGGGGCTGGTCTGAAGGAGCAGCTGTGTGGATGGTGTGTGTACAAGGGCAATATGGGGAAGTGATCCAAAAAGGAGTATGTGAGAATTGAACCGGTACACTGAAGAGTCCAAACACAGCTCACCAACACCAACACCAAAACACTGATCCAACTGCCCTCCCAGACAACCCAAAGAAAGGGACCATATGTAACAGCTAATCTGTGATGGATAGGCTGCATGGAGGGCACACTATATTGCACAGTGAAGAGAGGGAAGGGCATGTGGAGAAGTGACGAAGCAGCCTCCATTGTATGGTAAGGTGAGCAGAACAAAAGAAAAGAAAGGACAAGGAACTTGTGGGAATCATACCCACAACCTATGTTGGCTCCACGCATGTCTGCAACCACTATCTCACACAACCACAACAAGCACAATGGAAATATGTTCCACCAAGTGGCCATCGTGTCTGCTATATTATGATGCAGTATTGCGGCGTATGCATGTTGTGGTGTACGTGTGTTGTGGAGAACATGCATATGTCCGTATGCCGCAACGCGCGTTGCAGAGCTGCTGACGCACAGCATGCACAATAAAGCATGTGACATTACAGATGTTCTTACGTGCCTTATGAGATACATTTTGGTGCCTTAGGTTATGTTGGCAGGTTATGGCGCGTAACAACATATTTCCAAACAAATGTCACACGCGTTATTGTGAGTGCTGTGCATCTGCGGCACTATAACATGCGTAGTGCCACAGTACTGCGTACCCTACAGTAGACAGGATGAGGCACCTTACTACCTGTCCATTTCCCTTCCTCTGTGCTCTCTCCAGTTTTAGAGTTACAGCTGTTCTTCTGCCTTCCAGCTCATGCCTGTCAGCCTGATGCATCATACAGTCCTTGGGGTACTTTAGACCTAAAGTGCCTTAGGTTGTGGATGTCATCAGGGGGTCAGAACAGACCTGGACCAGTTGCTAGGCCATTGGCAGACCAACAGTAGTACTAGGAGCCTCTGCAGCCCCCAACCATGGTCTGACATTCACCGGCAGCAGGCAGTCAGACTGTACCTGCTGCAACCCACCAGGTGTTCCAGCAATGCACAAATTAACTGCAGACAGTCTGCCAGCCAGTCTATATTGCATGCTCACAGAGGAACTATGCACACCCAGACCTGGGTTGTATGGCACAGACACTGGCAGGTGCCTCAGTGATTGGCCCCCCAGAAAAGGCGGCACACATAAATCACCTGAGACAAATGCTACGTATCACTATGTGGGAACATAGCCGTGCCATGGTCACTATTCGGTCAGTGTGAGAGTGTCCTAACAGCAAGATGTGCTGTAGTTACCTTGTCCATGCAGGTGGTGGTTGAGCACTCCAATGTCCCAGCCATTGCCCTACCACCACTGCAGTCGCATCCTGCCTGGTCCGCCCTCTCTAGGCCATACCCACAATGCCTTGCTCCTCAGTATGGAGATTTTCAGGCTTGTGCTGGCAACAGTGTACGTTTTGTGGGCCCAGTGCAGAGTAGGATGCCACACCACAATGGATAGTCATGCACTCACCCACTCCTATTGTGGCATTGTGCAAAGATAGGGTGGTTGGCAAATCTGACCGCCACACTGGTCCCAATCACAGTGCAGGCATTTCTAAGGGGTGCAAGAGCTAGTTGTGGGCTCTGCTGATAACTGCTGCTCCAAGCCGGTGCAAACAGCCAGACTCTCCATGGAGTTTTGGTTAGTGGGGCCTGTGTGTGTGGATGTTTGTACTCCTGTTGGCTGATGCTTTTGGGATTGCACATGTTGATGTTGTATCTGCAATGTAGGTAAAATGTAGGGACATGCATTGCAAGATCCACAGCTGGGATGTGAATCTGTGACCCTCTGCTCCTAGACACACTGGCTATGTATACTGCACCACACTGTTACCACAGAGACAGTGCAGTCCCTGGGGCTACATTTTCTCTTTCTTAGACAGACCTTGTTCCTTGCACTGCACACAGCACACTGGGGCAGGTCATGACCGTGGTCCACTTCAGGCACCACCACTGCTGGCACCCCCCCTGCCATGCTGACATGCCCATATACTGTTGGTGCTTGTTGTGTGCAGTCCCAGGCCATGCACTGTGCAGGTAGGCAGATGCAGGTTCAGGGTCTGGGGTGCGGTGGCATACATGGACATCACCGCCTGCCACTGTTCTGTCATGTCCACATGGGGGTGAGATGGCTTTGGGGTGTGCGGTGTGTGATCTTGCAACAATTGGCTAGGGTGGACCTGGTTGATTGATTGTGTTCTTCTGGCAGACTGTGGTCAGGCTGGGGCTTGCAATGTGGGTTTGGTGTCTCCATTATATTTCACCCAATGTGTGGTCACACCCTGTACTGCCTTACTAGGGGTGTGCTAATGGGTGTTCATTTTGCTGGGTTTACGGACAGTTTGGGATTTATTCTGGGGAAGGTCCGTAGACCCTTGTTAGAGTGGTCCCCAGATGTGCACTGCTTGCCCCATTATGGGCATTGTGGTTCCTGTGTGATGTTTGGAGTACCTGCTGTGTACGTGTCCCCTGGATGGGACACTGTGGTACACAGGGTACTGGGCATATTGACCTTGATCAGACACTGTCATGCTGATTTCTGGTTTCTGTGTTCCTATGTGCCACCTGGGCGACAGCCTTGTCCAAACTGTGCCCCAGTTGCTACCACTGCATGTCCCACCTGCAGCCCCCTGTGCCCCATTTGCGCCATCACCATAGTGGCCTTTCATACTTGGGCACTATGCTGTTGCTGCAAATGGAGCACTACTATCACTTTTCTAGGGCTCCCTGCCTGTGCTGTACATTGCTGACACTGAAATGGTTTCTCTCTCCTGCAAATGTGCATCTACCGACAGTTTTTCACTCGCGGTATTGTTCGGCTCTTCATGTCCCCATGTTAGTGTAGCATGAGCCTCTCCCCGCCCACTCCCCGCCCACTCCCCACCCATTTACCCCTTCTCTCCGCCCTCTCTACACCCTCTGAGGGAGTTACCATGGCCGGAGACATTACTGTGCACAAGAGAGCAGGGCTCCCGCAGACAATGGTAGAGTACACAACGAGCAGAAGCAAATGATGACCCAGTGGCTTTAGATTGCATACGATTACTTTATTGAAGGTCCCCGACGCGTTTCTGCTTACGCCTTTCTCAAGGGGAAAGATGCTTACAAAGAAAAGACAAATATATTAAATTACATACATAAAAAACATCTCTAAAAGGCAACCGGAACACATTTGCATACTGTTAAAATACATCACAAAATTAACTTTAAAATTAAAATAAAACTGTTAAAAACATAACTATACATGAAGAACTTAAATGTAACACCCATATTGTATTAATAAAATAATTAAAAACCATGAAATGACATATTAAAACACCATCGAAAGATAGACGCAGGGCAGCAAGGGACTCTTTTAAACGTAGGTATATTAATCATGTAAAAGCTACTCACTGAAACGTGCACCGAAGTGCCGTTCAAAACGAAGAGACACTGAGGTCTTTAGTGAGGTTGTAACGTGCCACTATACAAATGGAAACAGATCACCTTAAATTAGAAAACCTTAAATTAGAATGATGCTATGAATGAAAGTCTTTTAGAAATACTTCAAAGGACAGTGCATTTTAAATACCTGTGTTGACTGCACAATCAGAGTTAACCTTTCCAAGGGAAACTTGTAGAGTTAGCAATAGCGAGATGCTGTACAAGCAACTGCAGAGAACACACAAACGTGAAAACTGAATAATTGCACAAGTACACTACCAAAAAACTGCCTCCAGTTTTGCAACTGATTCCTATAGATTTTAGGGTGCTGAATCCAGGAAAAATAGCCAAAATGTTCCATCACGTCACGTTTTCTTGCAAAATTAGATTTCTTACCCATATAAAGAATGTTCACATCATTTCTTTTTAGCCGACTGCAGTTTATTTTCTTGGCCCAGAATAGAGGTTGTAATGGTTAACTAACTAGAAACACTCCCTCATGATATTTTAGAGTATTTTGTATTCATTTTATACATTAACAGGACAATTAGGAGGCGGGGGGCTAAATCCAGTACTCACGCTGGCGCATGTTCTTTCCTGTTCGCCTCGCCTCGTTCGCTCGCTCAAACACGGTGGTTGTGACATGAACGTTCCTGTCAAATTTCAGTTTCTTGCAAGTTCATTATTACCTTTTGTTTGCTCAGTCGTAATCCAGCTTTATTCCGAAGTGGTTCACTACAGTTGTAGTTTGCAGTGCTGTGTATTTGTGATGGCTCTCCGGACAGTTTTTGTTTTATTTGTGGGGAATATACCGTGAAAAAGTGGCAGAGGAACATTTCTGCATTTATTAAAAAAGTATATTTCGCCTATTTCGGTTTGAAGTTAGGCGATCAAGACAAACCGTGGGCTCCTCACAAAGTGTGCAAGACATGTGAGGAAGATCTACGCTTATGGATGAAAGGTAAAAAACAAGCATTTCATTTCGGAATACCTATGATGTGGCGTGAACAAAGAGACCACAGCAGTGACTGCTATTTTTGCTCTTGCATTGTGAAGGGATACAACTTAAAAAATAAGAACGTAATAAGTTACCCCAACCTTCCCTCAGCAATTAGGCCTATGCCTCATAGCAACGAAGTACCTGTGCCTGAACCACCAAAATCTTTGGATCATATTTGTGTGGACGGTTCTGATCATGATGAAACTCATCAGATGGCTTTTCCCGATGAGTCCAGTACTTCCGAGTTTGAAACTGAACCAGATCCGAAACCTGAACTTTTCTCTCAAGCTGAATTGAATGATTTAGTCCGGGATTTAGGACTCCCAAAAGATGCTGCCCAACTGCTAGGTTCTCGGCTTAAACAGAAAAATCTATTGTCACCAGGAACAACTTTTTATTGGTACCGCATCGGCGAGACACAATTTTTGAAGTATTTCAGCAAAGACGAAGATTTGGTATTTTGCAACGATATATACGGAGTGATGGAAAAGTTTAAACTCAAGTATGATCCTGCTGAATGGCAGCTGTTCATTGGTTCGTCAAAAGACAGCATAAAAGGTGTTCTTCTTCATAATGGCAACACATTCGCTTCAGTTCCTATTGCTCACTCTGTTATTCTTCAAGAAAAATACGAGAATTTGGCCCTGATTCTTCAGAAGATTCGTTATGATGAGCATAAGTGGATGATTTGTGGAGACTTTAAAATTCTATCCATGCTATTAGGGCAGCAATCCGGTTTCACCAAATATCCCTGCTTCCTTTGCTTGTGGGATAGCCGGGCCCGCGACCTACACTGGGGGAAAAAATACTGGCCAATTCGGGAGTATTTGAGACCCGGTGAGAAAAATGTTCTTCATGAGAGCTTGGTACCTCGTGATAAAATTCTATTACCACCTCTCCACATTAAGTTGGGTCTCATTAAGCAATTCATCAAGTCCCTTCCAAAAGATGGTGAGTGCTTTCGGTACCTTTGCTCAAAGTTCCCCCGACTTTCTGAAGCAAAGCTAAAGGAAGGAGTGTTTGTTGGCCCTGATATAAGGAAACTCATTTCAGATGGAGCATTCGCTGAAACGATGTCTGAGAAGGAAAAAGAAGCCTGGGATTCCTTCAAGGATGTTGTTCTCAAATTCTTGGGGAACAGGCGGGATGAGAACTATAAGGATATTGTTGCCAGGTTATGCTCAATGCCTTCAAAGAACAAGGCTGTAACATGAGCCTGAAAGTCCATTTCTTGCACTCCCATGTGAACTACTTTCCCGAAAACTTGGGGGCGTACAGTGAAGAACAAGGTGAAAGGTTTCACCAGGACATCAAGGACGCAGAGAGAAGGTACCAAGGAAGATGGAACACCACTATGATGGCTGATTTCTGCTGGTTGCTGCTGCAGGAAACCCCAGATGAAAAATACGCCAAGCAGCGCACCAAGAGAAGCATTCGGGGGAAGAAGAAACGGGCCCACCAGGAGATTGATTGACCCAAGAATGACTTTAAAATCTAAACTGTGTTGACAAATATCGTGTTTTTACTAAACTTTGAAATAAAAATTTGCTAGTTATTACCACAGTGCCGGATCTCATTTATTAGAATTTTATTTTCACACCATCGGGTGTTTGTCTTCATGTATTGCAATGGTGCGGTTTGCGTTTTCTATTCTTACATACATACCTGTACAACATTTTTTGCACATTTCTTTGCTTTGCTTTGTGTCTAACCTCGCTCTTATATGCTCAGTGTTTGTACACATGTATGTGGCTGTTTTAAGTGCAGACAATTTTGCTACCATCACAGTGTGTTTTGTTGACATTACTCTATTCTTATGTGCTGCCTTGTTACAATTTTCTTTATTCTTATTTGAATAACTACTAAACAATTAGTATAAAGAATTCATCCAAGAAACTTTTATCTCGATCGCACTCAATCTGAAACATTCACCTCAAACTGCTAACCCAATGTAGCAAAAAATCTGTACGTGATGGAGCAAATTGGTTACCAGATTTGGATTCAGCGCACCAAAAAACGTAAAAATCAATCGAAACATTAGAGGCAGTTTAAAAAAAATTTTTTTTAGTGTACCTGTGTTATATTTTGTAATTGTTGCTATTTCGACAAGAATCAAAAAGTATTTTTAAGTATTTTTTCTTACTGCTGACGGCAATAGCTGTGCAAGGTACGTTCTTCTAAACGGATAGGAATCCTGCTCTAAGTGCTATTTTTGAAGACGCTAATTTTCGCGCCAAAAGGGGCGTGGCTAACATCATCCAATCAATGAAGGGATATTCGGGAGTGTGTAGGGGGATATTTAGAAGTATATAGAGGAAAGACAATATTTGATACTAAAAAATCCTTAATGACAGGAATATATTAAACAGAAAGTTACCTAAATAAGTATAACTCGGCAAAGAAGACATGCTGCCCTTTCGATGGTGTTTTAATATGTCATTTCATGATTTTTAATTATTTTATTAATACAATATGGGTGTTACATTTAAGTTCTTCATGTATAGTTATGTTTTTAACAGTTTTATTTTAATTTTAAAGTTAATTTTGTTATGTATTTTAACAGTATGCAAATGTGTTCCGGTTGCCTTTTAGAGATGTTTTTTATGTATGTAATTTAATATATTTGTCTTTTCTTTGTAAGCATCTTTCCCCTTGAGAAAGGCGTAAGCCGAAATGCGTCTGGGACCTTCAATAAAGTAATCGTATGCAATCTAAAGCCACTGGGTCATCATTTGCTTCTGCTCGTTGTGTACTCTACGGAGACATTACTGTACATTAACGTTGCAACTGGTAACGTTACTACACATCAACGTAGCCGCTGCTACGTTACCGCGCTTTAGTAAACATACCCCTTAGTCAACTTATCCATGCCCAGCGCCTCTCTAGATGCCCTCAATGGTGTTTTGCAAAGTGCTTCTTCTGGGGATCAGAACATATGCTGTAAGAAATGGAAGGCAATACTTAGTTATGTAAAACGTCCTATTCAATCCCATATAGCAAGAGAAGCAATAAACAAAAGAATATGAAAACCAGTAGATGTCATCAGCTCTTATAACATTTTAACAATTTTGTCTAATATCCTAAAGTAATCTCAAAACCAAATTCTAAATTGGAAATTAGCTGTAATACAAACCAGAATGTAATGCAGCATGATACTTCAATGCGCTCACGGGATTACTAACAAAACACTGCGCACACGCATTACCCTTATACATCCACTCCTCTCAGAAGACATTCAGTCATCCAATCAAATCACCTAGTGATCACTGTGAATGAAAACAAAGGATTGCCCTATAACCCTTCCCATACATACCACATACAGGCACCCCAATTAATCTGTGCATTCATACCGTGAGGCTGGACAATGTTTAAAATACATATCCATTTCTGTTCACATTTCAAAAGGGTTCTACCCTTGTCCAAACCATCCCTCCTCATTGTGACATGATCAATACATAAATATCAGAGATCCATGAACACATGCCCCAATTCTTGGCAATGTTATACCATAGGGGCTTCCCTACACGCCCGTTGTAACCTAATTTTGTGCTCGTTCATCTGCAATTTAAAAGACCAAATCATTTTCTTAACATAGATTAGCCGACAAGGTCATCTTACTATGCAGACCATATAATCAGATGTGCAAGAATTACAATGTCATAATTTATACTCCCGCCCCTGATGGATGAAACTCACAATGTTGAAAGAGATATCACGGTCACCACTAAGGCTGCAGTTGGGGCAATCTGTGCTAGTATTGGTTAGCTCCTTCATTTCCCATGATCACCTCACATTCTGAGCAACTATATACAACCTTTGCCCCTATGGAGAATTCAGCGATCCATCATTTCAGCTCTGTAATGTGCAGGAACACTTTGTGCTTCATGCACATAACATTCACCACGTGTGCAAATGACCTTTTTCACCAGCCACCCTGAATGTGAGGAAAGGTACACATTGTTTGGAGTGGCATATCCTATCTGACCAGTGACCAGGGACTCACTTTTAACATATCAGGTCATGCCTTAGAGCTGGAACAGCTGTTATCAAGCAGCCTGAATGCATTGAGCTTTGTCTAAGCAGGAGGGGGGAGGGGGGGGTGCCAAAACCATAGTCCGCATCAGGTTATCGGCAGCCCAAGAAAAAGCTCTCTTTCTGATACATCCAATCAATTAGATCAATCAAAGTCAGCCTGCCTATATTTTACAACGCAGAGCTGTCAACCACTCACATGCCAGCTGTGACAGGTCTGCTAACCACCACCCACTGCATGTACACATAGCTACCATGAAGATTTTGGCTTTGTACATGCAGCATAGACATCCAGCAGCCTGGCTAATAACGAGACTGCCATAAAGAAAAAGTACCAATGCGGTACTGCAGGTTGACCCTAGATAGCACTATGTGGATACATAGCTATAACATGGTCACAGCCCAGTCAGAGTGAGAATGGTCTATCAGCATTAACAGATGTGTACACTGATGCCATGCTCCTGCCAGAGCTATAAAAGATGGCTCAGCAATTTATCTAATCTCTGACTCATGTACATCCTGTGCAAACATATCTGTTTTAGACAATACCTAGAATCCTTTGCTCTTCATTTGTGTACCCTTTTATTTTGAACTTGGGGACAGATAATGCAATGCCAAGAGCACTGGAAAGTGGGCCAGAGACAGGCTGTGAGTGCATGTTGGCCCACAGTGGCCTATGTCTGTCACATACCCGAATACTGTGTCCCCTTATACACCTTTTGGCAGTGAGCATTAACCATAGTGCCATGATTGTACTCCCATATTATGTCCCGTTTTTGGCCATGGACACTGTGACAATGGTCAATGCAGCACATGCGCTCTCCCACACTTCAATGTAGTCCCTCCCCCCACCATGAGCACGTGGCAGCCTGGCAGGTTGGATATGGGGTTAGATGTTGGTACAGTTGCTGTCTACACATACAGTATACTGCCATTCCCAGCCTCTTTGTACTCTAACAATGTCCTTGTGATTGTCACTCTTGGTGTCCATTGAGAGCAGTTAAGGCCGTCATGCAGGGCCTCTGATGTGAAGCATGCAAATACTAAGTAGGCCCTCATAGCTTCTGTGTATGTGAACATAGGCTCTGGCCAGCAATGTCACCAACCGGGGCATGGAGCTCGATTCTATCAGGGGCATGTCCCGGCAGAAAGGGCCAATTAGGGCCCAATTCTGCACTGTGGGAGCAACACGTTCCCGCGACATACAGAAACAGGCCCAAGGATGGCCCTGCGTTCCTCAGCATGCCTGTGGGACATCCTCCCTGCAGGCTCCCCTGGCTCTTGCGTCACTGACTCTTGTCTTCACCATTGCCCAATCCACGGCTGGCCAGCCGGGGCCTGGATCGGGTGAAAGAGATCTCCCTGAACCCGGCCCCAGCCCTGAGAGGGGATTTCCGTCTCTGATCACCCGATTTGTGCTGATTATTTCACCTTTGACACCGCAGGACATACAGGGCCGTGACAGGAATCGGCCCTGTATGTCCTGCTGCCTTGGCCCACTCCCACTCTGCCCAGACTCTGCCCCTCCCACCCCCTGCTGGCTCTCCCCATACTGCTGCTCTAGCCATGCGGGGAGGGCCTGAGGGAGAATAGGGGCAGTACGACTTGTGAAACTGCATGTCCACAGGGACATGCAGCCCCTCAAGTCGCGACCCGGAACCGGGCCCATATTCAAAACATGTATGGGACTTTTTCACCCTCCCTCACCCCAACATTCACTTCTAGCCACTGCCTTTCCACATGGTGGCAGACAAAGCAGAGACCAATATGACATCCTGTGACACATTCCTCCTGCTGGAATGGTGCACACACCATTCAGAGGTCAGTGTCCCACTGTCACAATCAGGCAAACTAATGCATTTTGTCTCTGGAAACAATGGGCATGTTGTTGTTTTTGAATAATGCGTAATATACTGCTGAATGCTGTGCTCAATGATCAGTAGACAGTGTTGAGATAGTGTACTGTATATTGTGTGCAGATGTGCCTGAGAGGGACATGCTTGTATGTCCGTCTATGCATGGAGCAAAAAGCTCCCCAGATTGTACTCTGTGACTGCAGCTTAGTACAAGAGAAAAGTGCATGCAGCTACATCACAGAATGTTCCAATCTCACCAACTAAGTGACTGAATTGGATATTTACAGAGGCCAGCCCTCCATGTGAGCCTAGCTCCCAATAGGCTGCAGCTGCACCAAAGGGGGCTGACAGTATTGCCATGGATACAGCTATTATGGCAGTTGGCATTAATGAGGCCTCACAACTGTGCAGACAGGTGTGTCCTGAGGCCTGGTGGCTCAGTCAGAGGTGTGAGTTGCTGCATACACATATGTGATGGAGCTATTCCTGGTGAGATGGTGCGCCCCCAGCTCACTCCATTCAAACCAGCAGGTGATATGGGAGCTGTACAGCAGTGTTATGTTGGAAGATAAGTATAGGGGCATGCTATCGGAATGGACCTTGAGGATGGAGTAACTGGGAATGAATTTGAGTGTCCCAGCTTTGGGGACAACATGTATACAGACACAGCTAGTCAGCCTGCGACTCCTACAGGTTGCAACTACTTAATGAAACTAACCTTCTGCCTGTAAATAGTGTTTCACCCTGTATGTGGAGTTACAGGATTGCTGACGATGCAGCATGTTGTATGCACAGCCATTAAGCCTGGGCAACACACACACACACTGCATTGCTGCAGCTCACAATTCTCTGGACACACACAGATATGGCTCCACTGGCCAAAAAAGGTATACGTTGGCATTATAACTTGGCCCTTAGCCCTCCTTTAATGCTTGGACATTGTCAACAGCAGCTCTGTGTGTGCGCAGGTGCCATTAGTGTGCTCTCCCATCCAGTCCATGTTGGTGCAGCTTCTCAGTGTGAGGAGATGTGGAGGGTTGCACATGATGATACAGCTCTGGAAATGTAAAATAAAGTTAAAAGACCTGGCATATCATTCTTGACCTACAGGCTGGTCTTGACCCCATGACCCTTCTCATTCAGGCACAGTAGCCACGTGTTTGGATTCACAGAGCAGCTTTGTGGGATTATGGATGCATCAATCATTGAGTATATATGTGGTCACTGTCAGTATGAATGAGGGCATGAGCTGGGGAATGTCTCTGCACAGCTCTCTGCAGGCTCTGTGCCATACTTGTCTGATAAGTTATGTTAGGCAGGTGTGGGAGAGGGACATCTTGTTAGGCCAATATGTAGAACTGCATTGATATGCTGCTGATACAACTGACATTCATGTCTTACGTATGGGATCTGTCCTGCTAGAGGGCCAGGGCATGATACATGAACTCACACATACAAGAGCGTGGGTGACCTAGAAGAGAGAGCAACCTAACTATTTCATGGAGTGTGCTTGTAGGCCAGTCCTGGAATGAACTTACAGTTGGCAGAACAGTATTTTGGACTGGAGTATTTTGAAATGGATGTGGCACATAAATGAATGCTTACTCATGAAAGGGTCACTGTTTACACACAGACCCTGGTTATCATTTGGCAAGTGAGAAAGCAGTGTTTGGGTACTTTTCCTCTGACATGGGGTGTTATCATATTGCATTGTATTCCTGCCTCACTAGCATATTTTTTCTCCCACATGCCCACTCATACCAAGATGTCCATCTCCCCTGTCAAAGTGCCATGACACTGCTGATTACTGCAGAGGTCATGGATAGAAACAGACAACCCATTCACCACTTTGGGATCAATGATGTAGTCAGGGCATGAGGACAATAGCAGTTGACAGACACTATTTCTTCATTTCTGAGTGTTATAGGGACAACATGTGTGTTGTGTATTTTTTTTTATACTGCTTTATCATTTCAGTCAAAGCAGTTTTCATTGTAAATTAAACTTGGTAATGTACATTAAACAGGGATATTGATAACCCTCCATTGCTTCAGGAAAAATCCAAGTTAAGTGACTTGCCCAAGGTCACAAGGAGTGCTTGTGGGAATCAAATCCTAGTCTCTTGGTGCCCAAAACAGTGCTTTAACCATTAGGTTTCTCCTCCACTCCATTAATTGTGCTTGCCTGCGCACACTGTTATCTCTCCTTAGGAAATGCATGGTCCTCACTCAACTGCTCATGGCTCATAGTACCCAGGGCTGGCCCATCCACTAGGTAAACTAGGTAGGTGCCTAAGTCCACCAATCATGGTGGATTGCATGCTGGCCAATCCTGCCCTCCCTGCAAGCGTGGCACAGCCACCGCTTCAGTGCTGTGGGTAGCCTTGAAGAAGTGGTGCACATGTGGCTAGTCACAGTATGCCACTCCTGCCCCCCTCCAGTAGAGGGGCATAGGAGCAGCATGCCATGAGCATGCATGCTGCTGCCTTAAGCCTTGCCAACACACGGAAGACAGGAATCATTATGGGCCCCAATTTACCTGCCAGTGACATGCTTGGCATACCCCTGACAATAGACACAGAAGTGTTGCACCTGACTTGCAGGGCTGGGACAAAGGTTTCTTCTGCACCAGGCAGCAGCTGCTGCTGTCGCCACCCCCACCTCTAACATGGCTGTGTGGTGGCATTGGCAATGGCATGACTCCTTTGTGACAGTGACAGTATGTATGTGTGCCTCTGCTGTCACAGCAGCGTCACACCAGACATTGCGAATGTACACCCTAGGTGGCAGCCTAGTCAGCATTAGCGGACCAGCCAGCCCCACTGAATCGCTCACGTGTAACCATCTTTGGCACTTTGGCACCAACAACATTGTGCTCTGATTGCTAATGGACCACTGCTATCACTAACTCAGGGCTCCTGTCTGGGAAGTGCACACTGCATACAGGTGAATGGGCACCCTGTGTGGTGTTCAACTCACGATAATGGCTCTCTTCCTCCGAAAACAGCCCTTAATGCCAGCTCTCCACCCCTTTCTACCTTACCACACAGTAACAAGCTACCAGCTATTAATCTGGCATTATCGATGCTGTCCACTATGTTAACTGCTCACAGGCGCCGATAACGCTCGCTAACGGCATCTTTGGGCCCTTACCGGTCTTTAGTAAACATACCCCTTAGACATGGTTTCACAGAATTTCTGACACAAAGACATGGTAAAAGAAAAGTATTTAGAGTAAGTTTGGGAGCAGAAATTGATTCACAAACCAAAATATCTAGGTATGGTTTTCCACAGATCTCCAGACCAGACAAACTTTGTCAATCAAGAAACATGAACGATCACCAGAAATACAAGACACAGTTACGATCGGGCTGGCTAGAACCAGTTTACCTAGAGATATATTAGCGCTTCCTACAAGACTCTTGCTTTGCAATCCAATGGTTACTGGTTTGAAATCAGCCTGTGATGACACTAGAGAAAAAAAACCATAACAAAGGCAAGTAGGCTTTTGCATTTGCTTAAAGCCTCTAGTGAACTTTCAGCTATGCTATATGCTTTGGGCAACAGCTAGTCTCCTCTTTAATTAACAAAATTGCCCTGAAATGAAAATTTATAAACACAAAGCAAAAATGTATTAAGACAAAGCAAACCTGCAAATGGCACAGGAAACTAAAATAAATTATTATTTTTTGTCTACATGCTCTTATTAAATACTTACAAGTTATGCATCAGATCACTGTCTGCATATATTTGTATATGAATATATGGTGAAAAATTTATAAAACACTATGGGGTATGTTTACTAAGTCTGGCTAACAGTTAAATTATGCTGTTTGTAACTAGGTCCCATTGAATAACATGGGACCTAGTTGCAATTAGCACAGGTTAACCGTTAGCTCTGCTTAGCAAACATGCTCCTATTTCTACATGCAAAACCCTGTGAGGCCGAAATTCAAAGGTAGTTATCCAGTTAGCAGTACCTGCTGAACAGATATGTGCCACTGAGTCTCATGTTCTGGATAGTGCCACTGAATATTATCTATGAACGCCTCGACACTATTCGCTTGTTTTATATCATCAATCTTAGCCTCAGATGAAGACAAATAGTTCACTGGACAGTAAGGGGGTCAGTTCATAAAGTCTTTTTCACAACTATATGCCAGTATACTTGCATAAAAGGCCTCTTACAAAATCGCTGTGTTATGCCAAATAGGTAATCACTTTTATGTAGCTCAGGTATAGTTATTCTCAGGGTCATAGTGTGGGGAGAGCCAGGATGCAGTTGAGGTTCATGTGTATTGTTTATAAAATGTGTGTGCACATGCAAACTTCACATACATACATTTATACCCACTCCCAAGCAGGAACAAACATATATGGGTTCAAATTGCCTGCATAGGTGCCTATGTGCCTTTATAAAATAGGCCCTAAATCGCCACCATCTTGGCCTCCCTACCTAGGCAACCTGTTACAAGTCATAGAGACCATAGTCTTATTTTATTTTATTTTGCAATGCAATTTTAAAGAACATTACTGCAACTAGAACAATTAATTCTTCAGTTGTAAAGCTCGACTCAAACTTCTCTAAAGCAGACCTGCATTATTCCCTAAGAGCATATTTGTTATTCAGTTTCTCTCAGGTACAGATTCATTAGCTCTTGGCCTCTTGCTGACTGATTCTCCTTGCTGGCTGACTACTTGTGGAAAAAGCTATTTACCCTGGTGAATGTCAAGGTTAGTGCAAACTGTCCTTGTCATCAGTCTCTCTGGCAGAAGGTCAGGGATAAGCTTTCCTCAAATGGGCAGCATGGAACAAAGCCGCAATGGACTTAACTCCCAGAGAGAAAGGAGACCTTCCCTTTGAGTTGATAAAGATTTCATTGGGGAAAAAAGACAAATGATTAACTCCTTGCTTGCCATTTCATAAGCAGACTACAAAGAGAACTAGAACATCATTTTCTGCGTTACATGTGACATTATAAAGTGGTTTCAGTGAGAGTGACATTGTGGAATCTTTCAGATGCAGTTATCCTTATGAAGAAATGGGCCCGAAGAATGTTTTTGGTAAGTACGTAAATTTACATTTATCGATCTCTTCATATGGCAGCTGTTCAAACCTATTTTTCATACCCGGTTCTGTCAAGCATAAATTGAGAGATCCAGAAGCACGGTTCCAAATATTGTCATTATAAATGTCCCTGTTTTATATTAACCTATTTTCCTAGAGTGTATATTACTCTATGAGGTTTCCAAGCTGGTTGCTTTAAGAAATGTAAACAGTTGCTAATCACAATTGCAAGGTAAATGAAAATTTTTAAAAAAATGTTTAATTAATACATTGATTTTTAAAAAGAAGAACAATAAACTAAGAAAAACAGATGAGAGGTTATTGCATAACAGGAACCTATGCCAAAGTAACCAAAAGGTGTATAAAGGCAACGTAAGTGTCTATGTGCCTTCATAAAATAGCCACCCAGAAACAACCCCAGTTGTGCACAAGTCCTCATTTTTGAATTTATACAGTAGCTGCTCCTAAAAAGATGTACCTTTGTGCTTGCATTTTGTGGTGGATGTGCGTATTTATATGTGTGTGCATCATAACCTTGCCCCGCTCTACACAAGTTACACCATCTGGAATGTCTATAGGTACCCACACAATTTTATTAGCATTATTTTCTGTGTGTAAACCATTCTTCGCACATAAAAAAAGAGTTCATAAAATTGACACTGTATCAAAATAGTGACAAACCAACAGATTCAGTGATGGAATGTCCAATTCACCAAGCCAAAAACCAAATCACTGAAACATTCTTTAGTATTTTATTTAAGAGGATGAAAATATATAAGCGAGGAAAACGATCTCAGATTATGCCCTTATATTTATTCAAACCACTGAAACCTTTTTTGCATATGATTTTCATTTGAATACCGGGATTGATCTTTACAGATCTAAAAAAATCTCCTCTTACTTCATAGGTGTCAAACTCTGGCCCGCGGGCCAAATTTGGCCCGTAGTGTAATTATATTTGGCCCGCGAGGCTATACCAAATGACTACTAGAGCTAGCCCGCCGGTATTATACAGCGCATTCATTCATCGCTAATACTACAAATCCCATAATGCCTTGCTGTTGTTTTGGCGCGTCAATCAGGACAGGTCCCAGAAACGCCCTCTCCTGTGTGACAGAAGTCATAGCGATCTCAAGCTACAACTGTCACTGTGGAACCCCTTCCCAAAAATGGCAAAAAGAAAGGCAGACAACAGGAACTTTCTGGACAGGTGGGAGACAGAATATTTGTTTACATATGTAAAAGACAGACCTGTTTGTCTGATTTGTGGAGTCAACGTGGCTATAACTAAGGAGTATAACATTCGACGACACTATGAAACAAAACACCATGACAAGTACAAGGACCTGGACATGACTCAAAGGAGCCAGAAAGTGGAGGAGATGAAAAGAAGTTTGGTTTCACAACAGAATATGTTCAAAAAAGCCACATCACAAAGTGAGGCTGCTGTAAAGGCTAGTTATATTGTGGCAGCAGAGATCGCAAAATCAGCCTGGCCCTTTAATGAGGGAGAGTTTGTGAAAAAGTGCATGTTGAAAGTTTGTGACATCGTGTGCCCAGAGAAAAAGCAAGCCTTTTCAAACGTGAGCCTGAGCAGAAACACAGTAGCTGATCGCACATGTGATCTTGCCACCAATCTGTATGACCAGCTTTTGGAAAAGGGAAAAGATTTCGTTGCATTCTCCCTTGCTGTGGATGAGAGCAGCGACGCATCTGATACTGCTCAGCTGTCAGTCTTCATCCGTGGAGTGGACTCAAATATGTGTGTTACGGAGGAGCTATTGGGATTCAAATCAATGCATGGCACAACCACAGGAAAGGAAATTTTTGAGGAGGTTTCCAAATGCGTAACTGAAATAAAGCTGCCGTGGGATAAACTCGTGGGATTAACGACAGATGGTGCGCCAGCGATGTGCGGTAAAACAAGTGGACTGGTGGGCAGGGTCCGGGAGAAGATGCAAGAAGAGAACTGTGCAGGTGAACTAACTGTTTATCACTGCATCATACATCAGGAATCATTTAGTGGCAAAGCCCTAAAGATGGAACATGTTATGACCACAGTAACACAAGTAGTTAACTTTATAAGAGCCAAAGGTCTGAATCACCGCCAGTTTAAGTCTTTTCTGGAGGAGTGTGGTTCGGAATACGCAGACGTGCCGTATCACACAGAGGTGAGATGGTTAAGCCGAGGAAAAGTACTGAATAGATGTTTTGAGCTGCATGAGGAAATATGTCAGTTTCTGGAAAGCAAAGGGAAGGACACAGCAGAGCTTTGGGAGAAAAAGTTTCTGTGTGAGCTGGCCTTTCTGTGTGACATCTTGAGCCATCTCGATGCGCTGAACCTGCAGCTTCAGGGGCGGGGGCGCATCATCACAGACATGTACGCTGCAGTGAGGGCTTTTAAAACTAAACTGTGCCTGTGGGAGAATCAGATGCTGCAAGGAAACCTTGGCCATTTTCCCTGCTGCCAAACCATGAAAACGCAGTTCTTTACCAACTTGTTCCCATGCGCACAGTTTGCTGAAAAACTCAGTGTACTCGGCGCTGAGTTTAGCCGGCGATTTGCCGACTTTGATGTCCATAAATGTAGGTTTGAACTGCTCAGTAATCCCTTTGCAGTTAATGTGGAAAACGCACCAACCAACCTCCAAATGGAGCTAATTGAACTCCAGTGTAATGACACGCTGAAGTCAAAGTATGATGCTGTGGGCGCCGCCCAGTTTCCACAGTTCATCCCTGACACAATGCCTCAGCTCCGCACCCAAGCTGCTCAGATGCTCTCCATGTTCGGCAGCACTTATCTATGTGAGCAACTTTTCTCCTCGATGAAGATGACCAAAACATCTCACAGGAGACGTCTGACTGATGAACACCTTCGCTCGATACTGAGGATTTCCTCAACTCAAAGCCTGAGCCCAGACATTGATGAACTATCATCCAAGAAGAGATGCCAGGTATCTGGCTTGGGCACATCAGATTAGATCAGTGTGCAGCAAACTGAGCAATAATTAACGTTTTCTTTATGCACTTTTTCTTGCTACTCCAAGACATGGGCTTGAATGGTTGATTAATTTTATTATTGTTATTTTATTTTAAAAATTATTATTTATTATTATTTAAATATTATTTAATAAATGAATGTCATTGATGGTTTTTTTTATTTGAAATTGGTTTTTGCATATCTGAACTATTAAGTTATAAATTGTATAGTAATAAGTGTTGCTTCATATTCAATGTTAAAGCAAATCTTGTTTGGGTCCATATTAAAAGGTTCATTTGTTCAATGCTGGCCCGCGACTTTGTTCAAGTTTTACATTTTGGCCCACTGTGTATTTGAGTTTGACACCCCTGTCTTACTTAGTCAATTTAATGCCTCAAATTTCAAAGTCACGGAAAAAGGACATACCCAATGATAGCCAACGTTTTGCAATATATCAGGGTGTACTTGTTTACTTTATGATGCCAACATTATCTTTAAGAACATAAGATCACATAACCTAAGAGAATGTATAACAGCACATATTGCTGCCTGTACAGATAATGTTTTACAGCACCACTGTATATAGCCCACACTGTACATAGCTCAAACCATTCTAGCACGCAACACACCACACCTTGTACATAGCTCACCCCAATCTAGCACACGATACAACACACACTCAACTAAATTGCACCCTCACTGCATGATTAACACACTCACTTTACCCGATTGTTTGCTGTGATACCACCTTGATTAATAAGATAAGGCGGTTTAAAAATACTGTTAAATAAATAAAATAAATAAATAAGATATGCCATAATAGGTCAGACCAAGGGTTTATCAAGACTAGTATCCTGTTTCCAACAGTGGTCAATCCAGGATGCAAGTACCTGTCAGGTTCCCAAAAGGTAAACAGATTCCTCATTCTCTTGCCCACTACTTTTGTGTATCTTACCATACTCTAGTCCCCAGTTTTGCAATGTTTTTTCATCTTGATTAGATTGTAAGCTCTGATGAGCAGGGAATGTGTCTTACATCTATACGTACAGTGCTGTGTATGCCTTGTAGCGCTATACAAATTATTATTAGTGGTAGTATTAGAAGCATATTGTTTCACCAGGGGTAAGCAGTGGATATCCCCAGTCCTCTTTAATAATGGTTTATAGACTTTTCCTCCAGGAATTTGTCCAAACCTCTTTTAAACCCATCTACACTAACAATGTTTACTACGTCCTCTGCAACAAATTCCAGAGTTTACATGTTGAGTGAAAAAATATGTTCTCCTATTAGTTTTAAATGTGCTACATTGTAGTAACTCAGGTAACCCGGAGGCCCACCTCGCCCTCCACACCATCAGCTAACCCCCAACCACCATTTGTCTTACACATAATAAGCACGCAAACACTTTAACATGGTACAACTTTGGTCGCAGCTTTATTTACAAATTTAATACATGTAATAACCGCCCAACATGGGCAACCAACCTTAATCTCACCCCACCCCCATACCGGATGATGCCCCACCCGCCATACTATTAGCAAGGCGGAACATCCTCCTCACCACCCCCCGCCCCCACCGCCAGCCTCGCCATCCTAGTAGCAAAGGCCGGCCCTCACACCCACCTACCGGGCCGAGACCCCCAACCGGGATGTCTCGCCCCCACCCCCGGGGAGCCCTTCGCTCCCCACAGCTCCTAAAGCAGTTAGCACTCCCGCCGCCTCGGCGAGCGCTGTCTCTCTACCCCGCCCCCCCCCAGCTGCAACAACCCCCCCCCCGGAATGCCAAGGGAGGGTGGGCGGGAAACACGCCCGATCGTCAGCGAGGAGCCGCAGGAAAGGCCGAGCCACACGGCTCCTCGCAACCCTATACCCCACCTTACCCACCGCAGCCAATAGGATCGCTTCTCGCGAATGCGAAAAGCGATCCCCTTGGCAACCGGCCCAAAGCCCTCGCGCCCCCCTCCCCTCGCACCCCCAACACGTGACGAGGGCCGAGGCCGGGCCCGGGCCCGAGTTACCGTCGGCCACGGGACCGGCCCGGCGGCCTCATCATTAACTCAGGTAACCCGGAGGCCCACCTCGCCCTCCACACCATCAGCTAACCCCCAACCACCATTTGTCTTACACATAATAAGCACGCAAACACTTTAACATGGTACAACTTTGGTCGCAGCTTTATTTACAAATTTAATACATGTAATAACCGCCCAACATGGGCAACCAACCTTAATCTCACCCCACCCCCATACCGGACGATGCCCCACCCGCCATACTATTAGCAAGGCGGAACATCCTCCTCACCACCCCCCCCCGCCCCCCACCGCCAGCCTCGCCATCCTAGTAGCAAAGGCCGGCCCTCACACCCACCTACCGGGCCGAGACCCCCAACCGGGATGTCTCGCCCCCACCCCCGGGGAGCCCTTCGCTCCCCACAGCTCCTAAAGCAGTTAGCACTCCCGCCGCCTTGGCGAGCGCTGTCTCTCTACCCCGCCACCGGCGTGAGGTAACTACACGCCCGATCGTCAGCGAGGAGCCGCAGGAAAGGCCGAGCCACGCGGCTCCTCGCAACCCTATACCCCCACCTTACCCACCGCAGCCAATAGGATTGCTTCTCGCGACCGCGAAAAGCGATCCCCTTGGCAACCGGCCCAAAGCCCTCGCGCCCCCTCCCCTCGCACCCCCAACATGTGACGAGGGCCGAGGCCAGGCTCGGGCCCGAGTTACCGTCGGCCGCGGGACCGGCCCGGCGGCCTCATCATTTTTGTTGCATGTTCCCTAGTCTTTCAACTTTTTGAAGGAGTTAACAACAGATCTACATTTACCCATTCCATGCCACTCATTATTTTGCATCACTTTCACTTGCAAGAAACAAACCGCTTCACTCCTTTAGTCCATTCCAACTATGCTATCAGTTATCTTGAACAGGGCAAATATTTTTGTTTTATTTTGTTTCTGTGTAATTAATGAGAATTTTTCATTTTGTTTTTTTTTTTAATGTTTTGGGAGAAATGTAATCAGTAATGTACCTTATTGCTTGAATAGTGCATCATTGATGACATAGGAAAAACACAAAATGTCACATATCTCTGTAATTTTAGGTACAAAATGACTTGAAATGATATGAAAAATATCATTAACATTTTCCTTGTTGTTTCAAACAAATGTATATCCCTAAGGTCCCCTTTTACTAAAGCTCACTAAGGATTTGCAAATGATGTGCCAAATAAACACACATTACTTTCCTATCCTCCGTGTTAGCTCTCGGGGCATTACCAACATGTTCCCAGTAGCTAATGTATGGCAGGTTCTCCTAACATGTGCTGCACCAAGGCAGGTTCACTAAACGACTCCTATAGAGAAGTTGTTAGGTGAACCCACCTTAAGAGCCGTGTTGCTACTGAGCACATGGCAATTGTCCTTTCCACACCTGCTCTTCCCCTGTTGTCCACCCCATCCCACCATTGCCAAAGTACGTTTTAGAACGTGGTGCCAGACATTTTCTCACATTAGTGTTTCTGACTTGCAGTTGCCGTGCAATAATATACACGTCGACCAGCAAAAGGCTTCAGTAAAAGGGGCCCTAAGTATTATAAGAATCATTTATTGTTCATATATTACCACATATGAGCTACAACATAAAACTCCCCCCCACACACACACACATTTATAGCAGTCTGGGAAAGTGTTGCCCATGTATATTCAGCTGAAAATATACTGTTTTTTAAATGCTGTAGCTGACTTTTCTCTTTTCATTTTTCTTTGTATATATTTTAACAACAGTGCTGTTAAAAAACAAAAAGTGAAGAAAATTGTGCATGCTTCATGACAAAAAAATAAAGGCCAGACAATGCTTTTGCAACATAATTATAAGAAGGTGCAAAATAAAGTCCATACTAGGGAGGAAATCAAACAAGACAGAGGCTACACACAAAAATAAACCTTCTGGCATTTAATTTATTTTTAGTTTTTCATCAACTTGATATACTGTCTCTCAATCAAATGATACATCAAAGCTGTTTACAGACACAAAAGTAATACAAAGAGAAAAGAAACTAGCTTTGCAAATGGTCTCTGCTCCATGAGTGCTAGGTAGAGAAGGGTCCTCAGGATATTAAAGAAGCTTGGTTGAATAGATAGGCTTTTAAGCTAGCCTTGATTGAAGTGTTGTCTAAAGGTCTCAGTTCTCAGAGTAAGAGGGAGGGGGCAGCAAAATAGCAGAAGACAGTTCATTGGGTACATTCATGGGTTTTAGTTAGGGATTTAACAGTATTGAATAGTTCCCTGGGGTGGTTAATGGCTTTATTTAGGGTATTTGTGTAGAGGTTTCTCTTTGCAGTTTGAATGGCTTCTCTATAAGTATTAAGAGCCGCTGAGTAGAGGGCTTTAAGTTCTGGTGATTTTTTGGACCTCCATCTTTTCTCAAGCTTGCGGTGCTCTTTTTTTATGGGTGTGTATATTATGGGTGTACCTGCGGGTGATTTTCTTGCAGGTGCCATTGGGTATTGCTGCTTTATTGATTGTAGAGTTCCATTTCCTTACTAAATCATCTAAATTCAGTGTTGGAGAGGTAAGTTGAGGGAGTATGTTATTCAGGAAAGCTTCTTTGTTGAGGCACCTGAATTGGGGGCCATGTTGATCAGCGTTAGTTAAGTTTTGTTCAGTAAGTGGGATTGGTAGGTCAAAACTTAGTAAGAAGTGGTCAGACCAAGGTACCTGCGTTGAGCTAGGCGGGGAGTAGTTTGGGTGTTCAGTAATAGATTTTGGGAGGAATATCATATCAATAATATTTCCCTTGATATGGGTGTTGTTGTTTGTTGATAGCCTAGGTCAGTGATGGCTAACCTTTTTGAGCCCGAGTGCCCAAACTGCCGCACAAAACCAAAGAATTTCCTCAAAGTGCCAGCACGTCAATTAAACCTTAACAACAATATTTTAGAGCCTTATAATGATGTTCCAGATCACCCATTTTGTGCAAGGATACTGGGGCGTTACAAATTACACAACACTTGTCTTTCACCATGATGAAGAAGTAGTCCATTTCCCATTCATCATGAAAGTGGTAGGTTTTGCTCTTCTTTGGAACCCAGCTCCCGCGCGGGTCCTATAATCTCGCGAGAGAGGACGGCGCATGAGCTCTAGCGTGCAGCTTCTCGGCGAGAGGCGCGCAGAAGCTCCGACCGGAAGGGGAAGCGCGGGGCCGGGCTGGGGCCTTTCTCCTAGCACAGGGGTCTGCAACCTTTAAGACATAAAGAGCCACTTGGACCCGTTTCCGAAGGGAAAAAAAAAACTGGGAGCCGCAAAACCATTGCGACATTTAAAACAAATCTAACACTGCATATATTGTTTCTTACAGTGTACCATCATAATCACAATCACAATCATAGCCTGAGGTAAATATGAGGGCCCAAATGTAATCCACATTATAAATATATTATTATATTATTGTCACTTTTCTTTTAATATTTTTTTGACCCCCCTCAGAACTACTTTTCATAGAAAACGTTAAATTTAGTACCGTATTTTCCGGCGTATAAGACGACTGGGCGTATAAGACGACCCCCTACTTTTCCTGTTAAAATATAGGTGTTTGGCCTATACTCGCCGTATAAGACTACCCCTCTTCCAGCGCACACCAAAAAAAATACGCCGGAAAATACGGTTAATTAATCACAACAAGTAACAATATTTGATTTCAAAATTATGATGATTTTGTAGTCAAATCACTAATATGAAATAAATTTTTTTTTTCTACCTTTGTTGTCTGACCAATTTATTCTGTGATCATGCTGGTCCCGATCTGAAGCTTCTGCTTTCCTGTCTTCTCTTAGCTCTGTTTCTGTGGTCTATGGTCCATCTGCCATTTCTTATCTCTTCTTTCGTTTTCTTCACTTCTTTCCATCAGCCTATTTCCAGTCCCAGTAACCCTCCCCAGTATCAGCCCCTTTCCAGTCCTCACTCCCAGTACCTTCCAATGTCAACTTGCATTCCCATGATTGCCACTGGTGTCCATTCCCTTCCAGTCCCCCTCCTTCCCCACTGACCAGTCCCTTCTAGTACAAATACCATGGCAGCCCCTCTCAGATCCACTCCCTTCCAGTTCCATTCTCCCATCCCCTCGCATCAGCCCATTTGTAGCCTTAGCCCCCAGTTTTCTTCCAGGGCCAGCAGCTCTATCCTCCCCTCCCCACAATCAGCCCATTCTCAGTCAAAGCCCCCCAATCAGCTCACTTCCAGTGCTAATCCCCCCTCAACCCCATTACCAGTGCTAGCCTCCCCTAATCAGCCCAATACCACCAGTCCTACCCCCCCCATCACCAGTCCTATCCCCCCATCAGCCCATTTCCAGTCCTAACCTCACCGATCAGCTCATTTCCAATGCTAGCCCCCCATCAGTCCATTATCAGTCATACCCCCCTATCAGCCCATTACCAGTCCCAACCCCCCCCTTGATCAGTCCATTCCCAGTCCTAGCCTTCAACCCATTACCAGTCCTAGTCCCCTCCCATCTGCCCATTACCAGTGCTAGCTCCCCCATCAGCCCATTATAATCCTAAGCCGCAATGTCTCTCGCCTCTCTCCAGCATTTATCCCGTCTGTCCAGTATGTCCCTGTCTCTCCCCTTTGTGCATGCCAGCCCCCCTCCCTCCATGTCAGCCCCCGTCCTTCCATCTGTCCATGTCAGCTCCCTCCCTCCCTCCCTGTCAGCCCCACTGTCCATGTCAGCCTCCCTCCATGTCAGTCCCCCCTCTGTCCATGTCAGCCCCCTCCCTCCATCTATCCCTCCTTACATGTAAGCCCCCCTCCTTCCATCCATCCATATCAGCTCCCTCCCTCCATCCATCCATATCAGCTCCCTCCCTCCATGTAAGCCCCCCTCCTTCCATCCATCCATATCAGCTCCCTCCCTCCATGTAAGCCCCCCTCCTTCCATCCATCCATATCAGCTCCCTCCCTCCATGTAAGCCCCCCTCCTTCCATCAATCCTTATCAGCTCCCTCCCTCCATTTAAGCCCCCCTCCCCCCCCATGTCGATGGTAGCCCCCCCTCTCCCCATGTCGATGGTAGCCCCCCCCTCTCCCCATGTCGATGGTAGCCCCCCACTCCCCATGTCGACCCCCCCCTCTCCCCATGTCGACCCCCCCCCTCTCCCCATGTCGATGGTAGCCCCCCCCCTCTCCCCATGTCTTCCTCCCTTCGTCTGCAGCCGCGGCTCCCTGCCTGTTAGGGAACCGCGGCTGTGCTTGTAAAATCGTTGCGGAGCCCTTCCTTTCTTGACGGGCTCCGTGCAGCATTGTCCCGCCTCTAAAGGAAGTTGTACTTCAACTTCCTTTAGAGGCGGGACAATGCTGCACGGAGCCCGTCAAGACAGGAAGGGCTCCGCAACGATTTTACAAGCACAGCCGCGGTTCCCTAACAGGCAGGGAGCCGCGGCTGCAGACGAAGGGAGGCAGACACCTGTTTTAGCGGACCTTCCCGCATGCCAGCTGCAAGGCCTTCGCGTGCCACAGCTGGCACGCGTGCCATAGGTTCGCCATCGCTGGCCTAGGTCTTCCATGAAGTCAAGGAAAGCAATGGATTGATGTAAGGGTAGTGAGGCTAAGTTGAAATCACCAAGGATGATGTTTGGTTTCCTCAAGTGTGAATTGAATGCATACAGGGAGGAGTAGCCTAGTGGTTGGGACAAGGTACTTCAGGCCGGAAGGTCGGCGGTTCAAATCCCACTAGAGGACAGCAACCTTGGGCCGGAAGGACTGGGGTTTCTAGTCCCACAGATGCTCCTTGTGGTCTTGGGCAAGCCACTTAACCCTCCATTGCCCATGTTCCCTGTAAGTATTAGTGTATGTGTCTCAAAATCCCCATGTGTTAAATGTATCTCCCACTTGTGTTGTGACCGCTTTGATTGAAGGATAAGGCGGTATATAAATACCATTAAATAAATAAATAAAATAAATAAATATTCCAAGATTGTTGTGAGGCTAGCCTGGTTGTGGTGTTACCTTTTTTTTTTTTAAGGTGTGAATAAGGTAGACAAAGGTGAGTCAGTTGATATAGTGTATCTGGACTTTCAGAAAGCCTTTGACAAGGTCCCTCATTAGAGACGTTTGTCAAAACTAAAAAGTCATGGGATAGGAGGCAGTGTACTCTTGTGGATCAGAAACTGGTTAAAATATAGAAAGCAGAGGGTAGGGCTAAATGGACAACTTTCCCAATGGAAAAAGGTGAATAGTGGTGGCCCGCAGGGATCTGTGCTTGGTCCGCTGCTTTTTGACATCTTCATAAATGACCTGGAAAAGAGAATAATGAGTGAGGTTATCAAATTTGCAGATGACACAAAACTATTTAAAGTTGTTAAAACCCAAGAGGATTGTGGAAACTTGCAAGAGGATCTTGATAAATTGGAAGACTCGGCATCCAAATGGCAGATGAAATTTAATGTGGATAAGTGCAAAGTTATGCACCTAGGAAGGAACAACCCAAACTATGGTTACACGATGCAAAGTTCCACATTAGGAAACACCACTCAGGAAAAAGATGTAGGCTTCATTGTGGATAACATGTTAAAACCCTCGGCCCAGTGTGCAGCGGCGGCCAAGAGAGCAAATAGAATGCTAGGTATCATAAGGAAAGGAATGGAAAATAAAACAAAGGATATTATAATGCCTCTGTATTGTTCCATGGTGCAACCGCACCTTGAATATTGTGTGCAATTCTGGTCACCGTATCTTAAAAAGGATATAGCCTTATATGAAAAGATACAGAGAAGAGCCACCAAAATGGTAAAGGGGATGGAAGGATACTCCTATGAAGAGAGGCTAAAAAGGTTAGGGTTCTTCAACCTGGAAAAGAGACGGCTGAGGGGAGATATGATAGAGGTCTATAAATTAATGAATGGAGTGGAACGGGTAAATGTAGATCGATTGTTTACATCATCAGAATATAAAAAGACTAGGGTACATGCAATGAAGCTACAGGGTAACCTATTTAAGACTAATAAGAGAAAATATTTTTTCACTCAACGTGTAATCAAACTCTGGAATTTGTTACCGGAGGATGTAGTAAAAGCTGTTAGTGTAGCTGGGTTTAAAAAAGGTTTGGACAAGTTCCTGGAGGAAAGGTCCATAAACCATTATTAAAAGGGACCCAGGATATCACTGCTTGGCCCAGTACAAGCATTGAGGAACCTGTGTCTTTTGGGGAGACTTCTAGGTACTTATGACCTAGATTGGCCACTGTTGGGAAACAGGATACTGAGCTTGATGGACCTTGGTCTGACCCAAAATGGCATATCTTATGTTCTTATGTTCTCGTGTCTATAGAGGAGACAAATTGCTAGGCCTTTATTTTCAATTTTGAGGAGGTCTGTCCCATCACTATTATTCCAGACACTGATGTATGTGTTTAGGACTGCTCTGATTAATATTAGGACTCCGCCATCTCACTTTATGTCCCTGGGGCAGTTATGTAACTTGTATATCCAATTTCACTATGAGATAATATTATAATTTACTGTTTGTACTGTATTTATATTGTAATGTATTGTATTTGATCTTCCCATGCCCTCAACATGTAAGTCCTTTGTTGTCTTGTCAATCACTTTGATTGAAGGATAAGGTGGCATACAAAACTGGTTAAATAAATAAATATAGATTATATCCATTGGCTCTTAGCTGGTTTAGTAGAATGGTGTCATGTATAGTGACACTATATAGCACAATCTCCCAAGGAGCCAGAAATAAGCAAAAATAATAAAAAAGACTCCCTACAAGGCACCGCTGATGAGCATAGTTGATTCCTTAGGCACAGTTTAGGCACTGTTTGTGTCTGGTCTGTCATTCGACTGGCTCATCCTTTCTGTTTAGTTTTCCAAAAGGGAATACTGAGGTCTTTTTTCCTCTACAACGCATTTGTTTGGTGTTTATTGTTTGTTGGCTCTTCTGTTGGTGTTTATATTTGGAAACTCTGTTTTGTCTGGTTATGTTCTTTTGTTGTTTTTAATTTTTTTGGTGCCGTGTTGGGAGTCTTTTTTATTATTTTTGGTCATGTATAGTGAGCCATGTCTCATTAATGCAAATGATATCTGGGTTTTCATTTTTATGTTATCTAGAATTAATGGTATTTTATTCCTAACAGATTGTGTGTTTATTAGAATGCATTTTAGAGGTTTAGAAGGTTCACTCAGGATAGAAGGTTTGATATTATAGCTAGGGCTGATAAGGATTAACCTTGGGTAGGTTTTGTGTTTGTGGTTATTGCCATCTCTAGTATTGCAATGGTTGTGGGGATAGCACCTTTGGTTGTTGCTTGAGTGATGATGAATAATGGGGATGGGATGAACTGAGAAGGTGTTAAGGGGAGTCTGCAGTGCGTTAGAAAGTGTTGTGATGAGTAGATGAATGATGAGAGCATGTGCTATAGAGAGCTTGATTTCCATCTTTGCAATCAGGGCAAAGAGGAGATTTGAATTGAGGAAGGGACAGGGTTTTAGGAGGAATTGTACTAGACAATACAAAATAATTCAAATGGGGTCTGAGCTACCTGGAAATGCAGCAGGAGTTGAACGCCATTGAAGTGGGCTAAAGGTAGTAAAGGTTAAAAGGGGTGAAGAAAAATTATAGCATTAGTGACCACTTGGCCTAAGAGAGGGTAAACTCAACAATATCGCAGAAGTGGAATACTTCATCTGAGAGAGATCCCAGTTTGATTCAAATAGTGAGGTACAAATATGTGATCACAGTGTGAAAAACAGAGAGGTATTATATGTAGCTTCTAGAAGCGAAGTGTCTATATAGCTATGTTGCAGTATTGCAGTATTATCTGCTTAATGGAAGAAAAGATACATTTGAGTCGCTGTGAGAGAATTTTCAAATGCCCTAGTAGGATAAGAGTTACATTTATAAGCTGTTATAATTGCAGTTGTAAGATGTAGAAGCTGATGAGGATAAAGCGGAATTGTTTAACAAATATTTCTGTTCTGTTTTCACAGATAAAGAACCAGGAGCAGGACCTCAGAAAACAACCAACAAACAGGAACGGAAGCAAGGGGCATCTTGGACAATTTTCAGAAGGCTGTGTTCATGAGAAACTAGCTAAACTTAAAGTAGACAAAGCAATAGGACCGGATGGGATAAACCCTAGAATACTGAGGAAAATTGGGGACATTCTAGCAGCAACACTGACTGACCTTTTCAATGCCTCATTGGAGTTGGGAGTGGTGCTAAAGGACTAAAGAGAGGCACATGTAGTCTCTTTACACAAAAGCGGATGTGGTTGAAAACTACAGGCCAGTTAGTTTAACTTCGGTGGTGAGTAAATTATTGCAGTGCTGCTGAAAGAGAAATAGTGAGTTTTCTGGAATCCAGCCGATTACAGGATCCAAAGCAGCATGGATTCTCCAGAGGCAGGTCTTGTCAGACAAATCTGATTGATTTCTTTGACTGGGTGACCAGGGAGTTGGACTGAGGGAGAGCCCTAGATGTGGTGTATTTAGATTTCAGTAAAGCCTTTAACAGCATTCCTCACAGGTGACTTATAAACAAACTGAGCACCCTAGGGATGGACCCTAAAGTTATTGCTTGGGTTAGAAATTGGTTGAGTGGGAGGCAACAAAGGGTACAAGTAAATGGAACTCACTCTGAGAAGGAGGTTACCAGTGGTGTGCCCCAGGGATCTGTCCTTGGTCCGATTCTTCTTAACATCTTTGTTAGTGATATAGTGGAAGAGCTGTCAAGTAAGGTTTGCCTCTTTGCAGATGATACTAAAATCTGCATTAGAGTAGACACCCAGAAAGGTGTAGATAACATGAGGAGGGATTTAGCCAAGCTTGAAGAATTGTCTAGAATTTGGCAACTGAGATGTAATGTTAAAATATGCAAGGCCATGCATTTGGGCTGCAGCAATCCAAAGGAGCAATATAGTATAGGGTGTGAAGTACTTTTGTCCACTAAAGAAGAGCAGGACCTAGGCGTGCTTGTGTCCGATGATCTTAAAGTAGCTAAATAGGTAGAAAAGGCGACTCAAAAAGCTAGAAGGATGCTTGAGTGCACAGGGAGATGAATGGCCAGCAGAAGAAAGGAGGTGATAGTGCTTCTGTATAAGTCTTTGGTGCACCTTCAAAAAGATATAAACAGGCTGGAGTCAATACAGAGGGTGGCTACTAAAATGGTTAGTGGTCTTCATTGTAAAGCATATAAGGACAGGCTTAAGGATCTTAATACGTACACCTTAAAGGAAAGGTGGGATAGAGGTGATATGATTGAGACATTAAATACCTCCGTGGCATAAATGCACAGGAGGAGAGCCTCTTTTGATTGAAAGCAAGCTCTGCTATGAGAGGACATGGGATATCAGGAGTGATATGCAGAAATATTTCTTTACGGAAAGAGTGGTGGATCTGTGGAATAGTCTCCCAGTGGAAGTGGTAGCGATGAGGACAGTATCTGAATTCAAAGAAGCATGGAACAAACAGAGAGGATCTCTAAAGGAAAAAAAAAGGGGACTCTTGTACTGGTTGATATGGAAGTACACAAACAAAAGCAGGCAATGAGGTCCCTTGGAAGAAAAACTTTATTAGGTTTCTATGTTTATACAGGGAGGCTTAGTTGGGGATTGCAAGAGGGACAAATAGCGGGGATGGACAGAAAAGACCTCATAGTATATGATGGCATATAAAGACCAATATGGTCCTTCTAGTCTGCCCACCAAGGCCGCAACAGTAGGTGCACCTGTCGCTCCATGGAGTCACCTCTTCCCATGCTTTTGTTTAGGGGTGCACCCACCGCTCCATGCAGGTAACCCCTATTTGTTGAGATATAAGAGATAGTTATGATTATTTTGATTTTATCCTGTTGCTATAAAGGGATCCACTGTGTCTGTCCCATGCCATTTTGAATTCTGTTACTGTATATGCCCCACTACTTCCATTGGGAGGGCATTCCAAGCATCCACCACCTTTCAGTGAAAAAGTATTTCCTAACATTACCTTTCAGTTTACCCCCTAGCAACTTCATGTTATACCCTCTAGTTTTACAGCGTCCCTGTATTTGGAAGAGGTTTGTTTGTTCATTAATACTCTTTAAGTATTTAAAGGTCTGAATCTTATCTCCCCTGTCCCTCCTCTCCTCTAGAGTATACATATTTAGGTCTTCAAGCCTCTTCTCATACCTCTTCTGGCTCAAGCTCCAAATCATTTTGCCACCTTCCTCTGAACTGTTTCCAGTCTTTTTATATCCTTTGTGAGATATGGTCTCCAAAACTGAACACAATATTCCAAATGAGGCCTCACCAGTGACCGATACAGTGGCATTAGTACCTCCTCCTTTCTGCTGGTAATTCCTCTCTGTATGCAACCCAGCATCCTTCTGGCTTTTGCCACCACCTTGTCACAATTTTTTGCCACCTTGAGATGCTCAAAAACAATCACTCCAAGGTCCTTCTCCTGGCCCATGCACACCAACCTCTCGCCCGCTATTGCATACAGTTCCCTTGGATTTCTGCTTCCTAAGTGCATGACATTGCACTTCTTCAAAATAAATCTTAACTTCCAAGCATTAGACCATTCTTCCAGTTTTTGTTGATCTTTCCTCATGTTATCCACAATCTCACTATTTTCAACTGTTTTGATTAGATACTCATTACTTGTACATTTTATCTGAATGTTTTCATTCATTCCAGTCCTTTCTTCCCATCCCCACCATCACAGCCAACTTAGGTTGGACTTCACCTCCATTTCTTATGGCTTCATTCTGCTTTTTCCACTCTGTTGCAAAGTTTTGTGTCATCCTCAAAAAGACAGACTTTTCCATTCAGTCCTTCAGCAATATCACTCACAAATACATCGAACAGTACTGGTCCCAGGACTGAACCCTGCGGCATACCACTACTCACCTTCCTTTCATCCGAGTGAGTTCTGCTTACCATCACCTTCTGTCATCTGTCAGTCAACCAACTTCTGACCCAGTTCACCACCTTGGGACCCATCTCCAAGCTTTTTATTTTATTGATAAGCCTCCTATGAGGAAAAGTATCAAAAGTGTTGCTGAAATCTAGGTAGAAATAAGGAAAGCTATGAGTCCAATTTAGAGAGAAAGGTAGAGGTGGACTTGTCAGGCAGTCTATAGATAGCAGCTATCCAGAGATGTAAGGAATTAAAAAGACGTTGAAGGAGAAAAAGGAGTGAGACTGAGGTAAAGGGAGGGGTTGAAATTGGCAGGAAGGAGAAAGCAGAGACCCCATTACCACCACTGCGGACAGTGGCACTATTTGAAGAACTATTTGAAGAATTCAGTTTACAGGTTTATACCCAGAAAGGGATACGGAGTGGCTTGCAAATGATATAATTATTAATTTTACATTCAGGTACAGTGGATATTTTGTTATCACTTGGAGAACTTATAATTTAATTTCCTACCTGAGGCAATGGAGGGTTAAGTGACTTTCCCAAATCATGAGGAGCGACTAAGTATTTTCAACTGTTTTGATTAGATACTCATTACTTGTACATATTATTTGCATTTTTTTTGTTCATTCCAGTCCTTTCTTCCCATCCCCTTCATCACAGGCATCTTAGGTGGAACTTTCACCTCCATTTCTTATGGCTCCATATCACTTTTTCTTCCTTTTTCTGATACTCCATAACCTTCTTCCCGCTCACCTTCAGCTCAAATCCTACTCTCCTTATCACCTTCTCTCTACCTATCCCATTTCTCCTCCTGTCTTGTCTTCCTCCCTTTCCTCAGTTCTTGAACCTTACCTTTTTCTTCCTTTCATTCATCCCTCTCCCATCTCTCTTAAACAACCTCATCCTCATTTCCGCCATTCCTGCATTCTTTTCCTTCTCCTTTTTTCATCTGGTGACATTAATCCTAACCCTGGCCCCGCAAGACTTTTCATCTCAATCCTGATCCTCACTCAACGGCTCTAATCTCATCCATTTTCCTCTTCTTTCTTCCTTCCTCTTCTATCCCCTTTTCTTGTGCGTTATGGACTGCTCATTCCATAGCTAATAAACTCCCCTTTACCCATGATCTCTTCATTTCTAACTCTCTTCAACTTCTAGCTCTTATTGAAACCTAGCTCCTCCCTGATGATACTGCTTTGGTCACTGCTGTCTCTCATAGCAGCTACCAATTAATGCACACTCCTCATGCCAATGACTGCGGTGGTGGTGTGGGGTTTCTGCTTTCTCCTTCTTGCCAATTTCAACCTCTCCGTCTACCTCAGCCTCACTCCTTTTCCTCCTTTGATGTACACTCCATTCATCATTTTAATCCCTTACATCTCCAGATAGCTGCTATTTATAGACCGCCTGACAAGTCCACCTCTACCTTTCTCTCTAAATTGGACTCATAGCTTTCCTTATTTCTCGGTTCTTCTTCCCCTTTCTTTATTCTTGGTGACTTAACATTCATGTTGATAACCCTTCTGACCTCTATGCTTACACTTACCTCCTCACTTAGACTACAGCTTTGCTCTTAAGAACATAAGAACATAAGATATGCCATACTGGGTCAGACCAAGGTCCATCAAGACCAGTATCCTGTGTCCAAGAGTGGGCAATCTAGATCACAAGTACCGTAAAAGACAACGCTTGTATAGGGGCAAGGAGTGGATTTCCCAGGTCCCCTTTAATAATGGTTTATGGACCTTTCCTCCAGGAACTTGTACAAAGCTTTTTTAAACCCAGCTACATTAACAGCTTTTACTACATCCTCTGGTAACAAATTCCAGAGTTTGATTATGGGTTGAGTGAAAAAATATTTTATTTTTTTAGTCTTAAATAGGTTACACTGTATCTTCATTGCATGTCCCATAGTCTTTCTATATTTTGATGGCATAAACAGTCGATCTACATTTACCCATTCCACTCCATTCAGTAATTTATAGATCTCTGTCATATCTCCCCTTAGCCATCTCTTTTCCAGGTTGAAGAGCCCTAACCTTTCTAACCTCTCCTCATAGGGGTATTCTTCCATTCCCTTTACCATTTTGATGGCTCTTCTCTGTAACTTTTCTAATAATGCTATATCCTTTTTAAGATACAGCGACCAGAATTGCACAAAATATTCAAGGTGCGGTTGCAGCATGGAACGATACAGAGGCATTATAATAGCCTTTGTTTTATTCTCCATTCCTTTCCTTATAATTTCTAGCATTCTATTTGCTTTCTTGGCCGCCGCTACATACTGGGTAAAGGGTATCAACCTGCTATCCACAATGACGCCTAAATCTTGTTCTCGGGTAGTGGTTCCTAATGTGGAACCTTGCATTGTGTAACCATAGTTTGGGTTGTTATTCCCAGGTGCATACCTTTGTACTTGTGCACATCAAATTTCATCTACCATTTGAACATCCAGTCTTCAAATTTATCAAGGTCCTCTTGCAATTTTTCACAATCCTCTTGGGTTTTAACAAATTTGAATAATTTTGTGTCATCTGCAAATTTGATAACCTCACTGATTATTCCCATTTCCAGGTCATTTATGAATATGTTATAAAGCAATGGACCCAGCACATATCCCTAGGGTACTCCACTATTGACCTTTCACCATTGGGAAAATTGACCATTTAGCCCTACCCTCTGCTTTCTATCTTTTACCAGTTCCTGATCCACAATAGTACACTGCCTTCTATCTCATGATTTTTTTTATTCCGCCAAGAATCTCTCATGAGGGACCTTGTCAAAGGCTTTCTGAAAATCTAGATACACTATATCAACTGACACACCTTTGTTTACCTGTTTATTCATACTTTCAAAAAAAAAACCATAACAGATTAGTAGGACAGGACCTTCCTTAGCTAAAGCCATGTTGGCTGACTCCCATTAAGTCATGACTATCTACATGTTCAGTAATTTTTCTTCTTTATAATGGTTTCTACCATTTTTCCTGGTACTGATGTCAGGCTCACCGGTCTATAGGTTCCCGGATCACCCCCAAACCCTTTTTAAATATTGGCATTACATTGGCCATCCTCCAATCTTCAGGTATTACACATGATTTTAATGATAGTTCACATATTACTAATAGTAGGTCTGCAATCTCAAATTTCAGTTCTTTCAATACCCTTCGATGTATACCATCCAGTTCAGGTGATTTGTTACTCCTCAGTTTATCAAATAGTTATAATACATCTTTCTGGTATATCAATATTTTTTTCAGTTCTTCTGCGACATCACCTTTAAATACCATTTCAGTCATGGGTAACATCCCTACATCTTCCTCAGCAAAGACCAAAGTAAAGAATTCATTCAGTCTCTCTGTTATGGCCTTGTCCCCTCTTAGTGCCCCTTTTACCCCTCTATCATAAAAATGGTCCAACTGACTCTCTCACAGGTTTTTTGCTACTAATGTACTTGAAAAAGTCTTTATTATGTGTTTTTGCTTCCACAGCAAACATTTTCTCCAATTCTCTCTTTGCCTCCCTTATCAATGCCTTTCATCTAACTTGCCAGTGCTTATGTTGTTTCCAGTTTTCTCCAATTCTCTCTTTGCCTCCCTTATCAATGCCTTTCATCTAACTTGCCAGTGCTTATGTTGTTTCCAGTTTTCATCATTTGGTTCCTTTTTCTATTTCCTGAAAGATACTATTTTGGCAACAACAGCTAAATACAGCTAAATAAAACAGCCTCTCTGACCTCACCTTTAAACCATGCTGGCAGTTGTTTGGATTTCCTTCCACTTTTCTTAAAGCATGGAATATAGCTGGTCTGGGATTCCAAGATAGTGTTTTTAAACAACACCCATGCTTGATGTAAATTTTTAAACTTTTTAGCTGCTCCTCCTAGTTTTTTCTTATCTATTTTCCTTATTTTATCATAGTCTCCCTTTTGAAAGTTAGAAGGTAGTACTGTGGATTTGCTTGTCATCCTTCTTCCATTTATTAAATCAAACGTGATCGTGCTATGATCACTATTGCCAAGTGGCCCCAATACCCTTATTTTTTGCACCAAATCCTGTGTCCACTAAGGACTAGGTCCAGAATAGCTTTCCTTTTTATCGGTTCATGAACCAGCTGCTCCAAGAAACATTTATTTCATCTAGAAACGTTATCTCCCTAGCATGTCCTGCCATGACACTGACCCAGTCAATACCAGGGTAATTGAAATCACCTATTATTATTTCTGTGCTGTAACTTTTGTTAGCTTCCTTGATTTCTTTGAGCATTTCATCATCCATTTGTTCATTCTGGCCAGGTGTTTGATAGGATGCCCCCACTGTCATCACCTTCCCCTTCTTACATGGAATTTCAATCCATAGAGATTCTATAGTGTATTTTGTTTCCAGCAAAACTTTAATCCTTTGTGACCCAACACCCTCTCTAACACAAAGTGCGACCCTTCCACCAATTTGATCTGCTCTTTCATTATGATATAGTTTGTACCCAGGTATCACTGTATCACACTGGTTGTCCTCCTTCCACCATGTCTCTGAGATATCAATCATATCCAACCTCTCATTTAGTGCACCATATATTCTAACTCTTACATCTTATTTTTTAGACTTTATTCCAGAAGATTATACTCACAAGTAACATAATAGCAGAGTAACATAGTATATGATGGCAGATAAAGACCAGTATGATCCATCTAATCTGCCCAGCAAGGCAGCAAGAGCAGGAATTGTAGATCTACTTCCAGTTGTAGCAGTCTCTTTTGGTAGTCCTTCAAAACTGAGCTTCACAGAGCTCTGACTGACCTATTTATACTTAGGCTTCTATGGTAAAGGCTTACCAATTCCCTGGGTGATTCACACATCACTTGGTTTGATAGAAGGAGCCTTTTAAATTACCCCTTTGATCTGTCACTTGCCTTTAACACCTATTTAAGGCTTCACGGATCTTTTGCCTCCTAATTGGGAGGGCTCTTTGTAAAGGTCATTAGAAACAAGTTTATTTGTCTTCTACTCAGAGATTTCTATTTGCATGCTAAGCTATATTCTGATTTAAGTATAAAAGCTCTCTAGAAACAAATTTATTTCATTAACTATTTACTCTAATTTACTTTCTAGGTTAAGCTATACTTTTATTTGATTTAAATGGAAATTTCTCTAGAAACAAATTTATTTCAAAGTCTATTTACTCTTATTTTATGTTCTATGCTAAGCTATACTCTGCTTTGAATTAAATACTAAGCTCACTGGTGGTACTAAGACCTGACTGACTCAGCAAAAACATTGAATTCTAAAATACACAGATTTATCAGCTTTAACCCCAAGAAGTCCCTTTTACACCAAGATTTAGAGTTTATTCTAGAAGATTATACTCACAAGTGTAGCTCTACTTCCAGTTATAGCAGTCCCTTTTGATAGTCCTTCAAGACTTTTCTGAACCCACTCATCAGCACGACCATTGCCTTGACCTTGTTTTCTACCCTAATTTCTATATGCAGCCTATCTGCAACCTCATACGATCATTCAACGTCGAATGCATGATCTATGCTGATGACGTTCTACTTTACAAATCATTTCAGATTGTTTCATAAATATACCGTGAAGATAATGAAAACTTTTAGAAGATAAGCACATTTTCTACCTTATAAATATGTTTTTGAGACACTAGAAAAACGGAACTTTTAGAAAAATAGAAAAATTTAAGAACAATTTGGTGAATTTATAAAGCACAACATTTTTGGAAAACTCCAGTGAATATTATATGGTCGTTGATGCGAGAAGGTATTTGGCTTATGAATCAATCTAAAGCAATACCAGTGTGAGTCTGAGACCATTATTCACTTGAAAATTAACTTATCAGTTACACCCATTCAACTTGTGAAGATCTTGATTGACAGTGCTGTTCACCATCAGATTCTTAAATATTTATTGAGGGTCTCCCTCTTTGGCAACATGGTAAAATCAACATACCATAAAATCAAGTCTCTCAAACATCTACATCCCCTACTTCAACCAGACGACTTTAGAACAATCTTTCAGGCACTAACCATACCTCATCTGGACTACGCCAATGCAATCCTCCAAGGACTCTCACAATCCACCCTGAACCCACTCCAACTTGCCATGAACACTGCAGCAAGAGTTCTAAATGGAACCTCAAGGCGAGACCACATAACACCCATCCTCAGAAGTCTTCACTGGCTCCCAATTCATTACAGGATCACCTTCAAGATCCTACTACTAACATTCAAGTCCATTAACGGTCTCGCTCCCTCTTCACTTGCTGGCCTCACGCACATCACCCCCCCCCCCCAAATAGAACCAGACGTTCTACTACAATAAACACCTTAGTAATCCCCAAAGAAATGACCCACTATACACATGCAACTGTAAACAGGGCCTTCAGTCTCTGTGCACCCAGATGCTGGAATGCTCTTCCACCTAATATACGAGCAATCCAGGACCTAACCAAATTCAGGAAGGCACTGAAGCACTACCTCTTCCTCAAATGCTACCCGGAAGAAGGTACACTAACCCCCCCATCCACAACAAGGCTTCACAACCACATGTAACCGCCCTCAATGCGATCCATATACGTGTAAATGCTTTTCTGTTAGCCATTCAGATGTAATTAGTTAAGACTGTTATCCAAGTTGAGTTACCTGTTCTATGTAGTTACGGTGTAACCCCCCACTGTAATATGCTCCTATGTTCCATGTAAACCGCACTGATATCGAAGAGCGCGGTATATAAGAGAAATAAATAAATAAATTAATTAAATAATTGTTTACCCTCTAATATCTATATCTCAGTTTTTCCCTTATCTGACCATCACCTGATTAGTTTCACTCTTCATCTCTCCCCACATCAATCTTGCCAAGTTTCCTCCGACCGATCGATTAGCTCTCTCCACTTTTGTCTCATCGCCTCTCTCCTCCATTTTGTCTTCTAGCTCAGTTGATCAGGCTATTTTTTCCTATAATGCTGTTCTCTCCTCTGTTCTGGATTCTCTTGCTCCCCCTATTGTATGTCCTATGAGGCACACTATACCTCAGCCCTGCTGTCTTCAACTACTCACTACCTTTGCCCATTCAGCTGAGAGTATTTGGCTCAAATCCCGCTCCCTTTCTGATTTTCTTCACATCATATTCATGCTTACTTACTTCCAATCTGCCTTAGCACTTGCCAAACAAAACTACTATGTCCATCTAACTAACTCTCTTGCCGCTGTCATTCATCATCTCTTCTATACTCTCAACTCTCTCCTCAAGGCACAGCCGCATCCAACACCTTTCTCTTTCTGCCCAAACCCTTACTGACTATTTCCATAACAAATGCCAAAAGATTATACTCCAGTTCCCCTCAAGATCAGCTTCATCCCCTCTTCTCCCTCTTCAGTACCAGCTTTTTCCCTCAATCTCTTTTGCCCTTTCTTCCTTTTCTAAGACCTCCAAAGAGGAAACCTCACATCTTCTTTCCTCCTCTAACCATACTACCTGTTCCTCTGATCCTATCCCCACCCATCTCCTTAGCTCCATCTCCTCCTCTGCCATCCCTTCCATCACACACATTCTCAACCTATCATTCTCTACTGCAACTTTCCCTGCAGCCTTCAAGCATGCTCTGGTCACACCTCTCCTCAAGAAACCATCATTTGACCCTACTTCTCCTTCTAATTATCAACCCACTTCCCTTCTTCCCTTCATTTCCAAAATTTTTGAATGTGCAATTCTCTGCTATTGCCTTGATTTTCTTTCCTTTCAAGCCATCCTTGATCTATTTCAATCTGGCTTTTGTCCATTACACTCCACTGAAACAGCCCTTGCTAAAGTCTCCAGCCACATTCCTGGCTAAATCCAAAGGCCTTTACCCAGTCCTCATTCTTTTTGACCTTTCTGCTGTTTATGACACTGTACACTACCACTTTCTCCTTGATACATTGTTCTCACTTGGCTTTAGGGGCTCCGTACTGTCCTGGCCCTCTTCTTATCTCTCACATCGCTCCTTCAGTGTCTGTTCTGGTGGTTCCTCCTCTACTGCTATCCCTCTCTCAGTTGGCGTACTCCAAGGGTCTATTTTAGGCCCTCTCCTTTTCTCACTCTATACCCAATCCCTTGGTGCTCTCATCTCCTCCCATGGCTTTCAATATCATTTTTATGCTGATGACTCTAAGCTCTATCTATACCTGATATTTCTCTTACACTCCAAACCCATATATCTACCTATCTGCCATTTCTGTCTGGATGTCTCACCACCATTTGAAATTGAACATGGCCAAAAACAAACTTCTTATTTTTCACCCTAAACTCTCTTCCCCCTCTTTCCCCCTTCTTCCCTTCTCTATCTCTGTTGTTAACCCTCTTCTACTTCCTGTTCCTCAGACCGTAACCTTGGAGCCATCTTTGTCTCCTCCCTCTCCTTCTCTACACATATCCAACAGATAGCAAAAACCTGTCATTTCTTTCTCTACAACATTAACAAAATGCACCCCTTCCTTTCTGAACAAAACTATGAAAACACTTATCCAGGGGGCGGAGCCTGATGTCCAGCGGGATGGTCGCATAACGCTGAGGCTCCCGAGAGGCCTACTCAGAATCCTGAATTAACACCGGACATACTTGGAATTTCTACTCTGATCTTGCCGGGGCACATTGGTGAGATGGCGGGGACCAAACCCACGCGCCTGGAATTTGGATCTCCAGCGGCTTCTCACGGCAAACGTTCCAAAACTGAACCCCCGTCCCCGCAGAAGGGGCTGGCCTTTCGCGAGGGCCCCGAAATGCAGCAGGAAATCCTCGCAGAGATTAGAGGGGTCAAAAACCTCGTGCAATCAAACGGTGAAGCACTCCGAGCGCTGCGGGAAGATCTTGGTGTGCTGCAAAGCAAGCTAGAAGGGCTTTCTTCGCGTCAGGACAAAATGGAGAGCATATTGGACTCCCATGCGGCCCGGTTGTCCAAACTCGACAAAGTTGAACGTCAGGTGCGGGCCTTGCAGAAAGAAGTGGAAGATGGCAATAATAGAGCGCGCCGCAACAACATACGACTCGTGGGCATACCGGAGGGAGCGGAATCGGGAGACATGAAAGAGTTTTTATGCAAAATCCTCCCTTCCCTGCTCCAAATCACCTTTACCAAAGATTTGGAGATCGATCGCGCTCATCGTGTACCCACAAGCATAACGCTCAACAGGAAGACCCCGCGGCCTATCATTTTTCGACTTTTGAGATATCAACACGTGGAGCAAATTCTAAGTGCCTCTCGGGCAAAGGGCCATATGGAGTTTGAGAGCCACAAGATCTCCTTCTATCCTGACTTGGCTAAACCCACGGTCGACCGCCGAAAGCGCTTTCTGGAATTCCGGCCGAGGCTTCAACAACTACAAGCACGCTATGGCCTGATGTACCCGGCCAAGCTCCGAGTCACGCTTCACAATCAGACAAGAACATTTGAGGACCCTGATCTACTAGCGGAGTTTTTGGACTCCAAAGAAGCCGACTTGATGCGCTGACTTCCAGAATATTCCTGCAAGTATTCTCATATCCGCTGTACCTGCCATATTGGATCTGCCGCAGCCCAGCAACGAGTCTGGCGAGGGCAGTTTGTTTGCCTTACTTTTGATGATATCTGTGACCCGACTCCATCTACCCACAGTAGCCTCGATGAGTATCAGAGACAGTGTTAATTATGGACTCTGGTGTTTCTTTTCCTTTTTTTTTTTCATGTCTTTCTATTTCCTCTCTAGGGCCTCCTCCCGCAGACATCTGGTCGCCATATTCTTTGGGGGTTTTGCTTCTTCTCTAAGATACTTTGGTACATACTTTCAATATGGGGTGTATTAGCCAGCATACTCGGTGATTATGTCATTGTTGCACAGATTCTGATTATGTTGTATGTTTTCAAGCGCCCTTACCTAAAATGTCTATTACCGATTGATGGCACCATGTAAGATTTTCTCATTGAACGTAAAAGGAATCAATAATCCGATAAAACGGAAGAAAATCCTAAGCTACCTAAGTCAGGAAGCTGCGGATCTGATTTTTCTCCAAGAAACGCATTTAAATTCGAAGGAAACTCTTAAACTCAATATTAAACCTTACATGGTGGCCGCCTATTCCCCAGCCGCTTCTAAGAAATGTGGGGTTGCCGTACTGGTTAGGAAATCTTTGCATGCTACTATTATAGCGACTAGCTCAGATACAGAAGGTAGATGGTCCAGAGTTCACCTCAAGATAGGTAGCCTTGAAGTTACATGTATATACCTTTACGCTCCTAATGTGGATGACCCTGCCTTTTTGCTACCATTGCTCAGGTTGCGCAGGCCTCTGCTAATACTTCATTGATAATTGGGGGAGATTTCAATCTAGTCCTTGATCCCCTGATTGACAAACAGCCGCCTAGGACAAGTGGTCCCCCCAAGAGTTCACACCACGCTTACCTCCCTGATCAAAGATCTTGCTTTAGTTGATCTATGGAGGTTACTACACCCCAATGAGCTTGACTTCACCTTCTTCTCTTCCCCTCACAAATCCCAGTCTCGCATAGACTTCTTTCTAATATCAAAACTGTTAGTTCCTCAGGTGGACACTGCAAAGATTCACTCCCAACATATTTCAGATCATGCTGCTATTTCCTTTCAATTACACACTACTGCACCCCAATGGAATTCGGGGGCCTGGTTCTTTGATAGAGCCCTGTTAACTCAGCCAGAGTTATACTCTTGCGGCCTTTAACACTCTCATTCTATCACTGGGCCCGAACGTCTGTCCTCCGGACGGACTCCCGCTATGGAATAACCCCAGAATTCAAGTCCTAATAGAGCGATAGCATGGAAACCCTGGTACTCAAGGGGGATCTGGACACCCCAACAGCTTTTCTCTGCAGCTCGTTGGAAAACCTTTTCTGATTTACAAAAGGAATTTGCGTTACCAGCGAAACACTACTTTCAATTGATGCAGCTTCAACACTGCCTCCACAGTGCTCGAATCATGCCGCCCTCTGCCCCTACTGAGGACGGGCTATTAGAGATAGTTCACTCTATTAGTCGTACACATGGGGTAGCCTCTAACTTTTATAAAATATTATGTCAGGGTACAGACACGGCCACTTTTAGAGCCCAACAAGCCTGGGAGCGCGAACTGCAAACCACTTTAACCCCTGTGCAATGGAGCGTTTTCTGGAGCAAAGTAGTGCGGGTTTCCCGGTCTGCCTCTGTTACCCAAACTTTCTTCCTTTTGCACACAGATGCTTTTATACCCCAGGAAAAAATAGCCAAATGGAACATCACTGCTAGGGACCAGTGTTGGTCTTGCCATACTGCTGTGGGAACCTTCGCTCATGTTATTTATGAATGTCCTCAACTGCAGGTTTATTGGGGGCGGGTCTGGGGTTGTATTCAATTTATCTTACACCTTCACGAACCTCTCTCTTGGAAGATTGTGGGACTCCGTTCAGTGGCGGAGGTCCCCTCTCTTCCTAAGAAGGGTCGCTTTCTCCTTGATTTCATGCTGGGTATAGCCATATGCTTAATCACGAGGAATTGGAAGGATAGCTTTCGACTTACTGTCAATGAATGGTGGAACCTCATCTGCTTATATAGTAAATATGAGCAGATACCTCGGAGAGCTATTCCCCATGCCCAAACTCACTCTCGCTTGTCTAAATGGCAGATGCTTAATGATTATGTACAATCTGCTCATTGCTCCGACATGTCTGTTTAATGTGCACTCATCATGTTTCAGATCACCGTTAGGTTTTGTAACACAATAATGTAAGTACACGCCCGCTTCGGGAATGATTAGTTTTCTAGAGAAGAAGCAGGGGGGAGGGGGGTGGCAGGGGTTTACTTTGGTGTATGTATTACACTTTCTGTATCTGTCTTTTAGCTGTATGTCTTCCTTTTCCTTTGTTGTTATAAAACGAAAATAAAGAATTTAAAAAAATAAAAAAAAAGAAAACACTTATCCACTTTTTAGTCACTTCTTGCCTCGACTATTGCAACCTCCTCCTTGCTGGTCTCCCTCTGAGTCATCTTTCTCTCCTTCAATCTGTTCAAAAGTCTGCTGCACAGCTAATCTTCCGCCACCCCAGTATACTCATATAACCTCTCTTCTCAAGTCACTTCATTGGCTTCCCTTCCATTTTCAATTCAAACTTCTCTTTCTGACCTACAAATGCATTCATTCTGCTGCTCCTCTTTACCTTTCTTCTTTCCTCTCTGCTCTCTCCTCTCTCCCTATACCCCTCCTCATGAACCCCACTCTTCCACTAGCTTGCTTCTCTCTATGCCTTTCTCTTCAACAGCCAATTCCAGACTTCGATCTTTTCATCTTGCTGCTCCTTCTGCCTGGAACAAATTACTTGTATCTTTATGTCAGGTTTCATCTCTCCCCCTTTTCAAATTCATGCCTCATCTCTTTGAGGATGCTTTTGGATCTTAATCCTTTGTTCTCCTTCTGTCTCATTAGCCTTTCCTACTGTACTCTTGTTCTCATCTACTCTACTGTCTGCTTGATTAGATTGTAAACTCTGATGAGCAGGGGCTATCTTTTATATGCGTCTTTACAGCGCTGCGCAGCCTTGTAGCACTATAGAAATGATAGTAGTAGTAGTGATAGTGGTATTTGAACCGGGCTCCCTTGGGTCTCAGCCTATTGCTCTAAGCAGTGAAAAGTGGTACATGCTATTGATGATACAACAAAAAAATCCTCAGACATTGTGTTTGTTTCCTATTATTTTGTTTCTAAAACATTTCTCTGTGTTTCAATTGAATATATATTCCTCATCATCAAGCCTCGTATAACACACTAACATAGTTTTGAACACATGGACCTAAGCATTTGTTTTCTAACTTAGATGACTGACCTATGCAAAGTTATCTTTTATTTTTACTGAATTCCTCCTCTTATGCCCTTTTACTCCTGGGAAATTTTATAATCGCCTATTTGAAAACATAAAACATTATTCTCAAAGCTCGAGTCACTTATGAAATTACACCCAAAGTGGATATGCTGCCAAACAGTTCTCCTTCCTTGTATCATAGCAAAACTCATGTTCAATTAAGTCGATATATCTTACTACTACAAAGCACCAAATTACAGCTAAGGGCCTACACTGCCATATGAGTTACCACCAAAAAAGTAATAAGGACGTTGTGACTAAAGGCTGAAAATGATTTATGGTCTTCTGAAGCATCACTACACTGTCAATCGGCAGTCTTCTCTGCATCACGCCTAATGAGCACATCTACTCAGGTACCAAAACAAAAATGCATATGAAGGATGTCTGAATCAGTGGGTATCAGGTGGCAGTAGGAAATGTAAGAAAAACCTTTACAATTATATAGAACATACACGTAAAAGTAGGCCATTTTGTAATGGACTTTTCATGTGCACAGTATATGCTTTTTATAAAATTACCTCACACGCAAAAGTACACATAGAGCAATTAGGCATATAGACTGCTGTGGGTGAATCTCTTCATAAAGAAAGAGAATAAATCCTAATAAAGAAAAACATAAATAACGAATATGTATAAGTAACTTTAGGTGTGATTAGTGGAAGTTTGGGTGGGGCATGTGTGCACATACTTTCCATGGTCATATTTACACCTGCCCCTGAGCAGATATAAATTTCTGCAATTTCAGCCTAGTTGCGATTTCTTCTGGATTTGTGCTACTGTTTTATGAAGACACAAAAGTGGCTATGTCCCATTATAAAACTGTCTATAAATAGATGCCCATGCGGCTTCACACAGGCAACCTGTTTTAAAATTACTCTTTATTGTCGCAGAAATTCATCTGAGACCAGCTAACGGAATGTACTCGTATATGCCAGTCTTACATTAAAAGCTAGCAATGAAAATGAATTGATAAAAACAAAAGGAGTTTCTATTCAAAAGTACTTGTGTAGTCGGTGGCGGGTCGACTCACAAGCAATTTTTAAATTAGAAATTCCAAGATGTTGAATGGAAAATTTTGGACACATAGAGCCAGATCCCAGAAGGGGCCCGTCCAGACCATCCGGACGCCACCAAACAGGATGGGCCCACTAGGACCTGAATCTGCACCACAGAAGCCAGATGTTCCCATGGGTGCAGGATCAGGCCCTCAGATAGCCTGGTGTGCCCTGCTGCATCATGGGAGACTTCCTCCTTGCTCCACAACCAGCCCACCATGGTACCAACCCCTATTTCCCTGCTGCCTGAGCCTCGAATGGGGCAGCCGGGGCTCAGATTTGGCAGCAGGTACTCACCTCCAGTGCTGCCATTGCTCCTGTGGGACTGCCAGGATGGTGCAAAAGGGCACCCTGCATTTATTCCACCTCCAAGGTGGAATAAACTGGGTGCCTTCTTGGTGCTCTCTGGATGTACAGAGCCATGACCTGAATTGGCCCTGTACATTTGAGGCCTTTCCCAACCCCCCCTCCACCTACTCTCCACCTCCGTGCTGTCCCTGTCCAGATCTCCCCACACTGAAGCTGTGTGAGTGCTGGTAGATCACTCTCGGGAATGAGGACCAGATGGCTAGCGGGGCTGCACATCCCATCAGGACGTATAGCTCCACTAGTCGCCTTACAGAATCGGGCCTATAGTCAGATGGCCAAAGTGTTTCATCCAAAAAAGGGGCAGGATTTGGGGCATTAGATGCATCTGATACACCTACACAGTAATATTCAGCTATTAAGCGGGGAACTTTAAAAAGATTTTTTGCATATACAGGGTGGCCCAAAAAAAGTGAGAACATCTCCTAGCATATAAGTTATTTAAAAATACAATTTAATTAACTATATTTTTTCATGTATTTTTTTGCCAAGTATTTAGCTAATCAGAAATTATGTTCAATGTGTCCTCCTTGCTTCTCAACCACTTTTTCTAAGCGTCGACGCCACTCATTTATGCTTCTGTCAATAAAGTGCTGCCCCAGATTTCTCCATTCCTTGGTTATTGCCAACTTGAGCTGCTCAACTGTGGTAAATTTTTGCCGAAGGTAGACTTTTTCTTGCAAAGCACCCCATATGGCATAATCTACTGGGTTTAAATCAGGATTGTTCGGTGGCCACATGTCTGGCTCAATGAAATTTACATTCTCCTGACGAAGAAAGTTGATCGTATTTCTGGTTGTGTGAGATGGGACTCCGTCCTGCTGAAATGTCCAGTTATGGCGACCACATGTAGCTTGAATTACGGGCAGTAAACCTTGTCCTATAACACGTTCACAATAATATCTACTGTTTAATTTGGCACCTGGTTCAATGAACACAACACTAGTTTTCCCCATTTGAGACACACCAACTGATACCATGATACCGCGGCTGAAATGGTCATGTTCTCATATAAGTCGTCTTTCTGGAACTTGATTTTTCTTTGTTTCAAAGGAATAAACACGATCATTTTGAGAATTAACTGGAGTAGCAATGGTGAATATCTTTTCTTCTGTAAACCAGATGCTTCGTACACTTCTCTCATTAGAAAACCGTTCAAGTAGCTGCCGACTGCGTTGCAAGCATTTCAATTTGAAATTTTCATTGAGCTTTTACCCGATCACACGCTTGTATGTTTTAAGTTGTAGATCTTACTTTAAAATACATTGACGAATGTGGTATACCAGTTTCTCTTTCTATTTCCCGTGGACGTTTGCAACTGTGAGGATCATCATCTTGACTGCAGATCAGCTCACTCACCAGCTCAGTGTTCTGTTGTGTTCTAGCAGACCTTAGTCGACAACTTCCGGGTTTACGCTCCGTTATACAGTTGTCCATTTTATTGATAACACAGGTACACTAAAAAATTTTTTTTTAAACTGCCTCTAATGTTTCGATTGATTTTTACGTTTTTTGGTGCGCTGAATCCAAATCTGGTAACCAATTTGCTCCATCACATAGATTTTTTGCTACATTGGGTTAGCAGTTTGAGGTGAACATTTCAGATTGAGTGCGATCGAGATAAAAGTTTCTTGGATGAATTCTTTATACTAATTGTTTAGTAGTTATTCAAATAAGAATAAAGAAAATTGTAACAAGGCAGCACATAAGAATAGAGTAATGTCAACAAAACACACTGTGATGGTAGCAAAATTGTCTGCACTTAAAACAGCCACATACATGTGCACAAACATTGAACATATAAGAGCGAGGTTAGACACAAAGCAAAGCAAAGAAATGTGCAAAAAATGTTGTACAGGTATGTATGTAAGAATAGAAAACGCAAACCGCACCATTGCAATACATGAAGACAAACACCCGATGGTGTGAAAATAAAATTCTAATAAATGAGATCCGACACTGTGGTAATAACTAGCAAATTTTTATTTCAAAGTTTAGTAAAAACACGATATTTGTCAACACAGTTTAGATTTTAAAGTCATTCTTGGGTCAATCAATCTCCTGGTGGGCCCGTTTCTTCTTCCCCCGAATGCTTCTCTTGGTGCGCTGCTTGGTGTATTTTTCATCTGGGGTTTCCCGCAGCAGCAACTAGCAGAAATCAGCCATCATAGTGGTGTTCCATCTTCCTTGGTACCTTCTCTCTGCGTCCTTGATGTCCTGGTGAAACCTTTCACCTTGTTCTTCACTGTACGCCCCCAGGTTTTCGGGAAAGTAGTTCACATGGGAGTGCAAGAAATGGACTTTCAGGCTCATGTTACAGCCTTGTTCTTTGAAGGCATTGAGCATCCTGGCAACAATATCCTTATAGTTCTCATCCCGCCTGTTCCCCAAGAATTTGAGAACAACATCCTTGAAGGAATCCCAGGCTTCTTTTTCCTTCTCAGACATCGTTTCAGCGAATGCTCCATCTGAAATGAGTTTTCTTATATCAGGGCCAACAAACACTCCTTCCTTTAGCTTTGCTTCAGAAAGTCGGGGGAACTTTGAGCAAAGGTACCGAAAGCACTCACCATCTTTTGGAAGGGACTTGATGAATTGCTTAATGAGACCCAACTTAATGTGGAGAGGTGGTAATAGAATTTTATCACAAGGTACCAAGCTCTCATGAAGAACATTTTTCTCACCGGGTCTCAAATACTCCCGAATTGGCCAGTCTTTTTTCCCCCAGTGTAGGTCGCGGGACCGGCTATCCCACAAGCAAAGGAAGCAGGGATATTTGGTGAAACCGGATTGCTGCCCTAATAGCATGGATAGAATTTTAAAGTCTCCACAAATCATCCACTTATGCTCATCATAACGAATCTTCTGAAGAATCAGGGCCAAATTCTTGTATTTTTCTTGGAGAATAACAGAGTGAGCAATAGGAACTGAAGCGAATGTGTTGCCATTATGAAGAAGAACACCTTTTATGCTGTCTTTTGACGAATCAATGAACAGCCGCCATTCAGCAGGATCATACTTGAGTTTAAACTTTTCCATCACTCCGTATATATCGTTGCAAAATACCAAATCTTCGTCTTTGCTGAAATACTTCAAAAATTGTGTCTCGCGGTTGCGGTACCAATAAAAAGTTGTTCCTGGTGACAATAGATTTTTCTGTTTAAGCCGAGAACCTAGCAGTTGGGCAGCATCTTTTGGGAGTCCTAAATCCCGGACTAAATCATTCAATTCAGCTTGAGAGAAAAGTTCAGGTTTCGGATCTGGTTCAGTTTCAAACTCGGAAGTACTGGACTCATCGGGAAAAGCCATCTGATGAGTCTCATCATGATCAGAACCGTCCACACAAATATGATCCAAAGATTTTGGTGGTTCAGGCACAGGTACTTCGTTGCTATGAGGCATAGGACTAATTGCTGAGGGAAGGTTGGGGTAACTTATTACGTTCTTATTTTTTAAGTTGTATCCCTTCACAATGCAAGAGCAAAAATAGCAGTCACTGCTGTGGTCTCTTTGTTCACGCCACATCATAGGTATTCCGAAACGAAATGCTTGTTTTTTACCTTTCATCCATAAGCGTAGATCTTCCTCACATGTCTTGCACACTTTGTGAGGAGCCCACGGTTTGTCTTGATCGCCTAACTTCAAACCGAAATAGGCGAAATATACTTTTTTAATAAATGCAGAAATGTTCCTCTGCCACTTTTTCACGGTATATTCCCCACAAATAAAACAAAAACTGTCCAGAGAGTTGACGCAACCTCTGGCTCTGTGAGCCATCACAAATACACAGCACTGCAAACTACAACTGTAGTGAACCACTTCGGAATAAAGCTGGATTACGACTGAGCAAACAAAAGGTAATAATGAACTTGCAAGAAACTGAAATTTGACAGGAACGTTCATGTCGCAACCACCGTGTTTGAGCGAGCGAACGAGAACGAGGCGAGGCGAACAGGAAAGAACATGCGCCAGCGCAAGTACTGGATTTAGCCCCCCGCCTCCCAATTGTCCTGTTAATGTATAAAATGAATACAAAACACTCTAAAATATCATGAGGGAGTGTTTCTAGTTAGTTAACCATTACAACCTCTATTTTGGGCCAAGAAAATAAACTGCAGTCGGCTAAAAAGAAATTATGTGAACATTCCTTATATGGGTAAGAAATCTAATTTTGCAAGAAAACGTGATGTGATGGAACATTTTGGCTATTTTTCCTGGATTCAGCACCCCAAAATCTATAGGAATCAGTTGCAAAACTGGAGGCAGTTTTTTGGTAGTGTACCTGTGTAACCTGACTAACACTGGCTATGTCCAGGCTTTGTTTGGAAACTCATTTGTCATTCTCCTAGCACCCCACTGTTTTTCAATTCGCAAATGTTTAATCAGAATACGTTCTTCTGCAGTGATTTTGGTCATTCTGGGTAAAAATATTCAAAAAGACAGATGTAAATGATTGACAAATTAAAAAAAAAAAGATGGTGACCGTAAATTGTCGAAATAAAGACATTATATAGCTAAAAAAGGTAAATAAGTAAACTATTTAAGCTTTTAATTTACGAGATGTTCTCACTTTTTTTGGGCCACCCTGTATATGCTTACATAAAATATCTCTTAAAATAATCCATACATAAAAGTAGGCATGATGACAAGCATACACATATGTTTACCTGAATAGGTGTAAATGTATTTGGATTCGCAAGAACATAAGATATGCTGTACTGGATCAGACAAAGGGTCCATCAAGCCCAATATCCTGTTTCCAAAACTGGCCAAGCCAGGTCACAGGTACCTGATAGGTTCCTAGAAAGGTCGACAGATTCCACGTTGTTTATCCCTGGGTAAGCAGTGGATTTTTTGAAAGAATGGTTTATGGACTTTTCCTCCAGGAACTTGTTCAAATCTCTTTTAAAACAAGCTACACTAACAGCTTTACTACATCCTCCAGGAATGAATTACAGAGTTTGATTATGGGGCTTGTTTACAAAGCCGCGGTAGTGGTTCGCGATCGCGATCGCAGCCGCGGCCCCATTGAAATCAATGGGGCCGCGGCTCCGATTACGATCGCAAACCGCTACCGCGGCTTTGTAAACAAGCCCCTATGTGTTGAGTGAAAACATATTTTTTCTTATTAGTCTTAAATGGGTTACATTGTAGCTTCATTGCATGTCCCCTAATTTTTATGGAGTAAACAACCAATCTACATTTACCCGTTCTACTCCATTCATTAATTTATAGACCTCTAACATATCTCCTCTCAGACATCTCTTTTCCAAGTTAAAGAGCCCTAAACTTTTAAGCTGTTCCTCATAAGGGTATCCTTCCATCCCCTTTACCATTTTGGTGGCTTTCTGTACCTTTCCTAAATTCTGCTATATCGGCGACCAGAATTGCACACAATATTCAAGGTGTGATCACACTAATGAAAGATACAGAGGCATTATAATATCCTTGGTTTTATTCTCCATTTCTTTCCTTATGATTCCTAGCATTCTATTTGCTTTCTTGGCTTCTGCTGCATACTGAGTGGAGGGTTTCAATGTGTTATCCACGATGACACCTAAATCCTGTTCCTGGGTGGTGGTTCCTAATCTGGAACCTTGCATTGTGTAACCATAGTTTGGATTGTTCTTTCCTAGGTGCACAACTTTGCACATGTCTACATTAAATTTCATCGGCCATTTGGACATACAGGGCCTGATTCTGTCCTGGATGTAGATCTCCTTTGTACGTCCGGGCTGAGCCAGACATACAAAGGAGATCGCGATTCTGATCCCATGGGGAATGTCTAGCCCCACGGGATCAGAATCGCGAAAAGGCATGTACATGGAGGCTAGGACTGTGATTCGGTCCCGACCTGCACGTACATGCCCTGCCCGACTAACTCAGCCAGGGAATTTAAATGGAGCCATGACTCCATGGCTCCATTGAAAAGCCACGATGCCAACCGCCTACCAAAAGAGTTAATTCCCTATAACCGACCCCCGATACACCCTCCTAAGGCCATAGTCGGGCTGCAGGGAATTAACTCTGGCCCCCCCAAGCCCCAATTGCACCCTGATGATGAAACCAAACGACGTCCAGCGAAGTTATTCCACCTAGGGCCGACATTAGAATTGGTCCTGTACATCCATGGCCGGCGACTGCCCACAGCCCACCTACTCTCTGCCCCCGGGCAGCCTCTTCCCTGCCCCCAACTAACTTCCCCGCACATCAGTTCCCGCTATTTGTGGTTCAGAATGACCTCAAGAGTCTTTCAATTTATCAAGGTCCTTTCGCAATTTTTCACAATCTTCACTTTGAATAATTTTGTGTCATCTGCAAATTTGATCACCTCACTCATTATTCCCATTTCCAGGTCATTTATGAATATGTTAAAAAGCCACAGGCCCAGCATAAATCCCTGGGGTATTCCACTGTTCACCATTGTCCATTGAGAAAATTGGCCATTTAACCCTACTCTCTGTTTTCTATCTTTTAACCAGTTCCTGAACCACAATAGTACACTGCCTCCTATCCCATGAATTTTTAATTTGGCTAAAAGTCTCCCATGAGTGACTTTGCAAAGGCTATCTGAAAATAGAGATACACTATATTGACTGGCTCATCTTTATCTACCTGTTTATTCACACCTTTGAAAACAATATAACAACTTAGTCACACAAGACTTTCTTTGGCTCAATCCATGCTGGCTTTCTCCCATTAAACCATGACTATCTACATGTTCAGTAATTTTATTCTTTATAATGGTTTCTAACATTTTGCCCAGTACTGATGTCAGGCTCACTGGTCTGTAGTGTCCTGTATCACTCCTGAAACCCTTTTTAAAAATTGATGTTAGATTTAGCCATGATTTCTGCAGGATTTGTGCTTGTATTTTATAAAAAATATATGGCCACCTATGCGTCTTTATAAATTAGCACCAAAATAGGTCTCTTCTTGCACTCCACACTTAGGTGGCCTGTTATAAAATTATCCTAAACATATGAAATAGATGGCCAAGTGGATGGCAAAAATAGCAAGCATAACTTGAAAGGTCTAATTTGGATGATGCTGATGAATACGGATATAGGGCATGTTTATTAAAGATTGTGCTGTTAGCATATGTTTGACTCGCAAAACTAGTGCAGAGGTCTGCAGAAAGTGTTGGGGGCATATGTACCTCTCCTCCTGCATTTATCATATTGGCAACATGTGGCACCACGCTAACTGGAACCTAGTCCCCACCCAATCATGCACTAACTGGTTACGCACAAGGCCTCATGTCAACAGTGCATAGCATTCAATTCATGACAAACCCCATTCTAACGGATAGCACAGTTTAGTAAACATGCCCCACAATTTCATAACATATAAGTTCAATGTTAAATTATACATTCACTGCAAAGCTGAATATTGACCTCATTGTACCAAAAAAGTATATAGAATATATTAAAAACATAAAGGGATAGATTCTGCCCTGCTATTTGCGGGGACCATATTCAGTGCATAGAGCTCCCCGCATGTACATTGGCTTTGTGCAGGGAACTCTGGACAGGGGTGGAAGGGAGTGGGCCAGAGGAGGATCCAGGGTGGGGAGGAGGCAGGACCTGACCCCAGATGCACAGGGCCGATTCCAGTCTCGACCCTGTACATCCGGGGGCTGAAGTTTAGATAGGGAACTTATTCCATCCCCCCGACTTTGCCGGCCAGGTGAGCGGCAGCATGGATTTCCCAACATCCCAATTTTGGCCATAGCAGGCCCCATCATGGGACGGGCAGCGGGGAAAAGCACTTTTTTAACCCTGGAGGCAGATCAGTGCTCCTGCATAGCATCCCGGTGCCATGGCGATGGGACACCACAGCACTGGGCTCCATGCAAGTGCATAGGGCGGCCTAGACAAGGGGATTGCTAGGTGTGCAGTGGGCCTGAATCGGGGCATGTCTGGTTCTGCTGCCGTGGGAATGGCTAGTTCCCGCGGGTGCATAATTGGGTCCAGCTCCGTGCCGTCCAGATTTTGGACATCCGGATGGCCTGGATATCCCTGGTTCAGAATTGGCCTCTATGGGAATAAAAGATAGAAAATAAAAAGTAAAAAAATGGTGGGATAGAGAGTATGAAAGCCATGAAACAAAACATTAATACTATACATTTAGGGGATAATTTCAGAAGCTCTATTCATGATTTCCATGTGTGAAAACTCCCATTTAGACATGTAAATCATATTGCACATTAGAAAGCCCTGAATTTACATGTATCCATTGCGATACTGACCATGTCACACCATGAACATGGTGGAAGCCTGCCAGTGCCTTACTCAAAAAGACACATGTATGTGCCCAATTTTAGAATGGCACTGCACGTTAGAACTTTCTGGTGCACAAATCAATATCTTACTGCTCCCAGGCACAAATAGGCATCAGAAAAGTACTCATTTCGTCAACCTAAGATCTACAGAGAGAAGAGGACAAAGCCCCCTATTCCCTCAATACTTTCCACTATGCCAAAAAATCATGCAGGTAAACAGAGTTGTTTTTTGTAACTGCTGTATCGCTGCATGTCTCCGCTCTCAAAATGGCAGGCCGGAATGTCTATGCGGGGTCAGATAAATGTTTCTATTCTGAAATGCCATTATGGGCATGTCTATGCCATCCAAACTGCTGCCGTTCACATTGGACATACGAACATCTCTAAAACTGGGCAGAAATGTGCACACCCCTAGCCTGTTTACTGCATATTCTTCCTTGCTTTAGTTTTTCAGACATGTTTATATGTTAGAGTGGAGTTAGGCCAGTTTTAGAAAACATTTGCACATGCCCACCTTCTCAACTGCCCCTCCCAGATGTTCTGACATGGACATCCCAGACTGCGCCTACACACCCTTTCTAAAATTTGATTTTTAGAGTTTCTAGCCCTAGAGCATCTAGATTATTCTGCCATGTTTAAACATCTTGAAATTGAAATCCAAAATATCTCCATAGAACAGGAGAAGCAGTTGTTGAATCTGGATTTTTATGACCCATTTAAGCAGTTTTGTTTAAAAAAAGTGTACATTTCTCTCTACATTGCTTTTTTTCCTTTTATCTAAACTCAAATAGCTATCATTTATTTACAGTACACATTGGGCCTAATATTTGAAAGGACTTAGACAGCAGGATCTGCTACCTGAGTCCCACTGAACTTAACATTCAGCAGCACTGTCTGAATAGTGATGCAGAATATTTCCTTTGAGCACTTTGATGCTATCCAGATAGTGTCGTGGCAGCCTGCGTATAGAGCTGGGTAGAAGTTGACACTTATCTGGAAAGCAGTGTATGAGTATTGGTGAGTCCATTGTGTGCTGAAAGAATGGGTCTAAATAGTAATAGTAGGGGTTTTTTAGCTTGGTATGTCCATGTCTATGATATGAGCTAAACGATTTAAAAATCCTTTGCTTTCTCCAGACAGATTTAGACCTTAAAATCATTATTCCTTGGCCTTGGGATCTGAGGGAGGTTCTCCTCATACTCATTTCTAGAAAGATTTATTTATTGACTCCCAGGTACTTCCAGGATTCATGGAAGACCCAGAGAGGTATGAGATACAACACCAAAAATCATCTTTGAACCTTCCTTGACAGTTACCTTGTAACAATTATTTTTTTTTAGCAAGTTTAGCATTGCCCAGAGTGATGTTTTTGCTGGCTGGAAACAGCTGCAAAGGGCATGCATTGCTTTGTCCACAGTTGTATCCACTGCAGACAATATGTTGACATATTTTCTTTATTAGAAAGTTGTAAGAGGTGTGGAGATTGGAAGAAACTGAGCAAGAAGTAAAAGCCTCTCAGTGATGATGAAAAGGAGTTCTGAAATATTTTCAACTGGGTGCAGCCTTTCACTAGGTTAGCTGCTATATCAACCTGCTCTATGGTCCTATCTAGATACAATAGTTATCAGTCATTATTCTTATGAAGGCTTTACTTGACTCAGCTATCACAAGGCCTCCAGGGAGCAGATGGATGACACCTTAAAAATATCATGGGGTTCCCATGACATAGAACTATGGCTCACGGGGGGGCGGAGCCTGATGTCCAGCGGGTAAGACGCTTCGCGCTGAAGCTCCCGAGAGGCCTACTTAGAATCCTGACTTAATACCTATACAAACTTACTATTTCGCTCCGAGCTGACCGGGGTACCTCGGGGGGGATGGCGGCCCATAAACCAGCGCGCTTGGACTTCGGGTCTCCTTCTTCTTCTCACGGAAAACGCTCCAAAACAGAGGTGTCCTCCCCACAGAAGATGGTTCCATTTCGTGAAAACCCCGAAATGCACCTGGAGATTTTGGAGGAAATACGCGGCGTGAAGGAATTGGTGCAGTCCAATGGAGAAGCGCTTCGAGCCATGCGAGAAGACTTTGGAGTGCTCCAGGACCGACTGGAAAGTCTCTCATTACGGCAGGACAACATGGCGGGGGTCCTCGACTCGCACGCGGTGCGCTTGGGCAAACTGGACAAGGCTGAGCGCCAGATACAGAATCTTCAAAAGGAGTTAGAAGATAGCAATAATCGAGCCCGTCGCAACAATGTGAGGCTCCTCGGAATACCGGAGGGGGTGGAAGCAGGAGATATAAGAGAATTCTTGCTCAAAACTCTTCCCTCCTTGCTGAAGATTACTTTTCATAGAGAACTGGAAATCGATCGTGCACACCGTGTTCCTACCCACATGGCGCTCAACCGAACGACCCCCCGGCCTATTATCTTTAGCTTGCTACGCTATCAACAAGTGGAACAAATTTTAAATGCTGCCCGGGCGAATCATCATTTGGAATTTGAAGGTCGCAAAGTCTCCTTCTTCCCTGATTTGGCAAAGCCTACCGTTGACCGTCGGAAGAAGCTCCTTGCTTTTCGCCCTCGACTTCAACAGCTACAGGCTCGCTTTGGCCTGTTGTATCCAGCGAAGCTCCGAGTGACTCTCCACAACCAAACCAGGACATTCGAAGATCCTGATCTACTATCAACATTTTTAGACTCCAAAGAAGCAGAGCAGATGCGCTAATCCAAACACTTGGACTTTTATCTGCCGGCTCTGTCCGCCATTTTGAAGGGCCCGATGTGGCGGTCATAGCCAAGCACAGAGACTACCTGGACTTTCTTTCTTTCTCTATATGACTTTTTAGTTTTTTGGTCTCCTATCCCTCCAGGATGTGTGCCTCGGTCGGATTCGGAGCACGCACAGTCCTACAGGTTATGTGTTTTTTCAATTTCGGCCTTCTCTGGGGTTTCTCCCCGCAGACACATGGTCGCCAGTAATTTTGGGTTTCTGCTTCTCCTCTACCGCACTGCGGTTCTCTTTGTTAATGTGGGGCGCTTCATTGTATTATATTAGCTTATATTTTTTTTTTTTTATGTCATGTATACAGCCAGATACAGTCAATATGAGGGACATTGTGAAATTATGTGTGCTATCATGCTCAGAATTTTAACTTTTCTGAATGGCCTTATGTAAAATCTTATCACTCAACGTAAAAGGCATTAATAGTCCACTCAAAAGAAAGAAAATCCTTAGCTATCTTAGCCCTGAGCATGCTGATTTAGTGTTTCTTCCGGAAACGCATCTAAACTCTGCTGAAACACTGAAACTCAATGCTAAGCCTTACATGGTGGCTGCCTATTCTCCCGCCGCTTCCAAACGGTACGGGGTAGCCAATCTGGTTATGAAGTCTTTGCAAGCTACTGTAATTGATTATAGCGCTGACAAGGAGGGTAGATGGGCCCGTGTACACCTTGAGGTTGGAGATAGTGAATCCATGTGTATTTGCATTTATGCCCCGAATGTGGACGACCCTGCTTACTATGCAAGTATTGCGCAGTTGGCATCGGCCTCTGCCAATGCTCCATTATTACTTGGTGGTGATTTTACTCAAGTGTTCCATCAATCTTTTCTTCTCAAACACGGCGCTCGTTGGCTGGACGATCCAGTACCGAGTAGACCTGTGTGGCTAGATATAGAAGAGGACCTTTGCAAACCGATTCCTCTTACTATTCTCTCTGGTATGACTCTCCCACCAGACTCCCACTATCCACCAATGCTTTAGACACTTTAGGTGCCTTTCATACTCTTATGCAATCTTTAGACTCCCGACTCTGGTCGGTGCAACCTCAGCATTGCCTTCGGAGTGCTAAGGTACTCTCGCCATCGGCATCCCCTACATAAGGTTGATCGGAGACTTTCCGATCTATCGGCAGTTCACCGGGTGTAGCATCCAATTTTACAAAACCTTATGTAATGCTAAAACTCGAGATACCCCTATAGCGCAGAAGGCATGGGAGAGAGAATTGCATGTGACTTTGACCTCGGAGCAATGGAGCCTTGTCTGGAGTAGAGGGACACGGGTTTCCCGATCCGCCTCACTCACTCAGACCCTCTTTTTTCTAGCCCACCGGTGTTTTTACCCCCCTGACAGATTAGACAAATGGAACACTACTCAGGGCAATAGTTGTTGGACATGCCCAGCGGCCATTGGTTCACTACCTCATGTTATGTCTGAATATTCCGCACTACAGTATTACTGGCGTCGGGTCTGGGGTCGTATCCAGTCTATTTCACACTCTCAAGAGGCCCTTTCTTGGAGGATAACGGGACTTCGCCCAGTTGCGGGGATCCCCTCTCTTCCAAAAATGGCTTACCTCCTTTTGGAATTTATGCTTGGCATTGCTCTTTCCCTAATTAAGTAATACTGGAACACTAGCTCCCATCTGAGCCCCAATGAATGGTGGAATCATGTTTGTCTCTACAGTAAATATGAACAAATATCTTGTATGTTTGCTTCCCCCGTTCAGACTCCTCATCATCGGTCTATATGAAAGATGCTCAATGACTATGTACATTCTGCTAAATGCTCTCATCTGACTGTCTAAATTTGTATATATCTCTGTCCCATGATCATGCTGTATCGTAGATACTCTTTTGATCGTTTTGATGTATAATCACTGTTAATTGGAAGCGCTCACATGCTGACATAATCGGTTAGAGAAGAAGCATGGGGGTGGGGGGTAATTGGGTTTACTTTTCCTTATTGTATACTTGTTTTGTCTCCTTTGGTGTGTTGTTTCTTTTGTTTGTTGCAAAATGAAAATAAACGTTTAAAAAAAAAAGAACTATGGCTCACACATATGACAGCAAAAACATCATCTCCCTGGCAAGCATACCCTTTTCATGGGGGCTATAGCACCATAAAAGTTAACAGCACTGCAGTGGATGTGTGTTGGCCCTTCAATAGAAAAAGATGCACAACTGGCAATTGCAGATTTAAATATATCTGCATATTTTGCACAGCCAACCACCCAGCTGGTTAGTGCCATAAAAAACCTGGCCAAGTCAGAGTCACAAAGAACGGAGGAGGCCAAGTTCACCAGGCCCCCAACCCCTATTAAATGGATCAAATGCTTCGTGGTTTATCTATATACCTGAATCATCAGACTGCTTCTTCATTGTTAGAGGGATTTAGGGATGGTTTTATCATTCCATTCCAAGGACCACTCCACACCCATGGATATGGCAATGTTTGCTACACTGCTGTCATCCATGCAAAATTGGAGGGCAAACTGTTGATTGGACGTATTACAGGGTTTTTTCAAGGTGCCCCTTCCTAAGAGTGAACCTGGTAAATATAGACTCATCTACAATTTATGATTCACAAATGTTTCTTCTATTAACAATTTCATAGAAACATAGAAAAATGATGACAGAAAATGAGCACATGGCCTATCTAGCCTCTCCTTCCATATCAACCACTACAACAGTCTCCTTTTTTCCTTTAGAGATCCTCTGTGTTTGCCCCATGCTTTTTTTGAATTCAGATTCAGTCCTCATCTCTACCACCTCCACTGGGAGACTATTCCATGGATCCACCACTCTTTCCGTAAAGAAATATTTCCGCATATCACTCCTAAATCTATCCCCTTTCAACCTCATCCCATGTCCCCTCATAGCAGAGCTTGCTTTCAATCGAAAGAGGCTCTCCCCCTGTGCATTTATGCCATGGAGGTATTTAAACGTCTCAGTCATATCACCTCTATCCCGCCTTTCCTCTAAGGTGTACATATTAAGATCCTTAAGTCTGTCCTCATATGCTTTATAATGAAGACCACTAACCATTTTAGTAGCCACCCTCTGTACTGACTCCATCCTGATCACATCCTTTTGAAGGTGCGGTCTCCAGAATTGCACACTATATTCCAAATGAGGACGCACCAAAGACTTATACAGAGGCACTATCACCTCCTTTTTTCTGCTAGTCATTCCTCTCCGTATGCACCCAAGCATCCTTCTAGCTTTTGCTGTCGCCTTTTCTACCTGATTAGCTACTTTAAGATCATCAGACACAACCACACCTAGGTCCCGCTCTTCTTTAGTGTACAAAAGTACTTCACCCCCTATACTATATTGCTCCCTCGGATTGCTGCAGCCCAAATGCATGACCTTACATTTTTTAACATTAAATCCCAGCTGCCAAATTCTAGACCATTCTTCAAGCTTAGCTAGATCCCTCCTCATGTTATCTACACCTTCCTGAGTGTCTACTCTACTGCAGACTTTGGTATCATCCGCAAAGAAGCAAACCTTACCCGACAGCCCTTCCGCTATATCACTAACAAAGATGTTAAAAAGAATCAAAACCTGCTCTGTTCGATGTGCTTACTTCATTAGTTCAGTCTCTTTTCTTAGATGCTGCAGTACTGGCAAGCTTATGGCTAAGGTTGATATCAAGTCCACCTTTCACTTACTTCTGGTCCATCTGAATTGTTTCCCTTTGCTTGGTTTCAAATTCCAAGGTAAATTATATTTTGACAAGTATGTGTCCATGGGCTGTTCTGTGTCATGTGCCTCTTTGGAAATATTTATTTCCTTCTAGTACTGGGAAGCGGTTTGGCATGCTGGCTATTTGAACATAATTCACCATCTTCCTGTTTATTGGTCCTAGTGGGTCATCCAGCTGCAGTAACTTGTTTAACATATTTCAGTCTATGTCCATGGTGTTTGGGGTTCCATTAACAAAAGAAAAATTAGAGACCCCAAAACATTGCCAAACTCAATGCCCAATCAGCCCATTGCCAAACTCAATGCCCAATCAGCTCATCTAGGCTCACAAAGGTACCCTCATGCTAAATGTAACCCTCCAATTGTGCTGTCTAAATGTTGTTAAACACCCTCATGTTAAATGTTGTAAACCACCCTCATGTGAAATGTAACCCCAATTGTGATGTCATGTAATCACTTTGATTGTAGGATAAGGTGGTATACAAATCTAAATAAATAAATAAAATATTCCTGGGTATTGAAATGGACTCCTCTATGATGGAATCTGAGTTATCCATTGACAAACTAACCATATTGCAATCTTTGGTCAAGCAGTTTACACAGTCAAAAAAGTAGTGTTCAAGCAAATGAAGTCACTCCTCGGGAGTATGGTATTCGCATGCAAGGTAATTCCAATTGGCTGAGTGTTTCTACACAGATGGATGCTTGACCATCATCATTACATATATATCTCTGACCACTTGTGTGCAGACCTGTTGATGTAGGAGACCTTTCTAGACCAATTCAGTGGAGTGTCTGTTTGCTACCCCACCCCCCAACTTTCTAGCATAGATCTCACATTTTATTCTGACCCTTCCAGAGAAATAGGCTTTTGACTATTCTAGCAGGGTACATGGTGCAGCAAGAACTGGCCCAGCTCATAGATTGAATCCAGTTTCAATAGCAACATTACTTTTCTTCAGATATTACCCATTGTGTTAACTCTTCACATTCATTCAGAGACTGACTAACCACTCAGTCATTTTCTGGAGCAATAAGCTGGCCTTGAGTGCCACCATTGTTGGGTCCTTCGGGATCTCTGATCATGCACCCACTGAGCCTGGAATTCCTGGATAGAGTGATGGAGTCCCTGCCACCAGTCTGGTCCATGCAAAGGGGCCTATTGAAAAACCCAGACTTTATCTGTGATCTCACGGCAGGGTGGCAGGAATATCTGAAGTTTAATGATATGGATACTATCACAGCTTCCTCCCTGTGGGAAGCAGGGAAGGCGGTACTTAGAGGGCAGGTGATTTCCCTCACATGTGGGGTGGGAACGTGGAAAAAACTAAAAGTCACCCAACTATAGAGCGAAATTTGGGAGTTGGAGAAACAACACAAGCTAGGGGGAGGGGTGCAAGTGTGAAGACTTTTGAAGCATAAGGGAGGTAAGTTACAGGCACTGGAGACGGAAAAGGTAGCTTCGGATATGCAGCAGACTAAATGGTTGTTTTATGAACATGGGAACAAAGCCAGAAAGCTGCTGCTGTGGCAGTTGAAGAGGCAGAGGGACAGGAAATGTATTGTTTCTGTACGGGGTCCCTTCGGGCATCCGACTATGAGTCTGCTCATATTGTAGGAAAGTTTGCTGAATTTTATAGTGATCTCTATACCTCCATGCTGAGGTTGGGGATGCTGAGATTGAACAATGGTTGATGGAGGTATGGTTGCCTGTGCTTAAGCTAGAGGCACGGGGGCCTGGGAGCACCTGATTTCCTTGGCAAAGGTGTTGAGGGCAATGTATGACCTTATGTTGGCTAAGAAAATGAGGCTGGATAGCCTGCTGGATGAATTCTAGAAAGGTATGCAGGCCCAATATGTGCTCCTCCTGGTCAAGGTCTTTTTTTTTTAATTCATTTTAAAATAAACAAACAAAACAGTATAGGACCACTATGCAAGTTCAGATCCACATCAAGAAGGACAACCTATACAATCAAAACAATGATTCCTGGAAACAAACTTCAACCCCTCTTACATAGTCAAAGTGACAAAAAAAAAGCTTTAAATCAAAAAGAAAATAATAAACTCACCCTTTCTCATGGAGAAAACTTTCCAATTGGGTAGAATAAAAAAAGACATATCTATTGTCCTGATAAACAATTAAACATTTGTGGGATACTTCAGAGAGATGAAGGCTCCAAGAGCCAAGACCTTCTATTTTTGTAAAATATGAATGTAAAATCTGATCCTTATCCACCTCTGCATCAAAAGTGTCGCCCAAGATGAAATATCCTCAACGGACGACTCTAAAAAGGTTGAAAGATCTAAACTAGAAACAGGTGAGATCTGATCAAATTCCTCTCCTGAGGCCCCTCCACTTCTCACCACCTCCTTAATCCCTTCAGGAATATAATCAATTTTAGAAATCCAAACAGTCAGCATCAGGCAATTGCAGGACCTCTTTGAAGTACTTAAAGAAAAAGTGAAAGGCAGTAGGAACAGGGAAAGTTCAAAAACAAATTCCTTGATGGAGATGAATTTTTCATAGATTCAATCTGATGATGTAAAGAAAGAGAGTCCTGAACCAAAGAGGCAAGTGCAGCCTGCATGACAGAGACTTGCAATTTAGACTTCAACAATCGTGCATCTACCATAGATAATTTAGGGGCATGTTTACTAAACATTCGTATCGTGCGGGTCCGCGGTAGTGTGCCTGTGCCATAAAAGGAGTGGGCGGGTCAGGCAGAAAAAGGAAAAAACCCGACCGTACGTGTGCGCGGCGCGCACAGTTGCGGGCCCGACATTAGCGCGTGGGAAGGCTAAGTGGGGCGCTGCTGGGCACATATAGGAACAGAGCCGTAGCACAATGCTGAAGACACTGACCAGTGGTGCAAGGATCAGGGGTTCAATCCCCCATCGTGCGCCAGGAAAAAGGCTGGCTGAGGCATGAATTTTCATGGTTAAAACTGCTTTAGGAGGCATAATAATTTTGGGCGTCATTAGGCATTGCGCTGTTAATTGTGGGCGGCAGTAATTAAGTTCGTGCGGCATTAGGCGTTGCGCTGTTAATTTTGCGCGCTGTCCATCTTGTGCGTTTTGGCCGGCATCAGGCGGTGCGCTGTCAGTTGTGAAGGGCATAAGGCGGTGCGCAAACATCCAGACACAGGAACGGAGCTGTAGCACAATGCTGAAGACACTGACCAGTGGTGCAAGGATCAGGGGTTCAATCCCCATTGTGCGCCAGGAAAAAGGCTGGCTGAGGCATGAATTTTCATGGTTAAAACTGCTTTAGGAGGCATAATAATTTTGGGCGTCATTAGGCGTTGCGCTGTTAATTGTGGGCGGCAGTAATTAAGTTCGTGCGGCATTAGGCGTTGTGCTGTTAATTTTGCGCGCTGTCCATCTTGTGCGTTTTGGCCGGCATCAGGCGGTGCGCTGTCAGTTGTGAAGGGCATAAGGCGGTGCGCAAATGTCCAGACACAGGAACAGAGCCATAGCACAATGCTGAAAACACTGACCAATAGTGCTGGCATCATGGGTTCAATCCCGTGCTGTGCACAATGAATAAGGCTGATTGAGCCATTACCTGTTATGAGGAATAGCAATCTAGGAGGCATGTCACATTTTATTGTAATTTCTACTGTTAGCAAATGCACTATCAAAAAGCACTGTAATATAAGGTGATGCATAAGGCGCCCTACAATGTACCTTAAAGATCACATTTGAAGGTGCACTCTCCACCAAGGCACCCCACAATGTTGCGTATAGGGCGCTTTACAGGGTGACGTATGTGGCAGGGCAAGGTCGAAGCACTGTCTGTGCTGGCATCACTGTGCATTGTAACGCATCGAAATCGTAAGTAGGTGAGCAGACGTGCAAGAAGGAACAGCAGTGTAGCACAATGGTTAGGACAGTGACTGATGGTGCAGGCGTCATGGTGTTAGATGAGCAGTGATTACCGTTGGCTCAGGTAAGTCTGTCTACGTCATGCACCTGTACATCAATCTGTGCTGCCACCTAAACAGAAGCCCACCAGAGAGTATTGCACCTATCAGGGTGCACCAGAATGCACATCATAAACAACCACGTCAGCAAAGGTGATTTATAATGCTATCCATCGTCCATGTTCACATGTTGGCAACTCCCAGGGCAGCATAGTAGATCCCCCATAAACTGACTGAATGGAAGGTGTGCCATAAGATGCTCAATCATGTATAGGTCAACCAAAAAACGTTTCCCAGAAGCACTAAGCTCCCCAAATGTGAGGGGCAGCAGAGGTATGTGGCAAACACATATGTAACCTAAACACGTCACAGAGCTGAAAGGAAAGGCAATGCAGAAGTAAAACAAGAACAGAGATCACAGGTGCTCAACTACAAAAAGCAGCCCCAGTCCATGTGGCAGCTACACAAATGGACAAACATATTGGAGATAGGTGTAGCTATGTACAGAGTGATGGCAATGTACCATGCTGTAATGAGAGTGTGTGACATAGGATGGGAAGATGTGTCCAGCACAGGAGACTGAAATGGCAGGATAGGTGAAATATCTGGATGACAGTGGAGTAGCAGTGCTATGCACAGCACACACACGAGAGGCAACCATGGGGACATGAAATGCAGGAAGGTGTAGGAATGCAGGACGTGTCGTAGCAGCATGCACATCAGGGTAGGATGGCACAACAGCTGGCAGACAGAAGATGGACAGAAGCATGGCTCACAACTCAGATGAGGGTACAATGTGCTCACAACACCAATCTGCTGACATATGACCGTAAAACAAATCGAAACCACATCTGCAGGACAAGCACACACATCCAAGGGAACAGAGAGGGATCACACCTACGACCACTACCACAAATGCAAATGGAAAAAACGCCAGGACACACCACCAACGTGAGCGCAGTAGCAAAGGCTGCATACAGAAATAGTCCAAGCCATCACACAAGATGCATGCTGGTTATAAGGACAGGAATCCCCCCCAAGAAGAAACATGAACAAATGCACATGCAGATCTGGTGTTTACAGATCAGATCCCAGTCTGTATTTGGCTCCATGGGCACATGCACACACACACAATGAGATGTTATGCAGTCGATAAAGCATGCAAAAGAGGAAAGAAAACAAACCCCAAGGGTAGCAGAGGATGCCTGGTGGAGCTGGGTAGCAATCTCGGGCATGACAGGAGACAACTCAACATGACGACAACTCTAACACACACCACCAGAACCGCAACACAACAAAACCCCCAGGTGCACTGCACTGTAAAGACCATCACGAAAGAGACCTATGTAACAGATAATATATGATGGCTAGGGAGCACTGAGTGCACACCTTGCTGTACAATGACGACAGACAAGGGTGTGTGTATAGGTGATGAACCTGCTGCTTAATGATGGCTCAGTTATCATAATCGAAAAACTATAAATACAAATGTGGGGATAAAACCTGCAAACCAATGAGTTCAAACACATGCCTCCAAACACACCCACAAAGAACACAATGAGCACAAGGCAGAAGTAATAGTCCAAAGGGAGGGTCTATATGGGAACGTATCATACCCAGTGATGTGCCAAACAGCAGACACATACACAGCTGCCATTGTACAAGGATGTGAGCACAGGTGGGCTGTGGACATGACCAGCAAATCAGTAGACACAAGTGTAAATGTGCACAAAGAGTGGAGGAGTAGCCTAGTGCACACAAAGCTGTCTTGGACACAAACCAAACAGGCCTCATCTCACACTGGCACTACATGTACCTTGTTCAAGTCACTGCAGGGACACCGTCAAGGAAACCATGGAGTCCCTGGGGCACAAGGAGTCATGATTGAATCAAAGGCACCCATTGTGTTGCATGATTGTCACCATGATCAAGTAGTAAAAGAGACAAATGTCTGTCAAATACACATATTTATTATGGTTGCTCCTCACACATACGTTAGACACTGCAATCATAATATCAAGGTGAGTCCCTCCATGGTGAAAGATGGAAACATATGTAGCAGGTTAAAAACCCACATGCAACATAAAGGTCACTGCCCTGAGCACACATGAAAGACATGAGACATAATGTGCATCAGGTGCATGCTATGCCCTGGGTAACAGGCCCACACACCCCACTTGTTGCAGCATGGCTCAATTGTGTGTCGCAGATATCAGTGCATGGAGACTGTAGGCGTTGCATGATGACGAAACGACAAAAATCACCGGACCCCCGAAACATAGCCATCACCCAACACAGGAGGCACACAAATGAAGAAAACAGATGCTGGGGCAATGTTGTAATGTGACAAAAAAAGCTCAGAACGTAATGTTCCAGAACCACATAATGGCTGATCCTCAAGACAGATATGCTACAATGCACACCCCAAATATCATCACAAGCAGAATGACCATATGCTAACAGGTAGCAGAGGCACATGAACACAGAGAGACTAGACATCAAAAACCCTTCAGAAAGCTACAGACATAATACCATGCAGGAGGTACACCCTGCATGTTTATGTGGGTAGACAGTGTCTGGACATATATAGCATGGTACATGGACTGCAGAAGTGCAGGAGGACAATGGACACCCACACTGACACACACCAAATGTAATGGTGCAATGAAATTGACGTTACTGCAGGGGACAAACAGGACTGTGCAGACGTGCAATGCAAGGTGTGTACACACATGCAGAGTGTCACGTCTGCACAGTAAACAAACACAATAACCAGCATGTTCATAAGCAAATGATGGCCAAACATCTTACAATGAACCACACAGAGGCCATAGATCCACATTCTGTGTCTCACAAACATAGTTAGTCACAAGCACAATCACCATTCGCACACAAACATGATACAGTGATGCCACACATGCATGTAATCACCCTTGCCCACCCCAAACATCAATCAAGGATGGTGGTGGCCATGAACATGTGGTTGTGTCAAAGCCTGTATCATGTCCAGGTGGAGGGCAATTGGACATAGACAAAAGGACTGCTCCATCTGTGCCTCTATGCCACAAACATGCCTGTATGCTTTAGTTAAAACAAACAGATGAGCGTATCCTGTGTGCCCTGTCACACACATGGCCAAAACCAATACACCAACCAACTGTGGAGAAATGTCCAAAATACATAGTGAATGTCAGTCCCTGATGCGCACAGTGTCCCAAAAGCAAGGTGTCTCTGCAATCCAACTGAGCAGTTCAAAACATCCCTTGCAAACATGGGAATGCATAATAAGGTGGCACATTCCAATATGACACACTCCGTGAAAGGTCATCTGTGTCCCTGCAATCAGCATGACTCTCAGCCACAGCATGGCACAAACTGTGTGTTGTACAGGTCAGTCATGGCCAAACCAGCAGTCCAAGAGGAAAAAATGTCCATCACAGGCCTGTGTTCCACTCTCAAACGTCAAACATCCAATGGCAGATATCTCCAGAAACACGTACATGGTGGTCTGTCCCACAACAGGTGTTGGATGGCGAGCCCAGGTGCACCAGAGGAAAGGGGTCCATTATGTCTCCTGTCCTGTGTCACAAGAGGATAAGTATGGTCTTATTAGACACTGTGCAAAAACACCACAAATTGCCAAAATCCAAAACGCACAAAATAGGGAATAAAGGGATGCAAAGGCAAACATTACAGGATATGGACATCAAATCTAAATCAGATTATAGCCATCAGTAAATGTCAATGCATACATGGGTCTTACATGGCTATGGTTAGTTACAATTCCATGTCACACAGCCATTTCACAGCAACACACTATATGCATCTGTATGTGTCCACAGAGATGCAACATGACATGTCCATTAGATGAAACGAAACCCAACAACAGGTACAGCCAGATTTAATCCCCAAATAAGAAAGGTACAACATACCCCGTTTGTGCATCATGTGTATGTCATCAATTCCTTCAGCTACTCCATAGCCACATCTGGTCACAGTGAAGGGAGACAATGTCAGCCAAACATGTAGAATCAGCATGTAAAGTCACTTGTGATGCATCTCCACATTATGCCTATATATGAGAGAAAGAAAAGTTGTTCAACACTCGTCCCACCAAACACACAACAGAGTTCTGCTCACAGCCCACAACACATGTTGACCATGATGACAAGGTAAACAGCAGTACGGTAGAGGTAGCATACCCAACAATGCCCCCCGGGTACCCACACCCCTCAACCCACATGATAATGTACCATGCCAGGACACTGCATCACCACTTAGTTAACCCAGAAACACACACCCACACAGTATGCGTAGGTCAGCGGGACAGCTGTAATACATGGCCTGTATGTGCACAAGTGCAACATTGTGCACATAACCGCCCAGTCACATGCATAGATACCCTATTGATGTCTGATCGAACTATGTTGCTGGAGGCAGCAAGTGTTGGATTCAGCAAACAAGATTAAACACACATACATGTAGCTCTGCTGTAAATATGGCTGAACAAGTTGTCCAGTGGATATACTGTACACAAACACATGGGGAGATGTGTGACAACAGCAAGATATGGGTCAGGGAGGCTCAAGGAAAATAAATGAACAACAACATCTGCACAATATGACACATCCCAGATGACATGTTCTCCCCCTGACCTCACACACATACAATGTAGCTGAAGATCCACATACCCTGGACCACAGCATCTTGGCTGATGTACCGTCACGTGCAAATGCCACACAGGAACAGCATCCTCAGGAATGATGTCCTGTGGAGTGGACAAAACACCAGACAGAAACAATATGACATGTTCTAGCTGTGAATCCCACACTGCAAATCACTGTCCCCAGCTGTCAGACACCACAACATGGCCTGCCGAATGACTGTTCACTCTCACACTGTACTGATATCTCACATGGGAGGGCAGCATGTAGATGTCTGATGCTAAGTGACGGTCCCCAGAATCCCACTTTCGCCTCCCCTCCCCCTCTGTTGTTCCGCGCACTGGTCCAAAGACGTGTCTGCACCCACCATGTTTGGGGCGCATCCCAAGGTGACACTATTTGACTGTGTCACCCATGTTGACACCAATACCCCATCTCCATGTGTAGTGTTCTCCAAATGTTGTGTCATCCCCGTCTAAATAGCTGTGACACCCGGAAATATGCATCAACACCTCCTGTATCCACTGTGCAAATGCATCATCTGCAGTGTACATCTCCTACACCAAATAATACTGACAGTTGTGTGCTGCGCATGTGTTGACAAACATGACAATGTAAGCACCATGCCTGTCAAACAATACCCCCATGTCTGTTTGTCACCTGACCATGATGGCTACATCTCATCCCACTGTGTGACAGTGAGAATGTTAAACCATGGATAGGCTATATGTGCATCTGCTCTAAATAACTCCCATCTAGGTCGGGGTGTGTATGCGGACATAACATCCCTTGCTAGTGTCCACAAGGTATCTGTGGATGTGGACTGTGCTATCCTGCCCTACACACAACATGTCCCAGAGCCAGGAGGCAAATGTTGAGATAGTATCACCTACATATGCCATGCGGCAAATGAAAAAACTGCAAACCGCAAACATCACCCACACATGCAGTGTCACCATGGCTACAGTCATTCACCCTTTGGTGATCTGACCCGCTGAACCTCTGTATGTGTCGACATGTAAAATACTGCAATGAATGACTCATCTCCAAAAAAAACAGTAGCAATGATATGGACCCCTGGCTCCACACTGCACATGTCCACATGACTCACCATATCCATGTCTGTGCTACGTGAGGAGGTATTCCGTACGGGACAATGTGTTTGCACCAACACCCGTCCCAAGTAAGCAATCACATCATGGGAACGTAGTCATGCGCATGTGTACTGGGCTATGTCTGACACGTTGCACCATACCTAACAAACATACACACATAGCCAGCGCACCGGAGCATAACACACACACAAGCACCTACAGATTGTAGGAGATGAACAAAGAGCCCACAGGAAAGCTCTCCACAAACATGTGCCTCCCTCCCACAGTGAACCCCGTACCATATGCCTGACACCGTGCTCCACACACACACGAAAAAGACATAACTGGGTTAGCACAGCAGTTGTTAACACAAACAGCCACTGACTGGTACTGTCAGCCCAAAAAGATCCGAAAGGTGTATCCACACTGACCCACACAATACACCAACAGCTGCTGTTGTGCCCTGTGCACAGTGTCCATCACACACTCATGGCTATATGCTACCATTGGATGTTCAGTGTAATGACAATGCAGTGTTGCAGCAGATAGCTACATGGTCAGAAACATCACCCGTGATAACCATCACACGCACACAACAACACATATATGTGGGAATATATGCAATACATACCAGTGAATATCTCTGCAATCAACCTCCGCCTGACCGCTGTGCCCGCCTGTGTGTCACCACTGCCATGTACAGGGGGGCACGGTGGATCCTCCTCCAGATCCTCATTAATCTCTGCAGGAATATCATGCCTGAGAGCAATGTTGTGCAGGATGCAACAGGCTAGGATTATCTCTGCAACAGTCATTGGCTCATACTGTAAGGCCCCACCTGTCCTATCCAGACACCTGAAGCGACTTTTCAACACGCCAAAGGTGCGCTCTATGACAGAGCGGCTGGAGGCATGGGCCTCATTGTACATCCGCTCTGCACGTGTCTGTGGCTGACGCACAGGGGTCAGCAGCCAGGGGCGACACCCATACCCTGCATCACCTGCAAAACGAAATGTTACAGGTGAATACATGGACGCATGCCAGCACAAATTGACACAGGTATAGACGTAAGAAACAAATGCATAACACCTCATGACAGAAAGCTCTGACAGCAGAAATGTACATTTGCCAAAATAAGACCTCTGGTGATAGAAATGGAACAAAGGGCCTCTTGATTCTGTGCAGACATGCCAAACAACACCACAGTCCCATTTGTGCCTCCACAGATACGCTATGTGTAGCACATGCGTCTTGTTATGCAGTTAATGTTATAAGCACTACCACCACCAAGGTTAGACTAAACCACCAATACACAGATAACATGTGAAATGTATATGTTAGCAAACTAAACACCACAATAATGTGTTGTGAGGCAATGTAGGTGCCAACACACAACATGTCTGACCTGGAGGTCTGACAAGATCAACACAAGCTCACCTCCACACCCCGTGTCCTGAAAGGTCTACATATCTACATATAGCAGCCTGACGCCATATGCTGTTGCTTGTTGACCACCAACCATGTTAGTAGACACCCTGGGCATTGTCCCCATCATGTTCCCATCCGTGTTGATCAGCGCTCCACAGAATTGCACACTGTAGCCCACATGAGCCTACCAATATCACAGTTACTGAGTTTGACTACATTCCTGTGTATGTGCTACCAATACCTCTCTGTATGGCCCCAAGTTGGCCCCTTGCCCTTGCTGTCACCCTTACCAAATGCTGAATAACAGCAGGATAATCACATACAATGATGCCTACGTACCACACATCTCCAGTGGCCCAAGGTAATGCAAACCCTAGACTATTTGCCCCCCCCTGCCATGGCACAGGCCTAAACCATTAACATTCCGATGCAAACATGTACTCCCATTTGCAAAGGTCAGGAACATACATCATACGTCTCAACCCCCCCCCCCCCATTAGCTAACATGAAATGGCTAACAAACCACAGTACTGAGTGAGTGTGTTGCCGTCACACACACATGACAAGTGTTAGGTGCATTGATGTCAAGGACATAAATGTTACAGGACATACCGCAGTTCTAATCCAAAGCCACGTATGCACAGCTGGGTGAGAAGGACACTAAACCCCCTCCCCCTCCCTGTGGCCACATGAAATACACACACAGGTAGCAAACTACAACCAGGATACACATCTGCACAGGTGCATAGTTCCAACACCACCATCAGCACGTTTATCACAGATATTGTTTCACAACTGATGTTACATGTCCAATCATGTCCCCTGTTACTCAACGTGTACAACCCCCTAAGGATGTAAACTCAGAACATTCCTCTGTCTGCTGAATGTGAGTTTAATATCCAACTGCACATAGAGGAAACGGCGCACTATATGAGAGATGTTACTCAAACACACACATATATGCATGATGTCATGATATATTTGGAAATACTCACCCAGCAATATACAGTCCCCATACTGTCCCTCCTCAAATTGCTGAAATAGTGCTGAGCGATGCAGGATATAGGAGTCGTGGGTGGACCCTGCAAACCTTGGGACCACATTCAGAATATGCAGATTAGCATCACATACAACCTGAACATTCAGGGAATGGTAGTGTTTGCGGTTGCGGAACACCACCTCCCTGTCTCTGGGCGGGACCAGGGCAACATGTGTGCAATCAATAGCTCCCATCACGTGTGGTATCCCGGCTAACGCCGCAAAGGCTTGGTTCAGGGTCCCCCACTGTTGCCTATTGTGGGGAAGGCCTATGTAATTCCCCACCCGGCTGACCATGGCACGCAGTACCTGGTGAAGACAGCGTGAGAAGGTGGGGCGGCTCATGCCACCCACTGCGGCCACAGATGACTGGAAACAGCCAGAGGCAAAAAAATGTAAGGCAGCAAGGAGCTTGACTAAAACCCGGTATGGCATGGGACCGGTCAGTCAGGGGCTCCAGGTCAGGTCTTAGATCCTCATAGAGCCCCCTAATAGCCCTTGTGCTTAGTCGGTAAAGGGAGATGACCTGGTCCTCACGCATGCCCTGGAGCTGGGCCCTGGGCCTGTAGAGGCGAGTCTGCCGAGCCTGCACCTCGGCACGCCGTCTGCGCCGTCTACGCACAGCACATCTCTGTGCCGCCTCCACAGGAGCAGGTCTGATTTGCTGCGGGTCCACACCCATGCCCTGTGCCACAGCCACATGGACACCATATCCCCTGTCCAGCAACCGCAGCATCTGCCCACGTCTTCGGGCACATTCAACAAAATATATCTCCGCCATAAATCCCTCCACTGTGGTCACACACACACACACACACACACACACACACACACACCTCCCGAAACACTGGACACCTTACAAAACAATACAGACACTAGCCACACAAGACCAGACACTACAGACAACACAACAAAGAACACTACAATGAGCACTACAATCACTACATACCACAATACAACACTACAAACGCTACAGAAACCACTACAATCAGCAGTACATGCACTACAAGCACAACAGACAACAGCAAAACACTACATACACTACAAACAACACTAGTAACAACACCTGCTCTCAGCTCTCTCTATCTCCCAAACAACACTCGCCGCGCCTACAAAACAACCCTCAATGTGGCCAAATGTTCAGCATCATTTTATATAGGTAAATGGATGTCCGTAGAGTGCGCATGCGCCGTTGTGCGACTTCGCCGCTTGTGCGCGGCGCCCCTGTACAACAGTTTGCGCATGTGCAATCCGATACGCATGGGCGTTTGCCTGTGCGCGCCGCACACGTTCAAATGATAGCGCATGTGCGTGTGGATGTGTGCGAGGCGCATGTGCAATTTGATGCTTATGTTTGTTGGTTTGTGCACGGCGCCCATGTGCATCTCGTTATGCCTGTCTGGATGCGTTGCCTGTGCGTGACGATGCACACACAAACGCACATGCGCAAAGAGTTGCACATGCGTGCCTCGCACACAACCAAACCCACCAACGAACGCCTATGCGTAAGTGCAGTTACGCACCGCGCACAAGCAGCACCGTCGCACAATGTCGCATGCGCAATGTAACCAACGTGCAAAAACAAATATAAAAAACACTACACGCCTGGAAAACGTTGAGGGTTGTTGGAGGACGTATAGTTTTGTGAGAGATAGTTGTGGAGGAAGAGGTTGGTGAGGGTTCATAGTAGGAGGTGTGTTTGTATCTGTAGCCAACTAGTTTGTTGTTGTCATTTGTCTCTGTACTGTTGGGTGTATTGTTCCGTTTACTGTGTTGGTTTATTGCTATTGAGTATATAGCTGTTGTGTCTGTGTTGTACGTGGTGTAGGAGAGGCAGAAGGGATGATGTGCGGTGAGGAGGGGAGTGGGGAGCGGACATGTGAGAGGAGGGTGATGGATGAGCAGAGTGAAAGGGATAGAGAGAGGGATAGAGAGGGGGACAGAGAGAGGGAGAGGGGGAGGGATAGAGAGAGGGAGAGAGAGAGGGGGAGAGGGTGGGATAGAGAGAGGGAGAGAGAGAGGGGGAGAGGGAGGGATAGAGAGAGGTATAGGGGGAGGGCGAGTTTGGGAGAGGGTGAGGGTGAGGAGGTGGGCCCACCAGTGCCACTGGGGCCAGGACCTGCAGGCCCTATGGAGGGTGAGCCATCAGCAAGGGGCCAGCCTGCTCCCAGCAGACACACTGGGAAAAGGAAAGAGGGTCCCTGTGCCTGAAAGCCTGAGAAGGAGGGCCACACGGTTCACAGATGGGGAGAACCACAACCTCCTATCCATGGTGCTAGAGCAATACGAGGTTCTCTTTGGCAGGCTGAGCACACGGACATCAACAGCAGGGCGGAATGCGGCGTGGGAGGAGGTAAGCAGAAGCGTGGCTGAGGCAGGGGGACACCCGCGGGACATAGAGAGCCTCAAAAAGAGGTTCTCCGACATCAAAAGAGGTGTGCGCCAGCACATGTGTGAGGACGAACAGCATGCACGTGGCACAGGTGGCGGCGGCCCCCTACCAACCATGCTCAGCCCCCTGGAGCAGCAGCTTGCACAGAGACTCGGTCCTGTCTACACATATGGGCTGCCTACGGCCCTGGACACCGCACACACACAGGCAGGTATGTATGCTACGCATATCCATTACGACTCATGACCCCCATGGGATCACCATTGTGTAGATAGTTATGTGAGTGCAGTTGGGATTGTCTGCTATCTGCCGAGACGCATCTACAGGTACAAGCAGGAATGAGCCATCACATATGTGACTGTCAGTACCGACAGAGCCTGCACGGGAATGCTGCCCAGCTAACGATCATAACGTATTTGGCAACATCCCTTGCGCCTGCGCGCTGAACTGCCTCCTTCTCCAGAGCCTCCCTTCAGTGTTTGAGGCCTCCATGGAGCCCGAAGGACGTCCTCCTGTCACCGCAGAAACCTTTGTGTGAAAATGATGTCAACACCTATCTCCCTTGTTATCGTGTGTGTGCGGCTGTATGTGCCACCGACACAGGTACCCCTGGGGGTGTATGTCCAGAATCGTGATAAACATTTTCCGCATCCTCATGTCCCAACCTCTTGGGGCACAAGGCCTGTGCATAATGGAGCCAACGTCACTGAGGGGATGCTATGACTGTGGAAACAACGTTTCCTGCTTAAACTCCATTTACTGTTGTCCAACCAGTATAGGTCATGTCCAATTTCCGCCTGCATTGCCTTGTCCAAAAACGGTGCTGGAATCATGTAGTCCTAAGGTCTCCCTCGATAACATTTGTCCCATGCCACATGGGGTACAAGCTGTCCCCACTCTACAGGATCAGGTAACCCACACAACGTCTCTGAGGACTAGTTAATGCTTGCGTGGTACGCTCATGGCCAGGCATGGGGATGGCTCCCGTCCGTTACCCTCAAACAAACATTGCCCTCACATAGGCTGCGGGAGCCACCTGGCCCCAAAGCATCAAAGGGGTTGCCAGTTTGTTCCAGGGCCTCACCCCTCACAGAACATACCACAGCCATGCTTGCCGTAGATATCCGCTCCCCGAGCAGTACCGATATCGTGTCACTAGCAACGGTATGTAGTGCCTCTCCCTCCCACGACGCATGTCATTGCATGTCCTTGTTACCGTCCAAAACAATGTATAACACTCAGACAGGGTTCTGTGTGTTGGCATTGCTGATACCGATGTCCGTACCATCAAACGCATACCTTCGATCGAGTCACCCTCTTAGATGCCTACTCCATGACCGATATGTACTCCTGAGGATTGGGTCACGATGTGTTTTGAAACTGCCACATTGTTGTTTCAGGATACGCACGTTCTACGGAGACTTGCTATGCCACGCCAGTTGTCCTGGTGCCGCTTCAGCAGCCACCGATGATGAACAACATCAAGGGCTGTACTATTGATACCCAGTGTGGAGTTGATACCCGGAGTGATCAATGCAGTACCTCCTGCATTGTCTCCTGATCGCAAGTGCCTCCACACCACCACTAGGTGTTGTGTTCATAATCAGTCTGCACCCTCTGGTGCTGAGGCTGCTACTGCAAACCTACCTTTGCCATGGATGTTTTCCCTTGGATGACCTTCGTCTCAGACATTCCACCTTGACATGGCAACCTATCTGGCTATTCCCATCCCTGACCTTCCGCTTACCACTGGCGCCACTGCAGGAACGGACAACCTAACGTCTCTTATAAATCCTTCTTCGCAGGTCTGCCTCCTGGAAATGTGGATATCACCTTGGAGGGCTCCCCTCCCCCTGCCTCAGCAACTGATGCTCTGTATGAGGTGGCACCCTCTCCAGGATCTCATAATACCCGACCCCCCACCATTTCCTTGGTAGTGGAATCAGCAATGCGGAAGGTCAAACGTTTAAACGGAGCAGTCATCCTGTCTGCCAGGTCGTGCTTCTAAAGCACATGATGCTTTTGGACGTCACAATGTCCAAACGTCTATGCTGCCATCCCGGATGATATCCCATATGTGTTATATGAGTCACGCCCTCCAGGAGGTCACACAAACACCTGTCCCGTTTGAGGCCCTTCGTGGCAGAGTCAAAGGTAGCTGACTACTCATAACTTCTAAGTCCTAGGCATGGTATATCATAATTCTCTCACGTGCTTATGTGACCCTGGTGGGTCTGTAGGCATATCCACTGGTACACCCATTGTAGCACGTTGCAAGGGTTGGCTCGAGGTTGCAGGTCTGAATAGATGGCCTCAACCTACTGTGGCACAATCACCATGTACTGGAGAAAGCCTCATCAACAAGGAGGTTGTACGTCAGTTTGCCCACTGTTCATCTGACGTCCCTAGGGCTACAGGCCATTCCAATCCACCATCAGTGTCAGGGGGTAGGAAATGTCCCACCTGACCCTCTTTCTTTTGGAAATGAGGAGTTGTCAGGGTCTCCTGCCCATCATGCAGATGTAGCACAGCGAGGAACACCTCAGCATGGTCTGATGTTTACAAAGTCTAGGCAGCCGCAGCATTCACACAAATCATAGGTGTCGGGGAACTGTAACATACAGTTAGTGTATTCTCATAGGTGCCGCACTGGTGTTCCCCAGGAGACTACACTGCATACCCTTTCTCATGATGGTTAAGATGTCGGGATATCCTTGTTTCTGGGTTATAGATCGTCTTCCTCTCATCACTGAGAGGAGGGGTTACAAACTATCCCATAATAGTGTCTGTCACAACATGAGCACTGTGCCATCAGCTGATGTCCCCTATGGGTACGTCACCCCTCCGTGACTTACATTCCACACCCTCTCATCCAGGACTTTCGTAGGTGAGGGTTACCTTACTAAGATGCTCCTTAGCCTCCTTTTCAGGGTATTGCTGTCCTGCCATGAACATATGTGCTGGATAACTCAGTAGGACAGGGACAGGACCATCCCCTGTCCTTTGTTCCATTGCCCATGTCCGCCACCCATCTATTTCTACAGCTGCTGTGCCTGCAGGAGGCACAGTGATTGCCCTGCAGGACACATCCCACATGTTCCAGTTTCTCTATCTCCACAGTTCCTGTTCAACCGTAGTAGTGGTTCCAAGCTATTCCATGGTTATTTTCAATCAATGTAGGCTGAACAACTCATATAAATGGACAACTCCTTCCAGTGGATATGGAACTGTAACAGCATACAGACAGGTCATTCAAATTCAACCTCCATATGCTCTCTGCACTCTCAGAGAGCTCATCCACTATGAGGGCCCTGATATAGAGCGAACACCATCCTCATAGGGCGACGCTATATGGCTAGACAAGGTTTATGACCCCATCAGAGGTCTGTGTGGGTTTACTGCAACCTCTGGTTTTTGTATTGTATAGAGGGTGGAATGTTCATGCATGACTATCCACGGCTACTGGGAACGCATAGTACCGCCATATCCCTCCAGTGTGTCCCCTTGGTATCCGTCGGCTGGATTTCTGTACCTTTGCCATGTTAGATATCTAACAGATGTTAGCCATGTCCGCACAGACTGGGCTTATCCCCTGTTGTCACGCAAACCATCCTGGTGATTCGCTGTTTGCAATACTGCATCCCTGTATGCCATGGAGATTGATATCATTGTATCTGTCAGGTGGGCTTGGCCTCCTGTTACGAATAGAATGTCTCACACTCACATACCCCATCCCAAACTAACTGTGGGGCTCAGTGGCAGACATGTGTCGTCAAGAATATAGTCATGTATGTGAATAGGTCCTCATAACTCTAATACATATGTCAATTTGCTGCCGGTGCATATTCATGGCCAACATATATATAGAGATAAATGTGTGTATATATAGATATAGATCTAGCTATACATAGATATATATGGATATAGAGATAGAGATAGAGAGAGATATAGATAGATAGATAGATAGATGGATACATATAGATATGTGTTTTATTATGAACATTATATACAAACATATAAATATAGCTGCCTATGTATATATGTCCACACATGTCTCCAAACATATCCTGAAATACAGATATGTGCGTATATCTGTACCTAGATATGTGTCTGTGGGGATACCTCGTAGGGATTGATATATGTTACATACGTTCACCTCACTGTCCATGTATGAGAGTGAACTGACTGACGTATCAGACAGTGTATATCCCCATCCGCACACTATTCTTCAGTCTGAAGAGCCTGTTATGCACTATGATGCAGTATGATGCTATCAGCATCCATGTCTACTTAGGTTCCCTACCCTTGAAGCTTCGTGCGTATATGTCTTTCATATCTCTTAGCAGCTGGACAGACAGTGTACATGTATTCCCTTTTGATGACACATCTATGTTACTAGGGAATGCGGTTACCCCCATAACCGCTCTCCCCGCAAGGACTGGGATAGGTGTCTCAGTCGGTCGGTCTCCGTCTGTCATACCTAATTATTTCGGAAGATGGGTCTCCAGAAGGTCCCAGATGTGTCCCATAATGCTTGCCATTGGGGACGTGCCATCATAATCCAAACCAGTTGACACCTGGATCACATGCTCGCTCCAGGTAGGCCCGGCTTACCCACTGGTGTGATGTCGCCGTGACAAGCCCGTCACTGCGTATCAAGTAGAACCCATCCTGCCCTCAACCCCTATAATCCAGTACGTAAAAATTATATATGTTATGTCATATGATATTTTTAATGCACTTATCTTTCATACTGCGGACTCCACCACCCCCCAGTAGTACTTAGGTGAGTTGTTTGTCTTTCATTGAAGGTCCATTCATCCCAAATCCCACCCTCCATCCCACATGGGATGGTGGAGATACGTGAGGGACTGATGCCCACCTGTGCCTCGGCCACTGCAAATCTCAGGGAGCTTCCCATGGCCTCCATAGCTAGGGAGTCCACATATGTGAACACACATTCCTGCTTGTTTCCGGGAGCTAGGTTGTAACAGGTGATGTCTGTGAACAGCCGTAGTAGTCTGGACAACCCTCCCAGCTCCCCATGAGTTGTTATCCTTTCAGCTATCCTCAATTCGCAACTCACCCTTGTCTCAGCTTGGGAACCCTAATGGAGAGAGGCTCTGGAGAGGGTGGGACGTCAGTGTAAGGCCCCAGGTATGCTGCCCAAGGCTTACTGTTTGGAAATGGGTAGGTATGCCTGTGCAGGCTCCATTGGTTGCCGATGTACCCATATGTGGAGACTGATTCCTGCTTTTCCCAGAGATCACCTTTTACAGGTATGTAACTGTGCTAGCATTTAACTATGCTGCTGTCAGAGGTGTGTGCTCTACAACATCATACCCTGTTCTGTGAAAAAGAAACAGAACACACACACCCCAAAGGTTACATCAATCCAATACCACGAGGTGCAAAAAACAGGGGGACAGCTGAAAACTGTTCACAAAGACATATGTCACGTAGACAACATAGGCTGGGTTGTGGTGTCAGCCACGGGGGCATATAGGTGTCCCTATAAGGTGCTCCTCCCCCTCCAAAATACCAGTGGGACTACACCTTGCCCACTAACATTACACAGTGTGTGACAGGGTAGGTCACTCCACAATATGGAGCAGTTGGACACTGCAGATTTGGCAGGCGTAGAGGTCATGCACATCACACAACGCGTTAGATCTGTGACTGTGCTATCGCCGTCTGTCACCTCACAGTCACATGTGCACACGGCAAGCAAATGTGGACATAGTGACTGTTGGAAAGGAATGAAGAGACCACAGTGTATGACATAAGGAGCGTATCTCAAAGAGCAGTGCATGTACAGCGGCTTGGCATCACAGCAGGTACACCGAGTGCAGCATGGTGGCTGGTAACCTTCCCTATCACATGTGTCTGACATGACTTGTCAAGGTGCAGTGATACACGTATGCACATGGGGTAAGGGCAGATGTGTCATACAAACACCGACCCTGGGGGGACATGAAAACATGGCCTGTGTTGGGACGATGACATCTGTCCTGAGTTAAACATGTTGTACATCCTCAGAGCTGCAGGACATCTGTGTATTGGCCTGTGTCACCATGTTCTGTTGCCATGTTCCATGGACACATTCAGCATGTGTCCCCTCATCCTATCAGTCCTCCAACCTGTCCCAGACATGTCTACGTCTAACAACCCCTTACCTCCACCCACAACACTGCCTCTCCTCAGCTGTCATATTGCAGTGGCCTGTGAGATGTGAATGTTTATGTGCCATACTATACGCACAGTGCTGCATGTGCCTGTCAATGGCCCAGTGTTGATTTACATTGGTAGCTACCTCCATTGTATGTTGGAGACAAACACATGGAGCACTGTGATGACAGTATGTCCCAATGTGATATGCCCTTCAAGATGGCAGGCACACCCACACCGGTGTATGCAATTACAGGTTGTACCTGTCAGTTATGTGCATCCGTGTGTGCACATATGTTGGCCAGGTGGTTTGAGAAATGGGGTGGGGGCTAAATGCACCAATTGGAGCAGACTACAGAGGCATGGCAACACACAAGGTGTGCAGAGGGTACACACACACCTGTTTCCCTGGTACAGGTACATGTTGCAGAGAGACAGGTATGAGAGTGTGAAGGGTGACCTGTCTTAAGCACAAGTGATTGGTCCCCACACCAGCAGGTAAGTGTATTCTGCAACACACACGTATACGTAGCTGTATTGCCCCGTCATATGTGTGTTGCCAGCTTGTGCCCACAATACAGGTGACTACAGAACAATGATGACACATGCGGCGGGGGGAGAGGAGGCGGAGGAGGAGCAGGAGGAGGTGGCGGAGGGGGCTGCGATGCGTGCGAAACACATCATGGAGGATCCAGAGGTTGGTGTGTCTGGTGACAGCATAACCTCTGCCGAGGGGCCCGTGGAGGCAGACATGATGCGCGATACGACGATGGGTTCTCATTCACCAGCCGCAAGACATCCAACAAGCCAGGAGGTGTGTGGGGAGGATGTGCTGCTGGCACAGCGGAGAGCACATGGCAGATCATTGCACGTCAAGATGCAGACGGTGGGTGCAAAACTTTGTTACCCCCAAGTTTGTATGCTGAGTGTTCATACAATATCAGCTGTGCATCGTATGGGAGTATCTATATATGTGATACCACTCCACACAATGGCCGGCCTACCTACATGACATAACACTATACCACATGTCATGATTCCGCATGTGCAACTCAGTATCTTCACTTGGTCAGAACCTCGCACCTCTGAAATGCTGACATACAGCATATCATGTACAGTTTAACATATATGTGTTGATGTTGATCTTATTCAGATACACACATTCTGTTCACTCAGTCATGACGTGGTTATTAAGGCGTGCAAAGATGTGTCCACACACACATGCGCACAGATGAGAGGCAACAGTGGTGACCAAGGTCTGGCACAAACCACCACACACAAACCATTAGACCACTGTTTGGGGGGTGTGTGGTGGATGTCAGAGAAGACCATACACAGCTGTGACATGTCTGCCTACCGTAGATACCGTAGACTGTAGACATATTGAACAACAGAACGGCACCGTGTATGTTAGCTCATCGCACTGTGCCGCACAACATAACAGCCTATGGGACATTCAATCCTACAGATGCACACATAAGTGAGATGTTGTTTATGTTGCAGCATGTTATGGGTCAGAACCTCAATACGCCATTTGGAACAGCAACAGCCAGCCTCATCACAGCAGCACAGGCGTGTGCAGGTGAAACAATGCCCAATGTCCCCTGGTCCATTGTGAATCCGACCTACATATGCAAACCTGAACAGTGTGTGGTACTGCTATGTCACAACGACCCCACACCCTACAGTCTGTGTTTCTGGTGCAAAACAATCATACGATGTGGCATTAGCAGTTCAAATGTGTGTTGACACACATATTGCACAGTGTACAGAACTGACAGGGCGATCTGGTCATGTAGGTATGGTTTGGGTGGCCTACAGGTCCTTGCAGACTCACTGTATGTACAATACAAAGGTATGCTGTAGACATCCAGACAGGGCTATCCGCATGTGCCATTCCTCTCTAGATCTAACAATGTCTTTCACAATACCATGGGTTGGGACCCACACACCTGATCACACAGCTCAGCTCCTGGCCCCTTTTGTTCTTGGAATGAATTTACACCACACAGGTGATACCCCTGCTGCCAACCTGGGTCACAAATCCCCCCCCCAGCTCTGTCCCTAAGCACACATCCCTAGTGGCTATCATGTGCAGGTGTTTGCACATCATAACCATGTGTGTTCAATCGTGCCGTCTGTCCCCTGTGCTGCATCATCTGGTGCTACCCATGCTCTGTCCACAACCCCCACCTGTGTCTGGAGGGGTACGCGCATTGTTATGAGACCTTGTTCTCTGTTGGCCCTCGGTGCAAGTAAACCTATGTGTTCAGAGACACCTGTGTCATCAGTGGACCTGGAGATGTAAGGCTGCTTATGCTGTTGCTGCCAGCGCATCTTTCAGAGTCACTTCTGCTTGATTTGTGACCTGTACATGTTGAACATATTAATACAGGTGTGGCGCCACCTGGCCCTAGTGTCCTCAAACAAACAGCATCGCCAATGCAACTCCCCAGGTGTGGATGTTGTCCAGCGCACTTGCTGCACCCCCGTACAAAGTGGACATGTGTCTGCTATCTGTTCCTGGGCCTATTGTAAAGTACGCATTATGTGGGCGTTTTTGCGCATCCAGTGTATACCTGTGTTCACCCCCACATCACACACCTGAGCAATGTGCTGTGTGTGGCTGGGACAGTATAATTTGCTGACAAGGTTTTTCTGGCTAATATGGCCATGTATTCAATATGGAATGTCCAATCACAAGGAGAATGTGGTGCTACATACGTAACATTGTGTATGTTGATGGTTGTTTACCTCGGGATGTGTCTCATGGCCCCCCTTTGTTCCACCCACAGGCAATCGTCAGGCAGCTGCAGCTATTTGCAATTCTGTGGACCTGTTACGGCAGGAACATAGGGGATTGCGTGATGATGTGAGAGCCATGCCGTCAGAACGATGTGCTGTGGCCCTGGAGAGCATCGTTGGTTTGCTCCAATGCTCGGAACCACCTCCAACCACCACCACATGCACAGCAGGGGCGTGCCCCAACAGGGGAGGGGGAACTGGGACGGCCCAGACGTGGAGAGGCCACGGCGGAAAAATGTAAATCTGTGTGAATAAATGTATATGATTACATAGCCTGCACGTGTGCATACAATCATTGTCCCTGTGCTCCCCTATGTAGTGTGTGCATGATGTTTTGCTGCTGAACATCTGACCAGCAACCCAAGCAGTTTCCTGTTGTCCTGTTTGCAGTGGCAGGTACATCTACACAGATGGCACCACTTGTCGTGTGTCACCTGCACAGAGTGTGTTCATTGGCCCTTAGGCTGTAGCATGCCCCCCATTACACACACCCCGAATGTGGAGTGGCTGGGGAACTGCTCAGGTGGTTTGCATGAATGACTACTCACACACCTAATCAGTATTTGGCCTTACCATTACTACACCATACATTTGGATCGCATATGTGTGGGACCATTGTCCCCTGCTGGCTGGACACTGATACATGGCTGCGCAAATCAACACCATGGCATGGCATGTGGCATTCGACAAGACATGGGTGGCATGCGCATATGTGGTTTTGCCATAATGAACCACTGACAGAATCTGTGGATGTCACCGCCCACCCCATGTGACATGGATGGTTCCCGGGAATACCTTCCGACGCAACAACGCATACGCTCCTTACCAAGGTGTCACACCACAACCGCACACATGGATAGGACCCCATGAAGCATTTAGAGGCAAGTCCACATATGACATCCATTGTCAATCGGTCCCATGCATATCCTGTTCCACATACATATCCCATGCTTACATCCATGGTGAGTGTGTCAAGGGAAACACATGACCATTGTGTCCAGAAAACAACGTCCAACTTTAGATTGGAGTAAACGTAAAACAAAATGGCAACATGCCATACAAACAAACAACCCACAGCCTGTATGTTTGTGTAACACAAGCACCAGCCACAGGCCACATGTGGCCGTCACCAGGTGACAGACATACCCATACCTCCGTTTACAGTCCTCTTACGCTGCCAGGCCCCATGGGTGTTGTGTGTCCTACAGCACCTTAGCAGGGAAATGCATCATCTACGTCAGGTCGTTTAAATGACAACCATACACAGGTTGTCGCCGATCACGTCCTGTAGATGGGAGAATGGATGGATAAAATAACATATGGCACACTCCACGCATATCACCAGGGTGGCGTGAGGGCCACCTTTGAAGGCTTTCTCTGTAATCCGTCCTTGGGGATAGGGAGGATGGTGTTTAACTACAACATTAGCCACACATTCCCATATCCCTCAAGGAGTGACAGAGTGTCTCCCCCTTTTGAGGGCTTCTCCTGTACTCCTGGGATAAGGTGGATAGGGTTTGGTCCTGTTTATGACAAGTATTTTGAACATTCCCAGCTATCTACAGGATTAGACACAGGGCCCAGTTTGAAGGCTTTTCTCTGTATCTCCTGGGGATGGGAGGATGGTGTTCACCAACAACAGTAAATTTGACATTCCCATTAATCTACATGGCATGACACAGGGGCCCCAGTTTTGAAGGCTTCCTCTGTTACATCCTGTGGACCTTTGTGAGGATGTGTTTAAACCTCCCCAACAGTATTTTGACATTACCACTATCTACAGGATGACACAGGGCTCAGTTGGAGGGCCTCTCTGTACTCCCGGGGGATGGGAATGTGTGGGGTTAAACAGCCATTAAGTAAAACCTCCCATATCTACAGGATGGACAGGGGGTCCCCCTTTGGATGGCTTCTCCTGTACTCCTGGGGGTTAAGGGGGGATGGGGTTTGTACACAACAGGTATTTGGACATTCCCTATCTACATATGACACAGGGCCCCGTTTTGAAGCTTCTCTTTACTCCTGGGGATTGGGAGAAGGATGTTTACACAAAACAGTATTGACATTCCCATATCTACAGGATGACACAGGGGCTCAGTTTGAGGGCCTAGCTTCGTACTCCTGGGGCTACGGCTGGGATGTGGGGTTGTTTTTAAACAGCACTTAGTAAAACATTCCCCATATCTACCAGGATGACAGGGGGCCCCCTTTGAGGGCTTCTCTGTACTCCTTGGGGATAAGGGGGATGGGTTAAACAACAGTATTTGAAATTCCCATATCTACAGGATGACACAGGACCCACAGGTTTGAAGGCTTCTCTGTACTCCTGGGGATTGGGAGGGTATGGGTTAAACAAAACAGTATTTGACATCTCCCATATCTACATGACTGACACAGGGCTCAGGTTGAGGGCCTCTCTGTACTCCTGGTGGATGGGGATGTGGGGTTAAACATGCATTAGTAAACATTCCACATCATTCTCCGCGGTATGACAGGGGGCCATACCCTTTGAGGGCTTCTCTGATACTCCTGAGGGATAATGGGGGAAAACAATGGGTTTTTAAACAACAGTATGTGACATTCCCATATCTACAGGATTAACCACCAGGGATCTCCCAGTTTGAAGGCTGTCTCCTGTACTCCGTGGGTGATTGGGATAGGCATGGGTTAAACTAACAGTATTGGACAGTCCCCATATCTACAGGATGACACACAAGGGCCCCGTTTGAAGGCTTCTCTGTACTCCTGGGGATTGGGAGGCTGGCGGTTTTTTTAACAACAGTATTTGAAATCTTGACATTTCCCCATATCTCTCAGGGATGTATAGCCGGGCCCAGCTATTTTTGTTACGTTGCGCTTCTCGGTACTTCCTTGGGGATTGGGAGGACATGCGTCTTTATAACTCTACACAGTTTTGACATTCTCCAAATATCTTCCTATCTCAGGATGCGAACACAGGGCGCCATGTTTTGTAATGCGGCGCGTTCTTCTGGTTTACACTCTCCCTTGTGGGGATTGGGAGGCATGGGTTAGCCGAACAACTGAGTTATTTGACCATCTAATCTTTCCTCCTAGCTCTACAGGATGAACCAGGGCACAGTTTGAAGGCCTTCTCGTACTCCTGGGGATTGGGAAGGAGGGGTTTTAAACAACATTATTTGACATTCCCATATCTACAGGATTACACAGGGCCCAGTTTAAAGGCTTCTTCTGTACTCATGGGGATTGGGAGGATGTGGTTGTAAACAACAAGTATTTTGACATTCCCATATCTACAGGGGATGGACACAGGGCCCAGTTTTGAAGGCTTCGCTGTTTGTCCTTCTGTACTCCTGGGGATTGGGAGGATGGGTTAACACAACAGTATTTGACATTCCCATCATCTACAGGATGACACAGGGCCCAGTTTGAAGGCTTCTCTGTACTCCTTGGGATTGGGAGTAATGGGTTTAAACAACAGTGATATTTGTACATTTTCGCCATTCATCTTCGCAGGATGAGTACACCGAGGGCTCTTCAAACCCAGTTTGAAGGCTTCTCTTTTGTACTCCCTGGCTGACATTGGGGGGATGGGTTTGTAAACAACAGAATATTTGACAGCTCCCTATACTCCTACACGTATGACACAGGTCGTCCCCCGTTATCGTTGACAGGGCTATCTCGCGTAGCGTCCTCCGGGATTGTGCGGTGGATGCCGCTTTGCTCCTACTCAAGCCAACCAGCGTGTGCATTTCTGTGACACACTTTCCTCCCCAGATCTACCAGGATCTTTGAAACTTATCCTGGGCTTCACTTTTTTTTTGTGGGAGGGCCGTCCTCTTGTACTCTCTCTCTTGGCTCGATTGGGAGTGTGGGGGGTTCCAACAGCTTATTTGTAAAAATTTCCTCTCCTATCTAGCAAGGATGTCACAGGGTCCGTGTGGGCCCCTTTGAAGGCGCGCTTTGCTCTGTAACCTCCTGGGGATAAGGGGGATGGGTTTTAAACAACACACTGTATTTGACATTCCCATATCTACAGGTATGACACCCGGGCCCAGTTTGAAGGCTTCTCTGGTACTCCTGGGGATTGGGAGGATGCGGGTGTTAAACAACAGTATTTGACATTCCCATATATACAGGAGGGAAACAGGGCCAAGTTTGAATCTGGCTTCTATGCATATCCTCCTGGGGATTGGGGGGATGGGTTTAACAAACAGTCATTTGACACTTCCCCCTATCTACCACGGATTGTACCCACAGGGCTCACTTTTCGAGGGCCTCTCTGTACTCCTGGGGATGGGGATTTTTGGGGTCTTTAAACAGCATTAGTACACATTCCCATATCTACAGGATGACAGGATGGCCCCCTTTGAGGGCTTCTCTGTACTCCTGGGGATAAGGGGGATGGGTTGAATTAACAACAGTATTTGACAAATCACATATCTACAGGAATGACACAGGGCCCAGTTTGAAAGTCTTCTCTGTACTCCTTGGTGACTTGGGAGGAGATGGGTTAAACAACAGTAATTTGACATTCCCCATATCTACAGGATTGATACCAGGGCCCAGTTGATAAGGCTTCTTCTGTACTCCTGGGGATTGGGAGGAATGGGTTTAAACAACAGTAGTTTGAACATTCCCATATCTACAGGATGTTCACAGGGCTCGTGAAGAGCCTCTCTGTACTCCTGGGGATGGGGATGTGGGGTTAAACAGCATTTTTAAGTGTCAAAACAAACATGCCCCTAACTCTACAGGATGACAGGCGGGTCCCCTTTGAGGGCTTGCTCTGTACATCCCTGGGGATAAGGGGGATGGGTTGAACACAACAGTATTTGACAAATTTTCCCATAATCTACAGGAATTTTTGACATTCCCCATATCTACAAAGGATGACACAGGGCCGCAGTTTTGAAGGCTTCTCTCTGTACTCCTGGTGATGGGGATGGGTGGTTTAACAACATTAGCAAACATACACCATATCTGCAGGGTTGAGTGTGAGTGTAACCTTTGAAGGGTTCTCTTACCCGTCCAGGGATATGGGCGATGGCCTTAGGCAACATTATTGGGGATCCCCATAGCGCCAGGTGATTGAGGTCCAACTCTGATGGCCTTCATGGCTCCTGGGGGGGTGGCGGGGGGGGGGGGGGGGGGAGGGGGGTGGGGGGGGTGGGAGGGGGCGGGTGGCATACAGGCTAGTTGCGTTTGACAACATTGGCGGTCAAGAACCCCTGGGCTGCATGGTGAAAACAAAAAAACAAAAAAAAAAAAAAAAAAAAAAAAAAAAAAAAAAAAAAAAAAAAAAAAAAAAAAAAAACAAAAAACAAACAAAAAAAAAAAAAAAAAAAAAAAAAAAAAAAAAAAAAAAAAAAAAAAAAAAAAAAAAGAAAATGAAATATAAAAAAAAAAAAAAAAACACAAAAACTACGACAGACCATGTGACAGCCCAGATTTTCGAGCTAGCACTAAGGATTGCTCCCTGTATGGTGTTTAGCCTGTGCAGAATGCAGATCCCCCCACATCAGCCACATCAGCTGTTGATGTCTTCCGGAGACTATTTCCAAGATCTCTGGCTCTAGTCATGCGGCTACCACGAGCATGATTTAATGTGTGCAACCTACGTGATTGCCTGACTGTCCACGGACTTGCTGCATCCAGCGCCCTTACATGTGTCCCTAGCTGACATCACCGCACGCACACCTGCCACTCGACACCATTGATCCATACGAAGATCTGCGCCCATCGCGTGCCTGTTGTGGGGCACATTGCACTGACTCTAGCCACTGCGCTTTGAGTTACTCTTGTCTGCCTATCCTTCTAGTTCTGTTGTAAACCCGTACAACAGCAGGCCGCATGGTCACCATACAAATCCACTCCCAGTGTTTAGTATGGGCTATTGTTATATTGCCTGCCATACCCTTACCTCAACGTTTCCGTGTTCGAGCCACACGTCGCTTCTGACGCATAGCGCGCTCGGTTGATGCGTGCCCAGGCCCTCAGCACCTTTGCAGTGGTCCGCGTTCCCCTGGGAGGCTCCTGGACGAGTCTTATACTGTTTCTTGGCCCGATTAGTCAATTTGCCCCATCTTCCCGTGACCTCTCTTCTACGAGAATGCAGCCTTCCCTTGTGCGGGGCACCATTTTCTATTTTGCACGTGTAGCAGCCGTGACGCACCCAACTTCATCTTCCGCATGTGGCGCAAAAAAAAAAAAAAAATCGTTTGCCTGATGACATGCGCTGGACCCCAGCCAGGCTAACGTTGACCCGAAGATTTATGGCCGGTCTCAGCATACGTTCCGCAGGGCTGCGTGCTCTAGGTTATGAACTAAACTGCCAATTCGTGAACATGCAATCTCTGCTCTGCATCCACCATTGGGCTTACACGCGCCTTGTCTCTCGTGCACTCAACCGCGTGTCTATGTGTTCTCTTCCTTATCCCATAGAATAGCACACCGATGTATTTCTACATGTTCTGAATGACCCTCTGTTGAAGGGGTCCGGTCGCTCTCGATGTCAGATACACCACTCTGCCTTTATTATATGTGCGGGTCCCCCATTAACGGGGACATGTGGCATATGATGGGTGGTCCAGATTTCAGGTAGGTAACACATCAAAACAAACCACCGAGAATAAGCGCCCGGACTTGTGGCTCTTCGATGTGCGCTGCCTACATTATCGCTGGAAAGGCTAGGTGCACTGCTGCTGGCCATGTGGCCAAACCCAACAGACACATCTCCCCTTGGTAACAACACGGCTGCCCCTTTGGGCGTCCTCTCGAACCGCCCTGCGTGCTGCATGTCCAGGGGCCAATTGGGGTTCGAATCCCCCATTGTCGTCGGCAATACGGTAAACTAGCCTCCGGAGCGTGAAGTCCACACCGTTGTATTCGAGGTATGATGTTTTACGATACATTCTTAGCATTCTTGGTACCTCACATAGGGCCATCGCTGCACCATGTACATTTTTCTGGTGGCGTTTTGTTGGACGAGTCGTCCTGTTCTTCTGGGTTAATTAAGGCGCCGTCACGTTTGGGTGGCGTACGGTGTATTTAATTGGGCGTTTTATGGATGCAGCAATAAGGGGTTCCTCGCTGCTAATCCCCGCATCCGGAACATAGCCACAGCACAATGGTTAAAACAGTGAACAACGTTGCTAGCACTCGAGTCAGCGTTTTCATCCCTCCCAGTGCCCCGATGACAACCCTGGTGCCTTGGTCCCTACTCAACACTATCTGTTATGTGTGCTTGTGTTGTGGTGTAGGTGGCTTTTTTTGTCTTTTTTTTTTTTGTTGTAGCACTACTGACAATCCGCAGCTCTCACAAGCATGTTTTACCATAAGTGCGTCCCATAGGGCACAGTGTTACCGTGCACTGTCCGCCAACAGCAACCCCTAGACAGTTCACCCTATAGGGCACCATATCTGTGCCAACACCGGATAATGTATAAGTGCACACATATATCGTCGGATGGTGCAGACCATAAGGTGGCCTATGGTGTCTCTGCAGCTATACAGCTTACCTCTTCTACGCAGTCCACATTTCTATCCTCCCTGTCTTGGGTACACAGTTATGTCCCTACGGTGGTATTTCATCCATGCATATCAAACATAGTGCGCAATCGGGAACATGTGTTCTGAAAGCAGCCGGTGCGTCACAGCACTCCTCACATTACCCCAGTGTGTGTTTGCGACACCGACAAGGCATGACCTCTCCTCTGCCTATCACCACCGGGGACAGGCAGGGACCGATCTGCTCCACCGTGGGACTCACAGCCCGATAGCTGGTACACAAAAGCCGGGCGGGGCTAGCAGAAAGCCTGCACGTCACCTCACAGACAGGTCTTGCTAGCGTGTTGTGAGGGTTTGGAATAGGGTTGGGCCACACCCGGGCCCCATGAATGCACTGCATCTGCAAATACACCAGTCCACAGATGCACACAGGATAGGAGACTGCCTAAGCCCGCACAGCTCCAGGCCCCGGGTATGGGGGAAAATGTGCCCGTGTGACACCCACACATCAACTCGGCCTGGGAGGTGTACTGAGTGGGTGTTGTACTGGCACATGAGTAGCATACACCACCGTCCTGTACACCTTGATGTGCGGGGGTACTCGTCTTCGGCGCAATCCCCCACTGCCCGCTAATCACTCGTGAAGTGGCGATGAGGCACCCCACTGTCACCGCGAGGGAGGTCCACACACCCTTCCACGGCAAATTTTAGCCATGGGCGAGGCGCCAATGCACTATGTCCGGTCTGGCTCGACTGGTTCGTCACGTGGGCTTGATCTGGGCAGACACCACAACACCGACGAGTTGGATATTTATGTCGTGTCTGAGTCTGGTGAACCCCGTATGGAGACCTATGTGGTGTTATGGTAACCACCAGTTGTCCCCCATCCGCCCCCCCTGGTTTTGCAAACACAGGGTCTCCTCTCTAAATGCTTACTCCCTGCAATGGTGGCAGCAGAGGAGACCATTCAACCCCAGTCCGACTGTGAAATGAGTACACCCCTACACGGCCAGTCATGGCAGCTGTAATACACATCCATAACACAATATCTGACAGACATTAGGCCATGTCTATGTGCTCCGGTTTGCCACCCCCACCACTATCTGATATTGTCCCTGCAGCAAGCCCTCAGCCACTGCACCCTGCAAAGGCGCATCCATCAGGACCCAGACCAGCTGCGGACAATCTGCTAGTTAGTCCCTGTTATACATAGCACATTCCCTAGACATACTATCTGACAGACAGTCTGCCTTGATAGGCTACGTTCGGACCCCAGCCACTATCTGATATATCTCCCCGCAGCAAGCCATCACCCGCTGCACAGCACTCTCATCAAGGACACAAAACCACTGAGGACAGTCCTGCTAGTTGGTCCTGTTGGCACAATGCAATGCACCCAGAACTAGGATGGCCGTGGCACACCAGCAGATAGGTCAGTGAGTCGGGGCACCAAACCACAACCCATAGATCTCACATGGACAGATGATACGATCTCTCACTAGGGGTGACCTATCCATGCTGTTCGATCACTGCATCGAATCAGGGTGTTTGTACAACCCAGCAGCCCCCGCTGCGGGCCCGCGCCTGAGGGCCTCGCCAGAGGGTCCCTTTGTTTTTTTGGCGTGGCCCGTTAGGCGTCGGCCCTCTAGAAACAGCGCGCACAACTTTCTACTGCAGCAAGCCTTACCCCAGCCATCAACAGGCCCCTCCTGCAACCCGCTCAGCAACAGCTCATCCCCGGCTCTCCTTCCCCTGTCCGGGATCGAGCTGCCTGGCTACAGGGTCCACCCCATGCTGAAGGCCTGCCCAATCGAGACGTCAGTACCCCGCACAGCTCCGTGCCCCCCTTGCCGGGTAGAGCACTACCACCTGGTCAGGAGCCGACCTCGATCCCCTGCCCCCACGGACCTCCAGTCCAATTTCGGGACTGTGGGAGGGCTCGGAGCCACAGAAGCGCACTGAAAAGAAGCCCCGTCCAGCAGCCAGCATCTCCATCTCTCTCCTCCTCCAGCGCCGTGCTCCCCTTGCCGGGTAGAGCACACCTGGGCAGGAGTCCGACAATCTCTCCACTGCTCCTAGTACGCCCCTCGCATTCCCAATCGGAACTGTGGGAAGACTGAGCCACAGAAAATCGCACTAAAAAGAGGGCCCTTTTTTGGCGTGTGCCCTTAGGCGAGAGGGCCCCACCATTGGAAGCAACAGTTCTGATTTCTGTATCTTCTGGGCGCCGACGGGCTAGCGATCTCCACAAAGCCCACCACTGATCTGAGACACCGTCGAATCACCCAAGCCGTTCTCCCTCATCCAAACACCGAGCAACCATCAATGCTACACCCAGGTTTGATAAGCAGTACCAACCCTGTGCATCACATATAGAACTATGACTGTCTCATACCACACCGAATTAACTACCTTGATTATATTGTCCTGCACAGCTATTTCTTACTGCAATAGTTAACTAAAGCTTGATTGTGGTTAGGAACCCCTAGCCGCTTGTTACACTTGTTTCCAGTGCTACATACCAAA